>CM057350.1:327769097-328369097 GCA_030015575.1 Agapanthus africanus | reverse complement strand
ACCGTATTTCATTCTCGCGTTGAATGTTTCGATTGGTTGTATGAAATATAACCTAGTTATCGAATCATTGATTCGATAAATCGATACATTGTATACTAGTCGGTTATGTGCGACATGACCGGATCATTGAATCAAGTGTTGATTTAATGATTTAATGTATAATTATATATTTGATATATTAATTTGCATTAACTAGTATTGGTTCATTTTAAAAGGATTTTCTCACATGAAGTGCACATTGTATATATGATATGCTTTTGTGTGCACTTGATTGTATCATGTTTGATGATAAATACTTACTTGGGTTTGTGCAAAGAATTAAACCATGGTTATGATAATGGTTAGGGTTTTGTGCTATTCATCTATTTATTTATCCATTCTTTATTTATTTAAATAGATAAAAGAAAAGAAAATGGTTTCTTTTTATCAGGAAGCTTGTTGAAGCTTCATGAAGCTTTGACTAAAAAGACCATTTGTCTTCATGCTTAACCCTAACCATTCCCATTTACCATGGTCTATTCTTTACACTTAACCTTAGTTAGCTTATGATAAGTATTGATTTATTTTCATTTTAAATCAACACTTATCATATTCTTTCTTCTTCTTCATCAAGAAAGAAAGCTTGACGTCATTAATGGCAACTTGAGTTCTAAAGTGAGAAATCCAAATCTAAAGTGAACCCATCTCCTATTTCTTCACCCTCTACCTCTTGCCAAGTTGTTTTGGGTGTTTTCTTCACAAGTTTCACAAATTTGTGAAGTCGGAGCTTGAACTTGTGATGCCTCGACGTAGATCATCTTCGGCACGAAGCCGACGACCTAGTCCGCCCATTTCTCCGATCAAGCCGACGATTGAGTCCGGGATTCGAGATGGACAGCGAGAGGACGCCTACGTGGAGCCAAGGAAGTGGATATCCGGATCTACAAAGGTTGTAGCTTCTTATCTATAGTTAAGTTGTTAACTAGATTCGTATTTCGCCTAAACTTCTAGTCAACGATCCGTATTAGGGTTTCTCGGCACCCGTAAAATTTGAAATTGGCATAGTTGATGCCTTGTGAGACTTCATTAGCGTGCCTAGGAACCCTACGAGACTGCCTACTACTTCTGCGTAGCAGCGTAGGAATGTCTTTTTCTTTTGAACCCTCTAGTTCTACTAAGCTTTCAGTAATAGCTTGTGGTTCTGGAATTTCTTCCAGTTCTATTGCGCTCCCACTTATCTGATTTTCCAAAAACTCAGTTTCCAAGAAGTGTGCATGACGAGAAACATAAATCTTTTGTTCCTCTTCGCAATAGAAGAAATATCCCTTGGAGTTCTTTGGATATCTCACAAACTTGCACTGTACTGAGCGTGCCTCGAGTTTGTCCACATGCTGCTTTTTGACAAAAGCTGGACATCCCCATGTCTTAATGTGATTAAGATAGGGTCTCTTTCCACACCAAATCTGATATGGTGTAGTAGGCACAGTCTTAGTTGGAACTCGGTTCAAAAGGTATGCAGTTGATTCTAGTGCATATCCCCAGAATGATCGCGGTAACTCAGCGTTACTCATCATGGACCGTACCATATCCAATAGGGTTCGGTTCCGTCTCTCCGATACACCGTTATGTTGCGGGGAGTATGGAGGAGTAAGCTGAGAGAGAATTCCATTCTCTTTTAAGTAATTCAGGAACTCGGCACTTAAGTATTCACCACCTCGATCCGATCTCAGTGTCTTGATACTTTTGCTGGTTTGTTTTTCTACTTCATTCTTATATTCCTAGAATTTTCCAAAGGCTTTGGATTTATGTTTCATTAAGAAGACATAACCGTACCTTGAAAAGTCATCCGTAAAAGTAATGAAGTAAGAATAACCGCTTCGCGCATGTGTAGACATTGGACCGCACACGTCGCTGTGTACGAGTCCTAAGAGCTTACTCGCTCTTACTCCGTGTCCAGTGAACGGAGTCTTTGTCATCTTTCCTTTGAGACAGGATTGACAAGTGGCATACGATTGATATTTGAACGGATCCAAATATCCTTCTGTATGTAACTTCGTCAACCTTCTCTCATTGATATGACATAGTCTACAATGCCATAAGAAAGCCTGGTTTGTATCCGGAGACTTTCTTTTGTGTGTATTCTGGACATTGAAAATCTGTGGTTGGTTTAGTACGTATATACATTGCTTAATGTAACTGACCCAATCAGAACTTGATTAAGGTGAATGTTTACAACATTACTTACAAACGCAAATTCATAACCTTCTTTAGAAATCAAAGGTACAGAAATGATATTACAAGTTGCGTTGGGTACAAAAAAGCAATTACGTAAAACTACAACATGTCCATCTGACATTCCCAGGTGATAGTCCCCCACGGCCTTAGCATCCATGCTAGCTCCGTTTGCAACTTTGAGGGTCATGTCACCTGCCTTCAAAAACCTACAGTTTCTCAACGCCTGCAAAGAATTACAGATATGAGATCCTGATCCGGTATCCAATACCCAGGAAGTAGAGTTTATTGATAGACAGTTTTCAATAACATACACACCTGAAGCTGAAGCCGCAACTTGCTTCAGATCCTGTGTTCTGGCTTTCAAAGCCCTGCAATCTTTCTTCCAGTGCCCACTCTTATGACAGTAAAAGCATTCTTCCTTCCCCACAAGTTTTCCCGCTATCTTTGTTGCTTTTGCCTTTCCCTTCGTATCCACTTTACTAACATCGCCCCTTGGTTTGGCGGGGGTTTTCTTCTTCTTTCCCTTGGCTTTCGCCTTGGACCTAGAAGAGGAAGATCCTCCTACAAACAAAGTGGATGTTTCCCTACCTTTCTGTAGGGTGCCCTCTGCACTCCTCAGCATGTTGAGGAGCTCTGAAAGTTCAACTTCCTTTTCTTGCAAGATGAAATTCAGGATGAACTGGGCGTAAATGGAAGGAAGGGACTGAAGAATCAAGTCCGTAAAGAGCTCATTCTCCAACGTGGTCCCAAGGTCCGCGAGATGGTGTACGGGTGCTCAGTGGAGACTGGGTACACTGGACGGACTCGCCGAGAACTCCCAGATGGTATTATACCTCACGTCAGATGGCAGTTCTCAGGTGACACTTGTGCAGGTTAGTCTGTAGACCCGAGATTGTCATAGAGTCTTGTGTGATTCCCACTGTGCTTTGATTTCCACATTACCACGTCCATGAGGGCGTGCAAAACGGTGGTTTTTGGGTACAGTCCCGAGTCACATGGAGGCAATGAGCGATAGGAGGGGTTTCGTCTCTCCCGGTATTGGGGGTTGATATTGCGCTGTGCTCGATTGACCGTAACAGGTAAGTCCCTAGCCAGGGCTGTTTTAGAGATTTGCTGGTAAGTGTTACCAGTAGTTTCTCGACCCGTTATGGGCCTCACATCGGCACGACTTATCAGTTATTGGGGTCTGACGTTTACCACCCCTAGACTTGATATGCGACATATCAGACGAGGAGACCGGACTGTACGGGAAGTGTTGCCGATTGGCTCGACGGGAGTTGTAGCAGGTTCGCTTGTTTTCTTCTGATCGCTCAATACACGGGTGGCCGTTACGTTTAGCTGACCGCTTGCAGCTTGGGGGTGCTTGATATGATCATCACCCACTGCCGGCGTATTGACGAGTCTTAGAGTCCCACAATGGAGTTTCCTAGTCCAGGCGAAACGTTGTGGTGCGCGTATGCGATATGCACATGGACCCAATTAAAATACGCGTATGTGATACCGTATATTAATCGGGCGGCTTGCTTTTGGTTAGGGTCGTATGTGATATGGCCGGATTGATAAATCAAGTGTTGATTTATCATTTAACCATTAGATTCTCACTACAAATCTTTTCTTGTATCTTTGGATGTATGGATGCATGTATGCATTCCTTATTGATTCATGCACATATGGATGTGCATGCACACATACATACATACATCATCTATCATGGTTGTTTATATAAAGAAAATGGTGGATATATAAGACTCACACCATGGTTTATATTATGGATTATTATTTCTATTTATGCTAAAACAAAAGAAAAGAGATAAGATTAAATCATGGTCAAAAGTTTGTACACTCTTCTTTTGACCTAACCTTGTTCACCTACCTTTTGACCATGGTTTAATCTTTCTCTTGTGTTTTAACTAAAGTAAAAATAAATATCCATAAATGATAACCATGGTTTGAGATGAAGAAGGAAAAATATATATACTTATATTTTTCTTCTTCTCTTTTTAGAGTTTATCTTCTCTTCTTCAAAAATAGCCATCATCTTCTTCAACCTTGATCTCTTGCTCTCTAGAATTTTCAAGTGAGAAAAATACTCAACAAGATAGGATTTTGAAGTGAGAAAGAGAACCACAACACCATTCTATACAAGTCTAGCCCACTTGTTTAGAGTGTTGGCTTCATTTCATTCTCTTGATCGGGTGAAGTTGCAAGCTTGGACAAAGCGGACTCCGGGTGGATCATCGGTGACCTAGAGGACTTCAAGCGGAAGTTTTTCCGAACCCCAAGTAGCCAAGGAGTCTAGCGTAGGGAGCTACAAAGGTTGTACTCTCAAAACCCTAGCTTTTCTTTCATGAGATGATATGCAAATTTTGAAACCCTAATTTTTCTAGGAACGATTCTATGTTTGTTAACTTAGTACCCTAAAAATTCAATCTTTGGTACATGTGATGCTTCCAAACCCTTCATGAGGTGCTAGGATAACCCAACATTTGTATCAGAGCCGACCTAGAACATTAGGCGACACTTTAACGAAGTTAAAACCACGATCGAACCCGATATCGACAAAATCAACCCCTCTCTGGACAATTTTTAAAATCTGGGATTTTTGGGAATTAAAAATACTTAAAAAATACAGCAGGGATTTCTAAGAATTACGGAGCAAAAATTATGACATGATCTGTACGGACCGCCGCGGTTCCACGGCAATACCCTGCTTATGCCGCGGAACCGCGGCCGTACAGTGAGATCTTGGCAGTAGTAGGTTTGCACAGTAATTCTTTTATCTGAATGTGTTATTTTATGGGTATTTTTAAACTGACTCAAGTGTTGAGTATTCAGGGGTTCATTTTGTAATTTTCGATTCGATCGGAGAATTTAATATTGTTTTGCTATTCTGGGTAAATCAGAAAGTATTGAATTGTTCGAACGAGTGCCATTTGCTCACTTTTCACGGGGTTTAAATATTTTGGAGATACGTGCAAGTTTTGTGGTGGACCCTATAGAAGACAACAAACCTTAACTCGATTATGTGACCTTCTTGAACTGCCCTTTGAACCTTAGGGTTCGGGGCAGTATGGCGTGCCACATGTGAGGCGTTGGCTTGACCCTTCTACGGCTGGACCGCTACTACTGTGTCACACTCCGGGTTTTTGAACTCCGCTCAAGTGTTGAGCTTTAGGGAATTTTTAGTATTTGATCATTCGTTCGAAAACTTTAATACCGTCTATTTATCTGGAATGTGATGCAATGTGTGGAATTCATATAGCTAGATATGAAATACGAAATATGTGATATTTCGCATTTACGATGTCTAAAGAGAATGTGGATTCCAGATATTGCAGTTTTACACTTTCTATTCTGTGACCGTAAGTATAGTATGTCGATATCGCTGGTTTCGTTGCTATACATCAACGACAATTGGGGTACGCATACTTACTTACGTTGATGATATACGATATATTATGTGTTGCTGAGATATGATTTGCAGGATTGTCACGATTGAATAGCCGGGGGTTTTTATGTCAGATGAGAGTTTTATATTTTCATTCATATAAATTTAAATGTTATGTAATATTCTTTCATTTGGAGCACTTCCGGGTTGAGGGTGATGCCACCAATGTTGTATATAATTTACTTTTCCGCATTAGGATGGACCCAAGGAGGGGAGCACAGGTGACCGGGTTCTGGGGTTCAGAGGGAGGCCATCTCGAGGAGTCGAGACCGGGTCTCCTAAACTCCAGAATTGGTAGGGTCGCTTGCCGCTCTCGTAGGGGTCTAGGGTGTGGGCTTGGCTATTCATCGCGACTGTGGAATCCGTATTTTCTATTGTTGGCTAAATACTAAATACGGACGTCCTAGTATATCCCACATTATATCTATGTTTCTGCTGCGATATCTGTGATGTGATCATGTGATGTGCTGTGATAGATACAGTATATAGTATATATGACATATTATATAGACGTTACTTATGTTTTGCACCCGCACTAGCCCTGCCCTGCTCTGTTGTTAGTTACCTAACCTAACGGTGCACGAGGGGACATCGAGGCAAATGCGGATGGCATAAGTGTACATCGTATTTATCTGTAAAGTTTAGGTGACTTAAATGATGGGACTTCATTAATGTGATTAATGAAAGAAAAGAAACTTAAAAGATGTTGTAGAATCAAATTTTCAAAAAGGGTAGCTACAGTCTTGCTTTGCATAGCGGTATATATGATATACCCTGCACCTTATTCGATGAGGAAAGAGCCGAGATCCCTTCACCGGGAGTGACCTCTTTAGCAAAACTGGCAGATGCTACAAAACTCGGGTTAGTTTTTGATTGCTTTTGGAGTTTTGCTTTGCACAGTGATATATATGATATATCCCGCACCTTATTCGATGAGGAAAGAGCCGAGATCCCTTCACCGGGAGTGACCTCTTTAGAAAAACTAATAAAAGCCTCAAAATCACTCCATTTCAAAAATTTCATTTGATTCTATAATGATATCAAGTTCATTACGCAATAGGTTTTCAGAAAAACCCGTCGTAGCCCTCCGTCATTTCAGATAAATCCTACTTAGTATTCGTGCTACGTTTGTTGGCCTGCGTCAAGGCGTAGTGTGCGGTAGCTAACTAGTATTTATCTGTTGATGCATAAGATGCAGATTGGATTAGGGTAGTCGTGCGACTTTGTTGGCCTGCGTCAAGGGTCGTACGGGTGGGTTTAATTCAATCAAGAAATGACGGGTTGAACTTGACTAGCGCACTATGGTTTGTTGCTGTAAGTCCACGTTGCCAACCCCGGTTCTTGCGGGGAGACGGAAACGGTATAAAAATCAAATTTTTAGCGCATGGGGCAACATGGACTAACAAAGTCGGGATCTTTTCTAAACTAAACTAGCAAGAAAGCTAAAGAGAGTTAGCTACTCGGAAAAGAGGTTATACCTAACTTGAACTCCTTCTTCTTGAAACCTTTGTAGGGGTTTGATGGTTCTTTCCTCGTCGCCTTCTTCCGTCAAAGATGGATCCACCTGAGGGTTCAACCTTCGGGCTCTTTCTCGAACTTTGAGTGAACTAGGATCTTTGGCTTGCTAAACCTCTAACCCTAGAGTGAGTAGAGAGTGGCTTTGGGGTGTTTTTATCTCAAGGAGATGGATTCTCAACACATGAGAAGGGAGCTCCTTGAACTAGAGGAGGAGGAAGAAGAAGAGAGGAGAGAGAAGAGTTATGATAGAATATGAGAGCATTTCATTTTACAACCATAACATAATAAGAAATGAATTATCAAAAATAATAATAATAATGTAAATGAAATAGTTGATGGATGGTTTGGAATGACCATTATCATTACACACATTAAATGATTTTGCTAGAATCAAAGAGCATCTTTGATATGTAATGATGATGGTCAAACTTTCAACTATGGTCAACTAGTCAACCTTGGTCAACAAGTCAACAAACCCAACCATGACACAATTTCATTTAATTAATATTATTAATTGATATATCATAAATCCATTAGGGTTCGGAAAAAGACGACTGTCAACTGTGCATACGCACCAGTCCCGAAACCCTAATGAAAATCCTCTACCTCCGCCTCAATCAACTGTGCATACACACCCGCATTCTTGTTCCGAGGAACATGAATACTATGAGATAAAATCAACCCCAAAACATATACCAGTATCTGGCTCAAACTAGAGCCTGCTAGTAATATCTGTCCGGACTCCAAACGTGCACAAGTGCGCGGATGAGAACGAACCCTGTCGCAAAACCATGCGACCTCTACTCTGTTTTTCCCAGAGGCGAATAGCCCTCTGTGTGGGACTCTAAAGACTCGACACTACGCTGGCAGTGGGTTTAACCACAGACCGCAAGCGGCACTAGCTGTGCGTAACGGTCCCCAGGTAGATGCCGATCAGAAGACTGACGAGGTGAACCCCATCTGAACTCCTACTGAGTCTGAATGTGACAGTCTCCGTACAGTCCGGTCTTTTCGTCTGATACATCGCTTGTCGGGCCTAGAGGGCGGTAAACGTCAGTCCCCTAATAGCGGTACAAGTCGTGTCAGAGTGAAGCCCAAAACACCCTGAGATAACACTGGAAACCTACCAGTATATCTCGCTTGCCCTGGCCAGGGACTACTCGTGTAATGGCTCTCCTAGACACAGCGCGATGTCAACCCCCAATACCGGGAGAGACGGATCCTGTCTAACCGTCACTCCCTCTAAGTGCTTCGGGACTGCACCCAACTACCACCTGTTTGCACGACTCCTTTGAGCCGTGGTAGGGTAGTAATCAAAATACAGTAGGAACACACTCGAGGCGAAGTGCCAGTGTCAAGTCAGCGGACTAAGGTGTACTCATGTCACCTGGGAACTGATAACTGACGATAGGTATAATACCAACTTGTCAGTTCCCGACGAGTCCTGCCCAGTGTACTCGTAACCTAATGAGCACCCGCATACTATCTCAAGTACGACGTACTGACGGCTGTGGGACAGACCGTCTCCCACACTGGGATGAGAAGCGCATGCGCCAGTCTACTCCGGAGTATCGATGCCCTGTCTCGATAGTCCTGCGACTAGGGACCTGTATAAGGATGTGCTTATAGATTACCCAGCCCCCACTAGTGTGACTGCCATCACAACGCTGGTAATCAAGCAAAGATCCTAAGGGCTCCACTAATGCGTATAGGTGATATGATAAAATAAACACATGTACACATTGAAGTAGAAACAAACCAAGTAGCATACAACTATTTTGAGCAAGATTGTATATACAAGGTGAATATCCCAAGCTTCCATTAAGTAATATACAAACCAGTATGATACAGTAATGGCCTCTAGGGCATATACACTAACAATCTCCCACTTGCACTAAGGCCATGTACTGGCGTATCGAAGACCTATCATCTCGATCAGCCGCTCGAACTGAGTCTGGGGCAGGGCCTTGGTGAATGGATCTGCAGTGTTTTCTTCTAAGCAACCCTCCGAACCTCGATCTCCTTGCGATCCACGATCTCTCTGATTAGGTGATACCGCCTCAAGATGTGTCTGGATCTCTGATGGGACCTGGGTTCCTTCGCTAAAGCTATAGCCCTGTTGTTGTCGCAATACAGAGGTATTGGATCAATAATGGACGGAACCACCTGAAGTTCTTTCAAGAACTTCCTCATCCAGACAGCTTCTTTTGCGGCATCAGATGCAGCGATGTATTACGCTTTCATCGTCGAGTCTGCAACGGTTTCCTGTTTGGAACTCTTCCAACACACCGCCCCTCCATTGAGGGTAAAGACAAAACCCGACATGGACTTGGAATCATCCTTGTCACTCTGGGAGATGGAGTCAGCAAAGGCCTCGATCTGGAGGTCTTTTCCTCCATACACACAGAACATCTCCTTAGTCCTTCTCAGGTACTTGAGAATGTTCTTTACCGCTATCCAGTGTTTCTCCCCAGGGTTTGACTGATACCGGCTTACCACACTCAGTGCATAAGCTACATCCGGTCTGGTATATAACATCGCATACATTATAGAGCCTACCGCAGAAGCGTAGGGTATAATAGACATTCGATCCCTCTCCAAATCAGTCTTGGGAGACATCTCTTTAGAGAGGGTGATCCCGTGACAAGCCGGTAGGTTACCGCGCTTGGAATCTTCCATACTGAATCTTTTCAGTATGGTGTCGATGTACCTGGACTGTGAAAGTCCTAATATCCTCTTGGATCTATCACGATGGATCCGGATCCCCAGGATGTATGAGGCATCACCCATGTCTTTGATGGAGAACCTGTGCGACAAGAACCCCTTGACAGATTGTAGTATAGGAATGTCATTTCCTATTAAGAGAATTTCATCCACGTATAAAACGAGGAATACTACAGTTCTCGCTACAAATCTACTATAGATGCATGGTTCATCTGGATTTTTTATAAAGCCAAATTCCTTGACCGTCTCATCAAAACAGATGTTCCAACTCCGCGATGCCTGCTTTAGTCCATAGATGGACTTAAGCAACTTGCACACCTTTCCGCTGCTCCCACTCTGAATGAAACCCTCTGGCTGGTCCATATAGACACACTCCTCTAAATTTCCATTTAGAAAAGCGGTTTTTACGTCCATCTGCCAAATCTAATAATCGTGGAAGGCAACAATGGCAAGAAGGATCCGAATGGATTTCAGCACAGCCACTGGAGAAAAGGTTTCGTCATAGTCCAAACCAGGTCTTCGACGGAAACCCTTTGCAACAAATCTAACTTTATAGGTCTCAACCTGTCCATCTACACCAATCTTCCTTTTGAAGATCCACTTGCATCCTACAGGTTTTACCCCGTCTGGAGCAATGTCCAACGTCCATACTTTGTTGGTGTACATGGACTCCATTTCGGTCCGCATTGCATCCAGCCATTTTACCGAGTCAATGCTCTGAACGGCCTGCTGGAAGCTAGTAGGCTCATCATAATCTATGACGCAATCCTCTCTATCCCCGTCTATGAGAAAACCGTAGTATCTCTCGGGCGGATGAGACTGCCTACTACTTCTGCGGAGCGGCGTAGGAATGTCCTGTTCTTTTGAACCCTCTGGTTCCTCTAAGCTTTCAGTAATAGCTCGTGGTTCTGGAATTTCTTCCAGTTCTACTGTGCTCCCACTTATCTGGTTTTCTAAAAACTCAGTTTCCAAGAAGTAGGCATGACGAGAAACAAAAACCTTTTGTTCCTCTTCGCAGTAGAAGAAATATCCCTTGGAGTTCTTTGGATATCCCACGAACTTGCACTGTACTGAGCATGCCTCGAGCTTGTCCGCATGCTGCTTTTTGACAAAAGCCGGACTTCCCCATGTCTTAATGTGACTGAGATGGGGCCTCTTCCCACACCACATTTCATATGGTGTGGTAGACACAGTCTTAGTTTGAACTCGGTTCAAGAGGTATGCAGCTGATTCTAGTGCATACCCCCAGAATGATCGCGGTAACTCAGCGTTACTCATCATGGACCGTACCATATCCAATAGGGTCCGGTTTCGTCTCTCCGATACACCGTTATGTTGCGGAGTGTATGGAGGAGTAAGCTGAGAGAGAATTCCATTCTCTTTTAAGTAATTCAGGAACTCGGCACTTAAGTATTCTCCACTTCGATCCGATCTTAGAATCTTGATACTTTTGCCTGTTTGTTTTTCTACTTCATTCTTATATTCCTGGAACTTTTCAAAGGATTCGGACTTATGTTTCATCAAGAAGACATAACCGTACCTTGAGAAGTCATCCGTAAAAGTAATGAAGTAAGAATAACCGCTTCGCGCATGTGTAGACATTGGACCCACACGTCGCTGTGTACGAGTCCCAAGAGCTCGCTCGCTCTTACTCCGTGTCCAGTGAACGGAGTCTTTGTCATCTTTCCTTTGAGACAGGATTGACAAGTGGCATACAATTGATATTCGAACGGATCCAAATATCCTTCTGTATGTAACTTAGTCAACCTTCTCTCATTGATGTGACCTAGTCTACAATACCATAAGAAAGCCTGATTTATATCTGGAGACTTTCTTTTGTGTGTATTCTGGACATTGAAAATCTGTGGTTGGTTTAATACGTATATACCATTGCTCAGTGTACCTGACCCAATCAGAACTTGATTAAGGTGAATGTTTACAACATTACTTACAAACGCAAATTCATAACCTTCTTTTGAAACCAAAGATACAGAAATGATATTACAAGTTGCGTTGGGTACAAAAAAAAAATTACGCAAAACCAAAACATGTCCATCTGACATTCCCAGGTGATAGTCCCCCACGGCTTTAGCATCCATGCTAGCTCCGTTCGCAACTCTGAGGGTCATGTCACCTGCCTTCAAAACCCTACGGTTTCTCAACGCCTGCAAAGAATTACAGATATGAGATCCTGATCCGGTATCCAATATCCAGGAAGTAGAGTTTATCGAAAGACAGTTTTCAATAACATACACACCTGAAGCTGAAGCCGCAACCTGCTTCAGTTCCTGTGTTCTGGCCTTCCAAGCCCTGCAATCTTTCTTCCAGTGTCCACTCTTATGACAATAGAAGCATTCTTCTTTACCCACAAGCTTCCCCGCTATCTTTGTTGCCTTTTCCTTTCCCTTCGTATCCACCTTACTAACACCGCCCCTTGGTTTGGCGGGGGCTTTCTTCTTCTTTCCCTTGGCTTTCGCCTTGGACCTAGAAGAAGAAGATCCTCCTACAAACAAAGTGGGTGTTTCCCTACCTTTCTGTAGGGTGCCCTCTGCGCTCCTCAGCATGTTGAGGAGTTCTGAAAGTTCAACTTCTTTTTCTTGTATGTTGAAGTTCAGTATAAACTGGGCGTAAGTGGAAGGAAGGGACTGGAGAATCAAGTCCGTATAGAGCTCACTCTCCAACGTGGTCCTAAGTTCTGCGAGCTCCTCAATGTAGCCAATCATCTTAAGCACGTGGTCCGCTACCGATGATCCGACGGCCAATCTTGCCGAAAACAACTTCTTCGACACTTCGTATCTTGCGATACGAGACTGCTCTCCATACAGTTCTTTTGTATGGAGAAATATAGATTCCAGGTCCATATTCTCGTGCCTCCTCTGATGTTCGTTATCCGTAGAGGCAAGCACGAGGCACTAGCCATCGCGCAATCAATCTCCCAAGTCTTACGGATTTCCTTATCCGCGACGCTGGAGGTGGGACCTGGGACGGGGGGAGCTTTGGTGGTAAGAAGATACCCCAGCTTGTCGTAAGTGAATGCCATTTTGACATTCCTGAGCCAATCTTTGTAGTTTGGCCCTGTCAGTATGTTTTTATCTAGAAGTAACTTAAGTCCAGTCATGTTGATTGGTCGCTGCAATTAGGAGAGAGAGAAGAAACACTCAGCACGATGCTCTTGCAAGTTTAGAATGGTTTTTAATTTGTCTAAACAGGATGGCTCCCACTGTCTCTCGAATCCCACCTCAAACCATAAAGGAAGAATTAGTCGGGATCAATTCCACCGCACAATACTTGCTTAACCGTTCAGCCAGGCCAGTGTCGGTACTTCGAGGGAGGTTTTCCAACGCTTTCGCGAAGTTCCTTAATTTAAGAACCTCTTTTCCCTGGGGGCGTAGCCCCGCTAACACCTTTCTGGACACCTACTAGGTTTATAGCATTGATCGTTTAGTGAGAAATTTCCCGAGGAGTAGCATATACTCACAGCAGGATCGGGATCCAAATATCATCGCGTGATGAAACTGAAGGAATCCTACCAGAATAACCACACTCCAAATGGTATGCAAATCTAGCAAGTTTCAGTACTTATGAAACTCCCGATGTGATTTTTGCCCCATGCTCTTATGCCCTTGACTTTAGCCAACAAATCATAAGTCACATGTCAAGTTCTACCCGTCGTTCTCCAGGTTAATTTGAATCCACCCGTACCCACCCTTGACTTAAGCCAACAAGGCAGTACGACTGTTCCAAATCAACGCATCTATCTATGCTGCACATGAATACCCAATAGCTACCAATCACTATGCCTTGACTTTGGCCAACAAACACAGTTTGAATACTATTGACTATTCATGTGAAACGACGGAGGGCTACGAATGGTTTTGGCTAAACCGTGAACGTAGTGAACTTGATATGATCGATGGAACGAGATAGCTTTTAAAAAGAGTGGCTCAAGCTCCGCATTTAAAAGTTAGTTTTGAAAAGAACCGAGTGGTTTTTCGAAAGTGTTCCAACGACTTTTACTTGGTTTATTATCTTGCATTAGTTCTTTTAATACGTGATATTCTTGCATTAGTTCTTTTAATGTGTCCCATCATTTAATCCTACCATTGCAGAAAACAACCAAAATATGACGTACGCTTATGCCATTCGCATTCGCCATGGGGCCCCGTCATCACCCGTTAGGTTACTTAACTAACGACAGAGCGGGGGCTGGACTAGCGCGGCTGTAAAACATAAGCAACGCCTAAATAGTTATAAATATATAGCAATGATAGACATTACAGATCACAGATGAATACATTGGATATACTAGGTGTAGGGTTTCTAGGCACCCTAATGAGGTCTCACAAGGCATCGAACATGCCAATTTAAAAAAAATTCTAGGTGCCGAGAGACCCGACTACGGATCGTTGGCTAGAAATCTAGGCGAACAAGCTAACTAGTTAACAATTAACTAAGAGATACGGAAATACAACCTTTGTAGATCCGGTCCTCCACCTCCACGGCTCCGAGATGAGGTCCTCTCCGCTGTCCAAATCAAATCCGGGCTCTAGCGTCGGCTTCATCGGAGAATGGACGGGCTAGGTCGTCGACGACGTGCCGAAGATGATCTACGTCGAAGCATCACTAGATCGAGCTCCACCTTCACCAAGTCTAGAAAACTTGTGAAGGAAACACACTCTACTACTTGGCAAGAGGTAGAGGATGAAGAAATAGGAAGTGGGTAGACTTTAGTTTTGGATTTCTCACTCTTTTTCATCACTTGCCATTAATGGAGCAAGCTTTCTTCATGTGAAGAAATGAAGAAGAAGAAGAAGCTAATTATGATAAGTTATTTAAAAATGAAAAGAAAATGAAAACTTATCATAATCTAAACCATGGTCAAGTGTAGAGATTAAACCAAGGTTAGTTGGAATGGTTAGGGTTAAGGATGAGATAAGAATGGTTGACTTGATCAAAGCTTCAAGAATCTTCAACATAAAACAAAATAAGCCACCATCCTTAAATAATAACCAAAATGATTATATAAATAAATAAATAAATAAGATAATCAAAACCCTAATCATTAACATAACCATGGTTTAAACTTTACACGTAACCAAGTTAACATGTATCATCAAACATGACACAATCAAGTGCACAAAAGTATATCACATATACAATGTGCATATCCGAGTGAGAAAATCCATTTAAAGTGAACCGATTCTAGTTAATGCAAAGTAATATATCAAATATATAATTATACATTAAATCATTAAATCAACACTTGATTTAACGACCCGGTCATATCGCATATAACCGACTAGTATACAATGTATCGGCTTATCGAATCAATCCTTGACCCGATAACTATGTTATATCGCATACAACCATTCGATACATTCATCGCGAGAATGGAATACGGTATCACATACACGCATTATTCTCGGTCCCGCACATATCTCATATGCGCTCCTATTTCGTTTCGCTTGAGCCAGGAAACCTCTGTGTAGGACTCTAAAGACTCGTCAATACGCCGGCAGCAGGCGATGATCATATCAAACACCCACAAGCCGCAAGCGGTCTGCTAAACGTAACGGCCTCCCGGGTATTGAGCGATCTGAAGATCGACGAGCAAGCCCGCTCACACTCCAGTGAATCCAACCAGTAACACTACCGTACAGTCCGGTCTGATCGTCTGATATGTCGCATATCTCGCCTAGGGGTGGTAAACGTCAGACCCCAATAGCTCGATAAGTCGTGTCGATATGAGATCTATAAAAATTCGAGAAACTACTGGTAACACTTACCAGTAAATCTCAGCAACCCTGGCCAGGGATTTCCTGTTATAGCCAATCGAACACAGCGCAACATCAACTCCCTATACCGGGAGAGACGAATCCCCTCCTATCGCTCATTGCCTCTATGTGACTCGGGACTGTACCCAAAAACCACCGTTTTGCACGCCCTCTTGGACGTGGTAAGATGGAAATCAAAGCACAGTGGGAACCACACAAGACTCTATGACGATCTCGGGTCAACAGACTACTCTGTACCAGTGTCACCAGAGAACTGCCATCTGACGTGAGGTATAATACCATCTGGGAGTTCTCGGCGAGTCCGTCCAGTGTACCCAGTCTCCACTGAGCACCCGTATATCATCTCTGATGTCAAACACCAATGGATATGGGATCATCCATCGCCCATCTGTATGGGTCGAGAAGGTACACGGTAGTCTACTCTGGTATATCGATGCCCCGTCTCGATACACCCACGACTAGGGACTTTGAAGGATGTACTTATGGACTACCATGTCCCCACTAGTATGATCCGCATCATAGTCCAGGTAGTCAAGTACAGATCCTAAGGGCTTTACCAACATGTAACAGAGAGACAATCAGTATACACGTTAAGGTAAAGTTCAACCAGATAGCATACTATCATGTCGAGCAAGAAAGTCCTCCCTATATACGTCCCAGCATCCACTACAATATACATCCTATGTACAGTAATGGCCTCTAGGGCATACATATAACTAACAATCTCCCACTTGCACTAGGGCCATCTGTAGCAGTGGTTTGAAGTATCTCATACTCAACCATCCCATAAAAGTCTCTCTCTGGGAAAAGGCCTTTCGTGAGTGGATCCGCTGTGTTTGTTCTCTGAGTCTACTCTCCTAACCTCGATCCCCTGGAGATCAACCATCTCCATGATCAGGCGATACTGCCTTAGAATATGTCTGGATCACTGATGGGACCTGCGTTCCTTGACATAAGCCACAACTCCATTGTCACACAATGGGAGGAACATAGTTCATCTCATGAACCAATATACACCCAAACAGCCTCTAGGGTAGCATCTTAAGTAGCAATGTATCCTGTCTTTATCG
The DNA here is from genome assembly GCA_030015575.1 of Agapanthus africanus. Taxonomy (NCBI): domain Eukaryota; kingdom Viridiplantae; phylum Streptophyta; class Magnoliopsida; order Asparagales; family Amaryllidaceae; genus Agapanthus; species Agapanthus africanus. Next base: position 328,352,328 of record CM057350.1, on the reverse strand, counting down.
TCTAGTATGCCACGGTATCTAGCTTGGAACTCTTCCAACATACCGTCCCTTTACTGAGGGTAAAGACAATGCCTGTGACTGACTTTCAGTCGTCTTTATCACCCTGGAACCCTTCCAGTGATTCTCCCCAGGATCATGTGATACCATCTCAATTCGACAAGTGAGAATCCTAACATCCATTTAGATCTATCTCATAGATCCAAAATCCAGAATTTAGGAGGTATCATTTTGATCCTATATGGAGAATCATTGTGATAAGCGGAGATTGACCGAGCGTAGCATAGGAAACTCCTTCCCTATCAAGAGTATGTCATTCACGTACTCTACGAGGATCACCACCATACTCCCTACTACCTTATTGTTTATACAAGGTTCATCTACTATTTTGATGATGTCAACTTCTTTGACCAATCCATCAAAACAGATGTTCCAACTCCGCGATGCCTGCTTTATCCTATAAAGCATCTTGCACACGTTTCCGCTGCTCCCACTGTCTACGAAGCCCTCTGGCTGTGTACATATAGACGCTCTCTTCCAAAATATCATTTAGAAAAGCTGTCATGAAACCCAACCACCAGATATCGTAGTCATGGTATGTAGCCGTGGCAAGTAGGATCTGGATGGACTTAAGCATAGTTACTTAGAAAAGGTTTCATCATCATCCATACGTGGTCAATGATGAAAACCTTTAACAAGTCTAGCTTTGAAAGTCTTAACTTTTCCATGTACACCAAGTAATCTTCTCAAGATTTACTTGCTCCTGATGGGGATTTAACCCTTCAGATATAGCAACCAAAGTCCATACTTTGTTGGTGTATGAGGATTCCATCTCAGATCGCTAAACATCCAGCCATTCTTACAGAGTCTTACTCTCGATGGCCTGCTCGAAGCTAGTTGGGTCATCATCTCATGATGCAATCCTCGCTCCCACTGTCATAGAGGAACCGAAGTATCTCTCAAGTGGGTGAGGAACCCTACTAGATCGGCGGAGAGGCTGAGGTTCGTTGGTATCTACTGAATCCTTTGGTTGTACCAAATCATCTGCTGTAGTTTGTATAGCTGAAACACTTCCAGTTCTACATAACTTACCTTACCTCGAGCTTGTCCGGATTTTGCTTTTAGACATAGGCCGGACAACCCCAAATCTTAACTAGCTTAAGACATGAGCTCTTCCCTTTCCATATCACATATGAAGCGGTAGGCAACTGATTTGATTTGAACCCTATTCAATAGGTATGCAGCTTCTCAAGTGCATAACTCCCAAAAAGAAATAGGTGAGTCAGTAGTACTCATCATAGAGCACACCTTATCATATAAGGTGTGATTGCTCCGCCCCGATATACCATCGTGCTATGGTGTATTCGGAGGAGTAATGCTGAGAGAGAATCTCATTCTCTTTTAGAAAAGTCCAGGAATTCCGTGCATAAGTATTCTCCTCCTTCATCACATCAAAGGACATAATACTTATACCCGTTTTGGTTCTCTACTTCTAACTTATATTCCGTGAATATCTCAAAAGGTTCGGACTTGTGTTTCAACAGGAACATATGTCTGAATCTTGAGAGATTATCAGAGAATATAATGAAGTATAAAGAACCGGTCTTGGCAAGTGTAGACAGGGGACCTACATACATCAACATGTATCATCCCAAGAGCTCACTAACTCTTTCTCTGTTTCCAATAAACAGGGCTATGGTCATTATATCTTTGTGACATGACTGGCAAGTTTCACAAGATGTAGATTTAAACTGATTTAAATATGCATCTACATGTAACTTCAGCTAGTCGGGTCGCATTGATATGACCTAGTCTACAATGCCTCAAGAAGGATTTGTTCATTTCTGAACTCTTCCTCTTGTGTGTGTTTCGTATACTAAGAACTGTAGTTTGATTTAGAACATCAATGCTTTTAGATAACGTGCCTGATCGATCAACTTTTGATATACGAAATGTTCAAAACATTATCCAACTATACAAAATTTTATCATTTCTTTACTAATAAAGAGATTGATATGATTTTGTATATCAGGTTCGGTATCTAATAACATTTGTTCAGAATCAATGTATTTGTAATACAGGGTGACAGTGACCAACAGACTTGGCTGCAACACTTGCCCCGTTTTCTGTCTCATGAAACTTATCACCCGTTCTCAGTTCTCTACCTTTCTGTCGCCCTATGTAACAGATTACATATCTGGGATCCTGATCTGGTATCACATACCCATGACGTAAAGGATACTGAGAAACAGTTCTCTGTAATGAACACACCCGAAGATGATGCATCAGCATGCACTCTCTTCGTTTGGGCGGCACGGGAATTCTGGTATTCCCCAATTTCTTGCTCTGTCTTATAACAATTATAAGTTGGAGCGGGACCAACGTTCCCCAGCTCAGTATAACAAGCGGGTTCGGTCAATAATCCGTATTATTATCTTGATTAAGGCGTGATATGGTCGCTACCAGGAGAGAGAGAGAAGAAAACACTCAGCGTGCGCTCTATCAAGAATAGATTGGTTTTTATTTTATCTAATCAGGATGGCTCCCACTGCTTTTTATCAAATCTTCCTTCAAATCCTAAAAGGAAAGACTAGCCGGGATTAACTACACACTACAAGTTCGCCAATCTTTCAGCCAGGCCAGTGTCGGTACTTTGAGGGAGGTCCCCCGTGCTTTCGCACGAACCTAATTAATGTAAACCTCGTTTTCCCAGAGGCGTAATCTCGTTAACACCTTTCTAGACACCTATTTGATCGGCTAATTGTAATGTATAAAACTCTCCCAGGAGTAACTCTTACTCGCAGCGGGTATCGGGATCCAACTATCTCATAGAAGGTATGCAATCTCATTGCAAATTTCAACACTTGAAATTCCCGATAATCTTTTGCCCCTAGCGTCCTATGACCTTGACAGAGGTCAACAAACCATAGGCTGCTAGTCAAGTTCAACCCGTCATTTCCTGATTGAAGTAAACCCACCCGCACGACCCTTGACAGAGGTCAACAAGGTCGCACGACTACCCTAAATCAATCACATCATATGCTTATGCAGATAAGCACTAATCAGCTACCGCACACTACGCCTTGACAGAGGTCAACAAACGCAGCACGAATACTAACCAGTACATATCTGAAATGACGGAGGGCTACGCCAGGTTTTTCTGAAAACCTATTGCGTAATGAACTTGATATCGTTGTAGAATCAAATGATTTTAAAATGGAGTGCTTTTGAGGCTTTTCTAGTTTTGCTAAAGGAGTCACTCCCGGTGAAGGGATCGTCGGTCCTTTCCTCGTCGAATGAGGTGCGGGATATATCATATATATCACTGTGCAAAGAAAAAACTCTTAAAAGCAATCAAAAGACAAACCGAGTGTGTAGCATCTGCCAGTTATTGCTAAAGGAGTCACTCCCGGTGAAGGGATCTCGGTCCTTTCCTCATCGAATAAGTTGCAGGATATATCACATATACCTCGGTGCAAAGCAAGAACTGTATCTACCTGTTTTATTTTGAAATTCGATTCTACAACATCTTAGGTTTCTTTTATTTCATTAATCTCATTAATGAAGTCCCATCATTTAATTACCTAAACATCACAGATAAATACGACGTACACTTATGCCATCCGCATTCGCCTCGATGTCCCCTCATGCACCGTTAGGTTAGGTAACTAACGGCAGAGCGGGGCAGGGCTAGCGCGGGTGTAAAACATAAGTAACGTCTATATAATATATAATACATACTATATACTATATCTATCACAGAACATCACATGATCACATCACAGATATCGCAGCAGAAGAAACATATGAAATATTGGATATACTAGGACGTCCGTATTTTCAATACGAGCCAGTATAAAACACGGATTCCACGGTCGCGATGAATAGCCAAACCCACACCCCTAGACCCCTACGAGAGCGGCAAGCAACCCTACCAATTCTAGAGTTAGGAGACCCGGACTCGACTCCTCGAGTTGGTCTCCCACTGGACTCCAGAACCCGGTTACTTGTGCCCTCCTCCTTAGGTCTATCCTAGTGCGGAAAAGTAAATAATATACAAAGGGTGACAACTTCCGCAACCTGGAAGTGCCCCAATAAATGAATATTACATACAAGTTTTTACATGAATGAAAATGAAAAACACTCATCTCACACAAAAACCCCCGCTATTCAAACACGACGATCCAATATAACATATCCAGCAACACATAACATCACATGTCATCAACGTAAGTAAATATGCGCATCCCAATTGTCGTTGACATATAGCAACGAAACCGGCGATATCACATATTACACTTACGGTCACAGAAAAGAAAGTGTAAAACTACAACAGTTGGAATCCGCAACCTCTTTAGACATCGCATGCCTGACCAAATGAATTCCTTAGACATCACATGCCTAACAATTATAAACCCCGTATTTTAGTCTCATTATCGAAAACACTTTTCAATATCGAGTCGGGCAATTCAACAAGATTCCCGACAGTCTGATCGAATACTCGTCGCAAACTTTAGTAGGCGGCCGCACCCCCGATACCGTCGACGAAGTGCACCAAGGCGGAACACCGCTTCCGCGAGCACCCGAACGGATGCTTTCGGCGACGGGGTTCTCCTACAGTCACTTGGTCGGGGCTATGGAGTGAGGCTTTCTATTAAGTTTACCCGGCGAGTATCCGCGTACGCTACGTGATTGCGACGGACTTTTGATCACATCAAAATTCCGTGGCAACCGATCAAGTGAGACTAAAGTGCTATGTTTATAATATTCATTCCGTTATCTCATAACTACTTGTGAATTCCAATTATTGTATCACATTCCGGATAAATAGAAAATGTTAAACTTTTCGATCGAACAGTCAAACACCCAAGTTTTCCCGATGCAGATCAACTCATGAAATAAGTCTAACAACATTCAGTTCGTGCCTCAGTACCAACGGTCCAGCCGTAGAAGGGTCAAGCCAACGCCTCACATGTGGCACGCCGTACTGCCCCAAACCCGAAGGTTCAAAGGGTAGTTCAAGACGGTCACATAATCGAGTTAAGGTTTGTTGTCTTCTAGAGGGACCATCGCGTTACTTGCACTACTTAGAACGTCGTTAAACAACGGAAAATCCAACACTTGGAAATTTCCCGACAGGGGAAAAATTGGGTATTTATATCCGGTCGAACTTTTTAACATATTCTAAAATTTATCCGGAAAGCCACATAAACAAAATCTGATAATCCGATCGAACAATCGAATCCCCAAAACAACCCAGAACATTCAACTCTGGAATAAATTTTAAATATTCCCAGAAATTCCAGAATAATTAAATAGGAATTACTGTGCAGAAAAGATGTGATGACGTCACCAGGGGACCGCGGAACCGCCGCATAAGCTGGGCTTATGCCGCGGTTCCGCCGCCGTTTAGATAAATCATTCGCCTGAGTTTGCACAGTAATTCTTATAATTATTTATTGAATTTTTTAGGCATTTTTAATACACAAAAATCCGCATTTTCGGAAAAAGTCCAGAGAGCAATTTGTAATAGGGTTTCGGGTTCGTTCGGAATTCAGAATCCGTCTAGACTTCGCCTAAGGCTCTAGCTAGGCTCTGATACCACTGTAGGGTTTCTAGGCACCCTAATGAGGTCTCACAAGGCATCGAACATGCCAATTTAAAAAAAATTCTAGGTGCCGAGAGACCCGACTACGGATCGTTGGCTAGAAATCTAGGCGAACAAGCTAACTAGTTAACAATTAACTAAGAGATACGGAAATACAACCTTTGTAGATCCGGTCCTCCACCTCCACGGCTCGGAGATGAGGTCCTCTCCGCTGTCCAAATCAAATCCGGGCTCTAGCGTCGGCTTCATCGGAGAATGGACGGGCTAGGTCGTCGACGACGTGCCGAAGATGATCTACGTCGAAGCATCACTAGATCGAGCTCCACCTTCACCAAGTCTAGAAAACTTGTGAAGGAAACACACTCTACTACTTGGCAAGAGGTATAGGATGAAGAAATAGGAAGTGGGTAGACTTTAGTTTTGGATTTCTCACTCTTTTTCATCACTTGCCATTAATGGAGCAAGCTTTCTTCATATGAAGAAATGAAGAAGAAGAAGAAGCTAATTATGATAAGTTATTTAAAAATGAAAAGAAAATGAAAACTTATCATAATCTAAACCATGGTCAAGTGTAGAGATTAAACCAAGGTTAGTTGGAATGGTTAGGGTTAAGGATGAGATAAGAATGGTTGACTTGATCAAAGCTTCAAGAATCTTCAACATAAAACAAAATAAGCCACCATCCTTAAATAATATCCAAAATGATTATATAAATAAACAAATAGATAAGATAATCAAAACCCTAATCATTAACATAACCATGGTTTAAACTTTACACTTAACCAAGTTAACATGTATCATTAAACATGACACAATCAAGTGCACAAAAGTATATCACATATACAATGTGCATATCCGAGTGAGAAAATCCATTTAAAGTGAACCGATACTAGTTAATGCAAAGTAATATATCAAATATATAATTATACATTAAATCATTAAATCAACACTTGATTTAACGACCCGGTCATATCGCATATAACCGACTAGTATACAATGTATCGGCTTATCGAATCAATCCTTGACCCGATAACTAGGTTATATCGCATACAACCATTCGATACATTCATCGCGAGAATGGAATACGGTATCACATACACGCATTATTCTCGGTCCCGCACATATCTCATATGCGCTCCTATTTCGTTTCGCTTGAGCCAGGAAACCTCTGTGTAGGACTCTAAAGACTCGTCAATACGCCGGCAGCAGGCGATGATCATATCAAACACCCACAAGCCGCAAGCGGTCTGCTAAACGTAACGGCCACCCGGGTATTGAGCGATCTGAAGATCGACGAGCAAGCCCGCTCACACTCTAGTGAATCCAACCAGTAACACTACCGTACAGTCCGGTCTGATCGTCTGATATGTCGCATATCTCGCCTAGGGGTGGTAAACGTCAGACCCCAATAGCTCGATAAGTCGTGTCGATATGAGATCTATAAAAATTCGAGAAACTACTGGTAACACTTACCAGTAAATCTCAGCAACCCTGGCCAGGGATTTCCTGTTATAGCCAATCGAACACAGCGCAACATCAACTCCCTATACCGGGAGAGACGAATCCCCTCCTATCGCTCATTGCCTCCATGTGACTCGGGACTGTACCCAAAAACCACCGTTTTGCACGCCCTCTTTGACGTGGTAAGATGGAAATCAAAGCACAGTGGGAACCACACAAGACTCTATGACGATCTCGGGTCAACAGACTACTCTGTACCAGTGTCACCAGAGAACTGCCATCTGACGTGAGGTATAATACCATCTGGGAGTTCTCGGCGAGTCCGTCCAGTGTACCCAGTCTCCACTGAGCACCCGTATATCATCTCTGATGTCAAACACCAATGGATATGGGATCATCCATCGCCCATCTGTATGGGTCGAGAAGGTACACGGTAGTCTACTCTGGTATATCGATGCCCCGTCTCGATACACCCACGACTAGGGACTTTGAAGGATGTACTTATGGACTACCATGTCCCCACTAGTATGATCCGCATCATAGTCCAGGTAGTCAAGTACAGATCCTAAGGGCTTTACCAACATGTAACAGAGAGACAATCAGTATACACGTTAAGGTAAAGTTCAACCAGATAGCATACTATCATGTCGAGCAAGAAAGTCCTCCCTATATACGTCCCAGCATCCACTACAATATACATCCTATGTACAGTAATGGCCTCTATGGCATACATATAACTAACACTAGGAATCCGCAATCCATTCGAGCCTGCAACGAAAAGCGGATTACACGGTCGCGGTGAATAGCCAATACCCCACCCAAGACCCCTACGGGTGCGGCAAACTACCCGCCAAGTACCCCGAAGTGGAGCAACCTCCCTCAACGCCGTGAGTAGGCCACTCGGCACTTCGAGATACCCGGTAGTTTGTGCACCCCCTCCATGGGTCTATCCTAGGAGCAAAAACAGTAAAAAGAATTATACAATGACGGCTACAACCCCGACCCGGTTGTGCGGCCATACAAATAATAATATTGCATCAATTTACATTTTACAATGAATGAAAGAAAAATAAACACTCATCTCACATCCACCCCGGCTATTCACCTGCGACAGTCCAACGCATTCATATACACAAACCATCATCAAACACAGATCACAGATATGTATAACCCCGACTAATCGACATATAGCGTTTAGCCGACGTTCAATACATATAAACATCACAGATATAACCATTATAGTCAAAGTGTAGTGAAGTTTGATAAAAATACGGATTTATAAGCCCCCAAAAACAAATTTCTTTTCTGGAAAATCTGGGCATAAATAAACCATCTGAAAAATCCCAAAACCCTACCATAAGAACACTGCACAAAACCCGATCACGAGAGGAACCAAAACGGCGGCGGTTCCGCGGCAAATGCATACCTATCGCCGCGGAACCGCGGCGGTTTGAGGGAATCAGGCGACCGTTTTTTGTGGGTGTTTTCACAAAACCCTGAGCCGATTTTAGGAGTAAAACCTTTTATTTTTAGAGCACAAAAAATTTCAACAGAAAGTTAGGGTTTTGATTTTCCGGTTTTTGCGATTTTTCCGATCGAACTTCCATACACTTTACTACTAAGCTAGTTTAAGTTTAGTTAGGCTCTGATACCACTGTAAGTCCACGTTGCCAACCCCGGTTCTTGCGGGGAGGCGGAAACGATATAAAAATCAAATTTTTAGCGCATGGGGCAACATGGACTAACAAAGTCGGGATCTTTTCTAAACTAAACTAGCAAGAAAGCTAAAGAGAGTTAGCTACTCGGAAAAGAGGTTATACCTAACTTGAACTCCTTCTTCTTGAAACCTTTGTAGGGGTTTGATGGTGCTTTCCTCGTCGCCTTCTTCCGTCAAAGATGGATCCACCTGAGGGTTCAACCTTCGGGCTCTTTCTCGAACTTTGAGTGAACTAGGATCTTAGGCTTGCTAAACCTCTAACCCTAGAGTGAGTAGAGAGTGGCTTTGGGGTGTTTTTATCTCAAGGAGATGGATTCTCAACACATGAGAAGGGAGCTCCTTGAACTAGAGGAGAAGGAAGAAGAAGAGAAGAGAGAGAAGGGTTATGATAGAATATGAGAGCTTTTCATTTTACAACCATAACATAATAAGAAATGAATTATCAAAAATAATAATAATAATGTAAATGAAATAGTTGATGGATGGTTTGGAATGACCATTATCATTACACACATTAAATGATTTTGCTAGAATCAAAGAGCATCTTTGATATGTAATGATGATGGTCAAACTTTCAACTATGGTCAACTAGTCAACCTTGGTCAACAAGTCAACAAACCCAACCATGACACAATTTCATTTAATTAATATTATTAATTGATATATCATAAATCCATTAGGGTTCGGAAAAAGACGACTGTCAACTGTGCATACGCACCCGTCCCGAAACCCTAATGAAAATCCTCTTCCTCCGCCTCAATCAACTGTGCATACACACCCGCATTCTTGTTCCGAGGAACATGAATACTATGAGATAAAATCAACTCCAAAACATATACCAGTATCTGGCTCAAACCAGAGCCTGCTAGTAATATCTGTCCGGACTCCAAACGTGCACAAGTGCGCGGATGAGAACGAACCCTGTCGCAAAACCATGCGACCTCTACTCTGTTTTGCCCAGAGGCGAATAGCCCTCTGTGTGGGACTCTAAAGACTCGACACTACGCTGGCAGTGGGTTTAACCACAGACCGCAAGCGGCACTAGCTGTGCGTAACGGTCCACAGGTAGATGCCGATAAGAAGACTGACGAGGTGAACCCCATCTGAACTCCTACTGAGTCTGAATGTGACAGTCTCCGTACAGTCCGGTCTTTTCGTCTGACACATCGCATGTCGGGCCTAGGGGGCGGTAAACGTCAGTCCCCTAATAGCGGTACAAGTCGTGTTGGAGTGAAGCCCAAAACATCCTGAGATAACACGGGAAACCTACCAGTATATCTCGCTTGCCCTGGCCAGGGACTACTCGTGTAATGGCTCTCCTAGACACAGCGCGATGTCAACCCCCAATACCGGGAGAGACGAATCCTGTCTAACCGTCACTCCCTCCAAGTGCTTCGGGACTGCACCCAACTACCACCTGTTTGCACGACTCCTTTGAGCCGTGGTAGGGTAGTAATCAAAATACAGTGGGAACACACTCGAGGCGAAGTGCCAGTGTCAAGTCAGCGGACTAAGCTGTACTCATGTCACCTGGGAACTGATAACTGACGATAGGTATAATACCAACTTGTCAGTTCCCGACGAGTCCTGTCCAGTGTACTCGTAACCTAACGAGCACCCGCATACTATCTCAAGTACGACGTACTGACGGCTGTGGGACAGACCGTCTCCCACACTGGGATGAGAAGCGCATGCGCCAGTCTACTCCGGAGTATCGATGCCCTGTCTCGATAGTCCTGAGACTAGGGACCTGTATAAGGATGTGCTTATAGATTACCCAGCCCCCACTAGTGTGACTGCCATCACAACACTGGAAATCAAGTAAAGATCCTAAGGGCTCCACTAATGCGTATAGGTGATATGATAAAATAAACACATGTACACATGAAGTAGAAACAAACCAAGTAGCATACAACTATTTTGAGCAAGATTGTATATACAAGGTGAATATCCCAAGCTTCCATTAAGTAATATACAAACCAGTATGATACAGTAATGGCCTCTAGGGCATATACACTAACAGTTGGCCTGCGTTAAGGTCATAGGACGCTAGGGGCAAAATATTATCGGGAATTTCAAGTGTTGAAATTTGCAATGAGATTGCATACCTTCTATGAGATAGTTGGATCCCGATACCCACTGCGAGTAATTGTTACTCCCGGGAGAGTTTTACACAGGACAATTAGCTGATAAAGTAGGTGTCTAGAAAGGTGTCAACGGGGTTACGCCTCTAGGAAAACGAGGTTTACTTTAATTAGGTCCGTGCGAAAGCATGGGAAACCTCCTTCAAAGTACCGACACTGGCCTGGCTGAAAGATCGGCGAAGTTGTAGGGTGTAATTAATCCCGGCTAGTCTTTCCTTTTAGGGTTTGAAGGAAGATTTGATAAAAAACAGTGGGAGCCATCCTGATTAGATAAGATAATAACCAATCTGATCTTGCAAGAGCATACGCTAAAGTGTTTTCTTCTCTCTCTCTCCAGGTAGCGACCATGTCATGTCTTAATCAAGATAATAATATGGATGTATTGACTGAACCCGCATGTTATACTATGCTGGGGAACGTTGGTTCCGTTCTTTCTTATAAGAGTTATAGGACTGAACAGGACATAGGGGAATACCAGGATTCCCATGCCACCCGAATGAAGAAAGTACATGATGATGCATTTTCTTCGGGTGTGTTCGTTACAGAGAACTGTTTCTCCATTTGCCCTACATCCTGGGTATTAGATACCGGGTCAGGATCCCTTATATGTAATCAGTTACATGGGCTTAGGAAAGGTAGAGAACTTGGAGAAGGTGATAAAGACATAAGAGTTGGAAATGGTGCAATTGTTGCAGCTAAGACTGTCGAGGAATCTCACCTTGCATTACCAACTGGTAATACATTGGTTCTGAACGAATGCTATTAGATGCCGAACCTGATATGCAACATTATATCGGTTTCTTTGTTGAGTAAAGAGGGATATAATTTTGTATTACAGGATAATGTTATGAACATTTTCCATAACCAAAAGTTTGTTGGATCAGGCACGTTAGGCAATGGCATTTATGTTCTAAATCAATCAACAGTTCTAAGCATAACAAACACACATAAGAGGAAGAGTTCAGAACTGAACGAATCCTTCTTGTGGCATTGTAGACTGGGTCTCATCAATGCGACACGACTAGCTAAGTTGCATAAAGATGGATATTTGAATCCGTTTGAATTATCATCTTATGACACTTGCCAGTCATGTCTCAAAGGCAAGATGACCAAAACTCCGTTTACGGGACAAGGAGAAAGAGTTACGGAACTCTTGGGACTGGTGCATAGTGATGTATGCGGTCCAATGTCTACACATGCCAGGAATGGTTCTGCGTACTTCATTACATTCACTGACGATCTCTCTAGATTCGGATATGTGTTCTGGATGAAACACAAATCGGAAGCTTTTGAGAAATTTAGAGAATATAAACAAGAAGTCGAGAACCAAACCGGGAAAAGTATTAAAATCCTTCGATCTGATCGAGGAGGTGAATACTTGAGCATTGAATTCCTGGACTTCCTAAAAGAGAATGGGATTCTTGTTTGTGTATATGCCCTAGAAGCCATCACTGTATCATACTAGTTTGTATATTACTTGATGGAAGCTTGGGATATTCACAGTTGTATATACAATCTTGCTCGAAATGGTAATATGCTACTTGGTTTGTCTCTGCTTTAATATGTGCCTGTGTTTCTTTTAGCATATTGCAGATATACATATTAGTAGAGCCCTTAGGATCTTTGCTTGATTACCAGCGTTGTGATGGCGCTCACACTCGTGGGAGCTGGGTGATCTATAAGCACATCCTTATACAGGTCCCTAGTCGTTGGACTATCGAGACAAGGCATCGATAGTCCGGAGTAGACTAGCGTATGCGCTTCTCATCCCAGCGTGGGAGACGGTCTGTTCCACAGCAGTCAGTACGTCGTACTTGAGATAGTATACGGGTGCTCGTTAGGTTACGAGTACACTGGACAGGACTCGTCGGGAACTGTTGGTTGGTATTATACCTATCGTCAGTTATCAGTTCCTAGGTGACATGAGTACAGCTTAGTCCGTTGACTTGACACTGTCACTTCGCCTCGAGTGTGTTCCCACTGCACTTTGATTACTACCCTACCACGGCTCAAAGGAGTCTTGCAAACAGGTAGTTTTTGGGTGCAGTCCCGAAGCACTTGGAGGCAGTGACGGTTAGACAGGATTCGTCTCACCCGGTATTGGGGGTTGACATTGCGCTGTGTCCAGGAGAGCCATTACACGAGTAGTCCCTGGCCAGGGCAAGCGAGATATACTGGTAGGCTTCCAGTGTTATCTCAGGGTGTTCTGGGCTACACTCCGACACGACTTGTACCGCTATTAGGGGACTGACGTTCACCGCCCCCTAGGCCCGCCATGCGATGTATCAGACGAACAGACCGGACTGTACGGAGATTGTCACATACAGGCTCAGTAGGAGTTCGGATGGGGTTCACCTCGTCAGTCTTCTTATCGACATCTACCTGGGGACCGATACGTACAGCTAGTGCCTCTTGCGGTCTGTAGTTAAACCCACTGCCAGTGTAGTGTCGAGTCTTTAGAGTCCCACACAGAGAGCTATTCGCCATTAGGCAAAATGAGTAGAGGTTGCATGGTTTTGCGACAGGGTTCGTTCACATTCGCGCACTTGTGCACGTTTGCTGTCCGGACAGTTTATACTAGCGGGCTTTGGTTTAAGCCGGATCCTAGTATATGATTTGGGATTGGTTTTTCTCATTGTATTCGTGTTCCTCGGATCGCGAATACGGGTGCGTATGCACAGTTGCTTGAGACTGAGGGAGAGGACTTTGATTAGGGTTAATGACTATTGCCATTTTATTAACCCTAATGCTTATGTGTGTATTATTGTTAATTGATATTAGTTTAATAATTGTGCATGGTTATGGTTGTTGACCATTTGACCCACCTTGACTTGTTGACCTAGTTGACACTTTGACCATCATCATTTCATTTGGAAGATGCTCTTTGATCCTTGCAATTTGCATTAAAAATGAAAAGATAATGGTCATGTCTTGATTTAGCCATGACAATTATCTCACTAATTATCTAATTACAATAATTCACATATATGAGAGAATGCTTCATATTATTCTCTCATTTTTCTATCATTTCATTTCTCTCTCTTGTTCTTCCTCTCCCTCAAGCTCTCTCCCTCTCATGTGTTGAGAAACACTTGAGCTTGAGAAAAACCCTCTCTTGATCATCTCTACTCTCATCTAGGGTTAAAGGACTAGCACTTCTTGAACCCTAGTTACTTCTAGCTTGGAGTTGAAGCCAAAGGTTGAGGCTTTCGGGTGGATCTTTCTTTGACGGGAGAAGACGACAAGGTGACCTCCTTCCACTACTCCAAGGAGCAAGGAGAGAAGGACATAAAGATCAAAGGTATAACCTTTCTAGCACTTAGCTAGTTTCGAGTTAGCTTTAGCAAGTTTTTGTTTAGCAAAGATCCTTCTAGCTATAGTCCATGTTGCCTAAGCTCATAAAAATCCGATTTTTATTCCGTTTTTCGCCTCCCCGCAACCACCGGGGTGGGCAATGTGGACTTACAGTGGTATCAGAGACTAACTAAACATAAACTAGCTAGGTAGTGAAGTGTGTCGAAGTTCGAAACAGAAAAATCGAAAAACCAAAACATCAAAAACATTAGTTTCTGTTAAAAATTTTTCTGGTCAAAACAAAATTTGTTATACTCCAAAAATCATCTCAGGGTTTTTTAAAGATAGCCACCAAAAACGATCAAGTGAATTGACCAAAGAGCCGCGGTTCCACGGCAATAGCAAGCTATTGCCGCGCAACCGCGGCCGTCTTGGCTCTTCACTTGGTCGAGTTTGGTGAAGTGTATCTCTGGCTTGGTTTTAGGATTTTTAAGATGGTTTATATGTGCCCAGATTTTCCAGAATAGAAATTTGTTTTCGGGGGCCTATAAATCCGTATTTTTTTTCGAACTTCAATACACTTTGACTAAAAGGTTATATCTGTGATGTTTGTATGTATTGAACGTCGGCTAATCGCTATATGTCGATTAGTCGGGGTTATACATATCTGTGATCTGTGTTTGATATTGGTATGCGTATATGAATGGGTTGGATTGTCGCGGATGAATAGCCGGGGTGGATGTGAGATGAGTGTTGCTTTTTCTTTCATTCATTGTAACATGTAAATTGATGTAATAATATTATTTGTTTGGCCGCACAACCGGGTCGGGGTTGTAGCCGTCATTGTATAATTCTTTTTACTGTTTTTGCTCCTAGGATAGACCCATGGAGGGGGTGCACAAACTACCGGGTATCTCGAAGTGCCGAGTGGCCTACTCACGGTGGTGAGGGAGGTTGCTTCGCTTCGGGTACTTGGCGGGTAGTTTGCCGCACCCGTAGGGGTCTTGGGTGGGGTATTGGCTATTCACCGCGACCGTGTAATCCGCTTTTCGTTGCAGGCTTGAACGGATTGCGGATTCCTAGTATATCCAATGTATTCATCTGTGATCTGTAATATCTATCATTGCTATATATTTATATATGATAACTATTTAGGCGTTGCTTATGTTTTACAGCCGCGCTAGCCCAGCCCCCGCTCTGTCGTTAGTTAAGTAACCTAACGGGTGATGACGGGGCCCCATGGCGAATGCGAATGGCATAAGCGTACGTCATATTTTGGTTGTTTTCTGCAATGGTAGGATTAAATGATGGGACGCATTAAAAGAACTAATGCAAGAAAATAAACCAAGTAAAAATCGATTGGAACACTTTGAAAACCACTCGGTTCTTTTCAAAACTAAACTTTTAAACGCGGAGCTTGAACCACTCCTTTTAAAAGCTATCTCGTTCCATCGATTAGATCAAGTTCACTACGTTCACGGTTTCGCCAAAACCATTCGTAGCCCTCCGTCATTCCACATGAATGGTCAAAAAGTATTCAAGCTATGTATTTTGGCCAAAGTCAAGGCATAGTGATTGGTAGCTATTGGGTATTCATGTGCAGCATAGATAGATGCGTTGGTTTGGGACAGTCGTGCTTCCATTTTGGCCAAAGTCAAGGGTAGGTACGGGTGGGTCCAAATTAACCAGGAGAATGACGGGTAGAACTTGACATGTGACTTATGATATTTTGGCCAAAGTCAAGGTCATAAGAGCATGGGGCAAAAATCTACATCGGGAGTTTCATAAGTACAGAAACTTGCTAGCGCTGCATACCATTTGGAGTATGATAATTCTGGTAGGATTCCTTCGGTTTTATCACGCGATGATATTTGGATCCCGATCCTACTGTGAGTATATGCTACTCCTCGGGAAAACTCTCACTTAACGATCAATGCTATAAACATAGTAGGTGTCTAGAAAGGTGTTAGCGGGGCTACGCCCACAGGAAAAAGAGGTTACTTAATTAAGGAACTTCGCGAAAGCGTTGGAAAACCTCCCTCGAAGTACCGACACTGGCCTGGCTGAACGGTTAAGCAAGTATTGTACGGTGAGATTGATCCTGACTAATCCTTTCTTTACGGTTTGAGAAGGGATTCGAGACACAGTGGGAGCCATCCAGTTTAGACAAATTAAAAACCACTCTAAACTTGCAAGAGCATCATGCTAAAGTGTTTCTTTTCTCTCTCCTAATTGCAGCGACCATTCAACATGACCGGACTTAAGTTATTACTAGATAAAAACATATTGACAGGGCCAAACTACAAAGATTGGCTCAGGAATGTCAAGATGGCAATCACTTACGACAAGTTGGGGTATGTCCTTACCACCAAAGCTCCCCCTGTCCCAGGTCCCAAAACCAGTGTCGTAGATAGGGAAATCTACAAGACCTGGGAAATAGATTGCGCGAAGGCCAGATGCCTCGTACTTGCCTCGATGGACAACGAACATCAGAGGAGGCACGAGAATATGGACCTAGAGTCCATATTTCTTCATACAAAAGAACTGTATAGAGAGCAGTCTCGTATCGCAAGATACAAAGTGTCGAAGAAGTTGTTTTCGGCAAGGTTGGCCGTCGGATCATCGGTAGCGGAACACGTGCTTAAGATGATTGGCTACATTGAGGAGCTCGCGGACCTTGGGACCACGTTGGAGAATGAACTCTATACTGATTTGATTCTCCAGTCCCTTCCTTCCACTTACGCCCAGTTTATTCTTAACTTCAACATGCAAGGAAAGGAGGTTGAGCTTTCCGAGCTTCTGAACATGTTGAGGACTGCTGAGGGCACCCTACAGAAGGGTAGGGAGACATCCACTTTGTTTGTAGGAGGATCTTCCTCTTCTCGGTCCAGGGCGAAAGCCAAGGGTAAGAAGAGGAAAGCCCCCGCCAAACCAAGAGGCGGTGTAAGTAAAGTGGATACGAAGGGAAAAGGAAAAGCAACAAAGGTAGCGGGAGAGCTGGTGGGGAAGGAAGAATGCTTCTATTGTCACAAAAGTGGTCACTGGAAACAGGATTGCAAGGCTTGGAAAGCCAGAACACAGGATTTGAAGCGAGTTGCAGCTTCAGCTTCAGGTGTGTATGTTATTGAAAACTGTCTATCAATAAACTCTACGTCCTGGGTATTGGATACCGGATCAGGATCTCATATCTGTAATTCTTTGCAGGCGTTGAGAAAGCGTAGAGTTTTGAAGGCAGGTGACATGACCCTCAGAGTTGCAAACGGTGCTAGCATGGATGCTGAGGCCGTGGGGGACTATCACCTGGGATTGTCGGATGGACATTTTTTGGTTTTGCGTAGTTGTTATTATGTACCAAATGCAACCTGTAATATCATTTCTGTATCTTTATTATCTAAAGAAGGTTATGAATTTGCATTTGTAAGTAATGTAGTGAACATTCACCTTAATCAAGTTTTGATTGGGTCAGGTACATTGAACAACGGTATATACGTATTAAACCAGCCACAAATTTTCAATGTCCAGAATACACACAAAAGAATGTCTCCAGAAATCGATAAAACTTTCTTATGGCATTGTAGACTGGGTCACATCAATGAGAGAAGGTTGACTAAGTTACATGCAGAAGGATATTTGGATTCGTTCGAATATCAATCGTATGCAACTTGTCAATCCTGTCTCAAAGGAAAGATGACAAAGACTCCGTTCACTGGACACGGAGTAAGAGCGAGCAAGCTCTTGGGACTCGTACACAGCGACGTGTGCGGTCCAATGTCTACACATGCACAAAGCGGTTATTCTTACTTCATTACTTTTACGGATGACTTTTCAAGGTACGGTTATGTCTTCTTAATGAAACATAAATCCGAGGCTTTTGAAAAATTCCAGGAATATAAGAATGAAGTAGAAAAACAAACAGGCAAAAGTATCAAGGCACTGAGATCTGATCGAGGTGGTGAATACTTGAGTGCCGAGTTCCTGGGTTACTTAAAAGAGAATGGAATTCTCTCTCAGCTTACTCCTCCATACACTCCGCAACATAACGGTGTATCGGAGAGACGGAACCGAACCCTATTGGATATGGTACGGTCCATGATGAGTAACACTGAGTTGCCGCGATCGTTTTGGGGATATGCGCTAGAATCAGCTGCATACCTTTTGAACGGAGTTCCAACTAAGACTGTGCCTACTACACCATATCAGATGTGGTGTGGGAAGAGACCCTATCTTAATCACATTAAGACATGGGGATGTCCATCTTTTATAAAAAAGCAGCATGCGGACAAGCTCGAGGCACGCTCAGTACAGTGCAAGTTTGTGGGATATCCAAAGAGCTCCAAGGGATATTACTTCTATTGCGAAGAGGAACAAAAAGTCCTTGTTTCTCGCCATGCCCACTTTCTAGAACACCAGTTCATAGAAAAAGAATTAAGTGGGAGCGCAATAGAACTGGAAGAAATTCCAGAACCACGAGCTATTACTGAAAGCTTGGTTGAACCAGAGGGTTCAAAAGATCTGGACATTCCCACGCCACTCCGCAAGAGTAGTAGGCAGTCTCATCCGCCCGAGAGATACTACGGTTTTCTCATCGACGGGGATAGAGAGGATTGCATCATAGACTTTGATGAGCCTACTAGCTTCCAGCAAGCCATTCAGAGCGTCGACTCGATAAAATGGCTGGATGCAATGCGGACCGAAATGGAGTCCATGTACACCAACAAAATATGGACGTTGGACATTGCTCCAGATGGGGTAAAACCCGTAGGATGCAAGTGGATCTTCAAAAGGAAGATTGGTGTAGATGGACAGGTTGAGACCTATAAAGCTAGACTAGTAGCAAAGGGTTTTCGTCAGCGACCTGGTTTGGACTATGACGAAACCTTTTCTCCAGTAGCTATGCTGAAATCCATTCGGATCCTTCTTGCCATTGCTTCCTTCCACGACTATGAGATTTGGCAGATGGACGTAAAGACAGCTTTTCTAAATGGACATTTAGAGGAGTCTGTATATATGGATCAACCAGAGGGTTTCATTCAGAGTGGGAGCAGCGGAAAGGTGTGCAAGTTGCTTAAGTCCATTTATGGACTAAAGCAGGCATCGCGGAGTTGGAACATCTGTTTTGATGAGACGGTCAAGGAATTTGGCTTTATCAAAAATCCAGATGAACCATGCATCTATTGTAGATTTGTAGCGAGAACTGTGGTATTCCTCGTTTTATACGTGGATGACATTCTCTTAATAGAAAATGACATTCCTATGCTACAATCTGTCAAGGGGTTCTTGTCACACAGGTTCTCCATGAAAGACCTGGGTGATGCCTCATACATTCTGGGTATCCGGATCTACCGTGACAGATCCATGAGGATATTAGGACTTTCGCAGTCCAGGTACATCGACACCATACTGAAGAGATTCAGTATGGAAGATTCCAAGCGCGGTAATCTACCAGCTTGTCACGGGATCACCCTCTCCAAAGAGATGTCTCCTAAGACTGATTTGGAGCGGGATCGCATTTCTATTATACCCTACGCTTCTGCGGTAGGCTCTATAATGTATGCGATGTTGTGTACCAGACCGGATGTGGCTTATGCACTGAGTGTGGTAAGCAGGTATCAGTCAAACCCTGGGGAGAAACATTGGATAGCAGTAAAGAACATTCTCAAGTACCTGAGAAGGACTAAGGAGATGTTCTTGGTGTATGGCGGAAAAGACCTGCAGATTGAGGCCTTTGCCGACTCCAGCTTCCAGAGTGACAAGGATGATTCCAAGTCCATGTCGGGTTTTGTCTTTACCCTTAATGGATGGGCGGTGTGTTGGAAGAGCTCCAAACAGGAAACCGTTGCTGACTCGACAATTGAAGCGGAATACATCGCTGCATCTGATGCCGCAAAAGAAGCTGTCTGGATGAGGAAGTTCTTGAAAGAACTTCAGGTGGTTCCGTCCATTGTTGACCCAATACCTCTGTATTGCGACAACAACGGGGCTATAACTTTAGCGAAGGAACCCAGGTCCCATCAGAAATCCAGACACATCTTAAGGCGGTATCACTTGATCAGGGAGATCGTAGATCGCCAGGAGATCGAGGTCCGGAGAGTTGCATCAGAGGATAACACTGCAGATCCATTCACCAAGGCCTTGCCCCAGACTCAGTTCGAGCGACTGATCGAGATGATAGGTCTTCGATACGCCAGTACATGGCCTTAGTTCAAGTGGGAGATTGTTAGTGTATATGCCCTAGAGGCCATTACTGGATCATACTAGTTTGTATATTACTTGATGGAAGCTTGGGATATTCACAGTTGTATATACAATCTTGCTCGAAATGGTAGTATGCTACTTGGTTTGTCTCTGCTTTAATATGTGCATGTGTTTCTTTTAGCATATTGCAGATATACATATTAGTAGAGCCCTTAGGATCTTTGCTTGATTACCAGCGTTGTGATGGCGCTCACACTCGTGGGAGCTGGGTGATCTATAAGCACATCCTTATACAGGTCCCTAGTCGTTGGACTATCGAGACAGGGCATCGATACTCCGGAATAGACTAGCGTATGCGCTTCTCATCCCAGCGTGGGAGACGGTCTGTCCCACAGCCGTCAGTACGTCGTACTTGAGATAGTATACGGGTGCTCGTTAGGTTACGAGTACACTGGACAGGACTCGTCGGGAACTGTTGGTTGGTATTATACCTATCGTCAGTTATCAGTTCCCAGGTGACATGAGTACAGCTTAGTCCGTTGACTTGACACTGTCACTTCGCCTCGAGTGTATTCCCACTGCAATTTGATTACTACCCTACCACGGCTCAAAGGAGTCGTGCAAACAGGTAGTTTTTGGGTGCAGTCCCGAAGCACTTGGAGGCAGTGACGGTTAGACAGGATCCGTCTCTCCCGGTATTGGGGGTTGACATCGTGCTGTGTCCAGGAGAGCCATTACACGAGTAGTCCCTGGCCAGGGCAAGCGAGATATACTGGTAGGCTTCCAGTGTTATCTTAGGGTGTTCTGGGCTACACTCCGACATGACTTGTACCGCTATTAGGGGACTGACGTTCACCGCCCCCCTAGGCCCGCCATGCGATGTATCAGACGACCAGACCGGACTGTACGGAGATTGTCACATACAGGCTCAGTAGGAGTTCGGATGGGGTTCACCACGTTAGTCTTCTTATCGACATCTACCTGGGGACCGTTACGTACAGCTAGTGCCGCTTGCGGTCTGTGGTTAAACTCACTGCCAGCGAAGTGTCGAGTCTTTAGAGTCCCACACAGAGAGCTATTCGCCTTTAGGCAAAATGAGTAGAGGTCGCTTGGTTTTGCGACAGGGTCCGTTCACATTCGCGCACTTGTGCACGTTTACTGTCCGGACAGTTTATACTAGCGGGCTTTGGTTTAAGCCGGATCCTAGTATATGATTTGGGATTGGTTTTTCTCATTGTATTCGCGTTCCTCGGATCGCGAATACTGGTGCGTATGCACAGTTGCTTGAGACTGAGGGAGAGGACTTTTATTAGGGTTAATGACTATTGTCATTTTATTAACCCTAATGCTTATGTGTGTATTATTGTTAATTGATATTCGTTTAATAATTGTGCATGGTTATGGTTGTTGACCATTTGACCCACCTTGACTTGTTGACCTTGTTGACACTTTGACCATCATCATTTCATTTGGAAGATGCTCTTTGATCCTTGCAATTTGCATTAAAAATGAAATGATAATGGTCATGTCTTGATTTAGCCATGACAATTATCTCACAAATTATCTAATTACAATAATTCACATATATGAGAGAATGCTTCATATTATTCTCTCATTTTTCTATCATTTCATTTCTCTCTCTTGTTCTTCCTCTCCCTCAAGCTCTCTCCCTCTCATGTGTTGAGAAACACTTGAGCTTGAGAAAAACCCTCTCTTGATCATCTCTACTCTCATCTAGGGTTAAAGGACTAGCACTTCTTGAACCCTAGTTACTTCTAGCTTGGAGTTGAAGCCAAAGGTTGAGGCTTTCGGGTGGATCTTTCTTTGACGAGAGAAGACGACAAGGTGACCTCCTTCCACTACTCCAAGGAGCAAGGAGAGAAGGACATAAAGACCAAAGGTATAACCTTTCTAGCACTTAGCTAGTTTCTAGTTAGCTTTAGCAAGTTTTTGTTTAGCAAAGATCCTTCTAGCTATAGTCCATGTTGCCTAAGCTCATAAAAATCCGATTTTTATTCCGTTTTCCGCCTCCCCGCAACCACCGGGGTGGGCAACGTGGACTTACAATTCTCTCTCAGCTGACTCCTCCATATACACCACAGCACAACGGTGTATCAGAACGGAGGAACCGCACCCTATTAGATATGGTGCGCTCAATAATGAGCACAGCTGAGTTACATATTTCCTTCTGGGGATATGCACTGGAAACAGCTACAGACCTATTGAATATGGTTCCCACCAAATCCGTGCCAACCACTCCATATGAGATATGGAAAGGAAAGAGACCATGTCTTAATTATGTTAAGATATGGGGTTGTCCGGCATATGTAAAAACGCAAAATCCGGACAAACTCGCGGCAAGGTCCATTCTGTGTAAGTTTATTGGATATCCCAAACATTCGCGCGGGTATATCTTCTACCACACCGAGGAACAAAAGGTGCTTGTTTCTCGACAGGGCACCTTTTTAGAAAAGGAATTTCTTGAAAAAGAGATTAGTGGCATGCAGGTAGAACTGGAAGAGGTTCCAGCAATACAGACTACGACAGAAGATTTGGTTGAACCAGAGGATTCGGTAGTTCCCAACGAACCTCAGCCTCTCCGCCGATCTAGTAGGGTTCCTCGTCAACCTCAGAGATACTAAGGTTTTCTCATGGATGGTGGGAGCGAGGATTGCATCATGGAGGATGATGACCCAACTAGCTTCGAGAAGGCCATCACGAGTGGGGACTCAGTGAAATGGCTGGATGCTATGCGGTCCGAGATGGAATCCATGTACACCAACAAAGTATGAACTTTGGAAGATGCTCCTGAAAGGGTAAAACCAATTGGGAGCAAGTGGATCTTCAAGAAAAAACTTGGTGTAGATGGGAAAGTGGAGACTTTCAAAGCTAGACTTGTTGCAAAGGGTTTTCGTCAAAGACCAGGTGTGGACTATGAAGAAACCTTTTCTCCAGTGGCTATGCTTAAATCCATCCGGATCATGCTTGCCATCGCTGCATATCATGATTACGAAATCTGGCAAATGGATGTTAAGACCACCTTTCTAAACGATGATTTAGAAGAGTGCGTGTACATGACTCAGCCAGAAGGCTTCGTAGATAGTGGGAGCAGCGGGAAGGTGTGCAAGCTGCTTAAATCCATTTATGGATTAAAGCAAGCATCGCGGAGTTGGAACATCTTCTTTGACGTCGTTATCAAAGAGTTTGATTTTGTCAAAAACGTAGATGAACCTTGTATTTACAAGAAGGTAGCAGAGAGTAAGGTTGTCTTCCTCGTATTGTACGTGGACGACATACTCTTGATAGGAAATGACATTCCTATGCTGCAATCGGTCAAGTTCTTCTTATCATAAAGATTCTCAATGAAAGATTTTGGTGATGCCTCCTGCATATTGGGAATTAGGATCTATAGAGATAGATCCAAACGGATATTGGGATTGTCCCAATCCAGGTACATTGACACATACTAAAGAGGTTTAGTATGGAAGAATCCAAGCGTGGGAATTTACCCACGATCTCTGGAGTCACTCTCTCCAAAAAGATGTCTCCCAAGACTGATTTGGAGAGAGCTCGCATGCAAGGGATACCCTATGCTTCGGCTGTAGGCTCTATCATGTACGCGATGCTATGTACCAGACCCGATGTAGCATACTCACTAAGTGTAGTGAGCAGGTATCAAGCTGATCCTGGAGAGAGTCACTGGACAGCTGTGAAGAGCATTCTCAAGTACTTACGAAGGACTAAAGAGATGCTCTTGGTGTATGGTAACGGAGAACTCCAGGTGGAGTCCTTTACCGATTCGAGCTTCCAGAGTGATAAGGACGACTCTAAGTCGCAGTCGGGATTTGTCTTTACCCTTTACGGAGGGGCGGTTAGCTGGAAGAGTTCCAAGCAGGAAACCGTGGCAGACTCGACGATGGAGGCTGAATACATCGCTGCCAACGATGCTACCAAAGAGGCTGTCTGGATCAAGAAGTTCATTACTGAACTTGGAGTGGTTCTATCCATTGAGCATCCAATACCTTTGTATTGTGATAACAATGGAGCGGTGGCTTTGGCCAAGGAACCCAGGTCCCATCAGCGATCCAGGCATATTCTGAGGCGGTATCACGTGATCCGGGAAATAGTTGATCGCCGAGAGATCGAGGTCAGGAGGGTTGACACGAAGAATAATACAGCGGATCCACTCACAAAGGCCATTCCCCAGACACAGTTTGAGAGACTCTTCGGGATGCTCGGTATGCGATACTACAGCAGCTGGCCCTAGTACAAGTGGGAGATTGTTAGTTGGATGTATGCCCTAGAGGCCAGTATTGTACAGATGATGTATATTATATTGGATGCTTGACATATATAGAGATGACTTTCTTGCTCGATATGATAATATGCTATCTGGTTACTCTTTATCTTAACATGTATACTTGTCTCTTTATACTGTCTTAGAGTTACATGTTGGTAAAGCCCTTAGGATGTGTACTTGACTACCTGGACTATGATGCGGATCATACTAGTGGGGACATGGTAGTCCATTAGTACATCCTTCATGGTCCCTAGTCGTGGGTGTATCGAGACGGGGCATCGATATACCAGTGTAGACTAGCGTATACGCCTCTCGACCCATGAGATGGGCGATGGATGATCCCATATCCATTGGTGTTTAACATCTGAGATAGTATACGGGTGCTCAGTGGAGACTGGGTACACTGGACGGACTCGCCGAGAACTCCCAGATGGTATTATACCTCACGTCAGATGGCAGTTCTCAGGTGACACTTGTGCAGGTTAGTCTGTAGACCCGAGATCGTCATAGAGTCTTGTGTGATTCCTGCTGTGCTTTGATTTCCACCTTACCATGTCCATGAGGGCGTGGAAAACGGTGGTTTTTGGGTACAGTCCCGAGTCACATGGAGGCAATGAGCGATAGGAGGGGTTTCGTCTCTCCCGGTATTGGGGGTTGATGTTGCGCTGTGCTCGATTGGCCATAACAGGGAAGTCCCTGGCCAGAGCTGTTTTAGAGATTTGGTGGTAAGTGTTACCGGTAGTTTCTCGACCCGTTATGGGCCTCACATCGGCACGACTTATCAGTTATTGGGGTCTGACGTTTACCACCCCTAGACTTGATATGCGACATATCAGACGAGGAGACCGGACTGTACGGGAAGTGTTGCCGATTGGCTCGACGGGAGTTGTAGCAGGTTCGCTTGTTTTCTTCTGATCGCTCAATACCCGGGTGGCAGTTACGTTTAGCTGACCGCTTGCGGCTTGGAGGTGCTTGATATGATCGTCACCCACTGCCGGCGTATTGACGAGTCTTAGAGTCCCACAATAGAGTTTCCTAGTCCAGGCGAAACGTTGTGGTGCGCGTATGCGATATGCGCATGGACCCGATTAAAATACGCGTATGTGATACCGTATATTAATCGGGCGGCTTACTTTTGGTTAGGGTCGTATGTGATATGGCCGGATTGATAAATCAAGTGTTGATTTATCATTTAACCATTAGATTCTCACTACAAATCTTTTCTTGTATCTTTGGATGTATGGATGCATGTATGCATTCCTTATTGATTCATGCACATATAGATGTGCATGCATACATACATACATACATCATCTATCATGGTTGTTTATATAAAGAAAATGGTGGATATATAAGACTCACACCATGGTTTATATTATGGATTATTATTTCTATTTATGCTAAAACAAAAGAAAAGGGATAAGATTAAATCATGGTCAAAAGTTTCTACACTCTTCTTTTGACCTAACCTTGTTCACCTACCTTTTGACCATGGTTTAATCTTTCTCTTGTGTTTTAACTAAAGTAAAAATAAATATCCATAAATGATAACCATGGTTTGAGATGAAGAAGGAAAAACATATATACTTATATTTTTCTTCTTCTTTTTTTAGAGTTTATCTTCTCTTCTTCAAAAATAGCCATCATCTTCTTCAACCTTGATCTCTTGCTCTCTAGAATTTTCAAGTGAGCAAAATACTCAACAAGATAGGATTTTGAAGTGAGAAAGAGAACCACAACACCATTCTATACAAGTCTAGCCCACTTGTTTGGAGTGTTAGCTTCATTTCATTCTCTTGATCTGGTGAAGTTGCAAGCTTGGACAAAGCGGACTCCGGGTGGATCATCGGTGACCTAGAGGAGTTCAAGCGGAAGCTTTTCCAAACCCCAAGTAGCCAAGGAGTCTAGCGTAGGGAGCTACAAAGGTTGTACTATCAAAACCCTAGCTTTTCTTTCATGAGATGATATGCAAATTTTGAAACCCTGATTTTTCTAGGAACGATTCTATGTTTGTTAACTTAGTACCCTAAAAATTCAATCTTTGGTACATGTGATGCTTCCAAACCCTTCATGAGGTGCTAGGCTAACCCAACAATAACTCACATGTCAAGTTCTACCCGTCATTCTCCAGGTTAATTTGAGCCCACCTGCACATACCCTTGACTTTGGCCAACAAGGTAGAACGACTGCCCCAAACCAACACATCTATCTATGCTGCACATGAATACCCAATAGCTACCAATCACTATGCCTTGAATTTGGCCAACAAACATAGCTTGAATACTTATTGACCATTCATGTGAAACGACGGAGGGCTACGAATGGTTTTGGCGAAACCGTGAACGTAGTGAACTTGATATAATCGAAGGAACGAGTAGCTTTTAAAAAGCGTGGCTTAAGCTCCGCGTTTAAAAGTTATTTTTGAAAACAAACCGAGTGGTTTTGAAAGTGTTCCAACGACTTTTACTTGGTTTATTTTTCTTGCATTAATTCGAATGCGTCCCATCATTTAATCCTACCATTGCAGAAAACAACCAAAACATGACGTACGCTTATGCCATCCGCATTCGCCATGGGGCCCCGTCATTACCCGTTAGGTTACTTAACTAAAGACAGAGCGGGGGCTGGACTAGCGCGGATGCAAAACATAAGCAACGCCTAAATAATATCATATATAGATATATTGCAATGATAGCCATTTCAGATCATAGATGAACACATTGGATATACTAGAAATCCGCAATTCGTACGAGCCTGTAACGATAAGCGGATTACACGGTCGCGGTGAATAGCCAATACCCCAGCCTAGACCCCTACGGGTGCGGCAAACTACCCGCCAAATACCCGAAGCGGAGAAACCTCCCTCAACGACGTGAGTAGGCCACTCGGCACTTCGAGATACCCGGTAGTTTGTGTACCCCACCTTGAGCTATCCTAGGAGCAAAAACAGTAAAAAGAAATTATACAATGACGGCTACAACCCCGACCCGGTTGTGCGGCCATACAAATAATATTACATCAATTTACATATTTACATGAATTGAAAGAAAAGAAAACTCTCATCTCACAACCCCCGGCTATTCACCCGCGACAATCCAATGAATTCATATACACATACCATCAACATTACAGATCACAGATATGTATAACCCCCACTAATCGACGTATAGCGATTAGCGGACGTTCAATACATATATCACATCACAGATATATACCCGTCAGCTTAAGTCTTTAGAAGTTCGATCAAAATACGGATTTTTAGGCCCCAAACACAAATTTTTCTTTCTAGAAAATCTGGGCAGAAAAATCATATTTTAAAAATCCCAAAACAACCCCAGAAACACTCTGTAGGAAATTTGCACCACGGCCGAGTCAACTCGGCCGCGGATCCGTGGCGGGAGCATGCTCCTGCCGCGGTTCCGCGACGCGTTGACCGAGTCAGTGGACCAAATTTCTTGGGTGTTTCATAAAAAGCCTGAGTCGATTTTTGGTCCATGATTTATTAATTTTTGAACAGAATACAGAATCGACAAAAACTTGATTTTTCGGGGATTTTTCGCGACTTTTTCTCCGATCGAATTTCTAGTTACTTTGCTAACATGTTAGATAGTGTTTAACTAGGCTCTGATACCACTGTAAGTCCATGCTACCTCTCCCTGTACTTACGGGCTTGCGGAAATGATGAAAAACGATTTTTCAAGAGGTGGTAACATGGACTCATAATACGGATCTTTGTTAAACAACTAACTAACAAACCTAACAAGAGTTTTACCTACTCGGTTGGGGGATTATACCATTCTTGAACTCCTTCGTCTTCAACTCTTTCCGATGTACGGATCGGCCTCACCTCGTCGTCTCCTTGCGCCAAAGATGGATCCACCTGAAAGCTTCTACCTTTGGCTTCTTCTTCGAACTTTAAGAAACTAGAACACTTGGTTTGCTAAACCTTGTGAACTAGGATGAGTAGAGAAATGATATGGGTTTTCTTTTATCTCTAAGGCAATGTTTCTCAACTCATGAGAGGGTGTTGCCTTGAGCTAGAGAGACCAAGAAGAAGAGCAAGAGGGAGAGCTCAAGCAAGAGAGAGAAAGCAAATGAGAGAATGAGTAACTCTTTTGCCATCCAAGCTCTCATAATCCAAAACCATCGTAAGAAAATAGTAATCAAGTATTATGTGATGGTCCAAGTCAAAATGGCTATATCATTTCATGCACTCATTTTGCAAAAACAAACAAGCAAGCAAAAGTCTTTGCCATGAAATGATAGCCATTGTCATGATGATGGTCAACTAGTCCAACCTAGTCAACCGGTCAACAAAGTCAACAAGTCAACAAAGTCAACCCCTCAACAACCATGTCACCATAATACGTAATTAATATTATTGTTAATTATATTTCTTATTCTCATTAGGGTTTATCCAAAAGTCAATAGTCAACAGTCAACAGTCAACAACCCCAATGAGAATCCTCTGCCTCTGTCTCTCTGTCAACTGTGCATACACACCCGCATCCGCGTTCCGAGGAACACGAATACAAACGAGATAAAACCAATCCCAAAATGTACACTAGGATCTGGCTTAAACCAAAGCCCGCTAGTGTTAACTGTCCGGACACCAAACGTGCACAAGTGCACGGATGTGACCGAACCCTGTCGCAAAACCATGCGACCTCTACTCTTTTGCCTAAAGGCGAATAGCTTTCTGTATGGGACTCTAAAGACTCGACACTACGCTGGCAGTGGGTTTAACTACAGACCGCAAGCGGCACTAGCTGTGCGTAACGGTCCCCAGGTAGATGCCGACAAGAAGACTGACGAGGTGGAACCCATCTGAACTCCTACTGAGCCTGAATGTGACAATCTCCGTACAGTCCGGTCTGTTCGTCTGATACATCGCATGGCGGGCCTAGGGGACGGTAAATGTCAGTCCCCTAATAGCGGTACAAGTCGTGTCGGAGTGAAGCCCAGAACACCCTGAGATAGCACTGGAAACCTACCAGTATATCTCGCTTGCCCTGGCCAGGGACTACTCGTGTAATGGCTCTCCTAGACACAGCGCGATGTCAACCACCAATACCGGGAGAGACGAATCCTTTCTAACCGTCACTGCCTCCAAGTGCTTCGGGATGGCACCCAAAAACTACCTGTTTGCATGACTCCTTTGAGCCGTGGTAGGGTAGTAATCAAAGTACAGTGGGAACACACTCGAGGCGAAGTGATAGTGTCAAGTCAGCGGACTAAGCTGTACTCATGTCACCTGGGAACTGATAACTGACGATAGATATAGTACCAACCAACAGTTCCCGATGAGTCCTGTCCAGTGTACTCGTAACCTAACGAGCACCCGCATACTATCTCAAGTACGACGTACTGACGGCTGTGGGACAGACCGTCTCCCACGCTGGGATGAGAAGCGCATGCGCTAGTCTACTCTGGAGTATCGATGCCCTGTCTCGGTAGTCCTGCGACTAGGGACCTGCATAAGGATGTGCTTATAAATTACCCAGCCCCCACTAGTGTGACTGCCATCACAACGCTGGTAATCAAGCAAAGATCCTAAGGGCTCCACTAATGTGTATAGGTGATATACTAAAATAAACACATGTACACATTAAAGTAGAAACAAACCAAGTAGCATACTACTATATTGAGCAAGATTGTCTATACAAGGTGAATATCCTAAGCTTCCATTAAGTAATATACAAACTAATATGATACAGTAATGGCCTCTAGGGCATATACACTAACAGTATGCACATCTTAGATGATAACGATGATGATGATGGATCCCGATCGTCGGAAAAAATGGCGGGGGTTGTATTTTTGCGACGCCATAGGAGGAAACCCCCTCCTATGGCCTCTTTTCTCCATTATTCTCTCTCTCTCTCTCTCTATATATATATATATATATATATGGCATGGATTTTCTATTTTTAGAAAATAGAAAATGAGGAGTGGTGAGAAGCATGGCTCATTTATTTGTTTATTCTTTTTCTTTCACTATTGAAGCATGGCTTCATTTTGCTATTGATAAAATATGGATGCTTCAATAATTGGAAAGAAGAGAAGTAGCCATGCTTCACACATTCATTCTTGACTTGTGATATTTTTCACTTGCTCATTTTCTTTCTTGACATGAGCTAATCTTCTTCAAGCTCTCATTCTCCATTTTCTTCACCTCTTGCTTCAAGCTCTAAACCCTCACATGTGATGTGAACCATAGAGCTTGAGATCCCTAGTGAGCATACTGCACCCCTACTTCACCATCCCATATTAGATTAGCACTTTGGTATAGTATGTTTCCTTTACTAAAGAGTTTAGTGAAGAGATAGCTTGGATTGGCGGACTTCAGATGGATCATCTTCGGCACGAAGGTCATCAGAGGAAGTTCGTTCAACCTTCAAGTGGAGCCTAGTGGAGTCGTGTGGACTAAACACCAGAGCTTTAGAAGAGAAGGACGCGGTCTACAAAGGTTGTAGCATTCTTCTCTTAGCTAGTTTTTGTGATATCATCATAGTTAACCCTAATATTCTAGTTAGATCTTGGTAAGTGTTCATTAGCACCTTTAAATTTTGAAAATTGCATGTGTGATGCCTGTTTTAACCCTACCGTGTGCTAGTAAACACTTTCATAGGATCAGAGCCAAGCTAGAACATTTGGGTAGGTCTTACGATGTTAAAGTGTTTCGATCGGTTTTCGAAACCCCGAATTTTGGCAAGTTTCTGTCCATTTTTCAAAAGTTGAAATTTTTGTGATTAAAAATATGCAGAAAATCGTGCAGGGTTTTTTTATGAAGCCTTAAGAAATTCGACGACCTAATTCTTTCAAAGAGCCGTGGAACCGCGGCCCAAACCCTTGTTTAGCCGCAGTTCCACGGCAGTTTTGGGAGTTTTGGTGTTTTTTTTTCTTGTGCTGCACCATTTTAATATTGGCACTTTCTGGATGTTTTTAATGAGACTCAAGTTGTTGAGGTCTCTGGGTTTTATGGGTGTTTGTGGAATCGATCGAAATGTTTAGCGTCGTATAGATGATGATGACATGTGATACAATTTTTAGAATACAAATAATTAGTTTTGTGAAAACTAGTTAGTATTTTGTAATTCTAGCGTTTTAGTCTCAGTTAATCGATTGCCACGGTGTTTGATTCGGATCAAAACTCTGTCGCAGTCGCGTATAGTACGTGGATACTCTCCGGATAACATTACTAGATAGCCACACCTCACAGCCCCGACCAAGTAACTGTAGGAGAACCCCGTTGCCAAAAGCACCCGCTCGAGTGCTCGCGGCCACGGTGTTCCGCCTTAGTGCACTTTGTCGACGGCATCGGAGGTGTAGCCATGTACTAAAGTTCTCGACGAGCATTCCGATCAAGTAGTCGGGAATCTTGTTGAATTACCCGACCAAGTTATTGAAAAGTGTTATCAATTTGAGACTGAAATGCATAGTTTATTTGTTAGGCAAGAATTCGGAATATGAGATATTCCGGGGTTTATGATGTCTAAAGAAAATACAGATTCTAAACATTGTACATTTTCATTTCTTTTCTGCGACCGTAAGTGTAATATGTGGGGTATCCCCGATCTCATTGCTATATGTCAACGGAATTTAGGATACGCATATTTACATACGTTGATGACATGTGATATTATGTGTTGCTGATATGTTATATTGGATCGTCGTGATTGAATGGCCGGAGGTTTTATGTGAGATGAGAGTTTTTCAATTTTCATTCATGTAATATTTGTATGTAATATTCTTTGATTGGGACACTTCCGGGTTGAGGATGATGTCACCATTGATATATATTATTTACTTTTCCGCATTATGATAGACCCAAGCGGGGAGCACAAGTAACCGGGTTCTAGAGTCCAGTGGGGACCATCTCGAGGAGTCAAGACCAAGTCTCCTAACTGTAAGTCCATGCTACCTCTCCCGGTACTTTTGGGCTTGCGGAATTTGGTGAAAAACAATTTTTCTAGAGGCGGTAACATGGACTCAAAACCGGATCTTTGTTAAACATCTAACTAACAACCTAACTAGGAGTTGTTAACTACTCGGTTAGGGGGTTATACCTTTCTTTCTTGAACTCCTTCGTCTTCAAGCCTCGATGGTTGTCCGGATCGGCTTCACATCGTCGTCTCCTTGCGCCGAAGATGGATCCACCCGAAAGATTCTACCTTTGGCTTCTTCTTCGAACTTTGAAGAAACTAGATCACTTAGCTTGCTAGGCCTTGTGAACTAGAATGAGTAGAGGAATGTTTTGGTGTCTTTTTATCTCTAAGGCAATGAGTCTCAACACATGAGAATGGTTTTCCTTGAGATAGAGAGAACAAGAGGAAGAGGGAGAGCTTGAGAATGAGAGAGCTCAAGAGAGAGAAAGCAAATGATACAATGAACCATACTCTTCTCATTCTCACCTCTCATAATCCAAAAGCCATCATAACAAAAATAGTAATCAAGTATTGTGTAAATGGTTTAAGTCAAAATGGCTATATCATTTCATGCACTCATTTTGCATAAATAAACAAGCAAGCAAAAGTCTTTGCTATGGAATGATAGCCATTGTCATGATGATGGTCAACTAGTCCAACCTAGTCAACCGGTCAACAAAGTCAACAAGTCAACAAAGTCAACCCCTCAACAACCATGTCACTATATTACTTAATTAATATTAATGTTAATCATATATCTTATTCTCATTAGGGTTAAGCAAAAGTCAATGGTCAACAGTCAACTGTCAACAGTCTGTTAGTTATATGTATGCCCTAGAGGCTATTACTGTACATAGGATGTATATTGTAGTGGATGCTGGGACATATATAGGGAGGACTTTCTTGCTCGACATGATAGTATGCTATCTGGTTACCCTTTACCTTAACGTGTATGCTGATTGTCTCTCTGTTACATGTTGGTAAAGCCCTTAGGATATGTACTTCACTACCTGGACTATGATGCGGATCATACTAGTGGGGACATGGTAGTCCATAAGTACATCCTTCAAGGTCCCTAGTCGTGGGTATATCGAGACGGGGCATCGATATACCAGAGTAGACTAGCGTATACCTTCTCGACCCATACAGATGGGCGATGGATGATCCCATATCCATTGGTGTTTGACATCAGAGATGATATACGGGTGCTCAGTGAAGACTGGGTACACTGGACGGACTCGCCGAGAACTCCCAGATGGTATTATACCTCACGTCAGATGGCAGTTCTCTGGTGACACTGGTACAGAGTAGTCTGTTGACCCGAGATCGTCATAGAGTCTTGTGTGGTTCCCACTGTGCTTTGATTTCCACCTTACCACGTCTAAGAGGGCGTGCAAAATGGTGGTTTTTGGGTACATTCCCGAGTCACATGGAGGCAATGAGCGATAGGAGGGAATTCGTATCTCCCGGTATAGGGAGTTGATGTTGCGCTGTGTTCGATTGGCTATAACAGGAAATCCCTGGCCAGGGTTGCTGAGATTTACTGGTAAGTGTTACCAGTAGTTTCTCGAATTGTTATAGACCTCATATCGACACGACTTATCGAGCTATTGGGGTCTGACGTTTACCACCCCTAGGCGAGATATGCGACATATCAGACGATCAAACCGGACTGTACGGTAGTGTTACTGGTTGGATTCACTGGAGTGTGAGCGGGCTTGCTCGTCGATCTTCAGATCGCTCAATACCCGGGTGGCCGTTACGTTTAGCAGACCGCTTGCGGCTTGTGGGTGTTTGATATGATCATCATCTGCTGCCGGCGTATTGACGAGTCTTTAGAGTCCTACACAGAGGTTTCCTGGCTCAAGCGAAACGAAATAGGAGCGCATATGAGATATGTGCGGGAACGAGAATAATGCGTGTATGTGATACCGTATTCCATTCTCGCGATGAATGTATCGATTGGTTATATTCGATATAACCTAGATATCGAATCAAGGATTGATTCGATAAGCCGATACATTGGATACTAGTCGGTTATGTGCGACATGACCGGATCATTGAATCAAGTGTTGATTTAATGATTTAATGTATAATTATGTATTTGATATATTACTTTGCATTAACTAGTATTGGTTCACTTTATATGGATTTTCTCACTTGGATTGCACAAGTTGTATATGTGATATACTTTTGTGCACTTGTTTGTATCATGTTTGATGATACATGTTTACTTGGTTAAGTGTAAAGAATTAAACCATGGTTAAACATATAATTAGGGTTTTATTTTTCCATTACTTATATATTCATTTATTTATTTGTTTATACATTTTGGAAAATAAATGGAAAAGAGAAAAGAATGGTGGCTTTATTTGTTGTTTAGTTGAAGCTTCATGAAGCTTTGACTTTGTCCACCATTCTTATCTCATCCTCAACCCTAACCATTCCTTTAACCTTGGTCAATTCTCTACACATAACCATAGTTAGAATTATGATAAGTATTGTTTTTCTATTCTTTTTAATTAACTTATCATATTTCTTTCTTCATCTTCTTCATCTTCTTCTTCCTTGAAGAAGCTTGCTTCATCAATGGTGATTGATGAAAACAAGTGAGAAATCCAATTCTAAAGTCTACCCACTTCCTATTTCTTCATCCTCTACCTCTTGCCAAGTAGTAGAGTGTGTTTTCTTCACAAGTTTCTTGACTTGGTGAAGTGAGAGCTTGATCTAGTGATGCTTCGACGTAGATCATTTTCGGCATGGACATCGACGACCTAGCTCGCCTATTCTCCGATGAAGCCGACGCTAGAGCCCGGGGTTTGTTTTGGACAGCGAGAGGACTTCATTGCGGAGCTATGGAGGTGGAGCATCGGATCTACAAAGGTTGTATTTCCGATTCTTATAGTTAAGTGTTAACTAGTTACTTTGTTCGCCTAGAAATCTAGCCAACGATCCGTTCTAGGGTTTCTCGGCACCGTTTAAATTAGAAATTGGCATGGTTGATGCCTTGTGAGACCTCTTGAGAGTGCCTAGGAACCCTACAGTGGTATCAGAGCCAAGCTAGAGCCTTAGGCGAAGTCTAGACGGAGTTTGAAGTCCGAACGAAACCGAAACCCCAAATTTTCCACGCTCTCTGGACTTTTTCTAAAAATGTGGATTTTTCCAAATTAAAAATTGCTAAAAAATTCAGCAGGGAAATATATGAGTTACGGCGCAAAATTGGACCCATGATTCATCTAAAACGGCGCGGAACGGCGGCAGAAGCCCTGCTTCTGCGGCGGTTCCGCGGCTAGGTGATGACGTCACCTTCCCATTGTTGCACAGTAATTCCTATTTTAATATGCTTGGTTTTCTGGGAATTTTTAATATTTATTCAAGAGTTGAATTTTCTGGGGTTGTTTTGGGGATTCGGTGTTACGATCGGAGTATCAAATTTTGTCTATGTGGCTTTCCGGATAAATTATTAGAATATGTTAAAAAGTTCGACCGGATATAAATACCCAATTTTTCCCCTGTCGGGAAATTTCCAAGTGTTGGATTTTTCCGTAGTTTAACGACGTTCTAAGTAGTGCAAGTAACGCGATGGACCCTCTAGAAGACAACAAACCTTAACTCGATTATGTGCCCGTCTTGAACTGCCCTTTGAACCTTCGGGTTTGGGGCAGTACGGCGTGCCACATGTGAGGCGTTGGCTTGACCCTTCTACGGCTGGACCGTTGGTACTGAGGCACGAACTGAATGTTGTTAGACTTATTTCATGTGTTGATCTATATCGGGAAAACTTGGGTGTTCGAATGTTCAATCGGAAAGTTTAACATTTTCTGTTTATCCGGAATGTGATACAACAATTGGAATTCACAAAAGTTATGTGATAACTGAATGAATGTTATAAACATAGCAGTTTAGTCTCACTTGATCGGTTGCCACGGAATTTTGATGTGATCAAAAGTCCGTCGCAATCACGTAGCGTACGCGGATACTCGCCGGGTAAACTTAATAGACAGCCTCACCCCATAGCCCCGACCAAGTGACTGTAGGAGAACCCCGTCGCCGAAAGCATCCGTCCGGGTGCTCGCAGTAGCGGTGTTCCGCCTTGGTGCACTTCGTCGACGATATCGGGGGTGCGGCCGTCTGCTGAAGTTTGCGACGGGCATTCGATCAAAATGTCGGGAATCCTGTTGAATTGCCCGACTTGAAATTGAAAAGAGTTTTCGATAATGAGACTAAAATGCGGGGTTTATAATTGTTAGGCATGTGATGTCTAAGAAATTCATTTGGTCAGGCATGCGATGTCTGAGGTGGTTGCGGATTCCAACTGTTGTAGTTTTACACTTTCTTTTCTGTGACCGTAAGTGTAATATGTGATATCGCCGGTTTCGTTGCTATATGTCAACGACAATTGGGATGGACATATTTACTTACGTTGATGACATGTGATGTTATGTGTTGCTGGATATGTTATATTGGATCGTCGTGTTTGAATAGCCGGGGGTTTTTATGTGAGATGAGTGTTTTTCATTTTCATTCATGTAAAAACTTGTATGTAATATTCTTTTATTTGGGGCGCTTCCAGGTTGCGGAATTTGTCACCGTTGTTGTATATTATTTACTTTTCCGCACTAGGATAGACCCAAGGAGGAGGGCACAAGTAACCGGGTTCTGGAGTCCAGTGGGAGACCAACTCGAGGAGTCGAGTCCGGGTCTCCTAACTCTAGAATTGGTAGGGTTGCTTGCCGCTCTCGTAGGGGTCTAGTGGTGTGGGTTTGGCTATTCATCGCGACCGTGGAATCCGTGTTTTATACTGGCTCATATTAAAAACACGGACGATCTAGTATATCCAATATTTCATATGTTTCTTCTGCTGCGATATCTGTGATGTGATCATGTGATGTTCTGTGATAGATACAGTATATATAGTATATATGATATATTATATAGACGTTACTTATGTTTTACACCCGCGCTAGCCCTGCCCCACTCTGTCGTTAGTAACCTAACCTAACGGTGCACGAGGGGAAATCGAGGCGAATGCGGATGGCATAAGTGTACGTCGTATTTATCTGTGATGTTTAGGTATTTAAATGATGGGACTTCATTAATGTGATTAATGAATTAAAAGAAACCTAAGATGTTGTAGAATCGAATTTCAAAATAAAACAGGTAGCTACAGTTCTTGCTTTGCACAGAGGTATATGTGATATATCCTGCACCTTATTCGATGAGGAAATGACCGAGATCCCTTCACCGGGAGTGACTCCTTTAGCAATAACTGGCAGATGCTACACACTCGGTTTGTCTTTTGATTGCTTTTAAGTGTTTTTGCTTTGCACAGTGATATATATGATATATCCCGCACCTCATTCGACGAGGAAAGGACCGACGATCCCTTCACCGGGAGTGACTCCTTTAGCAAAACTAGAAAAGCCTAAAAAACACTCCATTTTTAAAATCATTTGATTCTACAACGATATCAAGTTCATTACGCAATAGGTTTTCAGAAAAACCTGTCGTAGCCCTCCGTCATTTCAGATAAGTGGTAGTTAGTATTCGTGCTACGTTTGTTGGCCTGCGTCAAGGCGTAGTGTGCGGTAGCTAACTAGTATTTATCTGCTTATGCATATGATGCAGATTGGATTAGGATAGTCGTGCGACTTTGTTGGCCTGCGTCAAGGGTCGTGCGGGTGGGTTTAATTCAATCAGGAAATGACGGGTTGAACTTGACTAGCGCACTATGGTTTGTTGGCCTGCGTCAAGGTCATAGGACGCTAGGGGCAAAATATTATCGGGAATTTCAAGTGTTGAAATTTGCAATGAGATTGCATACCTTCTATGAGATAGTTGGATCCCGATACCCGCTGCGAGTAAGAGTTACTCCTGGGAGAGTTTTACACATTACAATTAGCCGATCAAGTAGGTGTCTAGAAAGGTGTTAACGAGGTTACGCCTCTGGGAAAACGAGGTTTACATTAATTAGGTTCGTGCGAAAGCACGGGGGACCTCCCTCAAAGTACCGACACTGGCCTGGCTGAAAGATTGGCAAACTTGTAGTGTGTAATTAATCCCGGCTAGTCTTTCCTTTTAGGGTTTGAAGGAAGATTTGATAAAAAGCAGTGGGAGCCATCCTGATTAGATAAAATAAAAACCAATCTATTCTTGCAAGAGCGCACGCTGAGTGTTTTCTTCTCTCTCTCTCCAGGTAGCGACCATATCACGCCTTAATCAAGATAATAATACGGATTATTGACCGAACCCGCTTGTTATACTGTGCTGGGGAACGTTGGTCCCGCTCTACCTTATAATTGTTATAAAACCGAGCAGGAAATTGGGGATTACCAGAATTCCCGTGCCGCCCAAACGAAGAGAGTGCATGCTGATGCATCATCTTCGGGTGTGTTCGTTACAAAGAACTGTTTCTCCGTATCCTCTACGTCCTGGGTATGTGATACCAGATCAGGATCCCAGATATGTAATCTGTTACATAGGGCTACAGCTAGGTAGAGAACTGAGAACGGGTGATAAGTTTCATGAGACAGAAAACGGGGCAAGAGTTGCAGCCAAGTCTGTTGGTCACTGTCACCCTGTATTACCAATACATTGATTCTGAACGAATGTTATTAGATACCGAACCTGATATACAAAATCATATCACTCTCTTTATTAGTAAAGAAATGATAAAATTTTGTATTGTTGGATAATGTTTTGAACATTTCCTATATCAAAAGTTGATCGGTTCAGGCACGTTATCTAAAAGCATTGATGTTCTAAATCAAACTACAGTTCTTTACTATACAGAACACACACAAGAGGAAGAGTTCAGAAATGAACGAATCCTGCTTGAGGCATTGTAGACTAGGTCATATCAATGCGATCCGACTGGCTGAAGTTACATTTTAGATGCATATTTAAATCAGTTTGAATTTACATCTTGTGAAACTTGCCAGTCATGTCACAAAGATAAGATGACCATAGCTCTGTTTATTGGAAACAGAGAAAGAGTTAGTAAACTCTTGGGATGATACATGTTGATGTATGTTAGGTCCCCTGTCTACATATGCCAGGACTGGTTCTTTGTACTTCATTACATTCTCTGATGATCTTTCGAGATTCAGACCTATGTTCCTGTTGAAACACAAGTCCGAACCTTTTGAGATATTCACAGAATATAAGCGAGAAGTAGAGAACCAAAATACGGGTATAAGTATTATGTCCTATGATGAGATCAAGGAGGAGAATACTTGAGCACGGAATTCCTGGACTATTCTAAAGGAGAATGAGATTCTCTCTCAGCATTACTCCTCCGTATACACCATTGCACGATGGTATGTCGGGGCGAAGCAGATACACCCTATTTGATATGGTGTGCTCTATGATAAGTACTACTGAGTTACCTATTTCCTTTTTGGGATTTATGCACTTGAGAAGCTGCATACCTATTGAATAGGGTTCAAATCAAATCAATGCCTACCACTTCATATGTGATATGGAAAGGAAAGAGCCCATATCTTAAGTTAGTTAAGATTTGGGGTTGTCCGGCCTATGTCTAAAAGCAAAATCCGGACAAGCACGAGGCAAGGTCTGTAATGTAGAACTGGAAAGGTTCCAGCTATACGAACTACAGCAGATGATTTGATAGAACCAAGGGATTCAGTAGATACCAACGAACCTCAGCCTCTCCGCCGATCTAGTAGGGTTCCTCACCCACCTGAGAGATACTTCGGTTTCTCTATGACAGTGGGAGCGAGGATTGCATCATGAGATGATGACCCAACTAGTTCCGAGCTGGCCATCAGGAGTGTGACTCTGTAAGAATGGCTGGATGCTTAGTGATCTGAGATGGAATCCATGTACACCAACAAAGTATGGACTTTGGTTGCTATATCTGAAGGGTTAAATCCCCATCAGGAGCAAGTATATCTTGAGAAGATTACTTGGTGTACATCGAAAAGTTGAGACTTTCAAAGCTAGACTTGTTAAAAGTGTGCATCATTGACCAGGTGTGGATAATGATGAATCCTTTTTCAAGTAGCTATTCTTAAGTCCATCCAGATCCTACTTGTCACGGCTACATACCATGACTATGATATCTGGTGGTTGGGTGTCATGACTGCTTTTCTAAATGATGTTTTAGAAGAGTGCGTCTATAAGTACACAGCCAGAGGGTTTCGTAAACAGTGGGAGCAGCGGAAACGTGTGCAAGATGCTTTATAGGATAAAGCAGGCATCGCGGAGTTGGAACATCTGTTTTGATGGATTAGTCAAAGAAGTTGACATCATCAAAATGGTAGATGAACCTTGTATAAACAAAAAGGGTAGTAGGGAGTATGGTGACGATCCTTGTAGAGTACGTGG
This sequence comes from Agapanthus africanus, assembly GCA_030015575.1. Classification (NCBI taxonomy): domain Eukaryota; kingdom Viridiplantae; phylum Streptophyta; class Magnoliopsida; order Asparagales; family Amaryllidaceae; genus Agapanthus; species Agapanthus africanus. The sequence goes on along the minus strand of CM057350.1, from coordinate 328,311,335 downwards.
ATGACATACTCTTGATAGGGAAGGAGTTTCCTATGCTACGCTCGATCAATCTCCGCTTATCACTATGATTCTCCATATAGGATCAAAATGATACCTCCTAAAACCTGAGTTTTGGATCTATAAGATAGATTTAATTGGATGTTAGGATTCTCACTAGTTGTAGTGAGGTGGTATCAATCGATCCTGGGGAGAATCACCGGAAGGGTTCCAGGGTGATAAAGACGACTGAATGTCAGTCGCAGGCATTATCTTTACCCTCAGTAAAGGGACGGTATGTTGTAAGAGTTCCAAGCTAGATACCGTGGCATACTAGACGATAAAGGCAGGATACATCGCTACTAAAGATGCTACCAAAGAGGCTGTTTGGGTGTATATTGGTTCATGAGATGAACTATGTTCCTCCCATTGTGTGACAATGGAGTTGTGGCTTATGCCAAGGAACGCAGGTCCCATCAGTGATCCAGACATATTCTAAGGCAGTATCACCTGATCATGGAGATGATTGATCTCCAAGGTGATCGAGGTGAGGAGAGTAGACTCAGAGGACAACACAGGCGGATCCACTCACAAAGGCCTTTTCCCAGAGAGAGACTTTCATGGGATGGTTGAGTATGAGATACTGCAACCACTGCTATAGATGGCCCTAGTGCAAGTGGGAGATTGTTAGTTATATGTATGCCCTAGAGGCCATTACTGTACATAGGATGTATATTGTAGTGGATGCTGGGATATATATAGGGAGGATTTTCTTGCTCGACATGATAGTATGCTATCTGGTTACCCTTTACCTTAACGTGTATGCTGATTGTCTCTCTGTTACATGTTGGTAAAGCCCTTAGGATATGTACTTGACTACCTGGACTATGATGCGGATCATACTAGTGGGGACATGGTAGTCCATAAGTACATCCTTCAAGGTCCCTAGTCGTGGGTATATCGAGACGGGGCATCGATATACCAGAGTAGACTAGCGTATACCTTCTCGACCCATACAGATGGGCGATGGATGATCCTATATCCATTGGTGTTTGACATCAGAGATGATATACGGGTGCTCAGTGGAGACTGGGTACACAGGACGGACTCGCCGAGAACTCCCAGATGGTATTATACCTCACGTCAGATGGCAGTTCTCTGGTGACACTGGTACAGAGTAGTCTGTTGACCCGAGATCGTCATAGAGTCTTGTGTGGTTCCCACTGTGCTTTGATTTCCACCTTACCACGTTTAAGAGGGCGTGCAAAACGGTGGTTTTTGGGTACAGTCCCGAGTCACATGGAGGCAATGAGCGATAGGAGGGAATTCGTCTCTCCCGGTATAGGGAGTTGATGTTGCGTTGTGTTCGATTGGCTATAACAGGAAATCCCTGGCCAGGGTTGCTGAGATTTACTGGTAAGTGTTACCAGTAGTTTCTCGAATTGTTATAGACCTCATATCGACACGACTTATCGAGCTATTGGGGTCTGACGTTTACCACCCCTAGGCGAGATATGCGATATATCAGACGATCAGACCGGACTGTACGGTAGTGTTACTGGTTGGATTCACTGGTGTGTGAGCGGGCTTGCTCGTCGATCTTCAGATCGCTCAATACCCGGGTGGCCGTTACGTTTAGCAGACCGCTTGCGGATTGTGGGTGTTTGATATGATCATCATCTGCTGCCGGCGTATTGACGAGTCTTTAGAGTCCTACACAGAGGTTTCCTGGCTCAAGCGAAACGAAATAGGAGCGCATATGAGATATGTGCGGGACCAAGAATAATGCGTGTATGTGATACCGTATTCCATTCTCGCGATGAATGTATCGATTGGTTATATTCGATATAACCTAGATATCGAATCAAGGATTGATTCGATAAGCCGATACATTGGATACTAGTCGGTTATGTGCGACATGACCGGATCATTGAATCAAGTGTTGGTTTAATGATTTAATGTATAATTATGTATTTGATATATTACTTTGCATTAACTAGTATTGGTTCACTTTATATGGATTTTCTCACTTGGATTACACAAGTTGTATATGTGATATACTTTTGTGCACTTGTTTGTATCATGTTTGATGATACATGTTTACTTGGTTAAGTGTAAAGAATTAAACCATGGTTAAACATATAATTAGGGTTTTATTTTTCCATTACTTATTTATTCATTTATTTATTTGTTTATACATTTTGGAAAATAAATGGAAAAGTGAAAAGAATGGTGGCTTTATTTGTTGTTTAGTTGAAGCTTCATGAAGCTTTGACTTTGTCCACCATTCTTATCTCATCCTTAACCCTAACCATTCCTTTAACCTTGGTCAATTTTCTACACATAACCATAGTTAGAATTATGATAAGTATTGTTTTTCTATTCTTTTTAATTAACTTATCATATTTCTTTCTTCATCTTCTTCATCTTCTTCTTCCTTGAAGAAGCTTGCTTCATCAATGGTGATTGATGAAAACAAGTGAGAAATCCAATTCTAAAGTCTACCCACTTCCTATTTCTTCATCCTCTACCTCTTGCCAAGTAGTAGGGTGTGTTTTCTTCACAAGTTTCTTGACTTGGTGAAGTGAGAGCTTGATCTAATGATGCTTCGACGTAGATCATCTTCGGCATGGACATCGACGACCTAGCTCGCCTATTCTCCGATGAAGCCGACGCTAGAGCCCGGGATTTGTTTTGGACAGCTAGAGGACTTCATTGCGGAGCTATGGAGGTGGAGCACCGGATCTACAAAGCTTGTATTTCCGATTCTTATAGTTAAGTGTTAACTAGTTACTTTGTTCGCCTAGAAATCTAGCCAACGATCCATTCTAGGGTTTCTCGGCACCGTTTAAATTAGAAATTGGCATGGTTGATGCCTTGTGAGACCTCTTGAGAGTGCCTAGGAACCCTACACAGTCAACAGTCAACAACCCCAATGAGAATACTCTGTCTCTGTCTCTCCGTCAACTGTGCATACACACCCGCATCCGCGTTCCGAGGAACACGAATACAAACGAGATAAAACCAATCCCAAAACGTACACTAGGATCTGGCTTAAACCAAAGCCCGCTAGTGTTAACTGTCCGGACACTGTACGTGCACAAGTGCACAGATGTGACCGAACCCTGTCGCAAAACCATGCGACCTGTCGCAAAACCATGCGACCACTACTCTTTTGCCTAAAGGCGAATAGCTTTCTGTGTGGGACTCTAAAGACTCGACACTACGCTGGCAGTGGGATTAACCACAGACCGCAAGCGGCACTAGCTGTACGTAACGGTCCCCAGGTAGATGCCGACAAGAAGACTGACGAGGTAAAACCCATCTGAACTCCTACTGAGCCTGAATGTGACAGTCCGGTCTGTTCGTCTGATACATCGCATGGAGGGCCTAGGGGCGGTAAACGTCAGTCCCCTAATAGCGGTACAAGTCGTGTCGGAGTGAAGCCCAAAACACCCTGAGATAACACTTGAAGCCTACAAGTATATCTCGCTTGCCCTGGCCAGGAACTACTCGTGTAATGGCCCTCCTAGACACAGTGCGATGTCAACCCCCAATATCGGGAGAGGCGAATCCTGTCTAACCGTCACTGCCTCCAAGTGCTTCGGGACTGCACCCAACTACTACCTGTTTGCACGACTCCTTTGAGCCGTTGTAGGGTAGTAATCTAAGTACAGTGGGAACACACTCGAGGCGAAGTGACAGTGTCAAGTCAGCGGACTAAGCTGTACTCATGTCACCTGGGAACTGATAACTGACGATAGGTATAATACCAACTGGTCAGTTCCCGACGAGTCCTGTCCAGAGTACTCGTAACCTAACGATCACCCGCATACTATCTCCAGTACGACGTACTGATGCTGTGGGACAGACCATCTCCCACACTGGGATGAGAAGCGCATGCGCTAGTCTACTCCGGAGTATCGATGCCCTGTCTCGATAGTCCTGCGACTAGGGACCTGCATAAGGATGTGCTTATAGATTACCCAGCCCCCACTAGTGTGACTGCCATCACAACGCTGGTAATCAAGCAAAGATCCTAAGGGCTCCACTAATGCGTATAGGTGATATAATAAAATAAACACATGTACACATTGAAGTAGAAACAAACCAAGTAGCATACTACTATTTTGAGCAAGATTGTATATACAAGGTGAATATCCCAAGCTTCCATTAAGTAATATACAAGCTAGTATGATACAGTAATGGCCTCTAGGGCATATACACTAACAATCTCCCACTTGCACTAAGGCCATGAACTGGCGCATCGAAGACCTATCATCTCGATCAGCCGCTCGAACTGAGTCTGGGGCAAGGCCTTGGTGAATGGATCTGTAGTGTTATCTTCTGAAGCAACCCTCCGAACCTCGATCTCCTGGCGATCCACGATCTCCCTGATCAGGTGATACCGCCTCAATATGTGTCTGGATCTCTGATGGGACCTGGGTTCCTTCGCTAAAGCTATAGCCCCGTTGTTGTCGCAATACAGAGGTATTGGATCAACAATAGACGGAACCACTTGAAGTTCTTTCAAGAACTTCCTCATCCAGAGAGCTTCTTTTGCGGCATCAGATGCAGCGATGTATTCCGCTTCCATCGTCGAGTCTGCAACGGTTTCCTGTTTGGAACTCTTCCAACACACCGCCCCTCCATTGAGGGTAAAGATAAAACCCGACATGGACTTGGAATCATCCTTGTCACTCTGGAAGCTGGAGTCCGCAAAGGCCTCGATCTGGAGGTCTTTTCCGCCATACACCAAGAACATCTCCTTAGTCCTTCTCAGGTACTTGAGAATGTTCTTTACCGCTATCCAGTGTTTCTCCCCGGGGTTTGACTGATACCGGCTTACTACACTAAGTGCATAAGCTACATCCGATCTGGTATACAACATCGCATACATTATAGAGCCTACCGCAGAAGCGTAGGGTATAATAGACATGCGATCCCTCTCCAAATCAGTCTTGGGAGACATCTCTTTAGAGAGGGTGATCCCGTGACAAGCCGGTAGGTTACCGTGCTTGGAATCTTCCATACTGAATCTTTTCAGTTTGGTGTCGATGTACCTGGACTGTGAAAGTCCTAATATCCTCTTGGATCTATCACGATGGATCCGGATCCCCAGTATGTATGAGGCATCACCCAGGTCTTTCATGGAGAACCTGTGTGACAAGAACCCCTTGACAGATTGTAGCATAGGAATGTCATTTCCTATCAAGAGAATGTCATCCACGTATAAAACGAGGAATACTACAGTTCTCGCTACAAATCTACTATATATGCATGGTTCATCTGGATTTTTGATAAAGCCAAATTCCTTGACCGTCTCATCAAAACAGATGTTCCAACTCCGCGATGCCTGCTTTAGTCCGTAGATGGACTTAAGCAACTTGCACACCTTTCCGCTGCTCCCACTCTGAATGAAACCCTCTGGCTGGTCCATATAGACACACTCCTCTAAATTTCCATTTAGAAAAGCGGTCTTTACGTCCATCTGCCAAATCTCATAATCGTGGAAGGCAGCAATGGCAAGAAGGATCCGAATGGATTTCAGCATAGCCACTGGAGAAAGGTTTCGTCATAGTCCAAACCAGGTCTTTGACGAAAACCCTTTGCAACAAGTCTAGCTTTATAGGTCTCAACCTGTCCATCTACACCAATCTTCCTTTTGAAGATCCACTTGCATCCTACGGGTTTTACCCCGTCTGGAGCAATGTCCAACGTCCATACTTTGTTGGTGTACATGGACTCCATTTCTGTCCGCATTGCATCCAGACATTTTACCGAGTCAACGCTCTGGACGGCCTGCTGGAAGCTAGTAGGCTCATCATAATCTATGATGCAATCCTCTCTATCCCCGTCTATGAAAAAACCGTAGTATCTCTCGGGCGGATGAGACTGCCTACTACTCCTGCGGAGCGGCATAGGAATGTCCTGTTCTTTTGAACCCACTGGTTCTACTAAGCTTTCAGTAATAGTCTGTGGTTCCGAAATTTCTTCCAGTTCTACTGCGCTCCCACTAATTTCCTTTTCCAAGAACTGGTGTTCTAGAAACTGGGCATTACGAGAAATAAGGACTTTTTGTTCCTCTGCGTGGTAGAAAAGATACCCCCTGGTGTTCTTTGGGTATCCCACAAACTTGCACAGTACTGAGCGTGCCTCAAGTTTGTCCGCGTGCTGCTTTTTGACAAAAGCTGGACATCCCCAGATCTTCAGATATTGAAGATAGGGTTTCTTCCCACTCCATAACTCATATGGTGTAGTAGGCACAGTTTTAGTAGGAACTCGGTTCAAAAGGTATGCGGCTGATTCTAGCGCATATCCCCAGAATGATCGTGGTAACTCAGTGTTACTCATCATGGACCGTACCATATCCAATAGGGTTCGGTTCCGTCTCTCCGATACACCGTTATGTTGCGGAGTGTATGGAGGAGTAAGCTGAGAGAGAATTCCATTCTCTTTTAAATAGTCCAGGAACTCGGCACTTAAGTATTCACCACCTCGATCCGATCTTAGAATCTTGATACTTTTGCCGGTTTGTTTTTCTACCTCATTCTTATATTCCTGGAACTTTCCAAAGGCTTCGGACTTATGTTTCATTAAGATGACATGTCCGAATCTTGAGAAATCATCCGTAAAAGTAATGAAGTAAGAAAAACCGCTTCGCGTATGTGTAAACATTGGACCGCACACGTCGCTGTGTACGAGTCCCAAGAGCTCGCTCGCTCTTACTCCGTGTCCAGTGAACGGAGTCTTTGTCATCTTTCCTTTGAGACAGGATTGACAAGTGGCATACGATTGATATTCGATCGGATTCAAATATCCTTCTGTATGTAACTTAGTCAATCTTCTCTCATTGATGTGACCCAGTCTACAATGCCATAAGAAAGTCTGATTGATTTCTGGAGACTTTCTTTTGTGTGTATTCTGGACATTGAAAATCTGTGGTTGGTTTAATACGTATATACCATTGCTCAATGTACCTGACCCAATCAGAACTTGATTAAGGTGAATGTTTACAACATTGCTTACAAACGCAAATTCATAACCTTCTTTAGAAACCAAAGATACAGAAATGATATTACAAGTTGCGTTGGGTACAAAAAAGCAATTACGCAAAACCAAAACATGTCCATCTGACATTCCCAGGTGATAGTCCCCCACGAGCTTAGCATCCATGCTAGCTCCGTTTGCAACTTTGAGGGTCATGTCACCTGCCTTCAAAAACCTACGGTTTCTCAACGCCTGCAAAGAATTACAGATATGAGATCCTGATCCGGTATCCAATACCCAGGAAGTAGAGTTTATTAAAAGACAGTTTTCAATAATATACACACCTGAAGCTGAAGCCGCAACCTGCTTCAGTTTCTGTGTTCTGGCCTTCCAAGCCCTGCAATCATTCTTCCAGTATCCCTTCTTATGACAATAGAAGCATTCTTCCTTATCCACAAGCTTCCCCACTTTCTTAGTTGCTTTTGCCTTTCCCTTCGTATCCACTTTACTAACACCGGCCCTTGGTTTGGCAGGGGCTTTCTTCTTCTTTCCCTTGGCTTTCGCCTTGGACCTAGAAGAAGAAGATCCTCCTACAAACAAAGTGGATGTTTCCCTACCTTTCTGTAGGGTGCCCTCTGCGCTCCTCAGCATGTTGAGGAGCTCTGAAAGTTCAACTTCCTTTTCTTGTAAGTTGAAGTTCAGTATAAACTGGGCGTAAGTGGAAGGAAGGGACTGGAGAATCAAGTCCGTATAGAACTCATTCTCCAACGTGGTCCCAAGGTCCGCGAGCTCCTCAATGTAGCCAATCATCTTAAGCACGTGTTCCGCTACCGATGATCTGACGGCCAATCTTGCCGAAAATAACTTCTTCGACACTTCGTATCTTGCGATACGAGATTGCTCTCCATACAGTTCTTTTGTTTGAAGAAATATGGATTCGAGGTCCATATTCTCGTGCCTCCTCTGATGTTCGTTGTCCATAGAGGCAAGCACGAGGCACTTGGCCTTCGCGCAGTCTAGTTCCCAGGTCTTACGGATTTCCTTATCTGCGACGCTGGTTTTGGGACCTGGGACAGGGGGAGCTTTGGTGGTAAGAAGATACCCCAGCTTGTCGTAAGTGATTGCCATCTTGACATTCCTGAGCCAATCTTTGTAGTTTGGCCCTGTCAGTATATTTTTATCTAGAAGTAACTTAAGTCCAGTCATGTCGATAGGTCGCTGCAATTAGGAGAGAGAGAAGAAACACTCAGCATGATGCTCTTGCAAGTTTAGAGTGGTTTTTAGTTTATCTAAACAGGATGGCTCCCACTGTCTCTCGAATCCCTCCTCAAACCAAAAAGGAAGAATTAGTCAGGATCAATCTTACCGTACAATTCTTGCTTAACCGTTCGGCCAGGCTGGTGTCGGTACTTCGAGGGATGTTTTCCAACGCTTTCGCGAAGTTCCTTAATTAAATAACCTCTTTTCCCTGTGGGCGTAGCCCCGCTAACACCATTCTAGACACCTACTTAGTTTATAGCATTGATCGTTAAGTGAGAAATTTCCTGTTGAGTAGCATATACTCACAGTAGGATCGGGATCCAAATATCATTGCGTGACGAAACTGAAGGAATCCTACCAGAATCATCACACTCCAGATGGTATGCAACTCTAGCAAGTTTCAGTACTTATGAAACTCCCGATGTGGATTTTTGCCCCATGCTCTTTGACCTTGGCGTGAGGTCAAAATGTCATAAGTCACATGTCAAGTTCTTCCCATCATTATCCAGGTTAATTTGAACCCACCCGTACCTACCCTTGACGTAGGCCAAAATGGCAGTATGGCTGTCCCAAACCAACGTATTCTATCTATGCAACAGATAAATATCCGGCAGCTACCAATCACTATGCCTTGGCGTGAGGTCAAAATACATAGCTTGAATACTACCGAATATTTAACTGAAATGATGGAAGGCTACGAATGGTTTTAGCTAAACCGTGAACGTAGTGAACTTGATATAATCGATGGAACGAGATAGCTTTTAAAAGGAGTGGCTCAAGCTCCGCATTTAAAAGTTGGTTTTGAAAAGAACCGAGTGGTTTTTCGAAAGTGTTCCAACGACTTTTACTTGGTTTATTCTCTTGCATTAGTTCTTTTAATGCGTGATATTCTTGCTTTAGTTCTTTTAATGCGTCCCATTATTTAATCCTACCATTGCAGAAAACAACCAAAATATGACGTACGCTTATGCCATTCGCATTCGCCACGGGGCCCCGTCATTACCCGTTAGGTTACTTAACTAACGAAAGAGCGGGGGCTGGGCTAGCGCGGCTGTAAAACATAAGCAACGCCTAAATAATATCATATATAGATATATTGCAATGATAGCCATTTCAGATCACAGATGAACACATTGGATATACTAGGAACCCGCAATTCGTACGAGCCTGTAACGAAAAGCAGATTACACGGTCGCGGTGAATAGCCAATACCCCACCCAAGACCCCTACGGGTGCGGCAAACTACCCGCCAAGTACCCGAAGCGAAGCAACCTCCCTCAACTCCGTGAGTTGGCCACTCAGCACTTCGGCATACCCGGTAGTTTGTGCACCCCCTCCATGGGTCTATCCTAGGAGCAAAAACAGTAAAAAGAAATTATACAATGACGGCTACAACCCCGACCCGGTTGTGCGGCCATACAAATAATTATTACATCAATTTACAAATTTACATGAATTGAAAGAAAAGAAAACTCTCGTCTCACAACCCCCGGCTATTCACCCGCGACAATCCAATGAATTCATATACACATTCCAATGACATTACAGATCACAGATTTGTATAACTCCCACTAATCGACATATAGCGATTAGCAGACGTTCAATACAAATGTCACATCACAGATAAAAAACCCGTCAGCTTAAGTCTTTAGAAGTTCGATCAAAAATACGGATTTTTAGGCCCCAAACATACAATTTTCATTCTGAAAAATCTGGGCTGAAAAGACATATTTCAAAAATCCCAAAACAACCCCAGAAATACACTGCATAAAGTTTGGACCTCGGCCGAGTCAACTCGGCCGCGGAACCGCTGCGGGAGCGTGCTCCCGCCGCGTTTCCGCGGCGCTTTGATCGGTTCGTGGGACCAAATTTTGTGGTTATTCAATAAAAAGCCTGAGCCGATTTTTAAGATGAAATTTATCAATTTTTGAACAGAAAAAAAATCGTCAGAAACTTGACATATCGGGTTCGTTTCGTGACCTTTTTTTTGATCGATCTTCTAGTTACTTTGCTAACATGTTAGATAGAGTTTAACTAGGCTCTGATACCACTGTAAGTCCATGCTACCTCTCCCGGTACTTTCGGGCTTGCGGAATTTGGTGAAAAACAATTTTTCTAGAGGCGGTAACATGGACTCAAAACCGGATCTTTGTTAAACATCTAACTAACAACCTAACTAGGAGTTATTAACTACTCGGTTAGGGGGTTATACCTTTCTTTCTTGAAATCCTTCGTCTTCAAGCCTCGATGGTTGTCCGGATCGGCTTCACCTCGTCGTCTCCTTGCGCCGAAGATGGATCCACCCGAAAGCTTCTACCTTTGGCTTCTTCTTCGAACTTTGAAGAAACTAGATCACTTGGCTTGCTAGGCCTTGTGAACTAGAATGAGTAGATGAATGTTTTGGTGTCTTTTTATCTCTAAGGAAATGAGTCTCAACACATGAGAATGGTTTGCCTTGAGGTAGAGAGAACAAGAGGAAGAGGGAGAGCTTGAGAATGAGAGAGCTCAAGAGAGAGAAAGCAAATGATAGAATGAACCATATGTTATGTCCACGTTACATCTCCCGGTACTTTCGGGGATGCGGAAACGGTAAAACAAAAAATTTTCTAAACTTTGTAACATGGACCGTAAAAGCCGGATCTTTGCTAAACTAAACTAGCATACTTGCAAAGAAGAGTTAACTACTATGCAAAGTGGTTATACATCAACTTGAACTCCTTCTCTTCTTGTTGTTCTTCTTCTTTCTTACTCTTTGTAGTAGCTTGAATGGCTTTCCCTCCTCATCTCCTCTTTGCCGAAAATAGATCCACCTGAGGGCTTCATCCTAGGGCTCCTTTCTCGATCTTGAGAGAACTATGGTATTCGGCTTGCTAGACCTTCTACCTTAGAGTGAGTAGAGTGTGCTTTGGGGTGTTATATCTTCAAGGAGATGATTCTCAACACATGAGATTTGCTCTCCTTGAACAAGAGGAGGAAGAAGATGAAGTGAGGAGAGAGAATCAATATGATAGAATGAGCTCTCTCTTTTCCTTTTTGCAACCATATCAAAAAGAAAAAGAATTATCTAAATAATAATAATAATTCAAATGAGAATAGTTGATGGTTGTTTTGGAATGACCACTATCATACTTCATTAAATGAAATATAAGCAAGAATCAAGGAGCATCCTTGCAAAGTAATGATGATGGTCAAACATTCAACCATGGTCAACAAGTCAACCATGGTCAACAAGTCAACAAAACCAACCATAACATAATTTCATTCAATTACTATTATTAATTGATATCTCACTAATTCATTAGGGTTTGGAAAAACGACTGTCAACTGTGCATGCGCACCCGTTCCGAAACCCTAATGAAAAACCTCTTCTTCCGCCTCAAACAATTGTGCATACACACCTGCATTCTTGTTCCGAGGAACATGAATACTGAGAGATAAAAGTAACCCCAAAACATATACCAGTATCCGGCTCAAACCAGAGCCCGCTGGCAATATCCGTCCGGACTCCAAACGTGCACAAGTGCGCGGATGAGAACGAACCCTGTCGCAAAACCATGCGACCTCTACTCTGTTTTGCCCAGAGGCGAATAGCCCTCTGTGTGGGACTCTAAAGACTCGACACTACGCTGGCAGTAGGTTTAACCACAGACCGCAAGCGGCATTAGCTGTGCGTAACGGTCCCCAGGTAGATGCCGATAAGAAGACTGACGAGGTTAAACCCATCTGAACTCCTACTGAGTCTGAATGTGACATTCTCCGTACAGTCCGGTCTGTTCGTCTGATACATCGCATGTCGGGCCTAGGGGGGCGGCAAGCGTCAGACCCCTAATAGCGGTACAAGTCGTGGCGGAGTGAAGCCCAGAACACCCTGAGATAGCACTGGAACCTACCAATATATCTCGCTTGCCCTGGCCAGGGACTACTTGTGTAATGGCTCTCCTAGACACAGCGCGATGTCAACCCCCAATACCGGGAGAGACGAATCCTGTCTAACCGTCACTGCCTCCAAGTGCTTCGGGATTGCTCCCAACTACTACCTGTTTGCACGACTCAGAAGAGCCGCGGTAGGGTAGTAATCAAAGAACAGTGGGAACACACTCGAGGCGAAGTGACAGTGTCAAGTCAGCGGACTAAGCTGTACTCATGTCACCTGGGAACTGATAACTGACGATAGGTATAATACCAACCATCAGTTCCCTACGAGTCCTGTCCAGTGTACTCGTAACCTAACGAGCACCCGCATACTATCTCAAGTACGACGTACCGACGGCTGTGGGACAGACCGTCTCCCGTGCTGGGATGAGAAGCGCATATGCTAGTCTACTCCGGAGTATCGATGCCCTATCTCGATACTCCCACGACTAGGGACGTGTATAAGGATGTGCTTGTAGATTACCCAGCCCCCACGAGTGTGATCGCCATCACAACGCCGGTAATCAAGCAAAGATCCTAAGGGCTCTACTAATGCGTATAGGTGATATAATAAACACATATGTACACATTAAAGCAGAGACAAACCAAGTAGCATACTACTATATTGAGCAAGATTGTCTGTACAACTGTGAATATCCCAAGCTTCCATCAAGTAATATACATACTAGTATGATACAGTAATGGCCTCTAGGGCATATACACTAACAATCTCCCACTTGCACTAAGGCCATGTACTAGCGTATCGAAGACCTATCATCTCGATCAGCCGCTCGAACTGAGTCTGGGGTAAAGCCTTTGTGAATGGGTCCGCAGTGTTGTTCTTTGTATCCACTCTCCGCACCTCGATCTCCTGTCGATCAATGATCTCCCTGATCAGGTGATACCGCCTTAAGATGTGCCTGGATTTCTGATGGGACCTTGGTTCCTTCACTAAAGCTATAGCCCCATTGTTATCGCAATACAAAGGTATTGGGTCAACAATGGACGGAACCACCTGAAGTTCACAAATGAACTTCTTCATCCAGACCGCCTCTTTTGCGGCATCGCTTGCAGCAATGTATTCAGCCTCCATCGTCGAGTCTGCGACGGTATCCTGCTTGGAACTCCTCCAACATACCGCCCCTCCGTTGAGGGTAAACACAAAACCCGAGACAGACTTGCTGTCATCTTTGTCACTCTGGAAGCTTGAATCGGCAAAGGACTCGACCCTGAGGTCTCCATTACCGTAAACCAGGAACATCTCCTTAGTCTTTCTCAGGTACTTGAGAATGTTCTTCACTGCTGTCCAGTGGTCCTCCCCTGGGTCTGACTGATACCGGCTTACCGTGCTCAACGCGTAAGCTACATCTGGTCTTGTACATAGCATCGCATACATTATAGATCCTACCGCCGAAGCGTAGGGTATAGTGCTCATGCGAACCCTCTCCTCGTCAGTCTTAGGAGACATCTTCTTGGAGAGGGTAATTCCGTGCAATGCGGGTATGTTACCGCGCTTGGAACCCTCCATACTAAATCTCTTTAGTACGGTCTCTATGTACCTGGACTGCGAAAGTCCCAACAGTTTCTTAGATCTATCTCTATAGATCTTGATCCCCAGAATGTATGAGGCATCACCCAGGTCCTTCATGGAGAACCTTTGTGACAAAAATAGCTTGACCGATTGTAGCATAGGAATATCATTTCCTATCAAAAGAATGTCGTCCACGTACAAGACTAGGAATACGACAGTTCGTCCTACAATCTTCTTATATACACTGGGTTCATCTTCGTTCTTGATGAAATCAAATTCCTTGATTGCCTCATCAAAACAGATGTTCCAGCTCCGCGATGCCTGCTTTAATCCATAAATGGATTTAAGCAACTTGCACACCTTTCCGCTGCTCCCACTGTCTACGAAACCTTCTGGTTGATCCATGTAAACGCACTCTTCCAAACAACCGTTTAGGAAAGCCGTTTTAACATCCATCTGCCAGATTTCATAGTCATGGAAGGCAGCAATGGCAAGTAGGATCCGAATGGATTTGAGCATAGCCACCGGAGAAAAAGTTTCATCATAGTCCAAACCAAGTCTTTGACGAAAACCTTTTGCAACGAGTCTAGCTTTATAGGTTTCCACCTGCCCATCTACACCAAGTTTCCTTTTGTAGATCCATTTGCATCCAACGGGTTTTACCCCAGGTGGAGCAATATCCAAGGTCCAAACTTTATTGGCGTACATGGACTCCATTTCAGATTGCATTGCTTCCTGCCACTTATCAGAGTACCTACTGATAATGGCCTGCCTGAAACTGGTAGGGTCATCTTCTTCCAAGATGCAATCCTCTCGATCCCCGTCTATGAGAAAACTGTAGTATCTCTCGGGCGGATAAGAAATCCTACCAGATCTGCGGAGTGGCTGAGGTTCGTCTAGGGTTATAGAATCTAGCGGTTCCTCCAAATTTTCAGTTACATTTTGTGGTCGCTGAATTTCTTCCAGTTCTACCGAACTCCCACTAGTTTCTTTTGCAAGAAACTCCCTTTCTAAGAAGGTGGCGTGGCGAGATACAAACACCTTCTGTTCCTCAGTGTGGTAGAACAGATATCCTAGTGAGTCTTTAGGATATCCCACAAATTTACAGAGAACTGACCGTGCCTCTAACTTGTCTGGTTTCTGTGTTTTCACATAGGCCGGACAACCCCATATCTTAATAAATTTCAGACATGGTTTCTTACTGCTCCATATTTCATACGGAGTTTTAGACACAGATTTGGACGGAACTTGATTCAAGAGGTATGCCGCTGTTTGAAGCGCATGTCCCCAGAATGAAAGAGGTAACTCAGCACTACTCATCATGGAGCGAACCATATCCAATAGGGTACGATTCCTCCGCTCCGATACACCGTTGTGCTGTGGTGTATAAGGAGGAGTAAGCTGAGAGAGAATACCATTCTCTTTTAAGTAATCTAGGAATTCCGTGCTTAAGTACTCCCCTCCCCTGTCAGACCGGAGGATCTTGATACTTTTGCCTGTCTGGTTCTCTACTTCCTTTCTGAATTCCTTGAATTTCTCAAAAGCTTCAGATTTGTGTTTCAATAGATACACATATCCGAACCTAGAGAGATCGTCAGTGAATGTGATGAAGTACGAGAACCCACCCCTTGCATGTATAGACATCGGACCACATACATCACTATGTACGAGTCCCAAGAGCTCTGCTGCTCTTTCTCCATGTCCGGTGAACGGAGATTTGGTCATCTTCCCTTTGAGACAAGACTGACAAGTTTCATAAGATGAAAACTCGAACGTATCCAAGAGTCCATCTTCATGCAACTTACTCAGTCTTTTCTCTCCGATATGACCAAGTCTACAATGCCACAAGTAGGATTCATTCGTATCTGAATTCTTCCTCTTGCGTGTGTTTTGTATGTTGAGAACTGTATTCTGATTTAGAACGTAGATACCATTACACAGTGTACCCTCTGCAACCAGTACCTTATCAAGGTAAATGTTCATGATATTCTTTTCAAGAACAAAGTTATATCCATCTTTATCGAGTAACGAAACTGATATGATGTTGCAAACCATGGAGGGTACATAGTAGCAATCGTTCAAAATCATAGTCTTGCCATTTGGCAATACTAGGTGATATTCACCGACGGCTGCCGCATTAACTTGTGCTCCGTTCGCTACTCTGAGCGACATATCACCCGGTGCAACTTTCCTACTTTTTCTCAGTCCCTGCAATAAATTACAGATATGAGATCCTGATCCGGTATCAAGTACCCAGGAGGTAGGGCTGACCGTAAAACAGTTCTCAATTACAAGAACACCTGAAGTAGATGCAAAACCATGCTTCTTCTTCGACTGGGTATCCTGGAAATCCATACAATCCCCTTTCCCTTTCTCATACTCATGACTGTTGTCACAAGTTAGAGCTGAACCAACTTTCCCCAGTCCCGAATAAGAATTCGGATCGGTCAAGCGATACATTTTATTATCTTGATTAGGGCGTGAAAAGGTTGCTTCCTGGAGAGGGAGAAAAGAAACACTCAGCGTATGCTCTTGCAAGATTAGATTGGTTTATTAATTTATCTAACCAGGATGTCTCCCACTGTTTACTCAAATTCTTCTTAAAACCCTTTAAAAGAAGAACTAGTCAAGATTTTAATTCACATCACAATACTTGCTTAACCTTTCAGCCAGGCTAGTGTCGGTACTTCGAGGGAGGTTTTCCAACGCTTTCGCGAAGTTCCTTAATTCAAGAACCTCTTTTCCCTTGGGGCGTAACCCCGCTAACACCTTTCTAGTCACCTACTAGGTTTATAGCATTGATTGTTAAGTGAAATAATGTCCCGAGGGTAATCCAACTCATCAGTGGGATCGGGATCCAACTATCATTGTGCGATGACCTAGATGGAATCCACTCTAGTCACCATACTCCAGAAGGTATGCTAAATCTGCAATTCTCAGTACTTTTGAAACTCCCGATGTGGTTTTTGCCCCTAGGACCCAAGTGACCTTGACGAATAATCAACAAATCAAAAGGTCCTAGTCAAGTTCAACCCGTCGTTATCCAGGATTGCATTAGACCCGCCCGCATGATCCTTGACGAATAATCAACAAAATCATGCGACCGTCCTAACCAATCGCATCTTTTAGTGCAACAGAAAATTATTACTCAGCTACCGTTCACTGTGTCTTGACGAATAATCAACAAACGCAGCACGAATACTAAGTATTAATTATCCGAAACGACGGAGGGCTACGGCTGGGTTTTTGGCGAAAAACCCGTTAACGTAATGAACTTGATATCGTTGAAGGAACGTTGTACATCCTTTTGAAAAACATAGTGGCGAAAAACTTTTGCTAAAGAGGTCACTCCCTGTGAAGGGATCTCGGCTCTTTCCTCGTCGAGTGAGGTGCTGGGCATTCGTAAGATGAACACCTCGATGCAAAGCAAGAATAATCGACTATGGTGAAGTTATTACCCTGACGCAAACCTTTTGTCCAAGGGGTCACTCCCGATGAGGGGATCTCGGCCCTTGCCTCGTCGATTGAGGTGCTGGGCATTCATAACCGAATACCTCGATGCAAAACAAAAAGATGAACGTCCTTGTAATAACAGCTTTTTGAAAAATTTGTTCCAACAACGTCTTTTAGGTTTATTTTCTTGCATTAGTTCTTTTAATGCGTCCCATCATTTAAATCCTACCATTGCAGAAAACAACCAAAATATGACGTACGCTTATGCCATTCGCATTCGCCACGGGGTCCCGTCATCACCCGTTAGGTTACTTAACTAACGACAGAGCGGGGGCTGGGCTAGCGCGGCTGTAAAACATAAGCAACGCCTAAATATAAAGCAATGATAGACATTACAGATCACAGATGAATACATTGGATATACTAGGAATCCGCAATCCGTTCGAGCCTGCAACGAAAAGCGGATTACACGGTCGCGGTGAATAGCCAAAACCCCACCCAAGACCCCTACGGGTGCGGCAAACTACCCGCCAAGTACCCGGTAGTTTGTTCACCCCTCCATGGGTCTATCCTAGGAGCAAAAACAGTAAAAAGAATTATACAATGACGGCTACAACCCCGACCCGGTTGTGCGGCCATACAAATAATATTATTACATCAATTTACATATTACAAATGAATGAAAGAAAAACAAAAGCTCATCTCACATCCAACTCGGCTATTCACCCGCGACAGTCCAACACATTCATATACACATTCCAATATCAAACACAGATCACAGAGA
Organism: Agapanthus africanus; assembly: GCA_030015575.1. Lineage (NCBI taxonomy): Eukaryota > Viridiplantae > Streptophyta > Magnoliopsida > Asparagales > Amaryllidaceae > Agapanthus > Agapanthus africanus. Next base: position 328,293,429 of record CM057350.1, on the reverse strand, counting down.
TGTATAACCCCGACTAATCGACTTATAGCGATTAGCCGACGTTCAATACATTCAAACATCACAGATATAACTAATATAGCCAAAGTGCAGTGAAGTTCGGAAAAAAATACGGAATTATAGGACCCCAAAAGTAAATTTCTGTTCTGGAAAATCTGGGCACATATAACATATTTGAAAAATCCCAAAACCCTACCAGAAGAACACTGCACGAAACCCGATCACGAGAGGACCCCACACGGCGGCGGTTCCGCGGCAAATGCCTACCTCATGCCGCGGAAACGCGGCTGTTTGAAGGAATCAGGGGATCGTTTTTCTTGGGTGTTCACACAAAACCCTGAGCCGATTTTAGGTGTATAACAAATCTTGTTTTGACCAGAAAAAAATTTAACAGAAACTAGGGTTTTGTAAAAGTTTGGATTTTGGATTTTTTCGGTTCCGAACTTCGTTACACTTCACTACCAAGCTAGTTTAAGTTTAGTTAGGCTCTGATACCACTGTTAGGTCCACGTTAGCTCTCCCAGTATTTTCGGGGATGCGGAAACGGTAAAACAAAATTTTTTCTAAACTTTATAACATGGACCGTAAAAGCCGGATCTTTGCTAAACTAAACTAGCATACTTGCAAAGAAGAGTTAACTACTATGCAAAGTGGTTATACCTCAACTTGAACTCCTTCTCTTCTTGTTGTTCTTCTTCTTTCTTACTCTTTGTAGTAGCTTGAATGGCTTTCCCTCCTCATCTCCTCTTTGCCGAAGATAGATCCACCTGAGGGCTTCATCCTAGGGCTCCTTTCTCGATCTTGAGAGAACTAAGGTATTCGGCTTGCTAGACCTTCTACCTTAGAGTGAGTAGAGTGTGCTTTGGGGTGTTATATCTTCAAGGAGATGATTCTCAACACATGAGATTTGCTCTCCTTGAACAAGAGGAGGAAGAAGATGAAGTGAGGAGAGAGAATCAATATGATAGAATGAGCTCTCTCTTTTCCTTTTTGCAACCATATCAAAAAGAAAAAGAATTATCTAAATAATAATAATAATTCAAATGAGAATAGTTGATGGTTGTTTTGGAATGACCACTATCATACTTCATTAAATGAAATGTAAGCAAGAATCAAGGAGCATCCTTGCAAAGTAATGATGATGGTCAAACATTCAACCATGGTCAACAAGTCAACCATGGTCAACAAGTCAACAAAACCAACCATAACATAATTTCATTTAATTACTATTATTAATTGATATCTCACTAATTCATTAGGGTTTGGAAAAACGACTGTCAACTGTGCATGCGCACCCGTTCCGAAACCCTAATGAAAAACCTCTTCTTTCGCCTCAAACAACTGTGCATACACACCTGCATTCTTGTTCCGAGGAACATGAATACTGAGAGATAAAAGTAACCCCAAAACATATACCAGTATCCGGCTCAAACCAGAGCCCGGTGGCAATATCCGTCCGGACTCCAAACGTGCACAAGTGCGCGGATGAGAACGAACCCTGTCGCAAAACCATGCGACCTTTACTCTGTTTTGCCCAGAGGCGAATAGCCCTCTGTGTGGGACTCTAAAGACTCGACACTACGCTGGCAGTGGGTTTAACCACAGACCGCAAGCGGCACTAGCTGTGCGTAACGGTCCCCAGGTAGATGCCGATAAGAAGACTGACGAGGTTAAACCCATCTGAACTCCTACTGAGTCTGAATGTGACATTCTCCGTACAGTCCGGTCTGTTCGTCTGATACATCGCATGCCGGGCCTAGGGGGGCGGCAAGCGTCAGACCCCTAATAGCGGTACAAGTCGTGTCGGAGTGAAGCCCAGAACACCCTGAGATAGCACTGGAACCTACCAGTATATCTCGCTTGCCCTGGCCAGGGACTACTTGTGTAATGGCTCTCCTAGACACAGCGCGATGTCAACCCCAAATACCGGGAGAGACGAATCCTATCTAACCGTCACTGCCTCCAAGTGCTTCGGGACTGCTCCCAACTACTACCTGTTTGCACGACTCAGAAGAGCCGCGGTAGGGTAGTAATCAAAGAACAGTGGGAACACACTCGAGGCGAAGTGACAGTGTCAAGTCAGCGGACTAAGCTGTACTCATGTCACCTGGGAACTGATAACTGACGATAGGTATAATACCAACCATCAGTTCCCTACGAGTCCTGTCCAGTGTACTCGTAACCTAACGAGCACCCGCATACTATCTCAAGTACGACGTACCGACGGCTGTGGGATAGACCGTCTCCCGTGCTGGGATGAGAAGCGCATACGCTGGTCTACTCCGGAGTATCGATGCCCTATCTCGATACTCCTAAGACTAGGGACGTGTATAAGGATGTGCTTGTAGATTACCCAGCCCCCACGAGTGTGATCGCCATCACAACGCCGGTAATCAAGCAAAGATCCTAAGGGCTCTACTAATGCGTATAGGTGATATAATAAACACATATGTACACATTAAAGCAGAGACAAACCAAGTAGCATACTACTATATTGAGCAAGATTGTCTGTACAACTGTGAATATCCCAACCTTCCATCAAGTAATATACATACTAGTATGATACAGTAATGGCCTCTAGGGCATATACACTAACACCATACTCTTCTCATTCTCACCTCTCATAATCCAAAAGCCATCATAACAAAAATAGTAATCAAGTATTATGTAAATGGTTTAAGTCAAAATGGCTATATCATTTCATGCACTCATTTTGCATAAATAAACAAGCAAGCAAAAGCCTTTGCCATGGAATGATAGCCATTGTCATGATGATGGTCAACTAGTCCAACCTAGTCAACCGGTCAACAAAGTCAACAAGTCAACAAAGTCAATCCCCTCAACAACCATATCACTATAATACTTAATTAATATTAATGTTAATCATATATCTTATTCTCATTAGGGTTAAGCAAAAGTCAACTGTCAACAGTCAACAGTCAACAACCCCAATGAGAATACTCTGCCTCTGTCTCTCTGTCAACTGTGCATACACACCCGCATCCGCGTTCCGAGGAACACGAATACAAACGAGATAAAACCAATCCCAAAACGTACACTAGGATCTGGCTTAAACCAAAGCCCGCTAGTGTTAACTGTCCGGACACTGTACGTGCACAAGTGCATGGATGTGACCGAACCCTGTCGCAAAACCATGCGACCTGTCGCAAAACCATGCGACCACTACTCTTTTTCCTAAAGGCGAATAGCTTTCTGTGTGGGACTCTAAAGACTCGACACTACGCTGGCAGTGGATTTAACCACAGACCGCAAGCGGCACTAGCTGTGCGTAACGGTCCCCAGGTAGATGCCGACAAGAAGACTGACGAGGTGAAACCCATCTGAACTCCTACTGAGCCTGAATATGACAGTCTCCGTACAGTCCGGTCTGTTCGTCTGTTACATCGCATAGCGGGCCTATGGGGGTGGTAAACGTCAGTCCCCTAATAGCGGTATAAGTCGTGTCCGAGTGAAGCCCAAAACACCCTGAGATAACACTGGAAGCCTACCAGTATATCTCGCTTGCCCTGGCCAGGGACTACTCGTGTAATGGCTCTCCTAGACACAGCGCGATGTCAACCCCCAATACCGGAAGAGACGGATCCTGTCTAACCGTCACTGCCTCCAAGTGCTTCGGGACTGCACCCAACTACTACCTGTTTGCACGACTCCTTTGAGCCGTGGTAGGGTAGTAATCTAAGTACAGTGGGAACACACTCGAGACGAAGTGACAGTGTCAAGTCAACGGACTAAGCTGTACTCATGTCACATGGGAACTGATAACTGACGATAGGTATAATACCAACCGGTCAGTTCCCGACGAGTCCTGTCCAGTGTACTCGTAACCTAACGAGCACCCGCATACTATCTCCAGTACGACGTACTGATGGCTGTGGGACAGACCATCTCCCACACTGGGATGAGAAGCGCATGCGCTAGTCTACTCCGGAGTATCGATGCCCTGTCTCGATAGTCCTGCGACTAGGGACCTGCATAAGGATGTGCTTATAGATTACCCAGCCCCCACTAGTGTGACTGCCATCACAACGCTGGTAATCAAGCAAAGATCCTAAGGGCTCCACTAATGCGTATAGGTGATATAATAAAATAAACACATGTACACATTGAAGTAGAAACAAACCAAGTAGCATACTACTATTTTGAGCAAGATTGTATATACAAGGTGAATATCCCAAGCTTCTATTAAGTAATATACAAACTAGTATGATACAGTAATGGCCTCTAGGGCATATACACTAACAATAACTCTAGAATTGCCAGGGTTGCTTGCCGCTCTTATAGGGGTCTAGGGATGTGTGTTTCTCTATTCATCACGACTGTGGAATCCGTGTTTTTCATTACTGGCTAAATTTAAAACACGGACCTCCTGGTATATCCAATATTTCATATGTTGACTTCTGCTGCTTGGTTCGGTGATGTGATCATATAACTACGTGAGTTGAATGCTATTATGTATATGATATATAATAAACGTTGCTTTTGTTTTGCACCCGCGCTAGTCCAGCCCCCGCTCTGCCGTTAGTTAAGTAACCTAATGGTGCATGACGGGGCCCGTAGCGAATGCAGATGGCATAAGCGTATATTCTATTTTCATTTCATTTACTGTGATGTTTAGGAAACATTAAATGATGGGATTTCATTAGTGAGATTAATGAAAAGAAAAGAAACCTAAAGATGTTGTAGAATCAAAATTTTAAAAAGAGTACCTCTAGTTCTTACTTTGCATAGTTGTATTCCTTGATGAATATCCAGCACCTCATTTGATGAGGAAAGAGCCGAGATCTCTTCACCAGGAGTGACCACTTTAGCAAAACTAGCAAATGCTACAACTCACTCGGTTTTGTTTTAATAGCTTCTCTAGTTCTTTCTTCGCATAGTGGTATTCCTTGATGAATATCTAGCACCTCATTCGATGAGGAAAGAGCCGAGATCCCTTCACCGGGAGTGGCCTCTTTAGCGAAACTAGACAAAACTATAAAAACACTCCTTTTCAAATCACTAGATTCTACAACGATATCAAGTTCATTACGTTAAAGGTTTTCTTCAAAACCAGCCGTAGCCCTCCGTCATTTCAGATAAATGCTATTTAGTATTCGTGTTACGTTTTTTGACTATGTTAAGGCGTAGTGTGCGGTAGCTAATTAGTGCTTATCTGCAACCATATGATGCGATTGGATTAGGGTAGTCGTATGGCTTTGTTGACTATGTTAAGGGTCGTACGGATGGGTTTAATTCAATCAAGAAATGACGGGTTGAACTTGGCTAGCGCTTATGATTTGTTGACCTTGTTAAGGTCATAAGTGGCTAGGGGTAAAAACAATTATCGGAAATTTCAAGTGTTGGAATTTGCAATGAGATTGCGTACCTTCTATACAATAGTTGGATCCTGATACCCACTGCGAGTAAGAGTTACTCCTGAGAGAGTTTTGTACTTTACAATTAGCCGATCCATTAGGTGTCTAAGAAAGGTGTTAACGGGGTGATGTCCCTGCGGAAACGAGGTTATTTAATTAGTTCCATGCGAAACCATGGGGAGACTGCTTCGGAGTACCAATACCTGCCTGGTCGAATGATTGGTGAACTTGTAGGGTGTAATTAATCCCGGCTAATCTTACCTTTTATGGTTTGAAGGAAGATTTGATAAAAACAGTGGGAGCCATATTGATTAGATAAGATAATAACCAATCTAATCTTGCAAAGAGCGCACGCAAAGTGATTATCCTTCTCTCTCTCCTGATAGCGACCAATGACACGCCTTAATCAAGATAATAATATGGATGTATTGACCGAACTCACTTATTATACTGGGTTAGGTTCCGCTCTATCTTATGATTGTCATAAGTCTGAGCAAGGAATAGGGGAATATCCGGATTCCCACGCTACCCAAACAAAGAATAAGCATGTTGATGCATCGTCTTCAGGTGTGTTCGTTACCAAGATCTGTTTCTCAGTTAACTCTACGTCCTGACTATTGGATACCGGATCAGGATCCCACATATATAATTTGTTACATGGGCTAAAAAGAGGTTGAGAACTGGAAAAGGGTGATATGTCTCTAGTAGTAGGGAATGGTGAAATTGTTGCAGCCAAAACAGTTGGCGAATATCACCTTATATTACCAAGTGGTAATACAATGATTCTAAGCGACTGTTATTCCGTACCAAAAATATTGTGAATATTTTCCTAAATCAAGTGTTGATTAGGTATGGTACGTTGTATAATGGTATAAACGTTCTAAATCAAACTACAGTTCTCAGTATACAGAACACACATAAGAGGAACAGTTCAGAAATGAACGAAGACTTCTTGAGGCATTGTAGACTAGGTCATATCAATGCGACAAGACCGGCTGAGTTGCATAAGGATGCATATTTGAATCCGTTCAAATTTACAGCTTATGAAACTTGCCAGTCATGTCTCAAAGTCTAGATGACCAAATCTCCGTTTACTGGATACGAAGAAAGAACTACTGAACTCTTGGGACAGATACATAGTGATGTATGCGGTCCTATGTCTACACATGCCAGGAATAGTTCCTCATACTTTATTACATTCACCGATGATCTCTCAAGATTTGGACATGTGTTCCTGTTGAAACACAAATCTGAATCTTTTGAGAAATTCAAGGAATATAAGTACGAAGTTAAGAACCTGACGGGTAAAAGTATTAATATCCTTCGATATGATCGGGGAGGAGAATACTTGAGCACGGAATTCAGAGACTGCTTAAAAAAGAATGGGATTCTCTCTCAGCTTACTCCTCCGTATATACCAGAGCACAATGGAGTTTCGGAGTGGAGGAATCGCACCCTATTAGATATGGTGCGTTCTATGATGAGTACTGCTGAGTTGCATATTTCCTTTTGGGGATATGCACTTGAGATAGCTGCATACCTATTGAATAGAGTTCCGAACCAATCCGTGCATACCGCTCCATATGAGATATGGAATGGGAAGAGACCATCTCTTAAACGAGTTAAGATATGGGGTTGTCCGGCCTATGTTAAAAAGAAAAATCCGGACAAGCTCAAGACAAGGTCAGTTCTGTGCAAGTTTGTAGGATATCCCAAACAAACGCGAGGGAATATGTTCTACCACACCGAGGAACAAAAGGTGTTTGTTTCTCGACATGCCACATTTTTAGAAAAGGAATTTTTTTTGTGAAAGAAATCAGTGGCAATGAGGTAGAACTGGAAGAAGTTCCGGCAACTCAAACTATAACTGACGATTTGGTGGAACCGGAGGATTCAGTAGTCCCCAACGAACCTCAGCCACTCCGCAGATCTAGTAGGGTTCCTCATCCACCTGAGAGATACTACGGTTTTCTCATAGATGGTGGGAGCGAGGATTTCATCATGGAAGATGATGACCCAACTAGTTTCGAGCAGGCCATCACAAGTAGAGACTCTCTGAAATGGCTGGATGCTATACGATCTGAGATGGAATCCATATACACCAACAAAATATGGACTTTGAAAGTTGCTCCTGTAGGGGTAAAATCCATCGGGAACAAGTGGATCTTGAGAAGATAATTGGTGTAGATGGAAAAGTTGAGACTTTCAAAGCTAGACTTGTAGCAAAAGGTTTTCGTCAATGACCAGGTGTTGATTATGATGAAACCTTTTCTCTAGTGGTTATGCTTAAATCCATCAGGATCCTACTTGTCGTTGCTGAATACCATGACTACGAAATCTGGCAGTTGGACGTCAAGACCGCTTTTCTAAATGGTGATTTAGAAGATAGCGTGTACATGACAAAGCCAGAGGGCTTCGTAGAGAGTGGGAGCAGCGGAAGTGTGTGCAAGCTGCTTAAATCAATCTACGGATTAAAGCAGGCATCGCGGAACTGGAACATCTGTTTCGATGAAGTTGTCAAAGAGTTTGATTTCATCAAAAATGTAGATGAACTATGTATATATAAGAAGGTTGTAGAGAGTAAGGTTATTTTCCTCGTATTGTACGTGGATGACATACTCTTGATAGGAAACGATGTTCCTATGCTACACTCGGTCAAGATCTTCTTATCACACAAGTTCTCTATGACAGATCTAGGTGATGCCTCCTATATCTTGGGGATAAAGATCTATAGAGATAGATCTAAACGGATGTTGGGATTGTCCCAATCCAGGTACATTGACACCATACTAAAGAGATTTGGTATGGAAGATTCTAAGAATGGTAATGCACCCGCTTGTTCAGGAATCACTCTCTCCAAAGAGATGTCTCCCAAGACTGATTTAGAGAGGGCTCGCATGCAAGGGATACCCTATACTTCGGCAGTCGGGTCAATCATGTATGTGATGTTATGTACCAGACCAGATGTAGCTTACTCACTAGGTGTAGTGAGTAGGTATCAATCAGATCCTAGGGAGAAATATTGGACAGCTGTGAAGAACATTCTTAAGTACCTAAGAAGTGTCGTCTATAGTGCCCTCAAGTCAATTATTGAATTGCAAGCATGCGAATGTGATAATTGAGGGAGGACCTATATGGGTAGAACAGTCTTACTCGAGATGATAGCATGCTATCTGTTTTGTCTTTATCATCATGTACAGTATTAGGTGGCATTACAAATCACTATTACATGTTGATAGAGCCCATAGGATTCTTGCTTAACTACCAGCATTATAATGGCGATCATATACGTGGGAGCTGGGTGGTCTATGAGCACATCCTTAAATGTCCCTAGTCGAGGGAGTATCGAGACTGGGCATCGATACTCTGGAGTAGACTAGTGTATACTTATCGAGACCCTGACGAGGGCCAGTGGCCAGTCTCACAAGCCATTTGTGTCAATTAGTCACCTAAGATAGTATACAGGTGCTCATTGGGTTATGAGTACACTGGACGGACTTGCCGGGAACATGCTAGTTGGTATTATACATATTGTCAGATAGCAGTTCCCAGTTGACATGAGTACAGGTTAGTCTGTCGACCTGAGATAGTCATTTGTCTCGTATGAGTTCCCACTGCGCTTTGATTACTACCCTACCACAACTCAAAGGAGTCGTGCAAACAGGTTTTAGTTGGGTACATTCCCAAGCCATATGGAGGCAGTGAGCGGATCGTTGGGGATTCGTCTCTCCCGGTATTGGGGGTTGATGTCGCGCAGTGCACGGGTGGCCATCACCAAAAATTCCTGGCCAAGGTAGTTGAGAATTACTGATTTGGATCAGTAGTTTCTCAGTAGGTGATGGGCTTCATACCGACACGAAATGTTGTGTTATTAGGGGTCTGACTTTATCCTCCCCTTAAACACAATATGCGATACTTTTAGACGAATAGACCGGACTGTATAGAGATTGTCACGGACAGGCTCGGTAGGGGTACAGATGAGTTTGCTTGTCGGCCTTCCTTTCGCTCAATACCTGGGTAGCCATTACGTACAGGTAGTGCCGCTGACGTGCTTGTGGTTAAACCCACTGCCAGCGTATTGACTAGTCTTTAGTGTCCCACACAGAGGGTTTTCACGGTTCAGGCGATATGGTGTAGATGACATATGTTTGTACATACATGTGTCCGATTAAATTTTTGTACAGGCTACACAGACTTTAATCGGGCGGTTGATAATACTAGCGGCTTAGCATTAAGCCGAATTATTAAATCAGGTTTTTATTTAATAATATATATATATATATATATTATGTATTCTAGTATTATTGTTCACTATTCATTTTCTCTCTTCGCTATTCGTATTTTTGTACGAATACGCGTATATGTATTTTGATATGTATACCAGATTGTATTCCGTATTTATACGAAATTATTTCTAGAAGATTGACACCTCATTACATGATTTTCCTTTTTAGAAAATCATTTTGGAAATGAGGTTGAGGGGTGAGTTGGCCTGAGCATGGTGAGGCATGTAGAGAGACATGGCTCTTGTTTATTTTATTTGGAAAATGGATGAGATGTTTTTTCTTTGTATGGTTGTAAAAGACTTAGCCATATATTCTCTACTTGCCATGCCATCCATTTTAATGATACACACACTCACACTCTCTTGAGAGACTTAGCCATTCTTGAGTTGCTCATGCCACTAGTTTTCCTCACCTCCTTCTTCTTCTTCTTGAGTTGCTCGTTTGAGCATTTAGCATGAGAGAAAAAGATAGTGATATAATCCTACACCTCCACTCTCCATTGCTAACAACCTTGGAGCGTCGGTTGCCTCGCTTGGTAAGGATGGAGCCTGTGTCGTTTCTCTCAGGTGGATCATCATCGATGGAGGAAGACCGGAAACCAAGTTCGATCCGCGACCCCTAGAAGCTAATGAAGGTGGTAGAAGACCGAAGGACTTGGTTCGTTCGGTATAACATTCTAACCTTGTAGTTTAGCTCTCTTTAGTTTTGCTAGTATAGGTTTATGGTTTCGATCTTGGGGCTGGTTTTGTTTGCGCCAAAATTTTTGAACGCCAGTTTTTATTCCGCATCGGCCACGGTAGATGGCCAGGGCGCCGGCAAAACCCAGCATGGTATCAGAGCCACGCATAAACCAATACTAACTTGTTTGCATAAGGTTAGAATATAGATCGACCAATTTTTCCGAATCAAAATTCCATTTTCACATGCTTGCTGTCGATTTTGAAAAGTGTTCAAAAAAATCTTTCTGGGTATCTTAAAATTACATACAGGCAATTCTAAGGAACCTCAAGAAATTTGGTCAGTGAGGCCACCAAATGGCCGCGGTTCCGCTGCATTACATGCTCATTGGTCGTGGTTCCGCGGCGGATTTGTGGGCACTTTGGTCCAAATTTCTTCGGGCACTCTTTGATATGGAAATTTGATTTTTGGGATGTTTAGTTTTGGCCCAGATTTGTTTGAGTGCTAGTTTGCATTTTGGGCCAATTACGGAAAAAATTTAGTCGATCGAAATTTTAAGTGTGTGATTATCAGTACATGTGATGATATCTGCGCCCGTGAATATTAATGAGCGGTACAACCCGACTAGTCGTTATATGTTCAACTAGACGGGTTTACAAACTTAATATTCACGTTGATGTTCTGTGATTGTGCTGATATTGTGGTTGAATTGTCGTGGTGGATAGCCAGCAGTATAATGATAGTAGTACAGTTCAGATTCATTTGTATATTTGATATTGCGAGGCGAGCATCCGACATGTGGACGGCCATCTCTGCCAGATTGTATATTCTTTTATTGGGCACAACCGGGTTGAGGTCGGTGTCGCCATTGTATATATATTTTTCTTTTCTGTACTAGGTTTACCCCGCGGTAGAGTGCACGAATAGCCGGGTTCTAGAGAGCAACTGGCCCGCATCTCATGGCGTTGAGACAGGAGGGACCTTACTCTAGAATTGGCGGGTTATTCGCCGCACTCATAAGAGGTATAGATTGACCCACGGAGGGGTGCTCAAGTTACCAGATTCCGTGGAGTGCTGGGTGGCCCATCCACGTTGTTGATTAGGGTTGCCTCGCTTCTGGGATTGGCGGGTAACTTGCCGCACTCGTAGGGGTCTAGGTTTTCATTGCACGGGCTATCCACATGACCGGAAACGTCGGGTCTCATTTGTGGCTCAAATGAAACCTAAGGCTCCAAGATTATCCACCATTCTGTGTTGCTTGCTGAGATTCTGTGATGTTGCTTATATCATACCTGGGACGAATGTTATATATATATTTATATATACAAGTAGATGTTGTATATGTTTTGCACCCGCGCTAGTCCAGCCCCCGCTCTGTCGTTAGTTAAGTAACCTAACGGGTGATGACGGGCACAGTGGCAAATGCGGATGGCATATACGTACATTTTATTTTCGTTCCTTTCTGTGGTGTGATATGATTAATTGATGAGACTGCATTAATTCTAATTAATGCAAGGAAAACAAACCTATATGATGTTGTTGCAACCAAATTTTCAAAAACTGTTATTACAAGAAGTTTCCTTTTGCTTTGCACAGTGGTATTCGGTTATAAATATCCAGCACCTCATTCGACAAAGCAAGAGCCGAGATCCCTTCATCGGGAGTGGCCTCTGAGCGAAAGTTTGCGTCATTGTAATAACTTCACTATAGTCGATTCTTTTGCTTTGCATCGTGGTATTCAATTAGGAATATCCTGCACCTGATTCGATGAGGAAAGAGCCGAGATCCCTTCACAGGGAGTGACCTCTTTAGCAAAAGTTTACACCACTATATATTTGTAAAACCACTTGGATTCCTTCAACGATATCAAGTTCATTACGTTAAAGGTTTTTCGCCAAAAACCAGCCGTAGCCCTCCGTCATTTCTTACAAGTATTACTTAGTATTCATGCTGTGTATGTTGACCTCTGTCAAGGCATAGTGTACGGTAGCTAGGTAATGTTTATTTGTTGCATAGATATGAGATTATTTAAGACAGTCACACGGTCATGTTGATCAAGGGCTTGTGCGGGTGGGTCTAAATTAATCCAGGACAATGACGGGTTGAACTTGACTTACGACTTATGATATGTTGACCTCCGTCAAGGTCATAAGCCGCTTGGGGTAAAAACCACATCGGGAGTTTCAAACATACAGGAAACTTGCCAGGCATGCGCATACTTTCTGGAGTATGGTGACTTGAGTGGCTTTCATCAAGTTATCATGCGATGATAGTTGGATCTCAATTCCCACTGATGAGTAGGTGCTACTCCTCGGGTGATTTTAGATAATCCCAACTAATTCTCCTTTTGGGTTTGAAAGAGAATTCGAGGAAACAGTGGAAGATATCCTTATTAGATAAAGTGATTAACCGATCTAATCTAGGTTAGAGTGCACGCTGAGTGTTTCTTTTCTCTCTCTCTCTCTCTCTCTCTCTCTCTGGCAGCGACCATGGCCTGACCCTAAACTAAAACTCATGAACCAAGTTAACCGAGCCTTCTTAAAACACTTTGGTTTTTGGATTGTCATTTAGCCGCATATATCATTGTCACTCCTACACCCCCTTTGCATTTCTTCGGAACACCCCATATCACTACAAAGATCCACATTTCTTGGATATTCCATCATATAGTTACATACAAACTCGAAGGAATTGTTTCAGTTCGAGAATGGATTCTGGTTCTGGAGAAATTGAATAGAATTATTCGGTTGTCTTTTCCCTTTACCTTCTCTCAGGTTGCGAGAGCTCCTGGTATTTGGAAAGTACACCTATTGCGTTTATTGGATAGTCTTCTTCCAAACCTTAGGCCGGTGCTGAAGGGTAGGGAAAGAAGAAAACCAATTAAGCCTAAGTGTGGTGTACAGAAGGTAATAAGTAAAGACATATAAAGGGATTAGATTAAGGGCAAAGAAAATTGCGACTACTATCATTCACGACGAAACCGCGTATACCATCGCCACCCCTACTTTCACCTTTGCAATTCTCCAGAACATTCCGTATCACTACGAAGATCCACATATTGCTTGGATATTTCCATCGTATATTTACATACGAACTCGAAGGAACTTGTTCCAGTTTGAGGATGGTTTCTGATTCTGGAGAAATAGAATAGGTTTATTCAGTTGTTTTTTCTCTTTACCTTCTCTCAGGTTGCGAGGGCTCCTGTTATTAGGAGAGTACACCTATTGCACTTATTGGATAGTCTTCTTCCAAACCTTAGGCTGGTGCCGAAGGGTAGAGAAGGAAGAAAACCAATTAGTCTAAGTGTGGTGTATGGAAGGTAATAAGTAAAGACATATAAAGGGATTGGAGTGAGGGTAAGGAAATATACGGTTACTGTCATGATTCTGGATAGTGGAAGAGGCATTACTAGGAATACCCAGTTACCCCTTCGAAACATTTTCATGTTTCAGTTTCACTGTGCAGTGTTAATTGAAAACTGTTTTCCCAATTAGATTCTAACTCCAGGGTATGTACTTACCAGGTTTGATTCTCACATCTGTATGGCATTATAGATGCTGAGTGGTAGTAAGATATTGGGAATTGGGTGATTAGATCCTCTATATATCGGAATTCTTTGTAATTGGTGATATTTGAGGAAATCACCTGGGTTTTGCCTGATGGCAAATATTTGGTTTTGAATATCCGTCGTTATGCACCAATTTCAAATTGATATATCTGTACGTTTATTTTATAAAGTGAGATATAACTTTTTGAAATTATGTCTATGACATTTACCTATATCAGTTAATGGTTAGGTAATGAGCATTCAACAACGGTGTAATTCTTCTTAACCATAGTACAGTTTTCAACCTACGATGCATAGGGTTCAAGTTATTAAACTTGGTGGACTTATACAGAGTATTGTATGTTGTCCGGTGTCCGTTAGGACAAAGGGGTTGGTACTCATACTATATTCTGTTTACTCATGACTTCTCTAGTTTTAGACAAGTATTTCATTGAAATACATGGTCCGAATTTTGAGAAGTTAAAAGTATAAAAATAAAGTAGAGAACCATTTGTTGCAAGTATCAGGATTCATCAAGGTGATCGAAGATGTAGATACTTATGCTAGGTATTCCGTCGTAAGTAATAGTTTTGAGAAATTGCTTCTCTTTTAGGTTACTTATACGTAGGTGCATTCCTTGATGAGTAATGATGCTTGGCCTCCTTCTATTTAGTTGATATACACTGGAAACGGCCGCATGTATTTTGAATCTGGTTCCAACTAAATTAGTGCCTTTGTTTCTATATGGATATAGAATGGATTCATATCTTAACGATGTTAAAGTATATGGAGTTGTCCGGCTGATGCTTAAAACCAGAATCTGGACAAACTCAAAGCACGTGTCAGTAATGGCAGTTTGTGGGTTATCCGAGGCTTTGAGGAGGGTTAACTTTCTACCATCTGGAAGATCAATAGTAATATTTATCTTGACTCACCACCAGTTTTAGTAAAATGGATTCTTTTTCAGAAAACATTAGTGGGAGTATGGTAGAACTGGAAGTGATTCCAGAACCACAAACGATTACTGAAAATTTAGTAGAACCTAAAGATTCATTGGTTTCGACGATCCAATTAGCCACTCTGCAGATTCAGTGGGTAACCTCAAGCACCCAAGAGATACTTCGGTATCCTCAAAGATGGTGACAGGGAGGTTTTTGATGACCCAAACTTGACACTACTGCTGTTCTAGACTATGAGATCTGGCAGGAAGATGAATATAACGTCGTTCTAAATTAGCTTTAGAAGTGCACGTGTATATGACTTTGCCATAAGGTTGTTGTAGTCAGTGGGAGCAGCGGAAGTATAGTGGGCAAGTAGCTTATGTCTATTTATAGACTAAAGTAGGTATAGCAGAGATAGATCATCTAGTTTTGATGTGACAGTCATAGAGTATGACTTCATCAGAACAACAGATGGACCTGGTAAGAAGATAGTAGGGAGTGATGTCCTGGTATTTGGATGACATACACTTGATAGGAAGTGATATTCCTATACTACGATCGGTTATACTATGGTTGTCACAAGGTATTTCTCCACATAGGATCTGGATAAAATATCAGAGTTTCTGGTCACTAGATCTATGGTTTTAGATCTAGATTTGGGAAATGTCCCAATTTGGGTACTTGACACTATTCTAAAGTATTTTAGAATAGACGACTCTTGGCGTGGTGGTGTACCCGCAGGTGATGGAGTCACCCTCTCTAAAGAGATGTCTTCTAGACTGATGAGGAGAGGGATTTGCATGATTGGCATATCACTTGCTAAAGCAATTGAGTCAATCATGAGATGTCAAGTACCACACCAGATATTGTTTTTGCACTGGCTGCAATAAACATATATTAATGAAATCCTGGAGAAACGTTGGGAAGCAGTTATGAACATAAGTGGATGCTCTTGGTATATGGTAACGGCAAGCTCCTTCGGGAGACGGTTATCATTTTAGACTTCTAAGGTGACCTGGATGATAGAGTGGCTGTCAGAGTTATAGTTTTCCCTCTTTTGAGGGGCAGTATGTTGGACAGGTAGTCCAAACGGATACTGTGGAAGGCATGGCGCAGGATACTGATTAAATTCATTGGATGATGCAGTCTAAGAAATTTTTTGGATTTGGAGTTCATTTGTGAACTGGGTCCCATCAGATATCCGACAAATTCTAAGACAGGTATTGCTCATTTAAGAAAATAGTCTTTCTCCGTAAAGTTGAGATATAGAGAGATAAAGAAAGAAACATTGGAGCGGATCCACTCACTGAGGCTATTTCTCGAACGCAATAGTTTCACAAACGGGCTCTGTGAGACTGATTAGTAGAGAAGTTGGGTGTTTGGTATCACACAGGCTGTGAGTATACGACATTGCAATAATTAGCCTTAAGTGCAAAAGAGAAATTGTTGGCTATATAGTGCCCTCAAGTCAATTATTGAATCGCAGACACGCGATTATGATGATTCAGGAAGGACCTATACGGGTAGAACAGTCTTACTCAAGATGATAATATGCTATTTGGTTTGTCTTTATCATCATGTACAGTATTAGGTGGCATTACAGATCACTATTACATATTGATAGAGCCCATATGATTCTTGCTTGACTACCAGCATTATGATGGCGATCATATATGTGGGAGTTGGGTGGTCTATGAGCGCATCCTTAAATGTCCCTAGTCGAGGGAGTATCGAGACTGGGCATCGATACTACGGAGTAGACTAATGTATACTTATCGAGACCCCAGCGAGGGACGGTGGCCGGTCTCACAAGCCATTGGTGTCAGTTAGTCACCTAAGATAGTATACAGGTGCCCATTGGGTTATGTGTACATTGGAAGGACTAGCCGGGAACATGCTAGTTGGTATTATACCGATTGTCAGATAGCAGTTCCCAGGTGACATGAGTACAGGTTAGTCTGTCGACCTGAGATCGTCATATGTCTCATATGAGTTCCCACTGTGCTTTGATTACCACCCTACCACGGCTCAAAGGAGTCATGCAAACGGGTTTTAGTTGGGTACAGTCCCGAGCCACATGGAGGCAGTGAACGGATCGTCGGGGATTCGTTTCTCCCGTTATTAGGGGTTGATGTCGTGCAGTGCACGGGTGGCCATCACCAAAAATCCTTGGCCAAGATACTCAAGAATTACTGATTTGGATCAGTAGTTCTCAGTGGATGATGGGCTTCATATCGACACGAAATGTCGCGTTATTAGGGGTCTGACTTTATCCTCCCCCCTAGACACGATATGCGATACTCTTAGACGAACAGACCGGACTGTATGGAGATTATCACGGACAGGCTCGGTAGGGGTACAGATGAGTTTGCTTGTCGGCCTTCCTTTCGCTCAATACCTGGGTAGCCGTTATGTACAGCTAGTGCTGCTGACGTGATTGTGGTTAAACCCACTGCTAGCTTATTATTGAGTTTTTAGAGTCCCACACAGAGAGTTTTCACGGTTCAGGCGATATGGTGTATATGACGTATGTTGGTACATACAAGTGTCCGATTAAATATGTGTACAGGCTACACAGACTTTAATCGAGCGGTTGATAATACTAGCGGCTTAGGATTAAGCCGGATTATTAAATCAGGTTTTGATTTAATAATTTATATA
Organism: Agapanthus africanus; assembly: GCA_030015575.1. Lineage (NCBI taxonomy): Eukaryota > Viridiplantae > Streptophyta > Magnoliopsida > Asparagales > Amaryllidaceae > Agapanthus > Agapanthus africanus. The sequence goes on along the minus strand of CM057350.1, from coordinate 328,275,944 downwards.
TATATATATATATATATTATATGTATTCTAGTATTATTGTTCACTATTCATTTTCTCTCTTGGCTACTCGTATTTTTGTATGAATACGCGTATATGTATTTTGATACGTATACCAGGTTGTATTCCATATTTATACGGAATTAGTTCTAGAAGGTTGACACCTCATTACATGATTTTCCTTTTTAGAAAATCATTTTGGAAATGAGGTTGACGGGTGAGTTGGCATGAGCATGGTGAGGCATGTAGAGAAGCATGGCTCTTGTTTATTTTATTTGGAAAATGGATGAGATGTTTTTTCTTTGTATGGTTGTAAAAGACTTAGCCATATATTCTCTACTTGCCATGCCATCATTTTATTGATACATACACTCACACTCTCTTTAGAGACTTAGCCATTCTTGAGTTGCTCATGCCACTAGTTTTCCTCACCTCCTTCTTCTTCTTGAGTTGCTCATTTATGCATTTAGCATGAGAGAAAAAGATAGTGAGAAAATCCTACACCTCCACTCTCCATTGCTAGCAACCTTGGAGCGTCGGTTGCCTCTCTTGGTAAGGCTGAAGCCTGCGTCGTTTCCCTCGGGTGGATCATCATCGATGGAGGAAGACCGGCAACCAAGTTCGATCTACGACCCCTAGGAGCTAATGAAGGTGGTAGAAGACCGAAGGACTTGGTTCGTTCGGTATAACATTCTAACATTGTAGTTTAGCTCTCTTTAGTTTTGCTAGTATAGGTTTATGGTTTCGATCTTGGGGCGGGTTTTGTTTACGCCAAAATTTTTGTATGCCAGTATTTGTTCCGCATCGGCCACGGTATATGGCCAAGGCGCCGGCAAAACCCAGCAAAAAGGACTAAAGAGTTGTTCTTTGTGTATGGTAACAGTGAACTCCAGGTGGAGTCCTTTACCGATTCGATCTTCCAGAGTGATAAGGATGATGTAAGTCGGTCTCAGGTTTTGTCTTCACCCTCAGTGGAGGGACGGTATGTTGGAAGAGTTCCAAGATAGATACAGTAGCAGACTCGATGATGAAGGCTGAATACATCGCTGCCAACGATGCTGCCAAAGTGGCTGTCTGGATGAACTTGGTGAGGTTCCATCCGTTGAGCATCCAATACCTGTGTATTGTGATAACAATGGAGCTGTGGTTTTGGCCAACGAACTTCGGTCCCATCAGTGATCCAGACATATTCTTAAGTGATATCACCTGATCAGGGAGATAGTAGATCTCCAGGAGATCGAGGTCAGGAGAGTTGACACAGCGGATCTACTCACCAAGGCCCTCCCCCAGATGCTAATCGAGAGACTTTTTGGGATGTTGGGTATGAGATACTACAACAACTGGCCTTAGTGCAACTGGGAGATTGTTAGGAATATGAATGCCCTAGAGGCCATTATTGTATGATATAGTGGATGCTTGGACATATATATGGAGGACTTTCTTGCTCGACATGATAGTATGCTATCCGGTTGCCTTTACTTAACATGCAGACTGATATTATTATACTGTCTTTCTCTTACATATTGATAAAGCCATTAGGATATGTACTTCACTACTAGGACTATGATGCAGATCATACTAGTGGGGCCAGGGTAGTCCACAAGTACATCATTTAACAGTTCCTAGTCGAGGGGATATCGAAACAGGGCATCGATATTCCAGAGTAGACTAGTGTGTAAGTTTCTTGACCCTGTATGGAGAGATGGTTGATCCCACAACCATTGGTGTGAAGATTGTACACAGGTGCTCATTAGCGAATGGGTACACCGAACAGGACTCGCCGAGAACTCCTAGTTGGTATTATACCTATCGTCAGATAGCAGTTCTCTGGTGACACTGGTATAAGTTAATCTGTAGACCCGAGATCGTCATAGAATCTTATGTAGCTCCCACTCCCTACCACGGATCAAAGGAGTCGTGCAAACAGGTGGATTTTGGGTACAGTGCCGAGTCACATGGAGGCAATGAGCGATAGGAGGGGTTTCGTCTCTCCCGGTATTGAGAGTTGATGTTGCGTTATGCTCGATTGGCTATAACTGGAAGTCCCTGGACATGGCTGTTGATGAGATTTACTAGTAAGAGTTACCATTAGTTTCTCGAACCGTTATGAGCCATACATCGGCATGACTTACCAAGTTACTAGGGTCTGACGTTACCACCCCTAAACTCGATATACGACATATCAGACGAAGAGACCGGACTGTACAGTAAGTGTAACATATAGGCTTCATGGGAATTCAGACAAGCTTGCTTGTTGATCTTCTAATCGCTCAATATCTGGGTAGCCGTTACGTCCAGCTAGTACCGTTGACGGCTTTAGGGTGACTGATGTGATCATCACCTACTGCTGGCGTGTTGATAGGTCTTTAGAGTCCCACACAGAAGTTTTCTAGTTCAAGCGAAACGAAGTAGGGCACATATGTTGATATGTGCGGGGGCCTGATTAGATACGTGTATGTGATACCGTATTCTGATCTGGTGGTTATTTGGTATCGATTAGGTTATATGCGATATAACCGGATTATCAGATCAAGTGTTGATTTGATAATGTGATATACAGATAAATGATATTAGTCGGTTATATGTATAACTGGATTATTAAATCAAGTGTTGATTTAATAATATGATATATATTTATATTTGATATGATTATATATATTAACTAATATTAGCTCACTAATTATTTTCATCATAAGATATATATTAATATATATGATATATATATATATGAAGAATGGCATGGATTTTCTATTTTTAGAAAATAGAAAAGGAGGTGGAAAATGAGGAGTGGTGAGAAGCATGGCTCATTTATTTGTTTATTCTTTTTCTTTCACTATTGAAGCATGGCTTCATTTTGTTATTGATAAAATATGGATGCTTCAATAATTGGAAAGAAAGAGAAGTAGCCATGCTTCACACATTCATTCTTGACTTGTGATATTTTTCACTTGCTCATTTTCTTTCTTGACATGAGCTCATCTTCTTCAAGCTCTCATTCTCTATTTTCTTCACCTCTTGATTCAAGCTCTAAACCCTCACATGTGATGTGAACCATAAAGCTTGAGATCCCTAGTGAGCATACTACACCCCTATTTCACCATCCCACATTAGATTCGCACTTTGGTGTGGTGTGTTTCCTTCACTAAAGAGTTTAGTGAAGAAGTAGCTTGGATTGGCGGACTTCGGGTGGATCATTTTTGGCACGAAGGTCATCAGAGGAAGTTCGTTCAACCTTCAAGTAGAGCCTAGCGGAGTCGCATGGACTACAACCCAGAGCTTTAGAAGAGAACGACACGGTCTGCAAAGGTGTAGCATTCTTCTCTTAGTTTGTTTTTGTGATATCATCATAGTTAACCCTAATATTCTAGTTAGATCTTGGTAAGTGTTCGTTAGCACCTCTAAAATTTGAAAATTGCATATGTGATGCCCGTTTTAAGCCTACCGAGGTGCTAGTAAACACTTTCAGACGTAACACGTATCACACGAGGGATAATCCAACATAAACATGAACTATAATAAGGTATGCATCTGCACATGAACCATACGCCAGTTTAAAAGATACAAATCGAAGTTTTGAAAATGGGGGCTATGGTGTTTTTGAGGAAAAGACACCATTTGAAAATCCGTAGCATTCCCTTGAGGTTTCCATTTAAAAGTGCATACGATTCGTCGGTTTTAGAAATAATTATGGTTCAGGTGAAATCTTTACGTCGGCGATCCAGCCTCATAGTATCCGATATGGCAATATCCTCGATCATCATCCTCAAATCACGAGCGCGGATCAATCATCCTTTATATCTTATCGCGTATGGTAATCCATCGTACGGTGACATCAAACAGAATAAGGATTCTATCGTCCTATTCATCAAAAAGGGTACGGATCTATAGTCTCGTACGGTATCACTCTTTATTCTCATAAATAGATAAATACATACACATATAACTCAAGTCACTTCTATATCAATCTCATATCATGTCTTGGCAAAATTATTTATATTCTCATATCGCCTCACATCCATATATCGACATATTAAGCCAGGTCATCTTACTTCATCATAATCTCTTTTCATCATATCAATATCCCACATCAAGTCATCTTGTATATATATCATATTCTCATTTGTATGTATATATAATCTCACACCATCTATTGGTATATGAATATAATATGTACATTGCCTCACATCCTCAAGCCAACATATCCATTAATGTCAACTTTTATCATATCATCTCAGACTAAAACCTTTAATCATATCCGTAAGTTCGTAGCATATCTTTTCTCCAAATTATAATTTATATAATGATTTTCCATATCAATGGTTGCGGGGGTGTTATACGCCATCCACCCGACTTCCCCCATAGATATAAATCTACTCACCATCAATATCCTTGCTTAGTCGAAGTCGATGTGCTTCGTGATCTCCTTCGTCATCTCGGAAGTCCACTTGAAGGTACCTACATATCAACACACGTCGTAACGTTATTAAAACCAAGTCCGAAAACCGATACGGCACACGAAGTGTCCATAAGTTAGAACCTATAGCTTACGCATGCAAAATCAACCAAATAACCCTCGTCGTTGACGTACAAACGTCCAACGACCAAATCACATCAAGAAATTCATAAATCCAAGTTTCAAATATCGGAAAACATTGTCAAAACCGACTGAACAGCTCCCAGATTTTAACACAGGTAGTCTAGGAAAAAACAAACAATACAGAAGCTAAGTTATAAGGAGTGAGAGCTACAGGACAAACCCCGACATTAGAAGCCAAGACTTGGCCGGCAAGATAAGCTAGAAAAACCGGTGTCGCCGGTTTTCTGGTGGAGTCTAGGTCTCGTTCTTCTGTGGTGGTCTTTTAGTGATCTAACTAGGTCGATGTAGTTGTTTGTTTTTCTTATAAATATCCCAAGTTGCTCCAGATTCCATCTGAGTATCACAATTCAAAGAAAACCGACATCGGGAAAATTCTATGTTCGTGTACTTGGTTCTAGTCTCCGGTCTTAGCCAGTAAAGCATCTCTAAGGTCTTGTAAACCCTCACTAAATCTCAATTACCACTTTACAAGTCCAAACTTCCACTAAACATCAACTTAGAAATTTCTAAGATCACAAACATGCACAAGTTTAACTCTAAACCACTATAGGATATACTAAACACAAATAACCTAACTAAAAGTGTAGGGGTTATCTCATTTGGCAACTCAAGAAAATTCTTGGGTTGCCCAAAGTGCTCAAAATCTAAACTTGATCTTGCTATAGGGTGTAGGATGAGGCGGAGATCGACTTTTGTGAAGGGAGTGTGGGGTTTTGGTGATGATTTGGAGATGTTTTCATGAGATAGAGGAGGGTGAAGGAGGAACTTGAGATGAAGAACAAGAAGAAGAAAGAGTTGAGGAATGAAGTGAAGAAATGAGATGAAGAAAATCAAGGTCAGGGAGCCATACCCTCTCTCTCTCATACTCTCACATACCCATGCCTCCATGTCATGAATGTATCCCCTCTCTCTCTCCTCAACCATCATGTCACTTTTTCTTTTCTTTTCTCTTTTCTCCTCACAAATAAACCACGATGCAAATGAAACAAAATGCAACATGTTATGGTGCACTAGCCATGGATATTTAAAAATACGGATTTGGCTTAATCATGATTGGTAGTGCACTAATCAAGTTTAATTTAAAATTGGATATAAATAATTACATAATAATTTGTAAAATGTCCAAATCCAATAAATGCCCTTTAAATTAATAAACCATATTAATGTTCAATTATTTTCCAAATATTAGTATATAATTATACCATTTACGAAAACCCCCTATTCGCAAATCGAATAGTTTTTGTGAAATATAGTATTTTATTATTTAAATTCCAAAAATAATATTTTATTTTTTCTGAAATATTACAATCTTCCCCCTTTAAATAAATTCGGTCCCCGAATTTAAATTTAACCCCCCAAATACTAAAACATTTCAATAATCAATCCAAATCAACGGGGCTCCGAAATCACAGAATATACAGAAATACCACAGCGCATTGACTGCGTATGAAAATGAGTACGAAACTCAAAATCAATCTCCGTCAAGCATCACGCAATCATTGGAGTTATAATGGAAATACAAATCTCGAAATCCACTACTAAAATCCAAATATACTATAGTCAAAATCATAATACGTATATAGTACGCACCCTCTAAAAACTGAATGAAACGCATGCAAAATTATTTCCAAACTACCGTGTGATGCGTAACTCATGGTACATGTGGCGGATGTTCATTTGTAAAGTAATAAATATACATTCATATATATTGCTCAAAATATACATCCCGCTTTTTGAAAATCCCATAAGGTTCTCCTCGTAAAAGTTCGTGTCACTCACAGACACGTAGGAAATAGTGAGACTATAGCTCCTTTTTTAAAACCTCTTGGTAAACTTTTAATGCATGCAAAGGTACTCAGGTACTGTCCTCGGATCAGTCCTGCTCGGCTACTATGTAATATAGTACCCATCATGAAAATATAATATTCAAGAGCAAAAATCAATCTCAAAAGGCGTATCCAACATCACGTGCGTCTGGTGCGCACGGAAATCAAAGCCAAATGTGGCATGATTGTGCACAAAAGCCCAACTAAGCACAACGGGTGTGCACGAAAGGATCAGTCAAGTGCAACGGGTGTGCGCGACAACGATATCAAGTGCATCTAGAGTGCACAAAAATCTCAACCCAGTGCAACTGGCATGCACGAATAAAAAAATCTCAATCAAGTACATCCGGTGTGCATAAAATTTCATACCATGCGCCCAATATGCACGAAAATTCAATCAGGTACGTCAGGTCCCCACTAAGATCTAGTGCAGTAAAGCGCACAAAAATGAACGTCAAGTGCAACGGTGCACGAAAACATAATCTAGTGCAAATATGCACGAAAACTTAAATCAGGGGCACTAGGTGCCCGAAAACTCATAAATGTCTCAAATGCGCACAAAACAACACCGAGCCTACCAAGATGTATAAAATCATAAACGTGTGCAACTGCATGCACAAAACACGTATCAATGCACTGCAAGCACATATGAGCTATACCGAGTGCATAGATCAAGTCAAATCGAGTGTATGCACGAAATCAAATCGACGGTATCGAAATCCATGGATTCATAAATATGTGCAGCCAAGACACCAAAATAAATATTAAGTGCAACAGATATGCATAAATCATAAACCAATGTCACGGTGTATAAAACATAATTCACTAAAACTTTGAAAACTACAATTTTTTCTTAATAACCACTCATCCATATCACTATATTTTGCTTGTTAATCATTAACTAATGTTTTGAAACAAGTTTCACTTTAAAACTCCATGTAAAACAATTTTATTTAAGCTTTTTCGTTTAAATACCATGAAATTTACATACGATATCTTTTAATACTTTTTTTTAGCATACCTTTAGAAAACCTCACGAGGTAATGACCTACCTCTCACATACACACATCTTGACAAAGCACGATTCTCTTGAAACTAATATCTTGTGGCAAAATATGACTTTTCAATAAAATACCTAGAACTATGAAAACCCATTTTCTTGTAAATAGTATTATTTAAATTCCTTGCGATTATACCTCTACAACCCATTTCGGGGAACCCGCTATTAGATGGTGTGGATTATCTCACATCCACGGGTTAGTAGGGCAAGATGCAGACCTTCTCACGGAGCATACGATCTCGATGGAATTTTAGTACAATTTTTAAGAAAAACGAGGATTTCTATTTAATAATTAAAATTAATTTTTAATAATTATATAAATATAATCAAATCATTTTTTTTAATATATAATAACAATTCCATGTTTTCTAAAATATAAAGAATGACAGGTTTCATGAAAATACCATCAAGAATCAATACAAGTCAAATTTTACATTAAAATACCTTGAACTATTCAAGTTATATATATATATATATATATTCACCAACATACCTCGTTCTATAAAATTTACATCCATGAAAACCCTAAATAACATAAATAAATACTTGAGGTTTATTTTGAAAGTATATTTAAAATATTTTTCATAAATTTTTAAGAAAAACGAGGATTTCTATTTAATAATTAAAATTAATTTTTAATAATTATATAAATATAATCAAATCATTTTTTTTAATATATAATAACAATTCCATGTTTTCTAAAATATAAAGAATGACAGGTTTCATGAAAATACCATCAAGAATCAATACAAGTCAAATTTTACATTAAAATACCTTGAACTATTCAAGTTATATATATATATATATTCACCAACATACCTCGTTCTATAAAATTTACATCCATGAAAACCCTAAATAACATAAACAAATACTTGAGGTTTATTTTGAAAGTATATTTAAAATATTTTTCATAACACCCCCTCAAGTTATATTAAATTTACATTAAGGACCCTAGTAAATATAGGTTTAAGCGGGACCAATTCTCTTGAGCCTCACGGAGCCGGAGAAAGTGGGTGTTTGCCTATTTAAGGTAGAAAATTAAAACGGGGTTATCAATGGTAATTTTCTTGGAAAAAGACACAAATCTTGCCGTCCATATGCAGCAGTTACCGATAACTCCTAAACCTAATTCAGGATCCAAATCTGTTTAAGTGTCTGACTAAACCTGAGTCTCAGTCTAATCTGAATACAATTCAACATGAATCCAATTATAACTCCAATCCAACATGAATCCAATATATACTTGAACCTGAACATGAATACCGAACAATATGAACATGCAACATGACTTGACTTGACCGAACCATGGCTATATCTTGAACTTGACTACATGAATATCCGTTTACATCCTGAACTGTTTACATGAACAACTTATACTATGGTTTCGGCAAGTCTTATACTACAAAACAATACAATATACATTACGGGGTTTTAAAGGGGTAGACTGGTACGGAATGTGTTAAAAGTGGCACGATGATTGACACTAAAAGACACCTATATAAACATCTGTGCCATTGTCCCGTGTGTTTTGACAGGTCCTTGTACTTTTCGTTTCCCATAGTCCATAGGATAGTTGGACTCCTCTCGTATACACTGATATATTCTGTACCAAACTACAAACAACTATGTTAACGTAACAAACACATAATTTATCTATTATATGCTCTTTACCTGTCTATTTCTATTCTATCTCTTGGGACTTACCAAGCGCTTGTTCACTGACGACATTCCTGTCTCTTCTTTCTTTGGAATGTTGTCAGGAGGACCCGACTCTCAGGAGATCGAGCCCAGCCAGAACGATTTAGAGCACTTTATAGAGGAGCCAGAGTTCTAGTTCCTACTTGTACTTACTTTTCTTTCAGTTCATATGCCATTGTTTAGGCATCGCTTTCTTTCATTGTACTTTACTTTCAGTTGTATGTGAAGAATGGTTATCAATAAAAAGTTGTTGTTTATTTATATCTATTGTCTTTTCTTGTACTTTTACTTATATTGCTTATTTACGCTTAACGTGTTTACTTCTAAGTAAATACGTCGCGACCCTCCGCGTCTCCTTCCCCGTATACTGGAAAGCAGGGCGTGACAGCTATGCATTACTTCACTTACGGGTATGCCACCGTGAGCAAGGTGGTAGGGGGAAGCATTTGTTCGCATCAGTCCAGTGTTCACCTATGTCTAGATGCATGCATCACAACTCTAAGGTTAAAACGCAAAGTATATCTGCAAAGGAAAGATGCCCACATGGATATGTGCTAGGGTGAAACGTTCAGCATTCAACAATTTTTTTATTATTCCACAGAAAAAAGATCACTAAATATGGGATCAGCGATACAGGGATTAACAAAACAAGATTCTCTAACTCCCTCTCTGCCATCTCCACCATGTCGAAGCAGCGAACTTCGCGAGGAGTCGCTCCCCATCGGTCAGCACCGTGCCCATCAGCGAAGGCGGACATGATGGCCCGCTGAGCCCGCACCTGACTTAGCAACTGAACAGAACGGTCCTTCAGAGGCTGGGTAATCAAATATGCCTCTTAAAAGCTCGATCTTGTCCTCCACCGTGTCAAGCGTCACCGGAGTCATCTCCGCTGGATGAGAGGGGTGTCAGCAAGCACAGACATGAAGATCATCCGGAGCCAAATGGAGCCGATAGGAAGAGGAGAGCCTCTACGAGCCACAAGCTCATACATCACCATGTCACATTGTCATCTGTGAGCACGGGGTCCACTAAACGCGCAGCAAAATGAGGGAAAATTCTCTCGATGGGTACCTCCCACAGTTGCCGACGAGCATGCGGACGATTGTAAGCCATAACTTTTGGTTTGTTAAAAATGGTTCTCTCCTTGAGAAGGAGGAAAACATAGCTTCCGATTATAAAGATGAGCATTCATGTCTAGGCACAGAAAATGTTGTGCATAGTGGAGTTATTTCTAAGTCCTGACAAAACGGGAATGGGAAAATAAAAGGTTGACTCGTGGAAATTAGAGTAAGAAGGTGAAACGATTCCCTCAGCAGCGCCTCACGTGCATGACACGTGAGCACCGGCGCCGATTCTTTGCAGGATTAGAACCTGTAGCGGCGCCTCATGCGCATGACACGTGAGCGATGTTAGTTATATGTATACCCTAGAGGCCATTACTATACATACGATGTATATTGCAGTGGATGCTTGGACATATATAGGGAAGACTTTCTTGCTCGACATGATAGTATGCTATCTGGTTACACTTTATCTAAACATGTACTCTGATTGTCTCTATATTACATGTTGATAAAGCCCTTAGGATGAGTACTTAACTACCAGGACTATGATGCAGATCATACTAGTGGGGACAGTGCAGTCGCCAAGTACATCCTTCAAATGTTCCTAGTCGTGGGAGTACCGAGACAGGGCATTGATACTCCAGAGTAGACTAGCGTATGCGCTTCTTGACCCATATGATGGGCGATGGATGATTCCATATCCATTGGTGTTTGACATCAGAGAAGGTATACGGGTGCTCAGTGAAGACTGGGTATACTGGACGGACTCACCGAGAACTCCCAGATGGTATTATACCTCACGTAAGATGGCAGTTCTCTGGTGATACTGGTACAGGTTAGTCTGTAGACCCGAGATCGTCATAGAGTCTTGTATGATTCCTTCTGTGCTTTGATTTCCATCATACCACGTCCAAGAGGGCATGCAAAATGGTGGCTTTTGGGTACAGTCCCGAATCACATAGAGGCAATGAGCGAAAGGAGGGGTTTCATCTCTCCCGATATAGGGAGTTGATGTTACACTGTGTTCGATTGGCTATAACTGGAAATCCCTGGCCAGGGTTGCTGAGATTTACTGTTAAGTGCTATCGGTAGTTTCTCGAACTGTTATGGACCTCATATCGACACGATTTATCAAGCTACTGGGGTCTGACGTTTACCATCCCTAGGCGAGATATGCGACATATCAGACGAAGAGACCAGACTGTACGGGAGTGCTACTGGTTGGATTCACGGGAGAATGTATAGGTTTTCTTGTTGATCTTCTGATTGCTCAATACCCGGGTGGCTGTTACGTTTAGCTGACCGCTTGCAGCTTGTGGGTGTTTGATATGATCATCACCTACTGCCAGTGTATTGACGATTCTTTAGAGTCCTTCACAGAGCTTCCCTGGCTCAGGCAAAACGGAGTAGGAACACATATATGATATGTGCGTGACCGAGAACAATACGTGTATGTGATACCGTATTAGATTCTCGCGATATGAGATATCGGCCGGGTATATGTGATATAGCCGGGTCATCGGATCAAGTGTTGATTCGATGAACTGATACAGATTATATTAGTCGGTTATTTGTGAAATAGCCGGATTATCGGATCAAGTGTTGATTCGATAATTTAATTTATAATTATATATTTGATATATTAAATTACATAAACTAATATAAGCTCACTTAAAAATTCTTTTTCTCACTCGGGTAATACATTGATATATATGTAATATATGTTAATTGTATTATTTTATTTTGTTACAATAAATATTGTATATGTGATATATAATATTGTAACAAGTTATGATTACTAATGCAACATGATTTGCTGAGATTAAACATGATTAGGGTTTGATTTGGGTTAGCACTTTCATGAAGCTTCTAGAAGCTTTTTTTTTGTTTTAAGCTAAGATATTATGTGTTGATATTTTGGAGATATTTCCTAACCCAACCCAAACCCTTTACCCTAGTTAAATCTCTACAATGGTTAGCCCTTTTGATTATTAACCATGGGTTGCATTTGCAATTATGACAACAATTGATTATTCATCACAAAAGGATTTGATCATCTTCTTCTTCTTTCTTGCTTGATGAAAAGCTTCACTAGCTTTTTCATATGTGATGATTTTGAGTGAGATAAAGAAAACAAATGAGAGCTAAATTCTTACTTCATCATCCTCATCTATTCTTGCCACTTAGATTAGGGTGTTTGCTTTGCTAATACTTGATTAGTAAAGCAAGAGCTTGGGTTTGAGTTTCTTCAAGGTAGATCATCTTTGTTATTGAAGATCGGAAGCAAGATTGCATTTTTCTCTTCATGGAGCCACTCTAGAGTCCGTGTACTCGATGATCGCAGCGAAGAGACATCAACACGGAGCTTTAGAAGTGAAGGAACGGACTACAAAGGTTGTAATCCCAAACTCTTAGAAGTAAAGTTGTTTACTTGCATGTTTAACCCTAATTATCTAGCAAAGATCCTCGTTTTAGGTTGTTCGGCACGTCTAAATTTTAAATCGGGCATGGTTGATGCCTTATAAACCCTTGTGACAGTGCCTAGTAACCCTACAGTGGTATCAGAGCCAAGCTAGAGATTTAGGCGGCGTCTAGACGATGTTTAAAGTCCGATCGAACCCTGATACGTCGAATTAGACCCCCTCTCTGGAAATTTTTTAAAATTTTGATTTTTTCTTAAGCAAGTAATTTTATGGATATTGGAGAAACACGAACCCCTGAATCCATCAAAGCGCCGTGGGACTGCGGCCAAACCAAGGTATTGGCGGCGGTTCCGCGGCACGTCTTGAGGATTGACGGATCGTTTTTCCCACAGTTGATCCATAGGTGTTACCAAGTGCTTCTGGGAATTTTTAATATTGCTCAAGTGTTGAGTGTTCTGGAGATCCTTTAGAATTCGTTGATTCGATCGGAAAGTTTAACTTCGTTTAGTTTTTTCAGGTAATTTAGAACGTGTTAAAAAGTTCGAACGGATATCAATAACTCACTTTTTCCCCTGCCAGAAAAATTTCCAAGTATTGGATTTTTTCCTTAATTAAAGAACATTCATAGTCGTGCAAGTAACGCGGTGGACCCTTTAGAAGAACACAAACCTTAACTCGATTATGTGACCGTCTGAACCGCCTCTAAACCTTAGGGTTTGGGGCAGTACGGCGTTGCCATATGTGAGGTGTTGGTTTGACCCTTCTACGGCTGGATCATCGGTACTGTGGCATGTGATGGATACTTTTTAAACTCCGCTCAAGTGTTGAGCTATTAGGGAAATCTTGGGTGTTTGTTTATTCGATCGGAAAGTTTAACATTGTCTATTTATCTGGAATGTGATACAATATTTGGAATCCACAAATAGTTATGAGATAACTAATTTGAATGTTATAAATCCAGCAGTTTAGTCTAAGATGATCGGTTCCCACGGGATTTTGATGCAATCAAAAGTCCGTCGCAATCAAGTAGCGTACGCGGATACTCGTCGGGTAAACTTAAAAAATAGCCGCGCCCCATATGTAAGTGCACGGCGGAGCCCCGGCCGTCAATCCGAGGCCGGAATGCGGAAACGATAATTTTACGAAACTTGTAAACCAGCACCACCGCGCACTAAAACCCGGATCGGGCCATTAACATAGTCCTAGCTAACTAGAGAAGGGGTAGAGAGATATACCGAGCGATCCGTGTCCTTCGGTCTTCTCGTCGTTGTCCCGATCTCCCCGCGGAATCTCCGGTCTTCATCTCCTCGTCGGAAGGGCACCACATCACCGGGTTCTTTTATGGGCTCCCACCTCTAGACCGAGGCAACTCGGGCATGAAGTTGGCGAGCTGACATGCCCAAGAAGTGCTGTAGATGAAGTGTAGAACTCTATGTGTCTCTAGGGGTTGAAGTTGCCCTTTGGTGGAGGAAATGAACTAAGCTTTTGGAGATGGAGCAATGGGATTTTTACAAAGCCAAAGAGATCAAAATTTCCCCACAACAATTTTGGACAGCCCCCTTCTTCACTTGGCCGGCCATTCAACTAGGAGAGGAAAAAAAATTGAAAGGAGAGAATGAGAGGCCATATGAAAAATGAGTGAGCCAAATAATCAAGAGAGAGAAAGGGTTATCATGATGAAAAGAAATGATCACCTACCAAAACCAACACTCCATCAACCAATCATATCTCCACAAGTCAAGCCATCATGAAGTGAAGAAGTCAAATGAGGTCAATGGATGGTGCACCATCATAAAACCATCATGATGCAAAAGTCTTCTCCTTTGTTAAATGCACAATTGCAAAAAAAACCCTCCACCAAATTTCAGCCAATGAAAGATACAAAGGAAAATGGTCGAAACAGAATGCAAACTGGCAACTTCATAAAACTGATCCCGTAATAAATTACAGGAAACCCCGCTACTGTATATACATACCCGCATTTGTATTCCAACCGAATACAAATGCAATGAGACAAAATCTACACTGTACAATACTAGGATCCGGCTTAAACCAAAGCCCGCTAGTATTATCCGTCCGATCATGATCCGTGCAATACCGCACGTATCTGATCGAACCCTGCCATATCTCCATACGGCCTCTACAGCGTTTCACCCGAAAATTAAGAAACTGGTCTGTGGGGGACTCTAAAGACTCATCAATACTTTGGCTGTGGATTTAACCACTAGCACGTCAGAGCTATTAGCCTATACGTAACGGGCTACCAGGTATTGACCAAAAGGGACGTCGATGAGCGAACTCATCCTGACACCCTACTGAGCCTGTCAGTGACAATATCCGTACAGTCCGGTCCGTTCGTCTATGAGCATCGCATGGCGGGCCTAGGGGGTTGGTAAAAGTCAGACCCCCAAAAGCGGTACAAGTCGTGTCGGAGTGTAGCCCAGAACACCCTGAGATACTACTGGAATACCTACCAGTAAATCTCCTGCCTTGGCCAAGTACTTCGTGTAAGGGCTCTCCTAGACACAGTGCGACCTCACCCCCAATACCGGGAGAGACGAACCCCTGCACATCCGCTCACTGCCTCCATGTGGCTCGGGACTGTACCCAACTAAAACCTGTTTGCACGTCTCCTTTGATCGTGGTAGGGTAGTAATCAAAGTACAGTGGGAACTCACACGAGACAAATGACGATCTCAGGTCGATGAACTAACTTGTATACATGTCACCAGGAAACTGCTATCTGACGTCAGGTATAAGACCAACTAGCATGTTCCCGGCGAGTCCTGTCCGGTGTACTCATAATCCAATGAGCACCTGTATACATCTTTGGTGAACCAACTGACACCAGTGGCTGGTGAGACCGACCACCGCCCTTCGTCGGGGTCTCGACTGTATACACTAGTCTACTCTGGAGTATCGATGCCCTGTCTCGAAACTCCCTCGACTAGGGACCTTTTAAGGATGTGCTTATAGACCCCAGCTCCCACGTATATGATCGCCCTCATACTGCTGGCAGTCAAGCAAGAATCCTAGGGGCTCTATCAACATGTAATAGTGACCTGTAAGGTCACCTGAAGCAGTACACGATGATAAAGTTAAACCAGATAGCATACTATCATCTTTAGTAAGACTGTCCTACCGGTATAGGTCCTCCCTCAATCATTGCAATCACGTGCCTGTGATCCAATAATTGACTCTGAGGGCACTATCTCCAACACCATAGCCCCGACCAAGTGACTATAGGAGAACCCCGTCGCCAAAAGCATTCGTTTGGGTTCTCGCAGCAGCGGTGTTCCGCCTTAGTGCACTTCGTCGACGGCATCCGGGGGTGCGGCCGTCTACTAAAGTTTGCGACGAGCATTCGATCAGGATGTCGGGAATCTTGTTGAATTGCCCGACTTGATATTGAAAAGTGTTTTCGAGATCGAGACTAAAATGCGGGATTTATAATTGTTAGGCATGCGATGTCTAAGGAATTTATTTGGTTAGGCATGAGATTTCTAAGGAGGTTGCGGATTCCAACTGTTGTAGTTTTACACTTTCTTTTTTGCGACCGTAAGTGTAATATGTGGTGTATCGCCGGTTTCGTTGCTATACATCAACGACAATTGGGATACGCATATTTACTTACGTTGATGACATGTGATGTTATGTTTTGCTGTGATATGTTATATTGGATCGTCACGTTTTGAATAGCCGGGTGTTTTATGTGAGATGTGGGTTTTTATTTTCATTCAGGTAAAATTCATTGTATATAATATTCTTTTATTGGGGCACTTCCGGGATGAGGATGATGTCACCATTGTATATTATTTACTTTTCTGCATTAGGATAGACCCAAGGCGGGGAGCACAAGTAACCGGGTTCCAGGGTCCAGAGGGAGACCATCTCGAGGAGTCGAGACCGGGTCTCCTAACCCTAGAATTTGCAGTGTTGCTTGCCGCTCTCGTAGGGGTCTAGGGATGTGGGTTTGGCTATTCATCGCGACCGTGGAATCCGTGTTTTATACAGGCTCGCATAAAACACGGAAATCCTAGTATATCCAATATTTCATATGTGTTCTTCTGCTGCAATGTTCTATGATGAGATCATATTACTGCCTGAGACGAATGTTTATATTATATATATAAGATATATGTTATATTGCTGATTTTGTTTCAAATGTGATGCTTGTGAAGCATAATAAAATGGGACTTCATTAATGAGATTAATGAAACTAAAAGAAACCTAAAAATGTTGTAGAAACTTGTCTCAAAAACAGGTAGCTCTAGTTCTTGCTTTGCATAGCGGTATTCCTTGTAGAATATCCAGCACCTTATTCGATAAGGAAAGAGCCGAGATCCCTTCACCGGGAGTGACCTCTTTAGCGAAACTAGCAGATGCTACAAACTCGGTTTGTCTTTTGATTGTTTTATAGTTTTTGCTTTGCATAGTGATATTTGTGAAATATCCTGCAACTTATTCGATGAGGAAAGAGTCGATATCCCTTCACCGGGAGTGACCTCTTTAGCAAAACTAGAAAAGGCCTCAAAAACATTCCATTTAAAATCACTCGATTCTACAACGATATCAAATTCATTACGCAAAGGGTTTTCTTAAAAACCTGTTGTAGCCCTCCGTCGTTTCAGAAAAATACTTCATAGTATTCGTGCTGCGTTTGTTGACCTTATCAAGGCGTAGTGAGCGGTAGCTATTTATGCTTATCTGCAAAAGCATATGATGCGATTGAGTTAGGATAGTCGTGTGACTTTGTTGTCCTTGTCAAGGGTCATGCGGGTGGGTTTAATTCAATCGGGAAATGACGGGTTGAACTTGACTTGCGGTCTATGGTTTGTTGACCTTGTCATGGTCATAGATCGCTCGGGGTAAAATATTATTGGGAATTTCAAGAATTGAATTTGCAATGAGATTGCATACCTTCTATGAGATAGTTGGATCTCGATACCCGCTGCGAGTAAGAGTTACTCCTGGGAGAGTTTTACACATTACAATTAGCCGATCAAGTGGTGTCTAGAAAGGTGTTAACGGGGTTATGCCCCTGGGAAAACGAGGTTTATTTTAATTAGGTCCGTGCGAAAGCACGGGGAACCTCCCTCAAAGTACCGGTACTTGCCTGGCTGAAAGATTGGCGAACTTGTAGCGTGTAATTAATCCCGGCTAGTCTTTCCTTTTAGGGTTTGAAGGAAGATTTTACTAAAACAGTGGGAGACATCATGATTAGATATATTAATAACCAATCTAATCGTGCAAGAGCATACGCTGAGTGTTTTCTTCTATCTCTCTCCAGGTAGCGACCGTGTCACACCTTAATCAAGATAATAATACGGATGTATTGACCGAACCCGCTTGTTATACTGCGCTAAGGAACGTTGGTCCCGCTCCAACTTATAATTGTTATAAGACAGAGCAGGAAATAGGGGATTACCAGAATTCCCGTGCCACCCAAACGAAGAAAGTGCATGCTGATGCATCTTCTTCGGGTGTGTTCATTACCGAGAACTGTTTCTCAGTATCCTCTACGTCCTGGGTATGAGATACCGGATCAGGATCCCGCAAATGTAATTTGTTACATGGGCTACAGATAGGTAGAGAGCTGAGAACGGGTGATAAGTTTCAAGAGTTGGAAATGATGCAAGTGTTGCAGCCAAGACTGTTGGCAGTTATCACCCTGTATTACCAGAATACATTGATTCTGAACCAATGTTATAAGATACCAAACCTGATATACAACATCATATTAGTCTCTTTATTAAGTAAAGAAGGATATAATTTTGTATTGTTGGATAATGTTTTGAACATTTCCTATATCATGAGTTGATCGGTTCAGGCACGTTATCTAAAAGCATAGACGTTCTAAATCAAACCACAGTTCTTAACGTACATAACACACACAAGAGGAAGAGTTCAGAAATGAACGAATCCTTCTTGAGGCATTGTAGACTAGGTCATATCAATGCGACCCGACTAGCTGAAGTTACATAAAGATGGATATTTAAATTAGTTTGGATTTACATCTTGTAAAACTTGCCAGTCATGTCACAAAGATAAGATGACCACTGCTCCGTTTATTAGAAACAGAGAAAGAGTTAGTGAACTCTTGGGATTGATACATGCTGATGTATGAAGGTCCCCTGCCTACAGATGCCAAGATCGGTTTTTTTTACTTCATTACCTTCACTGATTATCTCTCAAGATCCGTACATATGTTCCTGTTGAAACACAAGTCTGGAATTTTTGAGAAATTCAATGAATATAAGTTAGAAGTAGAGAACCAAAAACGGGTATAAGTATTATGTCCTTTGATGAGATCAAGGAGGAGAATACTTGAGCACGGAATTTCTGGACTATTCTAAAGGAGAATGAGATTCTCTCAGCATTACTCCTCCGAATACACAACAGCACGTCGGTGTATCGGGGTGGAGCAATCGCACCCTATATGATATGGTGTACTCTATGATGAGTACTACTGAGTTGCCTATTTTCTTTTTGGGAAGTTATGGACTTGTAAAGTTGCATACCTATTGAATAGGGTTCCAACCAAATCAGATGCCTACCACTCCATATGTGATATGGTATGGGAAGAGCCCATCTTTTAGGGAAGTTAAGATTTGGGGTTGTCCAGCCTATGTCAAAAGAAAAATCCGGACAAGCTCGAGGCAAGGTCAGTTTTGTAGAAGTTTGTTGGATATCCCAAGCATTCGCAAGGGAATATCTTCTACCAAACTGGGGAACAAAAGGTGTTTTTGTTTCTCAGCATGCCACCTTTGTGAAAGGGAATTTCTTGTGAAGAAATTAGTGGTCATGAGGTAGAACTGGAAGGAGTTCCAACTATACAAACTGCAACTGATGATTTGGTAAACCCGGAGGATTCAATAGTTTCTAACGAACCTCGGCCTCTCCGCCGATCTGGTAGGGTTCCTCATCCACCTGAGAGATACTTCGGTTTCTCTATGATAGTGGGAGCGAGGATTGCATCATGAGATGATGACCCAACTAGTTTCGAGCAGGCCATCAGGAGTGGGGACTCAGTGAGAATGGCTGGATGCTTAGCGATCTGAGATGGAATCCTTATACACCAACAAAGTATGGACTTTGGTTGCTTTATCTGAAGGGTTAAATCCCCATCAGGAGCAAGTATATCTTGAGAAGATTACTTGGTGTACATGGAAAAGTTGAGACTTTCAAAGCTATGCTTAAGTCCATCCAGATCCTACTTGCCACGGCTACATACCATGACTACGATATCTGGCGGATGGGTGTCATGACTGCTTTTCTAAATGATGATTTGGAAGAGAGTGTTTATAAGTACACAGCCAGAGGGCTTCGTAGACAGTGGGAGCAGCGAAAACGTGAGCATGATGTTTTATGGGATAAATCAGGCATCGCGGAGTTGGAACGTCTGTTTTGATAAAGTGTCAAAGAGTTTGACTTCATCAAAATGGTAGATGAACCTTATATATACAAAAAGATAGCATGGAGTATGGTGGTGATCCTTGTATAGTACGTGGATGACATACTCTTGATAGGGAAGGAGTTTCCTATGCTACGCTCGGTCAATCTCCTCTTATCACAAAGATTCTCCATATAGGATCAAGGTGATACCTCCTAAATCCTGGGTTATGGATCTATGGGATCTAATTGGATGTTAGGATTCTCACTAGTGGTAGTGAGATGGTATCAATCGATCCTGGGAAGAATCACTGGAAAGGTTCCAGGGTGATAAGGACGACTGAATGTCAGTCGCAGGCATTGTTTTTACCCTCAGTGGAGGGACGGTATGTTGGAAGAATTTCAAGCTGGATAGCGTGACTTACTAGACAATTAAAGGCAAGATACATCGTTACCAAGGATGCTACCAAAGAGGCAGTCTGGATATATTTTAGTTCATGAGATGAACTTCGTTCCTGCCATTGTGTGGCAATGGAGTTGTGGCTTATGCCAAGGAACCCCCGTCCCATCAGAGATCCAGACATATTCTTAGGCAGTATCACCGATGGTTAATCTCTAGGTAGATCAAGGTTAGGAGAGTAGACACAGAAGACAACAGTGCGGATCCACTCACAAAGGCCTAATTCCCAGTAGAGACTTTCATGGGATGGTTGAGTATGAGATATTTCAACCACAGCTGATTGTTGGGTATACGATACCACAACAGATAGCCCTAGTGCAAGTGGGAGATTGTTAGTTATATGTATGCCCTATAGGCCATTACTGTACATACAATGTATATTGTAGTGGATGCTTGGACATATATAGGGAAGACTTTCTTTCTCGACATAATAGTATGCTATCTGGTTACACTTTATCTAAACATGTACTCTGATTATCTCTATGTTACATGTTGATAAAGCCCTTAGGATGAGTACTTGACTACCAGGACTATGATGCAGATCATACTAGTAGGGACAGTGTAGTCGCCAAGTACATCCTTCAAATGTTCCTAGTCGTGGGAGTACCGAGACAGGGCATCGATACTCCAGAGTAGACTAGCGTATACGCTTCTTGACCCATATGATGGGCAATGGATGATACCATATCCATTGGTGTTTGACATCAGAGATGGTATACGGGTGCTCAGTGGAGACTGGGTACACTGGACGGACTCGCCGAGAACTCCCAGATGGTATTATACCTCACGTCAGATGGCAGTTCTCTGGTGACACTAGTACAGATTAGTCTGTAGACCCGAGATCGTCATAGAGTCTTGTGTGATTCCCACTGTGCTTTGATTTCCATCATACCACATCCAACAGGACGTGCAAAACGGTGGCTTTTGGGTACAGTCCCGAATCACATGGAGGCAATGAGCGATAGGAGGGGTTTCGTCTCTCCCGGTATAGGGAGTTGATGTTGCGCTGTGTTCGATTGGCTATAACTGGAAATCCCTGGCCAGGGTTGCCGAGATTTACTGGTAATTGTTATCAGTAGTTTCTCGAACTGTTATGGACTTCATATCGACATGACTTATCAAGCTACTGGGGTCTGACGTTTAGCACCCCTAGGCGAGATATGCGACATATCAGACAAAGAGACCGGACTGTACGGGAGTGTTACTGGTTGGATTCACGGGAGAATGTACAGGCTTGCTTGTTGATCTTTTGATTGCTCAATACCTGGGTGGCTGTTACGTTTAGCTGACCGCTTCCAGCTTGTGGGTGTTTGATATGATCATCACCTACTGCCAGCGTATTGATGATTCTTTAGAGTCCTACACAGAGGTTTCCTGGCTCAGGCAAAACGGAGTAGGAGCACATATATGATATATGCGGGACCGAGAACAATACGTGTATGTGATACCGTATTAGATCTCGCGATATGAGATATCGGCCGGGTATATGTGATATAGCCGGGTCATCGGATCAAGTGTTGATTCGATGAACTGATACAGATTATATTAGTCGGTTATTTGTGAAATAGCCGGATTATCGGATCAAGTGTTGATTCGATAATTTAATGTATAATTATATATTTGATATATTAAATTACATTAACTAATATAAACTCACTTAAAGATTCTTTTTCTCACTCGGGTAATACATTGATATATATATGATATATGTTAACTGTATTATTTTATTTTGTTACAATAAATATTGTATATGTGATATATAATATTGTAATAAGTTATGATTACTAATGCAACATGATTTATGGAGATTGAACATGATTAGGGTTTGATTTGGGTTAGCACTTTCATGAAGCTTCTAGAAGCTTTTGTTTTGTTTTAAGCTAAGATATTATGTATTGATATTTTGGAGATATTTCCTAACCCAACCCAAACCCTTTACCCTAGTTAAATCTCTACAATGGTTATCCCTTTTGATTATTAACCATTGGTTGCATTTGCAATTATGACAACAATTGATTATTCATCACAAAAGGATTTGATCATCTTCTTCTTCTTTCTTGCTTGATGAAAAGCTTCACTAGCTTTTTCATATGTGATGATTTTGGGTGAGATAAAGAAAACAAATGAAAGCTAAATTCCTACTTTATCATCCCCGTCTATTCTTGCCACTTAGATTAGGGTGTTTGCTTTGCTAATACTTGATTAGCAAAGCAAGAGCTTGGGTTGAGTTTCTTCAAGGTAAATCATCTTTGTTATTGAAGATCGGAAGCAAGATTGCATCTTTCTCTTCATGGAGCCTCTCTAGAGTCCCGGTACTCGATGATCGCAGTGAAGCAACCTCAACAGGGAGCTTTAGAAGTGAAGGAACGGACTACAAAGGTTGTAATCCCAAACTCTTAGAAGTAAAGTTGTTTACTTGCATGTTTAACCCTAATTATCTAGCAAAGATCCTCGCTTTAGGTTGTTCGGCACATCTAAATTTTAAATCGGGCATGGTTGATGCCTTATAGACCCTTATGACAGTGCTAGTAACCCTACAAGCGCCGGCACTAGTTTTTATATGTATATAACAACACTTCATGTGAGTCACATATGAGCATTGGCATAAAGAAAAGGGGGAGCTTTGTCATTCATGCTATGAAGAAATTTGTACACTGGTGATAAAAAAATCATTAGAATGTCTACAATGGAAGGACGCTGAATTTCGGACGTGGATTCATGAACTTAGAGACAAGTTTGAGTAATGTGCTTCTAGCTTCGTTGACCATCTTTATGCATTTTCTCACGAATGCAAGCGTCGGGATCCCCGCTGATGTCGTCCATCCTCTGGTACGCGGATATTATCGCCTTCTGTTAGAAGACGCGATGCAATACTGTTAGTTATATGTATGCCCTAGAGGCCATTACTATACATAGGATGTATATTGTAGTGGATGCTTGGACATATATAAGGAGGACTTTCTTGCTCGACATGATAGTATGCTATCTGGTTGCTCTTTACCTTAACGTGTATACTGAATGTCTCTCTGTTACATGTTGGTAAAGCCCTTAGTATGTATACTTGACTACCTGGACTATGATGCAGATCATACTAGTGGGGACATGGTAGTCCATAAGTACATCCTTCAAGGTCCCTAGTCGTGGGTGTATCGAGACGGGGCATCGATATACCAGTGTAGACTAGCGTATACCTTCTCGACCCATACAGATGAGCGATGGATGATCCCATATCCATTGGTGTTTGACATCAGAGATGATATACGGGTGCTCAGTGCAGACTGGGTACACTGGACGGACTCGCCGAGAACTCCCAGATGGTATTATACCTTACGTCAGATGGCAGTTCTCTGGTGACACTGGTACAGAGTAGTCTGTTGACCCGAGATCATCATAGAGTCTTGTGTGGTTCCCACTGTGCTTTGATTTCCACCTTACCACGTCCAAGAGGGCGTGCAAAACGGTGGCTTTTGGGTATAGACCCGAATCACATGGAGGAAATGAGCGATAGGAGGGGATTCGTCTCTCCCGGTATGGGGAGTTGATGTTGCGCTGTGTTCGATTGGCTATAACCGGAAATCCCTGGCCAGGGTTGCTGAGATTTACTGGTAAGTGTTACCAGTAGTTTCTCGAACTGTTATAGACCTCATATCGACACGACTTATCGAGCTATTGGGGTCTGACATTTACCACCCCTAGGCGAGATATGCGACATATCAGACGAACAGACCGGACTGTACGGTAAGTGTTACTGGTTGGATTCACAGGAGTGTGAGCGGGCTTGCTCGTCAATCTTCTGATCGCTCAATACCCGGGTGGCCGTTACGTTTAGCAGACCGCTTACGGCTTGTGGGTGTTTGATATGATCATCACCTGCTCCCGGCGTATTGACGAGTCTTTAGAGTCCTACACAGAGGTTTCCTGGCTCAAGCGAAACGAAATAGGAGCGCATATGAGATATGTGCGGGACCGAGAATAATACCAGTATGTGATACTGTATTTCATTCTCGCGATTTGTACCATTGATCGGTTATATGAGGTGTAGCCGGGTTATCGGATCAAGTGTTGATTCGATAAGTTGTTACTATTGATATTAGTCGGTTATATGCGATATGACCGGATCGTTAAATCAAGTGTTGATTTAATGATTTAATGTATAATTATATATATGATATATTAATTTACATTAACTAGTATTGGTTCATTTTAAATGGATTTTCTCACTTTATGTGCACATTGCATATGTGATATACTTTTGTACACAAGTTTGTATCATGTTTGATGAGACATGCTCACTAGGGTTTGTGTAAAGATTAAACAATGGTTATATGAATGGTTTGGGTTTCATTTCATTTACTTATTCATTTATCTATTTATTGATTTATTTATTTATTTCTTTTTGGCAAATGAAAAGAAAATGGTGGCTTAATTTGTTTTCTAGTTGAAGCTTCATGAAGCTTTGACCAAGTGACCATTTTGTCTTCATGCTTAACCCTAACCCTTCAAACTAACCTTAGTTTATTCTCTACAACTTACCAAGGTTGCAATATGATAAGGATTGATTTATTTTCTATTTGGAAGATATACTTATCATAATTATCTTCTTCTTCTTCTTCTTCTTCAAAGAAGAAAAGCTTGCCTCCATCAATGGCAACTAGAGAAAAAGAGTGAGAAATCCAATTCTAAAGTGAACCCACCTCCTATTTCTTCATCCTCTACCTCTTGCCAAGTAGTATAGGGTGTTTTCTTCACAAGTTTCATGACTTGGTGAAGTGGGAGCTTGATCTAGTGATGCCTCGACGTAGATCATCTTCGGCATCGTAGTCGATGACCTAGCCCGTCCATTTCTCCGATGAAGCCGACGCTAGAGCCCGAGATTTGATTTGGACAGCAAGGAGACTTCATCATGGAGCTATGGAGGTGGAGAACCGGATATACAAAGGTTGTATTTTCGTTCACTTAGTTAAGTTGTTAACTAGTTGCATGTTTCGCCTAAAATTCTAGTTAACGATCCGTATTAGGGTTTCCCGGCACTTGTAAAATTTTGAAATTGGCATGTTTGATGCCTTATGAGACCTCCTTAGTGTGCCCAGGAACCCTACAGTGGTATCAGAGCCTAGCTAGAGCCTTAGGCGATACTTAGACGATGTTTGAAACCCGATCGAAACCGAAACCCTAAAACCAAATCGCTCTCTGGACTTTTTCTAAAAACTGGGTTTTTTCCATATTAAAAATGCTTAAAAAATTCAGCAGGAAGTTATAAGAATTACAGTGCAAAATTGGACAAATGATGCCTCCAACCTGCGGCGGACCGTGGCAGAAGCCTAGCTTCTGCGGCGGTTCCGCGGCGACATGATGACGTCAGCCCTTCAAATTTGCACAGTAATTCCTATTTTACTGTGCTGAGTTTTATGGGAATTTTTAATATTTTTTCAAGAGTTGAATTTTCTGGGGTGTTTTGGGAGTTCGCTGATTCGATCGGATTATCAGACTTTGTCTATGTGGCTTTCCGGATATTTTGGAATATGTTAAAAAGTTCGACCGGATGTAAATACCCAATCTTTCCCCTGCCGGAAAATTTCCAAGTGTTGGATTTTTCCGTGATTTAAAAACGTTCTAAGTAGTGCAAGTAACGCGATGGACCCTCTAGAAGACAACAAACCTTAACTCGATTATGTGACCGTCTTGAACTGCCCTTTGAACCTTCGGGTTTGGGGCAGTACGGCGTGCCACATGTGAGGCGTTGGCTTGACCCTTCTACGGCTGGACCGTTGGTACTGAGGCATGAACTGGATGTTTTTAAACTTGTTTCATGTGTTGATTTGCTTTGGGAAAACTTGGGTGTTCGAATGTTCGATCGGAAAGTTTAACATTTTCTGTTTATCCGGATTGGGATACAATAATTGGAATTCACAAGTAGTTATGAGATAACTGAATGAATGTTATAAATCTAGTAGTTTAGTCTCACTTGATCGGTTACCACGGAATTTTGATGTGATCAAAAGTCCGTCGCAATTACGTAGCGTACGCGGATACTCGCCGGATAAACTTATTAGACTGCTGCATCCCTCAGCCCCGACCAAGTGACTGTAGGAGAACCCCGTCGCCGAAAGCATCCGTTCGGGTGCTCGCGGTAGCGGTGTTCCGCCTTGGTGCACTTCGTCGATGGCGTCGGGGGTGCGGCCGCCTACTAAAGTTTGCGACGAGCATTCGATCAGGATGTCGGGAATCTTGTTGAATTGCCCGACTTGATATTGAAAAGTGTTTTCGATAATGAGACTAAAATGCAGGGTTTATAATTGTTAGGCATGCGATGTCTAAGGAATTCATTTGATTAGGCATGCGATGTCTATGTAGGTTGCGGATTCCAACTGTTGTAGTTTTACACTTTCTTTTCTGCGACCGTAAGTGTAATATGTGATATCGCCGGTTTCGTTGCTATATGTCAATGACAATTGGGATGCGCATATTTACTTACGTTGATGACATGTGATGTTATGTGTTGCTGGATATGTTATATTGGATCGTCGTGTTTGAATAGCCGGGGGTTTTTATGTGAGACGAGTGTTTTTCATTTTCATTCATGTAAAACTTGTATGTAATATTCTTTTATTGGGACACTTCCAGGTTGCGGAAGATGTCATCCTTTGTATATTATTTACTTTTCCACACTAGGATAGACCCAAGGAGGAGGGCACAAGTAACCGGGTTCTGGTGTCCAGTGGGAGACCAACTCGAGGAGTCGAGTCCGGGTCTCCTAACCCTAGAATTGGTAGGGTTGCTTGCCGCTCTCGTAGGGGTCTAGGGGTGTGGGTTTGGCTATTCATCACGACCGTGGAATCCATGTTTTATACTGGCTCGTATTGAAAATACGGACGTCCTAGTATATCCAATGTTTCATATGATTCTTCTGCTGCGATATCTGTGATGTGATCATGTGATGTTCTGTGATAGATACTGTATATAGTATATATGATATATTATATAGATGTTACTTATGTTTTACACCCGCGCTAGCCCTGCCCTGCTCTGCCGTTAGTTACCTAACCTAACGGTGCATGAGGGGACATCGAGGCGAATGCGGATGGCATAGATGTACGTCGTATTTATCTGTGATGTTTAGGTAACATAAATGATGGGACTTCATTAATGAGATTAATGAAAGTAAAAAGAAACCTAAAGATGTTGTAGAATCGAATTTAAAAATAAAAAAGGTAGCTACAGTTCTTGCTTTGCACAGCGATATATATGATATATCCTGCACCTTATTCGATAAGGAAAGGACCGAGATCCCTTCACCGGGAGTGACTCCTTTAGCAATAACTGGCAGATGCTACACACTCGGTTTGTATTTTGATTGCTTCTATAGTTTCTGCTTTGCACAGTGATATATATGATATATCCCGCACCTCATTCGACGAGGAAAAGACCGACGATCCCTTCACCGGAAGTGACTCCTTTAGCAAAACTAGAAAAGCCTCAAAAGCACTCCATTTCAAAATCATTTGATTCTACAACGATATCAAGTTCATTACGCAATAGGTTTTCAGAAAAACCTGTCGTAGCCCTCCGTCATTTCAGATAAGTACTAGTTAGTATTCGTGCTGCGGTTGTTTGGCATGCGTCAAGGCGTAGTGTACGGTAGCCAACTAGTGCTTATCTGCTAGCATACGATGCGATTGGATTAGGGTATTCGTACGGCGTTGTTTGGCATGTGTCAAGGGTCGTGCGGGTGGGTTTAATTCAATCAAGAAATGTACGGGTTGAACTTGACTAGCGGACTATGGGTTGTTTGGCATGTGTCAAGGTCATAGCACGCTAGGGGAAAAATATTATCGGGAATTTCAAGTGTTGAAATTTGCAATGAGATTGCATACCATCTATGAGATAGTTGGATCCCGATACCCGCTGCGAGTAATTGTTACTCCTGGGAGAGTTTTACACATTACAATTAGCCGATCAAGTAGGTGTCTAGAAAGGTGTCAACGGGGTTACGCCTCTGGGAAAATGAGGTTTACATTAATTAGGTTCGTGCGAAAGCACGGGGGACCTCCCTCAAAGTACCGACAATGGCCTGGCTGAAAGATTGGTGAACTTATAGTGTGTAATTAATCCCGGCTAGTCTTTCCTTTTAGGGTTTGAAGGAAGATTTGATAAAAAGTAGTGGGAGCCATCCTGATTAGATAAAATAAAAACCAATCTATTCTTGCAAGAGCGCACGCTGAGTGTTTTCTTCTCTCTCTCTCCAGGTAGCGACCATATCACGCCTTAATCAAGATAATAATACGGATTATTGACCAAACCCGCTTGTTATACTGAGCTGGGGAACGTTGGTCCCGCTCCAACTTATAATTGTTATAAGACAGAGCAGGAAATTGGGGATAACCAGAATTCCCATGCCGCCCAAACGAAGAGAGTGCATGCTGATGCATCATCTTCGGGTGTGTTCATTATACAGAACTGTTTCTCACTATTCTCTACGTCCTGGGTATTTGATACCGGATCAGGATTCCAGATATGTAACATGTTACATAGGGCTACAGAAAGGTAAAGAACTAAGAACGGGTGATAAGTTTCATGAGGCAGAAAACGGGGCAAGTGTTGCAGCCAAGTCTGTTGGTCACTGTCACCCTGTACCAATACATTGATTCTGAACAAATGCTATTAGACACCGAACCTGATATACAAAATCATATCAGTCTCTTTATTAGTAAAGAAATGATAAAATTTTGAATTGTTGGTTAATGTTTTGAACATTTCCTATATCAAAAGTTGATCGGTTCAGGCACGTTATCTAAAAAGCATTGATGTTCTAAATCAAACTACAGTTCTTTAGTATACGGAACACACAAAAGAGGAAGAGTTCAGAAATGAACAAATCCTTCTTGAGGCATTGTAGACTAGGTCATATCAATGCAATCCGACTGGCTGAAGTTACATTTTAGATGCATATTTAAATCAGTTTGAATTTACATCTTATGAAACTTGCCAGTCATGTCACAGAGATAAGATGACCATAGCTCCGTTTACTGGAAACAGAGAAAGAGTTAGTGAACTCTTGGGATGATACATGTTGATGTATGTAGGTCCCCTGTCTACACTTGCCAAGACCGGTTCTTTATACTTCATTACATTCTCTGATGATCTTTCAAGATTCAGACCTATGTTCCTGTTGAAACACAAGTCCGAACCTTTTGAGATATTCACAGAATATAAGTTAGAAGTAGAGAACCAATACGGGTATAAGTATTATGTCCTTTGATGTGATCAAGGAGGAGAATACTTGAGCATGGAAATCCTGGACTATTCTAAAGGAGAATGAGATTCTCTCTCAGGATTACTCCTCCGGATACACCATAACACGATGGTATATCGGGGCAGAGCAGATACACCCTATTTGATATGGTATGCTCTATGATGAGTACTACTGAGTTTCCTATTTTTCTTTTGGGAGTTATGCACTTGAGAAGCTGCATACCTATTGAAAAGGGTTCGAATTAAATCAGTTTCCTACCACTCCATATGAGATATGGTATGGGAAGAGCCCATGTCTTAAGCTAGTTAAGATTTGGGGTAGTCCGGGCTATGTCTAAAAGCAAAATCCGGACAAACTCGAGGCAAGGTCTGTTATGTAGAACTGGAAATGTTCCAGCTATACAAACTGCAGCTGATGATTTGAAAGAATCAAAGGATTCAATAGTTACCAACGAACCTCAGCCTCTCCGCCGATCTAGTAAGGTTCCTCACCCGCCTGAGAGATACTTCGGTTACTCTATGACAGTGGGAGCGAGGATTGCATCATGAGATGATGACCCAACTAGTTTCGAGCTGGCCATCAGGAGTGGGACTCTGTAAGAATGGCCGGATGTTTAGCGATCTGAGATGGAATCCATGTACACCAATAAAGTATGGACTTTGGTTGCTAAATCTGAAGGGTTAAATCCCCATCAGGAGCAAGTATATCTTGAGAAGATTACTTGGTGTACATCGAAAAGTTGAGACTTTCAAAGCTAGACTTGTTTAAGGTTTGCATCATTGACCAGATATGGATCATGATGAAACTTTTTCTAAAGATCTGTGCTGAAGTCCATCCAGATCCTACTTGCCACGGCTACATACCATGACTATGATATCTGGCGGTTGGGTGTCATGACTGCTTTTCTAAATGATGTTTTAGAAAAGGGCGTCTATAAGTACACAGCCAGAGGGCTTCGTAGACAGTGGGAGCAACGGAAACGTGTAAAAGTTGCTTTATAGGATAAAGCAGGCATCGCGGAGTTGGAACGTCTGTTTTGATGAAGTAGTCAAAGAGTTTGACATCATCAAAATGGTAGATGAACCTTGTATAAACAAAAAGGTAGTAGGGAGTATGGTGACGATCCTCGTAGAGTACGTGGATAACATACTCTTGATAAAAAAGGAGTTTCCTATGCTACGCTCGGTCAATCTCCACTTATCACAATGATTCTCCATATAGGATCAAAATGATACCTCCTAAATCCTGGATTTTGGATCTATAAGATAGAACTAATTGGATGTTAGGATACTCACTAGTTGTAGTGAGACGGTATCAATTGATCCTGGGGAGAATCACTGGAAGGGTTCCAGAGTGATAAGGACGACTGAAAGTCAGTCATAGGCATTGTCTTTACCCTCAGTAAAGGGACGGTATGTTGGAAGAGTTCCAAGCTAGATACAGTGGCATACTAGACGATAAAGGCTGAATACATCGCTACTTAAGATGCTACCAAAGAGGCAGTCTGGGTGTATATTGGTTCATGAGATGAACTTAGTTCCTCCCATTGTGTGACAATGGAGTTGTGGCTTATGCCAAGGAACACCGGTCCCATCAGTGATCCAGACATATTCTAAGGCAGTGTCACCTGATCATGGAGATGGATGATCTCCAAGGGATCAAGGTTACGAGAGTAGACTCAGAGGACAACACGGCGGATCTACTCACAAAGGCCTTTTCCCAGAGAGAGACTATTATGGGATGGTTGAGTATGGGATACTTCAACCACTGCTATCAGATGGCCCTAGTGCAAGTGGGAGATTGTTAGTTATATGTATGCCCTAGAGGCCATTACTATACATAGGATGTATATTGTAGTGGATGCTTGGACATATATAGGGAGGACTTTCTTGCTCGACATGATAGCATGCTATCTGGTTGCTCTTTACCTTAACGTGTATACTGATTGTCTCTCTGTTACATGTTGGTAAAGCCCTTAGGATGTATACTTGACTACCTGGACTATGATGCAGATCATACTAGTGGGGACATGGTAGTCCATAAGTACATCCTTCAAGGTCCCTAGTCGTGGGTGTATCGAGACGGGGCATCGATATACCAGTGTAGAGTAGCGTATACCTTCTCGACCCATACAGATGGGCGATGGATGATCCCATATCCATTGGTGTTTGACATCAGAGATGATATACGGGTGCTCAGTGCAGACTGGGTACACTGGACAGACTCGCCGAGAACTCCCAGATGGTATTATACCTTACGTCAGATGGCAGTTCTCTGGTGACACTGGTACAGAGTAGTCTGCTGACCCGAGATAGTCATAGAGTCTTGTGTGGTTCCCACTGTGCTTTGATTTCCACCTTACCACGTCCAAGAGGGCGTGCAAAACGGTGGCTTTTGGGTACAGTCCCGAATCACATGGAGGCAATGAGCGATAGGAGGGGATTCGTCTCTCCCGGTATGGGGAGTTGATGTTGCGCTGTGTTCGATTGGCTATAACCGGAAATCCCTGGCCAGGGTTGCTGAGATTTACTGGTAAGTGTTACCAGTAGTTTCTTGAACTGTTATAGACCTCATATCGACACGACTTATCGAGCTATTGGGGTCTGACGTTTACCACCCCTAGGCGAGATATGCGACATATCAGACGAACAGACCGGACTGTACGGTAAGTGTTACTGGTTGGATTCACAGGAGTGTGAGCGGGCTTGCTCGTTGATCTTCTGATCGCTCAATACCCGGGTGGCCGTTACGTTTAGCAGACCGCTTGCGGCTTGTGGGTGTTTGATATGATCATCACCTGCTGCCGGCGTATTGATGAGTCTTTAGAGTCCTACACAGAGGTTTCCTGGCTCAAGCGAAACGAAATAGGAGCGCATATGAGATATGTGCGGGACCGAGAATAATGTGATACTGTATTTGATTCTCGCGATTTGTAATATTTATCGGTTATATGCGGTGTAGCCGGGTTATCGGATCAAGTGTTGATTCGATAAGTTGTTACTATTGATATTAGTCGGTTATATGCGATATGACCGGATCGTTAAATCAAGTGTTGATTTAATGATTTAATGTATAATTATATATATGATATATTAATTTACATTAACTAGTATTGGTTCATTTTAAATGGATTTTCTCACTTTATGTGCACATTGCATATGTGATATACTTTTGTACACAAGTTTGTATCATGTTTGATGATACATGCTCACTAGGGTTTGTATAAAGATTAAACCATGGTTATATGAATGGTTAGGGTTTCATTTCATTTACTTATTCATTTATCTATTTATTGATTTATTTCTTTTTGGCAAATGAAAAGAAAATGGTGGCTTAATTTGTTTTATAGTTGAAGCTTCATGAAGCTTTGACCAAGTGACCATTTTGTCTTCATGCTTAACCTTAACCCTTCAAACTAACCTTAGTTTATTCTCTACAACTAACCAAGGTTGCCATATGATAAGGATTGATTTATTTTCTATTTTGAAGATATACTTATCATAATTATCTTCTTCTTCTTCTTCTTCAAAGAAGAAAAGCTTACCTCCATCAATGGCAACTAGAGAAAAAGAGTGAGAAATCCAATTCTAAAGTGAACCCACCTCCTATTTCTTCATTCTCTACCTCTTGCCAAGTAGTATAGGGTGTTTTCTTCACAAGTTTCATGACTTGGTGAAGTGGGAGCTTGATCTAGTGATGCCTCGACGTAGATCATCTTCGGCATCGTAGTCGATGACCTAGCCCGTCCATTTCTCCGATGAAGCCGACGCTAGAGCCCGGGATTTGATTTGGACAGCAAGGAGACTTCATCATGGAGCTATGGAGGTGGAGAACCAGATCTACAAAGGTTGTATTTCCGTTCACTTAGTTAAGTTGTTAACTAGTTGCATGTTTCGCCTAAAATTCTAGTTAACGATCCGTATTAGGGTTTCCCGGCACTTGTAAAATTTTGAAATTGGCATGTTTGATGCCTTGTGGGACCTTATTAGTGTGCCCAGGAACCCTACAAATACAACGACAAGATCATCTCTCCGCTTCTTTGAGAACAAGCCCATCAGATATACTGAATGCACCTTGACTTCAGCATCATCAAGTTCCTCGAGCGGCATAGCTGTCACGCCCCGCTTCCCAGTATACGGAGAAGGAGACGTGACGAGGCCCGCGACATATTTACTCAGAAGTATACACGTTAACCATAAATAAGCAATATAAATGAATAACACAAGAATAACAAGAAATGTAATAAAACAACAACTTTTTATTGATAAACATTCTTTACATACAATTGAAAAGTAAATACAATGTTGGAAAGCGATGCCTAAACAATGGTATATGAACTGAAAGTAAAGTAAGTACAAGTAGATCTAGAACTCTGTATCTTCAGTGAACTGCTCCAAATCATCCTAACTGGGCTCGATCTCCTGAGAGTTGGGTCCTCCTGACAACATTCCAAAGAAAAAAGAAATAAGAATGTCGTCAACGAACTAGCGCTCGGTAAGTTCCAAGAGGTAGAATAGAAATAGATAGGTAAGAGAATAGAATAGTTACTTATATGTTTGTTATGCTAACGTAGTTGTTTGTAGTTTGGTACAGAATGTGCCAGTGTATACAAGAGGAGTCCAACTTGCTCCGTGGACTATAATAACATGTAAGTACAAGGCCCCGTCAAAACCCATGGGACAACGGAACAAGATGTTCATGTAGGTGTCTTTTAGTGACCATCATCATGCCACTTTTAACACATTCCGTACCAGTCTACCTCTTTAAAACCCCATAATGTATATTGTATTGTTTGTAGATATAAGACTTGCCAAGACCATGGTATAAATTATTCATGTAACGGATCAGGATATAAACGGATAGTCATGTAGTCAAGTTCAAGATATATCCATGGTTTGGTCAAGTCAAGACATGTTGCATGTATTGTTCGGTATTCATGTTCAAGTGTTCATGTTTGATATATTGGATTCATGTTGAATTGGAGTTATAGTTGGATTCATGTTAGGATTGTATTCAGATTAGACTGAGACTCAGATTGAGTCAGACACTTAAACAGATTTGAGTCCTGAATTAGGTTTTGGAGTTATCGGCAACTGTTGCATATGGACGGCAGGATTTGTGACTTTTTCCAAGCCAATTACCATTGATAACACCGTTTTAGTTTTCTACCTTAAATAGGCAAGCACCCACTTTCTCCGGCTCCCTGAGGCTCAAGAGAATTGGTCCCGCTTAAACCTATATTTACTAGGGTCTTTATTGTAATTTAATATAACTTTAGGGGATTTTATGATAAATATTTTACATATACTTCCAAAATAATCCTCAAGTATTTATTGATATTCTTTATAGTTGTCATGGATATGAATTTTATAGAATGAGGTGTGTGTGTGTGTGTGTGTAGTGAGTAGGTCTGCATCTCGCCCTACTAGTCCGATGAATGTGCGATAACCTCCACCAACCGAATTGGATTCCCCAAAAGTGGGTTGTAAAGGCACAATTACAAGGAATTTAAATAACACAATTTAAAGAATACGTTTTTTTTAATATTTTATAGTATTTTGATGTAAAAGTCGTATTTGCCACAAAATTGTTCAAGGGAATCGTGCTATGTCAAGATGCATATTTGTGAGAGGTAGGTCATTACCTCGTGAGATTTTTCTATAGGTAATATAAGTAAGAATGATTAAACGATGTCATATATAACTTCATGGTATTTAAGCGTAAATACTTAATAAAAGTTGTTTTACATGGAGTTTTAAATTGAAACTTGTTTCTAAAAATTGTTTAATGATTAATAAGCAAGGTTTGATGATTTGGATGATTGGTTCTTAAGAAAAATTGCAATTCTAAAGAGAATAGAATTTAAAGATCGGTATAACTCCACTTACCAATTTGATTTGAAAATGTGAAGTTTTATAATAGAAAGAGAAGTATAAAGGTGGGACTTACTGTAGAGATTCTTTAGCACCATGCTTAGGGTTTGGGTTGCATCACATATGCTATAATAAAATTTTATGGGGTGATAAACAATACCAACCATGAATCGAACTAGAAATTTAGGATAACAAAGAACTAGTATCACATACTACAAGTATTCTAACATTAAGAGGTGAGTAATACAACCTTTGTAGATCTCCTCTTTTGACTCCTTAGATCAACTAGGGTTTGAACCGGTTCGTTTGAGTCCTTCCATGTCCACGACGATCCACCACGGAGTCTCTTTGCTCAAGCTCCTAGTTTCACTTGATCTTTGAAGAAGTGGAGCAAACAACCTACACTAGTGGGCTAGACTAATATAGATTGATGATGTGGGTTGTAATGTCACTTAAAACCTTTCATTTTTGTTTCCTTCACTCACTTGAAAAAGGGTAGAGAGCAAGAAGGAGGAAGAAGAAGGAGATGTCTAAGCTTGAGCTCTTTTTTGTGATAATTCTCAATGTAGGGTTCCTTGACACTCTTGTGAGGGTTCATAAGGCACCAACCAAGCCTGAATAAAATTTTAGACGTGCCGAACAACCCAAAGCCGGGATCTTTGCTAGATTATTAGGGTTTAACATGCAAGTAAACATCTTTACAACTAAGTGTGAGGGATTACAACCTTTGTAGTCCGCTCCTTCGCTTCATAAGCTCCGAGTAGAAGTCCCTTCGCCGTGATCCACGATCTCCCGGACTCAAGAGAGGCTCCACGACTCGAACGATCCATGCTAGCTTGTAGTGTTCCTTTTCTCCGATGATCTACGTCGAAGTTGCTATAACTCAAGCTCAAGCTCTCTCTCACTCTAATGAGGTGAACACCCTAATCTAATGGGCTAGATTAGATGAGGATGATGGAGTAGTATTTATGCTATCTTTTTATATCAAATTCTCACATGAATTCATCACAAAATGAAAAACTAGCAAGCTTTCTCAAAGCTCAAGAGAGAAGAAGATGATAAATAATGAGTTAATCCTTTTGTAATGAATAATAGAAATGAATATATGATTAATCATGGAACCATGGTCAAGGATAACTAGGATAACCTTTGTAGAGAATAAACTTGGGCTAAGGTTTGGTTGGGTTAAAACAATGAGTCGTAAGAAAATATCTATCATAATATATTCTTCATGAGAAAAGGAAAAGTTCTAGAAGGTGCAAGAAAGAACTAACCCTAATCAAACCCTAACCTTACTTAATCTCCACTAAACATGTTCCATTATTAATCATATCATGTTACTATAATATATATCACATATATATTATATATTTGTAACAAAAGAAAATAATACAATTAACATATATCGCATATATATCAATGTATTATCCTGTGAGAAAATGAAATAATAAAGCGAGCCAATATTAGATAATGTAATACAATATATCATATATATTATTATACATTAAATAATCGAATCAACACTTGATTCGACAATCCGGCTATATCGAGTATAACCGACAAATATATCATGTACCGATTCATCGAATCAACACTTGATCCGATGACCCGGTTCATATCTAAATATCGAGAGAATATAATACGGTATCTCATATCGCATTATCCTCGGTCCTGCACCTATCACATATGTGCCTCTACTCCGTTTTGCCTGAGCCAAGACACCTCTGTGTAGGACTCTAAAGAATCGTCAATACGCCGGTAGCAAGTGATGATCATATCAAACACCCACAAGCTGCAAGCAGTCAGCTAAACGTAACAGCCACCCAGGTATTGGGCGATCAGAAGATCAACAAGCTAGCCTGTACGTTCTCCTGTAAATCCAATCAGTAACACTCCCGTACAGTCCGGTCTCTTCGTCTAATATGTCGCATATCAAGTCTAGGGGTGGTATACATCAAACCCTAGTAACCGATAAGTCGTGTCGATGTGAGGCTCATAACGGGTCGAGAAACTACTGGTAACACTTACCGGTAAATCTCTATATCAACCCTGGCCAGGGACTTCCAGTTATAACCAATCGAACACAGCACAACATCAACTCCCTATACCGGGAGAGACGAATCCCCTCCTATCGCTCATTGCCTCCATGTGATTCGGGACTGTACCCAAAAGCCACCGTTTTGCACGCCCTCTTGGACGTGGTAAGGTGGAAATCAAAGCACGGTGGGAATCACACAAGACTCTATGACGGTCTTGGGTCTAAAGACTACCCTGTACCAGTGTCACCGGAGAACTGCCATCTGACGTGTGGTATATCACCATCTGGGAGTTCTCGGCGAGTCCGTCCAGTATACCCGGTCTCCACTGAGCACCCGTACACCATCCTTGATGTCAAACACCAATGGATATGGGATCATCCATCGCCCATCATATGGGTCAAGATGCGTATACGCTAGTCTACTCTGGTGTATCGATGCTCTGTCTCGATATACCCTCGACTGGGAACAGTTATAGGATATACTCATCGAGTACCGTGGCCCCACTAGTATGATCTCATCATAGTCCCAGTAGTCGAGTACAGATCCTAAAGGCTTTATCAACATGTGAGAATAAGACAGTAAACCAATACAAGTCAATATGTTAAGATAAAGTAAAACCAAATAGCATACTATCATGTCGAGCAAGAAAGTCCTCTCTATATATATCCAAGCATCCATTATAATATACATCATATGTACAACAATGGCCTCTAGGGCATATACATAACTAACAATCTCCCACTTGCACTAAGGCCAGCTGCTGTAGTATCTCATACCTAGCGTCCCGAATAATCTCTTAAACTGTATATGGGGAATGGCCTTCGTGAATGGATCCGCAGTGTTGTCCTTCGTATCTACTCTCCTGACCTCGATCTCCCGGCGATCAACTATCTCCCTGATTAGGTGATACCGCCTCAGAATATGTCTGGACTTTTGATGGGACCTGGGTTCCTTGGCCAAAGCCACAGCTCCATTGTTATCGCAATACAGAAGTATTGGATTCTCAATGGATGGAACCACACCAAGTTCACTAAGGAACTTCTTTAACCAGACAGCCTCTTTGGCAGCATCGTTAGCAACGATGTATTCAGCCTCCATCGTCGAGTCTGCAACGGTATCCTATTTGGAACTCTTCCAACATACCGCCCCTCTATTGAGGGTAAAGACAAATCCCGAGTGCGACTTAGAGTCGTCCTTATCACTTTAGAAGCTGGAATCGGTAAAGGACTCCACCTGGAGTTCTTCGTTACCATACACCAAGAACATCTCCTTAGTTCTTCGCAAGTACTTGAGAATGTTCTTCACAGCTGTCCAGTGACTCTCTCCAAGATCTGCTTGATACCGACTCACTACACTTAGTGAGTATGCTACATCGGGTCTGGTACATAGCATCGCATACATGATAGAGCCTACTGCCGAAGTATAGGGTATCCCTTGCATGCGAGCTCTCTCCAAATCAGTCTTGGGAGACATCTCTTTGGAGAGAGTGAGTCCAGAGATCATGGGGAGGATCCCATGCTTGGATTCTTCCATACTAAACCTCTTTAGTATGGTGTCAATGTACCTGGATTGGGACAATCCCAGTATCCATTTAGATCTATCTCTATATATCATTATTCCCAGTATGCAGGAGGCATCACCTAGATCTTTCATTGAGAATCTTTGTAATAAGAAGAGCTTGACTGACTGCAGTATAGGAACATCATTTCCTATCAAGAGTATGTCATCGACGTACAATACGAGGAAGACTACCTTACTCTCTGCAACCTTCTTATAAATACAAGGTTCATCTACGTTTTTGATGAAGTCAAACTCTTTGACTACAACATCAAAGAAGATGTTCCAACTCCGCGATGCTTGCTTTAACCCATAGATGGATTTAAGCAGTTTGCACACTTTTCCGCTGCTCCCACTATCTACGAAACCCTCTGGCTGAGTCATGTACACGCACTCTTCTAAATCACTGTTTAGAAAGGCGGTCTTAACATCCATTTGCCAGATTTCGTAGTCATGGTATGCAGCAATGGCAAGTAAGATACGGATGGACATAAGCATAGCCACTGGAGAAAAGGTTTCTTCATAATCCACACCTGGTCGTTGACGAAAACCCTTTGCAACAAGTCTAGCTTTGAAAGTCTCAACTTTTCCATCTACACCAATTTTCTTTTTAAAGATCCACTTGCTCCCAATGGGTTTTACCCCTTCAGGAGCATTTTCCAAAGTCCATACTTTGTTGGTGTACATGGATTCCATCTCAGATCGCATTGCATCCAGCCATTTCACAGAGTCACCACTCGTGATGGCCTGCTCGAAACTAGTCGGGTCATCATCTTCCATGATGCAATCCTCGCTTCCACCATCAATGAGAAAACCGTAGTATCTCTCAGGTGGATGAGAAACCCTGGTAGATCGGCGGAGAGGCTGGGGTTCGTCGGGTACTACTGAATCCTCTGGTTCCACTAAATCCTCAGTTGCAGTTTGTGTTGCTGGAACCTCTTCCAGCTCTACCTCATCACCACTAATTTCTTTTGCAAGAAATTCCTTTTCTAAAAAGGTGGCACGCTGATCAACAAACACCTTTTGTTGTTAACTGTGGTAGAATAGATATCCATATGAATTGCTTGGATATCCTACAAACTTGCAAAGAACTTATCGTGCCTCGAGCTTGTCCGGATTTTGCTTTTTGACATCGGTCGGACAACCCCATATCTTAACTCGTTTAAGATACGGTCTCTTCCCACTCCATATCTCATATGGTGTGGTAGGTACAGATTTAGACGGAACTTGATTCAATAGGTATGCCGCTGTCTCAAGTGCATAACCCCAGAAGGAAATAGGTAACTCGGCATTGCTCATCATAGAGCGTACCATATCTAATAGGGTGCGATTCCTCCGTTCCGATACACCGTTGTGCTGTGGTGTATAAGGAGGAGTAAACTGAGAGAGAATCCCATTCTCTTTTAAATAATCTAGGAACTCATTGTTTAAGTATTCACCTCCTCGATCGAAGAATTTTAATACTTTTTCCCGTGTGGTTCTATACTTCATGCTTATATTCCCTGAATTTCTTAAAAGCTTCAGACTTGTGTTTCATCAGGAACACATGTCCGAATCTTGAGAGATCGTCAGTGAATGTAATAAAGTAGGAAGAACCGTTCCTGGCATGCGTAGATATGGGACCGCATACATCACTATGTACCAGTCCTAAGAGTTCCGTAACTCTTTCTCCATGTCCACTAAACGAAGCTTTGGTCATTTTTCCTTTGAGACATGAATGGCAAGTATCATAAGATGATAATTCGAACGGATTCAAATATCCATCCTTATGTAACTTAGCTAGTCGTGTCGCATTGATATGACCAAGTCTATAATGCCACAAGAAGGATTCATTCATTTCTGAACTCTTCCTCTTGTGTGTGTTTTGTATATTAAGGACTGTATTTTGATTGAGAATGAATATACCATTATGTAACGAGCCTGATGCAATCAACTTTTGATCTAGGAATATGTTCATAACATTATCCTTTACTACAAAATTATATCCTTCTTTACTTAATAAAGAAACTGATATAATGTTGCACATCATGTTCGGTATATAATAGCACTCATTCAGAATCAGTGTATTACGACTTGGTAATACTAGGTGATATTCGCCAACTGCTTTGGCTGCAATACTTGCACCATTTCCTACTTGAACAGAATGATCACCTCTTCCCAGTTCTCTACCTTTACGTAGCCCACGTAACAATTTACATATGTGGGATCCTGATCCGGTATCTAATACCCAGGATGTAGGGTGAACTGAGAAACAGTTCTCAATAACTAACGCACCCGAAGAAGATGCATCAGCATGCATGTTCTTTGTTTGGATGGCATGAGAATCCAAATATCCTCCTGTTTCCTGCTCAGTCTTATAACTCTTATAAGAAAGAACGGGACAAACGATCCCCTGCTCAGTATAATAAGCAGGTTCAGTCAATACATCCATATTATTATCTTGATTAAGTCCTGACACGGTCGCTACCTGGAGAGAGAGAGAAGGAAACACTTTAGCGTATGCTCTTGCAAGATTAGATTGGTTATTATCATATCTAATCAGGATGTCTCCCACTATTTTTATCAAATCTTCCTTCAAACCCTAAAAGGTAAGATTAGCCGGGATTAATTACACCCTACAATTTCATCAATCTTTCAGCCAGATCAGTGTTGGTACTTGAGGGAGGTTCCCCGTGCTTTCGCACGGACCTAATTAAAATAAACCTCGTCTTCCCAGAGGCATAACCCCGTTAACACCTTTCTAGACACCTACTTGATCGGCTAATTGTCCTGTGTAAAACTCTCCCAGTAGTAACTCTTACTCGCAGTGGGTATCGGGATCCAACTATCTCATAGGAGGTATGCAATCTCATTGCAAATTTCAACACTTGAAATTCCCGATAATATTCTGCCCCTAGCGATCTATGACCTTGACAAGGTCAACAAACCATAAATCGCAAGTCAAGTCTAACCCGTCATTTCCCGATTGAATTAAACCTACCCGCATGACCCTTGACAAGGTCAACAAGGCCGTACGAATACCCTAATCCAATCACATCTCATGTTTTAACGGATAAACATTAATTAGCTACCGTACACTGTGCCTTGACAAGGTCAACAAACGCAGTACGAATACTAAGTAAGATTTACCTGAAATGACAGAGGGCTACGACAGGTTTTTCAGAAAACCATGAGCGTAATGAACTTGATATCGTTGTAGAAACAAGTGATTTTTGAAAAGGAGTGTTTTTGAGGCTTCTAGTTTCGCTAAAGAGGTCACTCCCGGTGAAGGGATCTCGGCTCTTTCCCTATCGAATAAGGTGCAGGATATATCATATATACCACTGTGCAAAGCAAGAACTATATAAGCTGTCAAAAACTAAACCGCGAGTTTGTAGCATCTGCCAGTTTCGCAAAAGAGGTCACTCCCGGTGAAGAGATCTCGGCTCTTTCCTCATCGAATAAGGTGCAAGGCATATCATATATACCGCTATGCAAAGCAAAACTGTAGCTACCCTTTTTATAAAGTTTTGATTCTACAACATCTTTTAGGTTTCTTTTCTTTTTATTAATCTCATTAATAATCCCATCAGCTTATGCTTCCTAAGCATCACAGAAGAAACGAAAGCAGTAATATTTATATAACAGCATATATATAGTATAAGCATTCGTCTCAGGCAGTAATATGATCTCATCACAGAACATTGCGGCAGAAGAACATATATGAAATATTGGATATACTAGGATGTCCGTGTTTTTAATACGAGCCGGTATAAAACACGGATTCCACGGTCGAGATGAATAGCCAAACCCACATCCCTAGACCCCTACAAGAGCGGCAAGTAACACTGCCAGTTATAGGGTTAAGAGACCCGGTCTCGACTCCTCGAGATGGCCTCCCACTCGACCCTAGAACCCGGTTACCTGTACTCCCCTCCTTGGGTGTACCTAATGCGGAAAAGTGTAAGTGCACAGCGGCGCCCCGGCCGTCTTTCCGAGGCCAAAATGCGGAAACGATAATTTTACTTTAACTTTTGAACCGGCACCACCGCGCACAAAAATCCCGGATCGGGCCATTAATCTAATTCTAGCTAACAAGAGAAGGGGTAGAGAGATATACCGAGCGATCCGTGTCCTTCGGTCTACTCGTCATCGTCCCGATCTCCCCGCGGAATCTCCTGTCTTCACCTCCTCGCCGGAAGGGCGCCACGTCGCCGGCTTCTTTTACGGGCACCCATCTCTGGACCGAGGCAACTCGGGCATGAAGTTGGCGAGCCGACGTGCCCAAGGATGCTGTAGGTTATCTGTAGAATGCTTTGTCTCATTTGGGGTTACTAGAAGTTGCCCATTTAGTGGAGGAAAGGAGATATGAACTTTGGTGGTGGCTAATGAGTTTTTGCAAGCAAAAGAGATCAAAAACCCCACCCAAAAAATTAGGACAGCCCCTCCCTCAAAGTGGCCGGCCTTGCATGATGAG
This sequence comes from Agapanthus africanus, assembly GCA_030015575.1. Taxonomy (NCBI): domain Eukaryota; kingdom Viridiplantae; phylum Streptophyta; class Magnoliopsida; order Asparagales; family Amaryllidaceae; genus Agapanthus; species Agapanthus africanus. The sequence goes on along the minus strand of CM057350.1, from coordinate 328,232,249 downwards.
AATGAGAGGAGAGTGTGAATGAGGTGAGCCAATAATGAAAGAGAGAGAAAAGGGTTATCATGAGAAAAGAAATGATCACAAATAAAAACCCACACTCTATCAGCCAATCATAACTACAAAGGTCAAGCCATGATGAAGTCAAGAAGTCAATGTGATGGTGGAACTATCATGACACAACAATATGCAAAGACCACCCTCCACAATACTAATTTGCACAATTGCAAATAAGCCCTCCTCCACCAATTTTCAGCCAAGGATAGATACAGAGAAAAATGGCCGAAACGGAAATCAAACTGGCAACTTCATAAAACTGATCTCGTAATAAATTACAGGAAACCCCGCTACTGTATATACATACCTGCATTTGTATTCCGACCGAAATATAAATGCAATGAGACAAAATCTACACTGTACAATACTAGGATCCGGCTTAAACCAAAGCCCGCTAGTATAATCCATCCAATCATGATCTGTGCAATACCGCACGTATCTGATCGAACCCTGCCATATCTCCATACAGTCTCTACAGCGTTTCGCCCGAAACTTGAACAATTGTCTGTGGGGGAATCTAAAGACTCGTCAATACTATGGCTGTGGATTTAACCACTAGCACGTCAGAGGTATTAGCCATACGTGACGGGCTACCAGCTATTGACAAAAAGGGACGTCGATGAGCGAACTCATCCTGACACCCTAGTGAGCCTGTCAGTGACAATATCCGTACAGTCCGGTCCGTTCGTCTATGAGCATCACATGGCGGGCCTAGGTGGTCGGTAAAAGTCAGACCCCCAAAAGCGGTACAAGTCGTGTCGGAGTGTAGCCCAGAACACCCTGAGATACTACTGGAATACCTACCAGTAAATCTCCTGCCTCGGCCGAGGGCTTTGTGTAATGGCTCTCCTAGACACAGCGTGACCTCACCCCCAATACCGGGAGAGACGAACCCCTGAAGATCCGCTCACTGCCTCCATGTGGCTCGGGACTGTACCCAACTAAAACCTGTTTGCACGTCTCCTTTGAGCGTGGTAGGATAGTAATCAAAGTACAGTGGGAACTCACATGAGACAAATGACGATCCTCAGGTCGATGAACTAACCTGTACACATGTCAGCAGGGAACTGCTATCTGACGTCTGGTATAAGACCAACTAGAATGTTCCCGGCGAGTCCTGTCCGGTGTACTCATAACCCAATGAGCACCTGTATACATCTTAGGTGAACCAACAGACACCAGTGGCTTGTGAGACCGGCCACCGCCCCTCGTTGGGGTCTCGACTGTATACACTAGTCTACTCTGGAGTATCGATGCCCTGTCTCGAAACTCCTACGACTAGGGACCTTTTAAGGATGTGCTTATAGACTACCAGCTCCCACGTATATGATCGCCCTCATACTGCTGGCAGTCAAGAAAGAATCCTAAGGGCTCTATCAACGTGTAATAGCGACCTGTCAAGTCACCTAAAGCAATACACGACGATAAAGGTAAACCGGAAAGCATACTATCATCTTGAGTAAGACTGTCCTACTGGGATAGGTCCTCCCTCAATCATTGCAATCACGTGCCTGTGATCCAATAATTGACTCTGAGGGCACTATCTCCAACAAAAAGTAAATAATATACAATGGGTACATCATCCTCAGCCCGGAAGTGCCCCAATAAAAGAATATTACATACAAATGAATTTTACATGAATGAAAATAAAAACCCTCATCTCACATAAAACCCTCGGCTATTCAAAACACGACGATCCAATATAACATATCACAGCAACACATAATATCTCATATCATCAACGTAAGTAAGTATGCATACACCGATCGTCGTTGATGTATAGCAACGAAGACCGGCAATACAACTACATACTACACTTACGGTCACAGAAAAGAAATTATAAAACAATATTTGGAATCCACAATCATTTTAGACATCGTAAATCTGAAATATCACATACTTCTCATTTCATGCCTAACTATATGAATTCCATATATTGTATCACATTCCAGATAAATAGACAGTATTAAACTTTCCGATTGGATAACCAAATACACAAAATTTCCTAAATAGCTCAACACTTGAGTGGAGTTCAAATAATCCCAGAATATGTCACAGTACCGATGGTCCAGCCGTAGAAGGGTCAAGCCAACGCCTCACATGTGGCACGCCGTACTGCCCCAAACCCTAAAGTTTAGAAGCGGTTCAGACGGTCACATAATCGAGTTAAGGTTTGTGTTCTTCTAGAGGGACTGCCGCGTTACTTGCACGTTTTTCCGAAAGATTTAAACCCAAGAAAAATTCAACACTTGAAAGTTTTTCGTGCCGGGAAAAAATGAGTTAATGATATCCGCTCGAACATTTTAACAGTTTCTAAATATCCAGAAAACATAACGAAATTAAGTTTTCCGATCGAATCAACGATTACAAAATAAACCCCAGAATACTCAACACTTGAGTCAGTTTAAAAATACCCAGAAAAATACAATTTTTCCTATGGGTGTAACTGTGCCAAAAGGAGGCAGTAAGCATTCCGTACGGGCGCGAAGCCGCGGCACAAGAATGGTATTGCCGCGGTTCCGCAGCGGATTGTACGGTTTATTGTCTCATTTTGCACAGTGTTTCTTATATTTCCCTGTTGGTATTTTTAAGCATTTTTAATTCAGAAAAAACACAGTTTTTGTAAAAAGTCCAGAGAGGGGTTCAAATCGTCGTTTCGGGGTTCGTTCGGAGTTTTAACTTCGTATACGCGTCGCCTAATGCTCTAGCTAGGCTCTGATACCACTGTAGGCTTCCTTGACACTCTTGTGAAGGTTCATAAGGCATCAACCATGCCCGAATAAAATTTTAGACGTGCCGAACAACCAAAAGCCGGGATCTTTACTAAATTATTAGGGTTTAACATGCAAGTAAACATCTTTACAACAAAGTGTGAAGGATTACAACCTTTGTAGTCCGCTCTTTCACTTCATAAGCTCCGAGTAGAAATCCCTTCGCCGCGATCCACGATCTCCCGGACTCAAGAGAGGCTCCACGACTCGAACGATCCATGCTAGCTTGTAGTGTTCCTTTTTTCCGATGATCTACGTCGAAGTTGCTATAACTCAAGCTCTCTCACTCTAATGAGGTGAACACCCTAATCTAATGGGCTAGATTAGATGAGGATGATGGAGTAGTATTTATGCTATCTTTTTATATCAAATTCTTACATGAATTCATCACAAAATGAAAAACGAGCAAGCTTTCTCAAAGCTCAAGAGAGAAGAAGATGATAAATAATGAGTTAATCCTTTTGTGATGAATAATAGAAATGAATATATGATTAATCATGGAACCATGGTCAAGGATGACTAGGATAACCTTTGTAGAGAATAAACTAGGGCTAGGGTTTTGTTGGGTTAAAACAATGGGTCATAAGAAAATATCTATCATAATATCTTCTTCATGACAAAAGGAAAAGTTCTAGAAGGTGTAAGAAAGAACTAACCCCAATCAAACCCTAACCTTGCTTAATCTCTACTAAACATGTTCTATTATTAATCATATCATGTTACGATAATATATATCACATATATATTATATATTTGTAACAAAAGAAAATAATACAATTAACATATATCGCATATATATCAATGTATTATCTTGTGAGAAAATGAAATAATAAAGTGAGCCAATATTAGATAATGTAATATAATATATCATATATATTATTATACATTAAATTATCGAATCTACACTTGATTCGACAATCCGGCTATATCGAATATAACCGACTAATATATCATGTACCGATTCATCGAATCAACACTTGATCCGATGACCCGGTTCATATCTAAATATCACGAGAATATAATACGGTATCTCAAATCGCATTATCCTCGGTCCTGCGCATATCACATATGTGACTCTACTCCGTTTTTCCTGAGCCAAGAAACCTCTGTGTAGGACTCTAAAGAATCGTCAATACGCCAGTAACAGGTGATGATCATATCAAACACCCACAAGCTGCAAGCGGTCAGCTAAACGTAACAGCCACCCAGATATTGAGCGATCAGAAGATCAACAAGCTAGCCTGTACGTTCTCCTGTGAATCTAATCAGTAACACTCCCGTACAGTCCGGTCTCTTCATCTGATATGTCGCATATCAAGTCTGGGGGTGGTATACGTCAGACCCCAGTAACCGATAAGTCGTGTCGATGTGAGGCTCATAACGGGTCGAGAAACTACCGGTAACACTTACCCGTAAATCTCTATATCAGCCCTGGCCAGGGACTTCCAGTTATAGCCAATCGAACACAGCACAACATCAAGTCTCTATACCGGGAGAGACGAATCCCCTCCTATCGCTCATTGCCTCCATGTGATTTGGGACTGTACCCAAAAGCCACCGTTTTGCATGCCCTCTTGGATGTGGTAAGGTGGAAATCAAAGCACGGTGGGAATCACACAAGACTCTATGACGATCTCGGGTCTACAGACTACCCTGTACCAGTGTCAGCGGAGAACTGCCATCTGACGTGTGGTATATCACCATCTGGGAGTTCTCGGCGAGTCCGTCCAGTGTACCCAGTCTGCACTGAGCACCCGTACACCATCCTTGATGTCAAACACTGATGGATATGGGATCATCCATCGCCCATCATATGAGTCAAGATGCGTATACGCTAGTCTACTCTGGTGTATCGATGCCCTGTCTCGAAATATCCTCGACTAGGAACAGTTATAGGATGTACTCATCGACTACCGTGGCCCTACTAGTATGATCTCATCATAGTCCCAGTAGTCGAGTACAGATCCTAAGGGCTTTATCAATATGTGAGAGTAAGACAATAAACCAATACAAGTCAACATGTTAAGGTAAAGTGAAACCAAATAGTATACTATCATGTCGAGCAAGAAAGTCATCTCTATATATATCCAAGCATCCATTATAATATACACCATATGTACAACAATGGCCTCTAGGGCATATACATAACTAACACTCAAGAATAATGATAAAAGAAAATATAAATATGAGAGTCACACTCACATACAACCATGGTCAATAAATATCTAGATATTTTGTTAATGAGTTAAAGAATAAATGGAAATTAAACCATGGTTATAAATAAGGTTTAGTAAAGAAGAGTGTAGAATATTGCAACCATGATTTAATATCATTTTTCTTTTTTTCAATATCAAATATATAAAAATATTTATACCATGTGAGTCTTGCATTGCCACCTCCATTGTATCATCAACCATGACACATGTATGCATCCATGTGTGCATTCATATCATCTCATATACATACATACATTCAGGCATACAACAAATAGAAAAGGTTTTAAGTAGATGAGATAATGGTAAATATTAAATCAACACTTGATTTAATAAACCGGTCATATCACATATGACCCGATCAACAGAAAACGCCCGATAAAAATACAGTATCATATACACGCATTTAATCAAGCTCCCGCGCATATCCCCATATGCACCCCACATCATTTCGCCTGAGCTAGGAAACCCCTCTGTGGGACATTAAAACTCATCAATACGCTAGCAGTAGGCAGTGATCATATCACATACCCACAAATCGTCAGCGACACTAGCTGTACGTAATAGCTCCTGGGTCTTGATCGATCAGAAGAAAAACAAGCGAACCTGTCAAAACTCCCGTCGAGCCAACTGGCAACACTTACCGTACAGTCCGGTCTCTTCGTCAGATATACTGCATATCGAGTCTAGGGATGGTATCGTCGACCACAATAACACAATAAGTCATGCCGATATATGGCCTATAACAGATCGAGAAACTACTGATAACACTTATCAGTAAATTTCATCAACCCTGGCCAGTGACTTCCTGTTATAGCCAATAGAGCATAGCGCAACATCAACCCCTAATACCGGGAGAGACGAAACCCATCCTATCGCTCATTGCCTCCATGTGCCTCGGGACTGTACCCAAAATCCACCTATTTGCACGACTCAGTAGAGCCGTGGTAGGGTGGAGATCAAAGTACAGTGGGAGGACACATAAGACTCTATGACGATCTTGGGTCTACAGACTAACCTGTACTAGTGTCACCTAAGAACTGCTATCCGACGATAAATATAATACCACATAGGAGTTCATGGCGAGTCCGTTCAGTGTACCCAGTCTCTACTGAGAATCCGTATACAGTCTTTGGTGTCACCACACCAATGGATATGGGATTATCCATCGCCCATCATATGGGTCAAGCAACGTATACGCTAGTCTACTCTGGAATATCGATGCCCCGTCTCAATACACCCATGACTAGGAACATTTCAAGGATATGCTCATAAACTACACATGTCACACTATTAGTTATATGTATGCCCTAGAGGCCATTACTGTACATGAGATGTACATTGTAGTGGATGCTTGGACATATATAGGGAGGACTTTCTTGCTCGACATGATAGTATGCTATCTGGTTACTCTTTATCTTAACATGTACACCGATTGTCTTTATGTTACATGTTGATAAAGCCCTTAGGATGCGTACTTGACTACCTAGATTATGATGCAGATCATACGAGTGGGACAAAGGTACTCTGTGAGTACATCCTTTAATGTCCCTAGTCGTGGGTGTATCGAGATGGGGCATCTTTATACCATAGTAGACTAGCGTATAGCTTCTCGACCCATGTAGATAAACGATGGATGATCCCATATCCATTGGTGTTTGACATCAGAGATGATATATGGGTGCTCAGTGGAGACTGGGTACACTAGACGGACTCGCCGAGAACTCCCAGATGGTATTATACCTCACGTCAGATGGCAGTTCTCTGGTGACACTAGTACAGGTCAGTCTGTCAACCCGAGATCGTCATAGAGTCTTGTGTGATTCCCACTATGCTTTGATTTCCACCTTACCACATTCTGAGAACGTGCAAAACGGTGGTTTTAGGGTACAGTCCCGAGTCACATGGAGGCAATGAGCGATAGGAGGGGATTCGTCTCTCCCGGTATTGGGGGTTGATGTTGCGCTGTGCTCAATTGGCTATAACAGGAAGTCTCTGGCCAGGGCTGCTTTAGAGATTTACTGGTAAGTGTTACCAGTAGTTTCTCGACCCGTTATGAGCCTCATATCGGCACGACTTATCGAGTTACTGGGGTCTGACGTTTACCACCCGTAGACGAGATATACGATATATCAGACGAAGAGACCGAATTGTACGGTAGTGTTACTGATTGGATTCGTAGGAGTATGAGAAAACTTGCTTGTTGATCTTCTGATCGCTCAATACCCAGGTAGCCCTTACGTTTAGTAGACCGCTTGTGGCTTGTGGGTGTTTGATATGATCATCACCTACTGCCGGCGTATTGACGAGTCTTTAGAGTCCTACACAGAGGTTTCCTGGTTCATGTGAAACGGAGTAGGAGCACATATGTGATATGTGCGGGACCGAGATTGATGCGCGTATGTGATACCGTATTCTATTCTCGCGATTTGTGACATCGGTCGGTTATATGTGATATAGCCGGATTATCGGATCAAGTGTTAATTCGATAAGTTGTTGCATTTGATATTGGTCGGTTATATGTGATATAGCCGGATTATTAAATCAAGTGTTGATTTAATAATTTAATGTCTAATTGTATATTAGATATACTAGATTACGTTAACTAATATTAGCTCACTTATGATTTCGTTTCTCACTTGTGTGCATTAGTGTATATATATGATATATATTAATATGCAACTTTTGTGTCATGCTAGATGCCACATACTACATGGGTGTATGAGAGTTACACCATACTAATTATAATGTAAGGTTTTTATTTATCAAAAGCAAACCAAATTAGTGGAAATTAATCACATGGTTCAAGCTTGTAGAAGCTTGTGGAACTATTGACTAAGTCCACTCATTTGTTTTACTTGTAGATATTTATTAACTTAACCATTATAGTTAGCCATGGTAAACTCTCTACATGAATTAGTGTATGACACTAACTCACCAATGGTTGCAATTCTCACCTCATGAGTTCATTCTCTCATCTTCTTCACTTGAGCGTCTTCTTCCTCATGAAAAAAGCTTACTAGCTTTTCTCAAGGTGAGAAAATATTGTGAGAAAAATAAATCTAAAAAAAACCCACTTCCTGTTTTATCATCCTCTACTACTTTCCATTTAGTTTAGGGTGTTTGATTCACTAATTTCACAATTAGTGAAGAGGTGGCATGAGCTTGAGCCTTCTCGACGTAGATCATCTTCGGCCTCGAAGACTTCGAGCAAGTTTGTTCATTTCTCCGGGAGAACCCATACTAGAGTTCGGTAGATCGATACTCGCAGCGAAGGGACTACTACACGGAGCTTTAGAAGTGAAGGACCGGTCTACAAAGGTTGTATTCCTCATTCACTTAGAAATAAAGTTGTTTACTTGTTGTTTCTTACCCTAATACTCTAGTTAGATCCTAGGTTAGGGTTGTTTGGCACACTAAATTTTTAAATACGGCATGTTTGATACCTTGTAGAACCTTATTCTAGTGCCTAAGAACCCTACAGTGGTATCAGAGCCTAACTAGAGCATTTGGCGTTGTCTAGACGAAGTTAGAATTCCAATCGAACCCCGAAACCCCGAAACGGACCCCCTCTCTGGAAATTTTTCAAAAAGTTGTATTTTTCGATGTTAAAAATATTCAGAAAATCATGCAGGTAATTCTATGGACACACCTGAAGAACGAAACCCTAACTCGTCTGAGTGACCGTAGATCCGCGGCCAAAACATGGTTTTGGCGGCGGATCCGCGGCGCCACTTGAGAGGCTTGGGTCGGGCCCTTCAGCTATTGGTCCGTAGGTACTGGGGGATGCTTCTGGGTATTTTTAATATTGCTCAAGTGTTGAGCTTTCTGGGATATTTTGGGAATTCGTCGATTCGATCAAAATATTTAACGTCGCCTAGCTTTCTGTGATTATGATACAATACTTGGAATTCACAGTATTTGAATTTTATAAATCTAGCAATTTAGTCTTATTTGATCGGTTGCCATGGAATTTTGATGTTGATCAAAAGTCCGCCGCAATTACGTACTGTACGCGGATACTCGCCGGGTAACCTTATTAGATAGCCATGCCCCATAGCCCCGACCAAGTGACTGTAGGAGAACCCCGTCGCCAAAAGCATCCGTTCGGATGCTCGCGGTAGCGGTGTTCCGCCTTAGTGCACTTCGTCGACGGCATCGGGGGGTGCGGCCGCCTAATAAAGTTTCCGACAAGCATTCGATCATGTTATCGGGAATTTTGTCGAATTATCCGACAGGCTATTGGAAAGAGTTTTCAATATCAATACTAAAATGCGGGGTTTATAATTGTTAGGCATGTGATGTCTAAGGAATTCATTTAGTTAGGCATGAATCCAAAGTATGTGATACATTGGGTTTATGATGTCTAAGATAGTTGTGGATTCCAACTGTTGTAGTTTTTCATTTTCTTTTCTGCGACCGTAAGTATAATATGTGGGGTATCGCCGGTTTCGGTGCTACATGTCAACGACAATTGAGATACGCATATTTACTTACGTGGATGACATGTGATGTTATGTGTTGCTGGAATTTGTTATATTGGATCGTCGTGTTTTAATAGCCGAGGGTTTTATGTGAGATGAGAGTTTTTCATTTTCATTCATGTAAAATTCATTGTATGTAATATTCTTTTATTGGGGCACTTCCGGGTTGAGGATGATGTCACCATTGTTGTATATTATTTACTTTTCCGCATTAGGATAGACCCATGGAGGGGAGCACAAGTAACCGGGTTCTAGGGTCCAGTGGGAGACCATCTCGAAGAGTCAAGACCGGGTCTCCTAACTTTAGAATTGGTAGGGTTGCTTGCCGCTCTCGAAGGGGTCTAGGGATATGGGTTTGGCTATTCATCGCGACCGTGGAATCCGTGTTTTATACAGGCTTAAATTAAAACCCGGAAATCTTAGTATATCCAATATTTCATATGTTGTTTCCTGTTGTGATATCTGTGATGTGATCATTTGATATGTTGAGATAGATACTGTATATAGTATATATGATATATTATATAGACGTTGCTTATGTTTTACACCCGCGCTAGCCCTACCCCACTCTGCCGTTAGTTACTTAACCTAACGGTGCACGACGGGACATCGAGGCGAATGTGGATGGCATAAGCGTACGTTGTATTTATCTGTGATGCTTAGGTAACTTAAAATGATGGGACTTCATTAATGAGATTAATGAAAGAAAATAAACCTAATGATGTTGTGGAATCGAATTTTCAAAAACAGATGGCTCTAATTGTTGCTTTGCATAGCGGTGTTCTTTATAGAACATCCAGCACCTTATTCGATAAGGAAAGAGCCAAGATCCCTTCACCGGGAGTGACCTCTTTAGCAATAACTAGCAGATACTACAACACTCGGTTTGTTTTTTATTGCTTCTATAGTCTTTCTTTGCATGGTGATATTTGTGAAATATCATGCACCTTATTTGATAAGGAAAGAGCCGACGATCCCTTCACCGGGAGTGACCTCTTTAGCGAAACTAGCAAAAGCCTCAAAAACACTCCATTTTAAATCATTTGATTCTACAATGATATCAAGTTCATTACGCTCATGGTTTTCCTAAAAACCTGCGTAGCCCTCCGTCATTTCAGATAAGTATTATTTAGTATTCGTGTTGCGGTAGTTTGGCCTCCTTCAAGGCGTAGTGTACGGTAGCTGATTAGTGCTTATCTGCTAGCATATGATGCGATTGAATTAGGGTATTCGTACGGCGTAGTTTGGCCTCCATCAAGGGTCGTGCGGGTGGGTTTAATTCAATCAGAAAATAACGGGTTGAACTTGACTAGCGGACTATGGGTAGTTTGGCCTCCATCAAGGTCATAGGACGCTAGGGGTAAAATATTATCGGGAATTTCAAGTGTTGAAATTTACAATGAGATTGCGTACCTTCTATGAGATAGTTGGATCCCGATACCCACTGCGAGTAAGAGTTACTCCTGGGAGAGTTTTACACATTACAATTAGCCGATCAAGTAGGTGTCTAGAAAGGTGTCAACGGGGTTACGCCCATGGAAAACCAAGGTTTATTTTAATTAGGTACGTGCCAAAGCATGGGGAAGCTCCCTCAAAGTACCGGCACTGGCCTGGCTGAAAGATTGGCGAACTTGTAGGGTGTAATTAATCCCGGCTAGTCTTTCCTTTTAGGGTTTGAAGGAAGATTTGATAAAAACAGTGGGAGCCATCCTGATTAGATAAAATAATAACCAATCTAATCTTACAAGAGCATACGCTGAGTGTTTTCTTCTCTCTCTCTCCAGGTAGCGACCATGTCACGCCTTAATCAAGATAATAATATGGATGTATTGACCGAACCCGCTTGTTATACTGTGCTGGGGAACGTTGGTCCTGCTCCAACTTATAATTGTTATAAGACCGAGCAGGAAATAGGGGAATACTAGGATTCCCGTGATACCCAAACGAAGAAAGTGCATGATGATGCATCTTCTTCGGATGTGTTCATTACAGAGAACCAAGAACGGGTGATAAAGTTTCAAGAGTTGGAAACGGTGCAATTGTTGCAGCCAAGGTGTTGGCAGTTATCACCCTGTATTACCAAATACATTGATTCTGAACGAATGTTATTAGATGCCGAACCTGATATATAACATCATATCAGTCTCTTTATTAAGTAAAGAAGGATATAATTTTGTATTGTTGGATAATGTTTTGAACATTTCCTATATCAAGAGTTGATCGGTTCAGGCACGTTATCTAAAGGCATATACGTTCTAAATCAAACTACAGTTCTCAATGTACAGAACACACACAAGTGGAAGAGTTCAGAAATGAACGAATCCTTCTTGAAGCATTGTAGACTAGGTCATATATATCAATACGACCCGACTAGCTAAGTTACATTAAGATGCATATTTATATCAGTTTCAATTTACATCTTGTGAAACTTGCCAGTCATGTCACAAAGATAAAATGACCATAGCTCCGTTTACTGGAAACAGAGAAAGAGTTAGTGAACTCTGGGGATTACTACATGATGATGTAAGTAAGTCCCCTGTCTACACATGCCAGGACCGGTTCTTTGTACTTCATTACATTCACTGATAATCTCTCAAAATTCGGACATATGTTCCTGTTTAAACACAAGTCTGAAGCTTTTGAGAAATTCAAAGAATATAAGTCAGAAGTAGAGAACCAAAACGAGTGTAAGTATTATGTCCTTTAATGTGATCAGGGAGGAGAATACTTGAACACGGAGATCCTGGACGATTCTAAAGGAGAATGAGATTCTCTCTCAGCATTACTCCTTCGAATACACCACAACACAACGGTATATCGGGGTGGAGCAATCGCACCCTATTAGATATGGTGCACTCTATGATGAGTACTACTGAGTTGCCTATTTCCTTTTGCGAGTTATGCACTTGAGAATGTGCATACCTATTGAATAGCGTTCAAACTGTAGGGTTCCTAGGCACTCTAATGAGGTCTCACAAGGCATCTACCATGCCAAATTCAAATTTTACAAGTGCCGAGAAACCCTAATACGGATCATTGACTAGAGTTTAAGCGAATACGAGCAACTAGTTAACAACTTAACTAAGAGTGAACGGAAAATACAACCTTTGTAGATCCGGTAGTCCACCTCCATAGCTCCGTGACTATGTCTCTTCGCTGCGATCATCGGATCCCGGACTCCGGCGATGGTTTCGTCGGAGAAATGATCGGGCTAGGTCGTTGACTTCGATGCCGAAGATGATCTATGTCGAGGCAACTCAAACTCGAGCTCCGCCTTCACCAAGTCAAGAAACTTGTGAAGACAACACACTCTACTACATGGCAAGTAGTAGAGGATGAAGAAATAGGAAGTGGGTTGACTTTAGATTTGGATTTCTCACTCTTTTGATCATTTCACCATTGGAGGTAGCAAGGTTTCTTCTTCTTGATGAAGATGAAGAAGAAGAAGAAGAAGAAGAATATCATGAGAATGATGAATGAATAATAAAATCAAATTGATCTTATCATAATGCAACCTTGGGTTAGATTTAACTCTTGTAGAGAGCAAACCTTAGTTTAGCTAATGGTTAGGTTTAAATATAAAACAAAATGGTTACTAATTCAAAGCTTCATGAAGCTTCCACAAAAGACAAAATTAGCAACCATTTCATTTTAGCCAAAAGAAATAAAGAAAATAAATAAAATGAATAAGTGAATAATTGAAACCATAACCATTAATCTAAACATGGTTCAAATCAAACATACACCCAAGTTTGCATGTATCATCAAACATGATACAAACTAGTGCACAAAACTATATCATATATACAATGTGCACATCAAGTGAGAAAATCCATCTTAAGTGAACCAATACTAGTTAATGTAAAGTAATATATCAAATATATAATTATACATTAAATCATTAAATCGACACTTGATTTAATGATCCGGTCATATCGCATATAACCGACTAATATCAATAGTAACAAATTATCGAATCAACACTTGATCCGATAACCCGGCTATATCGCATATAACCGATCAATGTTACAAATCGCAAGAATAGAATCCAGTATCTTATACTGGTATTATTCTCGGTCCCGCACATATCTCATATGCGCTCCTATTTCGTTTTGCTTGAGCCAGGAAACCTCTGTGTAGGACTCTAAAGACTCGTCAATACGCCGGCAGCAGGGGATGATCATATCAAACACCCACAAGCCGCAAGCGGTCTGCTAAACGTAACGGCCACCCGGGTATTGAGCGATCAGAAGATCAACGAGCCAGCCCGCTCACACTCCTGTGAATCCATCCAGTAACACTTACCGTACAGTCCGGTCAGTTCGTCTGATATGTCGCATATCTCGCCTAGGGGTGGTAAACGTCAGACCCCAATAGCTTGACAAGTCATGCCGACGTGAGGTCCATAACAATCATGAAACTACTGATAACTCTTACCAGTATATCACTGCAACCCTGGCCAGGGATTTCCTGTTATGGCCAGTCGAGCATAGCGCAACATCAACCCCCAATACCGGGAGAGACGAATCCCCTCCTATCGCTCATTGCCTCCATGTGAATCGGGACTGTACCCAAAAACCACTGTTTGCACGGCTTAGTAGAGCCGTGGTAGGGTGGAAATCAAAGCACAGTGGGAGACACACAAGACTCTATGACGATCTCGGGTCAACAGAATAAGCTGTACCAGTGTCACCAGAGAACTGCCATCTGACGTGAAGTATAATACCATCTGGTAGTTTTCGGCGAGTCCGTTCAGTGTACCCAGTCTCCACTGAGCACCCGCATACCATCTCTAATGTCAAACACCAATGGATATGGGATCATCCATCGCCCATCACATGGGTCGAGAAGATATACGCTACTCTACTCTGGAATATCGATGCCCCGTCTCGATATTCCCACGACTAGGAACATTGAAGGATGTACTCATGGACTACCCAGGCCCCACTAGTATGATCTGCATCATAGTCCTGGAAGTCGAGTACACATCCTAAGGGCTTTATCAACATGTAACAGAGAGACAGAAAGTATACATGTTAAGATAAAGAGCAACCAGATAGCGTACTATCATGTCAAGAAAGAAAGTCCTACCTATATATGTCCCAGCATCCACCACAATATACATCCAATGTACAGTAATGGCATCTAGGGCATACATATAACTAACAATCTCCCACTTGCACTAGGGCCATCTGTAGCAGTGGTTGCAGCATCACATACTCAACCATCCCATAATAGTCTCTCTCTGGGAAAAAGCCTTTGTGAGTGGATCCGCCGTGTTGTCCTCTGAGTCTACTCTCCTAACCTCGATCACCCTGGAGATCATCTATCTCTATGATCAGGTGATGCTGCCTCAGAATATGTCTGGGTCACTGATGGGACCAGGGTTCCTGGGCGAAAGCCACACTTCCATTGTCGTACAATGGTAGGAACCTAGTTCATCTTATGAACCAATACACATCCAGACTGCCTCTTTGGTAGCATCTTAAGAAGTGATCTATCCAGCCTTTATCGTCTAGTATGCCACGGTATTTAGCTTGGAACTCTTCCAACATACCGTCCCTCCACTGAGGGTAAAGACAATGCCTGTGACTGACATTCAGTCGTCCTTATCACCCTGGAACACTTCCAGTGATTCTCCCCAGGATCAATTGATACCATCTCACTTCTACTAGTGAGAATCCTAAGATCCATTTAGATCTATCTCATAGATCCAAAACCCAGGATTTAGTAAGTATCACTTTGATCCTATGTGGAGAATCATTGTGATAAGCGGAGATTGATCGAGCGTGGCATAGGAAACTCCTTCCCTATCAAGAGTATGTCATCCACGTACTCTACGAGGATCGTCACCATACTCCCTACAACCTTTTTGTTTATACAAGGTTCATCTACCATTTTGATGATGTCAAACTCTTTGACTACTACATCAAAACAGACGTTCCAACTCCGCGATGCCTGCTTTATCCTATAAAGCATCTTGTACAAGTTTCCGCTGCTCCCACTGTCTACGAAGCTCTCTGGCTGTATATTTACAGACGCTCTCTTCTAAAACATCATTTTAGAAAAGCAGTCATGACACCCAACCGCCAGATATCGTAGTCATGGTATGTAGCTGTGGCAAGTAGGATCCGGATGGACTTAAGCATAGCCACTGGAAAAGGTTTCATCATTATCCACGCCTGGTCGATGACGAAAAACCTTTAACAAGTCTAGCTTTGAAAGTCTCAACTTTTCCATCTACACCAAGTAATCTTCTCAAGATATACTTGCTCCTGATGGGGATTTAACCCTTCAGATATAGCAACCAAAGTCTATACTTTGTTGATGTATAAGGATTCCATCTCAGATTGCTAAGCATCCAGCCATTCTTATAGAGTCTCACTCCTGATGGCCAGCTCGAAACTAGTTGGGTCATCATCTCATGATGCAATCCTCGCTCCCACTGTCATAGAGAAACCGAAGTAACTCTCAGGTGGGTAAGGAACCCTACTAGATCGGCGGAGAGTCTAAGGTTCGTTGGAATCTACTGAATCCTTTGGTTCAATCAAATCATTAGCTGTAGTTTGTATAGCTGGAACTTTTCCAGTTCTACAGAACTGACCTTGCCACGATCTTGTCCGGATTTTGCTTTTAGACATAGGTCGGACATCCCCAAATCTTAACTGACTTAAAAGATGGGCTCTTACCTTTCCATATCACATATGAAGTGGTAGGCAACTGATTTGATTTGAACCCTATTCAATAGGTATGCAGCTTCTCAAGCGCATAACTCCCAAAAGGAAATAAGAAACTCAATAGTACTCATCCTAGAGCACACCATATCATATAGGGTGCTATTGCTCCGCCCCGATATACCATCGTGCTATGGTGTATACGGAGGAGTAATGCTGAGAGAGAATCTCATTCTCCTTTAGAATAGTTCAGGAATTCTATGCACAAGTATTCTCCTCCTTGATCTCATCAAAGGACATAATACTTATACCCTTATTGGTTCTCTACTTCTAACTTATATTCTGTGAATACCTCAAATGGTTCTGACTTGTGTTTCAACAGGAACATATGTCTGAATCTTGAGAGATCATCAGAGAACGTAATGAAGTATAAAGAACCAGTCCTGGCATGTGTAGACAGGGGACCTTACATACATCATCATGTATCAGTCCCAAGAGTTCACTAACTCTTTCTCTGTTTCCAGTAAACAGAGCTATGGTCATCTTATCTCTATGACATGACTGGCAAGTTTCACAATATGTAAATTCGAACTGTTTTAAATATGCATCTAAATGTAACTTCAGCCAGTCGGGTCGCATTGATATGACCTAGTCTACAATGCCTCAAGAAGGATTCGTTCATTTCTGAACTCTTCCTCTTGTGTGTGTTCCGTATACTAAGAACTGTAGTTTGATTTAGAACATTAATGCTTTTAGATAATGTGCCTGAACCGATCAACTTTTGATATAGGAAATGTTCGAAACATTACCCAACAATACAAAATTTTATCGTTTCTTTACTAATAAAGAGACATATATGATTTTGTATATCAGGTTCAGTATCTAATAACATTCGTTCAGAATCAATGTATTTGGAATACAGGGTGACAGTGACCAACAGACTTGGCTGCAACACTTGCCCCATTTTCTGTCTCATGAAACTTATCACCCGTTCTCAGTTCTCTACCTATCTGTAGCCCTATGTAACAGATTACATATCTTGGATCCTGATCCGGTATCAAATACCCAGGACGTAGAGAATACTGAAAAGCAGTTCTGTATAATGAACACACCCGAAGATGATGCATCTGTAAGTCTACGCTAGCGCCCCGGCCGTCTACAGACGCCAAATGCGGAACAAAAACTTTTTATCTGGCGCTATCGTATACTTTAACCCGGATCTTCCATTATTGCTAAACTAACAAACTGTAAAGAGTGTAGAAAGGTTATACCGAACGATCTGAGTCCTTCGTTCTTTAACCATCATCCCACGCTCCGTTGCGGCTGCTCCGATCTTGTCGAACTCCGATCTGCTCGTCGAGGTGGCACCACGTCGACGATTCTTTAAACGGGCTCCCGCCTCTGACTCGAGGCAACTCGGTCGTCAAGTTTGGCAGAAGAGACGACCAAGATTGATGTAGAGAATGAGTAGATGACTTTGTCTCGTTCCGTCCAAAGCTATGGACGGACGGTTAATGAAGTTGCCGAGGGAATTGGGTGATGGAATGAAATGAACTGTAAAATTCCATGCACCCCAAATACTATCATATCTTTTACAACCATATGAAAACATCAAGTGAGAGAGAATGTGAGGAGAGAGAGGGGGCCGGCCACTTATAGGAGTGGGGGGGTGACCGTAAGCAAATATCATGTGTGAACACATGAAAATATCAAGCATAAAGATCTTAAGCAAAACAAGAATGTTTAGAAATCAAAGCATGAGTCACAAGACACCTCACCATATCTAGAACCTTCTAGAACCTTCTAGAAGCATGACTCACCCTCATCCAAGAAAAGATAAATCCGTCTTTAACCGAATGTTAAAAGACGGCTGATAGAAAACTGGAAACTGGCAACTTCCAAAAGAAATCCTGAAACGAATTTCAGGACAACCCCGAAACTGTATAAATATACCCGCATTTGTATTACAACCGAATACAAATGCAACTGAGACAAAGATATTATACCTACTCAATATAATACTCGGATCCGGCTTAAACCAAAGCCGACCAGTATTATCTGCCCGAAAAATAACACGTGCGTAAACGCACGTGCATTTTCCGAACCCTGCCATAAAACCATACGGCCTCTACAACGTTTCGCCCGAACTTGGGAAACTGTCTGTGGGGGACTCTAATGACTCGCCAGTACCCTGGCAGTGGGTTTAACCACAAACCGTCAGCGGCACTAGCTATGCGTAACGGCTGCCCATGGACTAACCTCAAGGGAGGCCGAGGAGCGAACTCAAGGGAGACCGATGAGCAAACTCCTCCGAAAACGCTACTGAGCCTAACAATGACAATGTATATACAGTCCGGTCCGTTCGTCAATGAGTATCGCATATCCGCCTAGGGGGCTAGTAACGTCAGACCCCCAGAAGCAGTATAAGTCGTGTCGGAGTGTAGCCCAAAACACCCTGAGATACTACTGGAGTACCTACCAGTAAATCTCCTGCCATGGCCATGGACTTTGTGTAATGGCTCTCCTAGACACAGCACGACCTCGCCCCCAATACCGGGAGAGACGAATCCCCTGCCGATCCGCTCACGTGCCTCCATATGGCTCGGGACTGTACCCAAAAGCTACCTGTTTGCACGACTCGTTTGAGCCGTGGTAGGGTAGAAATCAAAGCACAGTGGGAACTCACACGAGACAAATGACGACCTCAGGTCGATGAACTAACCTGTACACATGTCACCAGGGAACTGCTATCTGACGATAGTTATAGTACTAACTAGCAGATTCCCGGCGAGTCCTGTCCGGTGTACTCATAACCCAATGAGCACCTGTATACATCTTAGGTGATCCAACTGACACCAGTGGCTTGTGAGACTGGCCACCGCCCCACGTCGGGGTCTCGACTGTATACACTAGTCTACTCCGGAGTATCGATGCCCTATCTCGAAACTCCCACGACTAGGGACCACAATTAAGGATATGCATATAAACTACCCAACTCTCACGTATATGATCGCCATCATACTATTGGTAGTAAAGCAAGATCCTAAGGGCTCTATCAAAGTGTAACATGCAATCAGTCACCTGAACATGTACACGACTGATAAAGGCAAACCAGATAGCATACTATCATCTCGAGTAAGACTGTCCTACCGGGATAGGTCCTCCGCAATCATTGCAATCACGTACCTGCGATCCAATAATTGACTATGAGGGCACTATTTCCAACAATCTCCCACTTGCACTCAAGGCTAGTTATTGCGATGTCGACTACTCACAGCCCGTGTGAAACCGAACATCCAACTCCTCTACTAATCAGTTTCACAAAGCCCGTTTGTAAAACTATTGTGTTCGAGAAATAGCCTCAGTGAGTGGATCCGCCTAGATGTTTCTTTCTATATCTCTCTAAATCTTAAGTTCGCGGAGAAAGCCATCTCCCGAATCGAGTAATACCTGTCTTAGAATATGTCTGGAAATCTGATGGGACCTAGTTCATAAATGAACTCCAAATCCAAACTTCTTAGACTGTATCGATCACTGAACCTAATCAGTATCCGGCACCAAGCCACCCACAGTATTCTCTTGGACCACCTGTCCACAATACTGTCCCTCTTCGTCAGAGGGAAAAACTATAACTCTGACAATCTCTCTGTCAACCATGTCACCTTTGAAGCCTGGAATGATAATCGTCTCCCGAAGGAGGCTGCCGCCATCAAATCCGTAGAACATCCACTTATGTTCTAAAACTGCTTCCTTATGTCTCTCCAGGATTGGATTAATACAAACTTATCGCATCTAGTGCAAAAACAACATCTGGTGTGGTACTTGACACCTCACGATTGACTCAATTGCCTAAGCAAGTGATCTGCTAATCATGCACAGCCCTCTCCCCTTTAGTCTATACGACACCTTTAGAGAGGGTGACTCCATCACCTGCAGGTACACCACCATGCTAGGAGTCATCTATTCTATAAACCATTAGAATATCTGTCAAAGTACCCACATTGGGAAACTACCCAAATCCAGATCTAAAACCATAGATCCAGAAGCCAGAATGTCAAATATTATATCCATATCCTGTCTGGAGAAACAACTGTGTGACGACCATAGTACAACCGATCGTAGTTATAGGAATTTTACTTCCTACTCTGTGTATGTCATCCAGATACCATGACATCACACCCTACTACCTTCTTAACAGATCCATCCCCTATTCTGATTGAAGTCAAACCCATGACTGTCACATCAAAATTAGATGATCTATCTCCGCTATAACTGCTCTAGTCTATAAATAGACATAAGCTACTTGCCCACTATGCTTCCGATGCGCCCACTGACTACGACAACCCTCCTACCGGGTCTCATATCCTGGAACAACAGTAGTGTCAAGTCTGGGTAGATAAGAACCTCCCTGTCACCGTCCTTGAGGCTACCGAAGTACCTCTCGGGTGTCTGAGGTTACCCACCATATCTGCGGAGTGGCTATTGGAATGTCAAACCTGATTGAATATATAGGTCCTATTAAATTTTCTGTAATCGTTCGCGGTTCTGGAATCACTTCCAGTTCTACCATACTCCCACTACTGTTTTCTGAAAAAATCCATTTTACTAAAACTGTGGCGAGTCAAGAACAATATCACTATTGATCTTCCAAATGGTAGAATATCAACCATCGTCATAGCCAGGGTCAACCCACAAACAGCCATTACAGAAACGTGCCCTGAGTTCTCCAGTGTCTGGTTTTAAGCATAAGCTGGACAACTCGCCGTACCTTAATATCTTTTAAGGTACGATCCATTCTATATCCAATACAGAAACTTTGGCACTTATTTAATTGGAACCATATTCAAATCATGCAGCTGTCTCCAGTGCATATCACTTTAATGGAAAGAGGCTAATCAGCATTACTCAACTTAGGAATCCATCCAATTATGAATAACCTGAAAGAGAAACACGATTCTCAAAACCATCACTATTTTCTGAATACCAATCACAAGAATCTACATCTTCGATCTCTTTGAAGAATCCCGATACTTGTGATACCTGGTTCTCTACTTTATTCTTATACCCACAACTTCTCAAAACTTAGACCTTGTATTTCATCGAAACACTTGTCCAAATACTAGAGAAGTTATAACTAAATAGAACATAGTACGAGAACCTACCCCTTTGTCCTGATGGACACTGGACAACATAAAATACTCTGTATAAGTCCGCTGAGTTGAACAACTCAAAACCTGTGCGTCGTAGGTTGAAAACTGTACCCTGGCGACTTCCTCAAATATCACCAATTACAACGAATTCCGATATAATGAGGATAATCACCTAATTCCCAATAACTTACTCCCACTCATCATCTGTAAAACCATACAGATATGAGAATGTAACCTGGTAAATACATACCCTTAGAGTAAGTGTCTAATCGGGAAAACAGTTTTTCTTTAACAATGCACTGAAACATGAAAATGTTTCGTAGGGGTATCCTGGTATTCATAGCAATGCCTCTTCCATAATCCAATTCATGACTTCAACCGTATATTTTATTGCCATCTCTCCAAATCCCTTTATTTGTCTTTAGCCGTTACCTTCTGTACACCATCGTTAGGCTAAATGGTTTTCTTCCTTCCCTACCTGTCGGCACCAGCCTATGGTTTGGAAGAAGACTATCTAGTAAGCATAACAGGTGTACCCTCCTAAACCAAGGAGTACTCGCATCTCGAGAGAAGGTGATGATAAAAGACAACTGAATAATACATTTTCCTTTAAAGGTGAAATAGGAGTGGCGATGAAGTACGCGGTTTTGGTCGTGAATGATATCAGTCGCAATTTACTTTGCCCTCTTTCTAATCCCTTTATTTTGTCTTTACATATTACCTTCTGCACACCCTAGTTAGGCCAATTGGTTTTCTTCATTCCCTACCTTTCGGCACCTGCCTATGGTTTGGAATAAGACTATCCAATAAGCGTAATAGGTGTACTCTCCTAAACCTAGGAGCTCTCGCAACCTGAGAGAAGGTGACAATAAAAGACAACTGAATAAACCAATTCTATTTCTCCTGAACCTTGATCCATCCTCGAAGAAATCCCTTCGAGTTCGTATATAACCATACGATGGATCTATCCAATAGAAGTGGATATCCGTAGCAATACGGGTGTTCTGAGAAATTCAAAGGGTAGAAGATAGAGTGGCAATGACTTATGCAACATCGACAATCCAAAAGCCAGTATTTTAAGAAGGTTCGGTCAACTTGGTCACTGAGTCATAGTCTAGGGTCGATCAAAGGTCGCTGCCAAAGAGAGAGAGAGAAAAGAATCACTCTGCGTGCACTCTAACCTAGATCAGAATGGTTATCACTTTATCTAATCCGGAAACCTCCCACTGTCCTGTCAAATTCTCCTCCAAACCAAAAAGAAGAATCAATCGGGATCACCCGAAGAGTAAACCAACTCATCAGTGGGAATCGGGATCCAACTCTCATCGCATGATAACGTGACGGAATCCACTCGCGTTATCACACTCCAGAAGGTATGCACATGCCTGGCAAGTTTCAGTTTCTTTAGAAACTCCCGATATGATTTTTACCCCATGTTCTTATGACCTTGGCGAATGTCAACAAATCATAAGTCACATGTCAAGTTCTGCCCGTCATTATCTTGTTAATTTGAACCCACCCGTACATACCCTTGACGAAAGCCAACAAGGTAATACGACTGTCCCAAACCAACACATCTATCTATGCAACAAATGAATACCCCAGCAACTACCAAACACTATGCCTTGACGAAAGCCAACAAACATAGCTTGAATATTACTGACCATCCATAAGAAACGACGGAGGGCTACGGCTGGTTTTTGGCGAAAAACCTTTAGCGTAATGAACTTGATCTCGTTGAAGGAACTTGATAGCTTTTTAAAATATAGTGACGAAAACCTTTGCTAAAGAGGTCACTCCCGGTGAAGGGATCTCGGCTCTTTCCTCGTGGAATGAGGTGCAGGATATTCCACTGAATACCTCTATGCAAAGCAACTTGTAATCGACTATAGTGAAGTTATTACCCTGACGCAAACTTCTGCCCAAGGGGTCAGTCCCGGTGAAGGGATATCGGCCCTTGCCCCGTCGAATGAGGTGCAGGATATTCCACTGAATACCGCTATGCAAAACAAAAGGAAACGTCTTTGCAATAACACTTTTTAAATTTGTTCCAACAACATCAAACAGGTTTGTTTAACTTTGCATTGATCAGAATCAATACAGTCCCATCAATCAATCACACCAGAAAAGAACGAAAATAAAATGTACGTATATGCCATCCGCATTCGTCACTAGGTCCCGTCATCACCCGTTAGGTTACTTAACTAACGACAGAGCGGGGACTGGACTAGCGCGGGTGTAAAACATATACAACATCTAATAGTATATAAACCAATATACAATAATCGCTCCAGGCGTGATAATATGCAACATTACAGAAAAGTAATAAGCATCACAGAACAATACAGATATCTGGGATCCCCGGGTTTCACAGAGCCGCTGCTGAAACCCGACGTTCCCCTGTCGTGTGGATAGCCTGTGCAATGAAACCTAGACCCCTACGGGTGCGGCAAGTTACCCGCCAAAACCTGAAGCGAGGCAGCCCCCTACAGCATAGTGAATGGACCACCCTGCACTCTACGGAATCCGGTAATCTTGGGCACCCCTCCTTGAGTCAATTGTACCCCCTACGAGTGCGGTGAATAGTCTGCCAATTCTAGAGTGGGGCCCCTCTGCCCCTCAAAGCCATGAGATGCGGACCCGTTGCCCCCCAGAACCCGGCTATCCGTGCACTCCGTCGCGGGGCAAAACCTAGTACAGTAATGAAAAATAGTACAACAGGTACATCGACCGCAACCTGGTCGTGCCCCAAAAGAATATTATACAACAGGCAGTGACGGCAGTCCACAAGTTGGACGCTCGCCCCGCAATATCAAATGTACAAATAAACTCAAACTGTACTACCATTGCACACTGCTATCCACCACGACAAATCCGCAATATCACAGCACAACACAGAACATCATCGCGAATGTCACGTTCGCAAACCCGTCTAAGAGAACTATAGCAATCGGACGCGGTTTACCGATCAAATGACATTCCCGGTCGGAGATATAATGTAAGCACTGTAAACTAACATGTTTAAATTTCGATCGACCAAATATCAAGAAATGGGCCCCACTGCTTATTGGTGAACAGTAACAAAATCTGGGCCAAAACGATATTTACCAAAAACCCCAAAATCCAACAGAGAACCCACTGTACAAATTTGGGAGCATGAGCTCACCAAGTGGCCGCGGATGCGCGGCCAAACCATGGGTTTGGCCGCGTTTCCGCGGCGGTTTGGTGGATTCATGTCCCCAAATTTTGTCGTGGTTCTTAGAAAAGCCTGCACAGTTTTCTGAGACATGTATAAAAATTTTAGGAGGCCATTTAAAATCAACAGAAACTGTCAAGTTGGAATTTTGCAATTTTCGATTTCCGGTTCGATCGATGTTTTAAACGCGTTAGCACAAGTTAGTATAGCAAAATGGTGAGGCTCTGACACCACTGTAAGTCTACGCTAGCGCCCCGGCCGTCTACAGACGCCAAATGTGGAACAAAAACTTTTTATCTGGCGCTATCGTATACTTTAACCCGGATCTTCCATTATTGCTAAACTAACAAACTGTAAAGAGTGTAGAAAGGTTATACCGAACGATCCGAGTCCTTCGTTCTTTAACCATCATCCCACGCTCCGTTGCGGCTGCTCCGATCTCGTCGATCTCCGATCTGCTCGTCGAGGTGGCACCACGTCGACGATTCTTTAAACGGGCTCCCGCCACTGACTCGAGGCAACTCGGTCGTCAAGTTTGCCAGAAGAGACGACCAAGATTGATGTAGAGAATGAGTAGATGACTTTTTCTCGTTCCGTCCAAAGCTATGGACGGACGGTTAATGAAGTTGCCGAGGGAATTGGGTGATGGAATGAAATGAACTGTAAAATTCCATGCACCCCAAATACTATCATATCTTTTACAACCATATGAAAACATCAAGTGAGAGAGAATGTGAGGAGAGAGAGGGGGCCGGCCACTTATAGGAGTGGGGGGGTGACCGTAAGCAAATATCATGTGTGAACACATGAAAATATCAAGCATAAAGATCTTAAGCAAAACAAGAATGTTTAGAAATCAAAGCATGAGTCACAAGACACCTCACCATATCTAGAACCTTCTAGAACCTTCTAGAAGCATGACTCACCCTCATCCAAGAAAAGATAAATCCGTCTTTAACCGAATGTTATAAGACGGCTGATAGAAAACTGGAAACTGGAAACTTCCAAAAGTGATCCTGAAACGAATTTCAGGACAACCCCGAAACTGTATAAATATACCCGCATTTGTATTACAACCGAATACAAATGCAACTGAGACAAAGATATTATACCTACTCAATATAATACTCGGATCCGGCTTAAACCAAAGCCGACCAGTATTATCTGCCCAAAAAATAACACGTGCGTAAACGCACGTGCATTTTCCGAACCCTGCCATAAAACCATACGGCCTCTACAACGTTTCGCCCGAACTTGGGAAACTGTCTGTGGGGGACTCTAATGACTCGTCAGTACCCTGGCAGTGGGTTTAACCACAAACCGTCAGCGGCACTAGCTATGCGTAACGGCTGCCCATGGACTGACCTCAAGGGAGGCCGAGGAGCGAACTCAAGGGAGACCGATGAGCGAACTCCTCCGAAAACCCTCCTGAGCCTAACAGTGACAATGTATATACAGTCCGGTCCGTTCGTCAATGAGTATCGCATATCCGCCTAGGGGGCTAGTAACGTCAGACCCCCAGAAGCAGTATAAGTCGTGTCGGAGTGTAGCCCAAAAACACCCTGAGATACTACTGGAGTACCTACCAGTAAATCTCCTGCCATGGCCATGGACTTTGTGTAATGGCTCTCCTAGACACAGCACGACCTCGCCCCCAATACCGGGAGAGATGAATCCCCTGCCGATCCGCTCACGTGCCTCCATATGGCTCGGGACTGTACCCAAAAGCTACCTGTTTGCACGACTCCTTTGAGCCGTGGTAGGGTAGAAATCAAAGCACAGTAGGAACTCACATGAGACAAATGACGACCTCAGGTCGATGAACTAACCTGTACACATGTCACCAGGGAACTGCTATCTGACGATAGGTATAGTACTAACTAGCAGATTCCCGGCGAGTCCTGTCCGGTGTACTCATAACCCAATGAGCACCTGTATACATCTTAGGTGATCCAACTGACACCAGTGGCTTGTGAGACCGGCCACCGCCCCTCGTCGGGGTCTCGACTGTATACACTAGTCTACTCCGGAGTATCGATGCCCTGTCTCGAAACTCCCACGACTAGGGACCACAATTAAGGATATGCATATAAACTACCCAACTCTCACGTATATGATCGCCATCATACTGTTGGTAGTAAAGCAAGATCCTAAGGGCTCTATCAAAGTGTAACATGCAATCAGTCACCTGAACATGTACACGACTGATAAAGGCAAACCAGATAGCATACTATCATCTCGAGTAAGACTGTCCTACCGGGATAGGTCCTCCGCAATCATTGCAATCACGTACCTGCGATCCAATAATTGACTATGAGGGCACTATCTCCAACAGCATCAGTATGCACTTTCTTCGTTTGGGCGGCACGGGAATTCTGGTAATCCCCAATTTCCTACTCTGTCTTATAACAATTATAAGTTAGAGCGGGACCAACGTTCCCCAACTCAGTATAAAAAGCGGGTTCGGTCAATAATCTGTATTATTATCTTGATTAAGGCGTGATATGGTCGCTACCTGGAGAAAGAGAGAAGAAAACACTCAGCGTATGCTCTTGCAAGATCAGATTGGTTATTATTTTATCTAATCAGGATGGCTCCCACTGTTTTTATCAAATCTTCCTTCAAACCCTAAAAGGAAAGACTAGCCGGGATTAATTACACACTACAAGTTCGCCAATCTTTTAGCCAGGCCAGTGTCGGTACTTTGAGGGAGGTCCCCCGTGCTTTCGCACGAACCTAATTAATGTAAACCTCGTTGACACCTTTCTAGACACCTACTTGATCGGCTAATTGTAATGCGTAAAACTCTCCCAGGAGTAACAATTGCTCGCAGTGGGTATCGGGATCCAACTATCTCATAGAAGGTATGCAATCTCATTGCAAATTTCAACACTTGAAATTCCCGATAATATTTTGCCCCTAACCTCCTATGACCTTGATAAAGGCCAACAAACCATAGGATGCTAGTCAAGTTCAACCCGTCATTTCCTGATTGAATTAAACCCACCCGCACGACCCTTGACAAAGGCCAACAAGGTCGCACGACTCCCCTAACCCAATCTGTATCATATGCATAAGCAGATAAGCACCGGTCAGCTACCGCACACTACGCGTTGACAAAGGCCAACAAACGCAGCACGAATACTAACTACTACTTATCTGAAATGACGGAGGGCTACGACAGGTTTTTCTGAAAACCTATTGCGTAATGAACTTGATATCGTCATAGAATCAAATGATTTTAAAATGGAGTGTTTTTTTAGGCTTTTCTAGTTTTGCTAAAGGGGTCACTCCCGGGGAAGGGATCGTCGGCCCTTTCCTCGTCGAATGAGGTGCGGGATATATCATATATATCACTGTGCAAAGCAGAAACTATAGAAGCTATCAAAAGACAAACTGGGTGTGTAGCATCTGCCAATTATTGCTAAAGAGGTCACTCCCGGTGAAGGGATCGTCGGCCCTTTCCTTATCGAATAAGGTGCAGGATATATCATATATACCGCTGTGCAAAGCAAGAACTGTAGCTACCTGTTTTGTTTTTGAAATTCGATTCTACAACATCTTTAGTTTTCTTTTACTTTCATTAATCATATTAATGAAGTCCCATCATTTAAGTACCTAAACATCACAGATAAATACGACGTACACTTATGCCATCCGCATTCGCCTCGATGTCCCCTCGTGCACCGTTAGGTTAGGTAACTAACGGCAGAGCGGGGCAGGGCTAGCGCGGGTGTAAAACATAAGTAACGTCTATATAATATATCATATATACTATATACAATATCTATCTGAACAAATCACATGATCACATCACAGATATCGCAGCAGATGAAACATATGAAATATTGGATATACTAGGACGTCCGTGTTTTCAATACGAGCCAGTATAAAACACGGATTCCACGGTCGCGATGAATAGCTAAACCCACACCCCTAGACCCCTACGAGAGCGGCAAGCAACCCTACCAATTCTAGAGTTAGGAGACCCGGACTCGACTCCTCGAGTTGGTCTCCCACTGGACTCTAGAACCCGGTTACTTATGCTCCACTCCTTAGGTCTATCCTAGTGCGGAAAAGGAAATAATATACAAAAGGTGACATCTTCCGCAACCTGGAAGTGCCCCAATAAAAGAATATTACATACAAGTTTTTACATGAATGAAAATGAAAAACACTCATCTCACATAAAAAAAAACCCCGGCTATTCAAACACGACGATCCAATATAACATATCCAGCAACACATAACATCACATGTCATCAACGTAAGTAAATATGCCCATCCCAATTGTCGTTGACATATAGCAACGAAACCGGCGATATCACATATTACGCTTACGGTCACAGAGAAGAAAGTGTAAAACTACAACAGTTGGAATCCGCAACCTGCATAGACATCGCATGCCTAATCAAATGAATTCCTTAGACATCGCATGCCTAACAATTATAAACCTCGCATTTTAGTCTCATTATCGAAAACACTTTTCAATATCAAGTCGGGCAATTCAACAAGATTCCCGACATCCTGATCGAATGCTCGTCGCAAACTTCAGTAGGCGACCGCACTCCCGACGCCGTCGACGAAGTGCACCAAGGCGGAACACCGCTACCGCGAGCACCCGAACGGATGCTTTCGGCGACAGGGTTCTCCTACAGTCACTTGGTCGGGGCTATGGAGTGAGGTTGTCTATTAAGTTTACCCGGCGAGTATCCGCGTACGCTACGTGATTGCGACGGACTTTTGATCACATCAAAATTCCGTGGCAACCGATCAAGTAAGACTAAAGTGCTATGTTTATAACATTCATATCAGTTATCTCATAACTACTTGTGGATTCCAAGTATTGTATCACATTCCAGATAAACAGAAAATGTTAAACTTTCCGATCGAACAGTCAAACACCCAAGTTTTCCCGATAATAGCTCAACTCATGAAACAAGTTTAAAAACATCCAGTTCATACCTCAGTACCAACGGTCCAGCCGTAGAAGGGTCAAGCCAACGCCTCACATGTGGCACGCCGTACTGCCACAAACCCGAAGGTTCAAAGGGCAGTTCAAGACGGTCACATAATCGAGTTAAGGTTTGTTGTCTTCTAGAGGGACCATCGCGTTACTTGCACTACTTAGAACGTCGATAAACTACGGAAAGATCCAACACTTGGAAATTTCCCGACAGGGGAAAATGTGGGTATTTATATCCGGTCAAACTTTTTAACATATTCAATAATTATCCGGAAAACACATAGACAAGATTAGACAATCCGATCGAATCTACGAACTCCCAATACAACCCAGAATATTCAACTCTTGAATAAATATTAAAAATTCCCAGAAAATACAGCAAACAAAATAAGACATTACTGTGTAAACAGTGTTTCAAGAAGAGATATTTTGGCCGCGGAACCGCCGCAGAAGCCATGCTTCTGCCGCGGTTCCGCCGCGCTTTAATCATATCTTTTGGTCATTTTTGCACCGTAATTCTTAAAATTTCCTGCTGAATTTTTTAAGAATTTTTAATCTGGAAAAAACCCGGTTTTGTAAAAATGTCCAGAGAGGGTGAAAAATTGGGGTTACGGGTTCGATCGGGTTTCTAACATCGTCTACGCATCGCCTAAGGCTCTAGCTAGGCTCTGATACCACTGTAGGGTTCCTAGGCACTCTAATGAGGTCTCACAAGGCATCAACCATGCCAAATTCTAATTTTACAAGTGCCGAGAAACCCTAATACGGATCATTGACTAGAGTTTAAGCGAATACGAGCAACTAGTTAACAACTTAACTAAGAGTGAACGGAAAATACAACCTTTGTAGATCCGGTAGTCCACCTCCATAGCTCCGTGACGATGTCTCTTCGCTGCGATCATCGGATCCCGGACTCCGGCGATGGTTTCGTCGGAGAAATGATCAGGCTAGGTCGTTGACTTCGATGCCGAAGATGATCTACGTCGAGGCAACTCAAACTCGAGCTCCGCCTTCACCAAGTCAAGAAACTTGTGAAGACAACACACTCTATTACAGGGCAAGTAGTAGAGGATGAAGAAATAGGAAGTGGGTTGAATTTATATTTGGATTTCTCACTCTTTTGATCATTTCACCATTGGAGGTAGCAAGGTTTCTTCTTCTTGATGAAGATGAAGAAGAAGAAGAAGAAGAATATCATGAGAATGATGAATGAATAATAAAATCAAATTGATCTTATCATAATGCAACCTTGGGTTAGATTTAACTCTTGTAGAGAGCAAACCTTAGTTTAGCTAATGGTTAGGTTTAAATATAAAACAAAATGGTTACTAATTCAAAGCTCCATGAAGCTTCCACAAAAGACAAAATTAGCAACCATTTCATTTTAGCCAAAAGAAATAAATAAAATAAATAAAATGAATAAGTGAATAATTAAAACCATAACAATTAATCTAAACATGGTTCAAATCAAACATACACCCAAGTTTGCATGTATCATCAAACATGATACAAACTAGTGCACAAAACTATATCATATATACAATGTGCACATCAAGTGAGAAAATCCATCTTAAGTGAACCAATACTAGTTAATGTAAAGTAATATATCAAATATATAATTATACATTAAATCATTAAATCGACACTTGATTTAATGATCCGGTCATATCGCATATAACCGACTAATATCAATAGTAACAAATTATCGAATCAACACTTGATCCGATAACCCGGCTATATCGCATATAACCGATCAATGTTACAAATCGCAAGAATAGAATCAAGTATCTTATACTGGTATTATTCTCGGTCCCGCACATATCTCATATGCGCTCCTATTTCGTTTTGCTTGAGCCAGGAAACCTCTGTGTAGGACTCTAAAGACTCGTCAATACGCCGGCAGCAGGTGATGATCATATCAAACACCCACAAGCCGCAAGCGGTCTGCTAAACGTAACGGCCACCCGGGTATTGAGCGATCAGAAGATCAACGAGCAAGCCCTCTCACACTCCTGTGAATCCATCCAGTAACACTTACCGTACAGTCCGGTCAGTTCGTCTGATATGTCGCATATCTCGCCTAGGGATGGTAAACGTCAGACCCCAATAGCTTGACAAGTCATGCCGACGTGAGGTCCATAACAATAGTGAAACTACTGATAACTCTTTCCAGTATATCACCGCAACCCTGGCCAGGGATTTCCTGTTATGGCCAGTCGAGCATAGCGCAACATCAACCCCAATACCGGGAGAGACGAATCCCCTCCTATCGCTTATTGCTTCCATGTGAATCGGGACTGTATCCAAAAACCACCTGTTTGCACGACTCAGTAGAGCCGTGGTAGGGTGGAAATCAAAGCACAGTAGGAGACACACAAGACTCTATGACGATCTCGGGTCAACAGACTAAGCTGTACCAGTGTCACCAGAGAACTGCCATCTAACGTGAGGTATAATCCCATCTGGGAGTTCTCGGCGAGTCCGTTCAGTGTACCCGGTCTCCACTGAGCACCCGCATACCATCTCTGATGTCAAACACCAATGGATATGGGATCATCCATCGCCTATCACATGGGTCGAGAAGATATACGCTACTCTACTCTGGAATATCGATGCCCCGTCTCGATATTCCCACGACTAGGAACATTGAAGGATGTACTCATGGACTACCCAGGCCTCACTAGTATGATCTGCATCATTGTCCTGGAAGTCGAGTACACATCCTAAGGGCTTTATCAACATGTAACAGAGAGACAGAAAGTATACATGTTAAGATAAAGAGCAACCAGATAGCGTACTATCATGTCAAGCAAGAAAGTCCTACCTATATATGTCCCAGCATCCACTACAATATACATCCAATGTACAGTAATGGCCTCTAGGGCATACATATAATTAACACAAACCAAATTAGGTGCCTACCACTCCATATGTGATATGGTATGGAAAGAGCCCATGTCTTAAGTAAGTTAAGATTTGGGGTTGTCCGACCTATGTCAAAAGCAAAATCTGGACAAGCTCGAGGCAAGGTCAGTTCTGTGGAAGTTTGTTGGATATCCCAAGCATTCGCAAGGGAATATCTTCTACCATACCGAGGAACAAAAGGTGTTTTATTTCTCGGCATGCCACCTTTTTTAGAAAAGAAATTTATTTTGGAAACAAATTTGTGGTCATGAGGTAGAACTAGAAGGAGTTCCTGCTATATAAACTACAGCTGATGATTTGGTAGAACCGGAGGATTCAATAGCTCTCAACGAACCCCAGCCTCTCCGCCGATCTGGTAGGGTTCCTCACCCATCTAAGAGATACTTCGGTTTTCTCTATGACAGTGGGAGCAAGAATTGCATCATGAGATGATGACCCAACTAGTTTCGAGCAGGCCATCAAGAGTGGAGACTCTGTAAGAATGGCTGGATGCTATGTGATCTGAGATGGAATCTATGTACACCAAAA
This sequence comes from Agapanthus africanus, assembly GCA_030015575.1. NCBI lineage: Eukaryota > Viridiplantae > Streptophyta > Magnoliopsida > Asparagales > Amaryllidaceae > Agapanthus > Agapanthus africanus. Next base: position 328,199,291 of record CM057350.1, on the reverse strand, counting down.
AAGTATGGACTTTGGTTGCTATATCTGAAGGGTTAAATCCCCATCAGGAGCAAGTATATCTTGAGAAGATTACTTGGTGTACATGGAAATGTTGAGACTTTCAAAACTAAGACTTGTTGCAAAAGGTTCCCGCCATCAACCAGGTATGGATAATGATGAAACCTTTTCTCCAGTGGCTATGCTTAAGTCCATCCGGATCCTACTTGCCACTGCTACAAACCATAACTACAATATCTGGCGGTTGGGTGTCATGGCTGTTTTCTAAATAATGATTTAGAAGAGAGCGTCTATAAGTACACAGCCAGAGGGCTCCATAGACAATGGGAGCAGCGGAAACGTCTGCAAGTTGCTTTACAGGTTAAAGCAGGTATCGCGGAGTTGGAACATCTGTTTTGATATGGTAGTCAAAGTGTTTGACTTCATCAAAATGGTAGATGAACCTTGTATATACAAAAGGGCTGTAGAGAGTAAGGTGGTCTTCCTCGTATAGTACGTGGATGACATACTCTTGATAGGAAAGGTTTTTCCTATGCTACACTCGATCAATCTCCTCTTATCACATTGATTCTCCATATAGGATCAAGGTGATACCTCCTAAATCCTGGGTTTTGGATCTATGAGATAGATCTATGTGGTTGTTAGGGTTCTCACTAGGTGTAGTAAGATGGTATCAATCGATCTTGGGGAGAATCACTGGATAGCTTACAGGGTGGTAAGGTCGACTGAATGTCAGTCATAGGCATTGCCTTTACCCTCAGTGGAGGAACGGTATGTTGGAAGAGTTCCAAGCTAGATACCGTAGAAAACAAGACGATAAAGGATGGATACATCGCTACCAAAGATACTACCAAAGAGGAAGTTTGGGTGTATATTAGTTCATGAGATGAACTTAGTTCCTACCATTGTGTGACAATGGAGTTGTGGCTTATGCCTAGGAACCCCCGTCCCATCAGTGATCCAGACATATTCAAAGGCAGTATCACTTGATCATGGAGATGGTTGATCTCTAGGAGATCGAGGTTAGGAGAGTAGACTCAGAGGACAGCACGGCGGATTCACTCACAAATGCCTTTTCCAAAAGAGAGACTTTTATGGGATGGTTGAGTATGAGATACTTCAACCACTGCTATATGATGGCCCTAGTGTAAGTGGGAGATTGTTAGTTAAATGTATGCCCTAGAGGCCATTACTGTACATGAGATGTACATTGTAGTGGATGCTTGGACATATATAGGGAGGAATTTCTTCACAGCTGTCCGGTGATTCTCCCCTAGGTTGGATTGATACCTCTTACTACACCCAGTGCATAAGCTACATCAGGGTGTGTACATAACATCGCATATATTATAGATCCTACGGCTGAAGCATTAGGTCTAATGCTCATGCGAGCACTCTCTTCATCAGTCTTTGGGCAAAAGTCCTTGGAGAGAGTGACTCCATGGCTACCGGGTAAGGCACCCCGCTTAGAGTCTTCCATACTAAACCTCTTTAGGATGGTGTTAATGTACCTGGTTTGGGACAATCCCAACAACCTTTTAGATCTATCCCTATAGATCTTCATGTCCAATGTGTATGAGGCATCACCTAGGTCCTTCATGGAGAACCTTTGTGATAAGAACAGTTTGACCGATTGTAGCATAGGAACATCGTTTCCTATCAGAAGAATGTCATCCACACACAATATGAGAAATGTGACAGTACTTCCTACAATCTTCTTATAAACACAAGGTTCATCTGGATTTTTGACGAAATGAAACTCTTTGATAACATCATCAAAATAGATGTTCCAACTCCGTGATGCCTGCTTTAATCCATAAATGGATTTAAGCAACCTACATACTTTCTCGCTGCTCCCACTATCAATGAAGCTCTCTGGCTGATCCATATAAACGCATTCTTCTAAATCACCATTTAAAAAAGCAGTTTTAACGTCCATCTGCCAGATTTCATAGTCGTAGTGAGCAGCAATAGCAAGTAGGATCCAAATGGATTTAAGCATGGCTACTGGAGAAAAGGTTTCATCATAGTCCAGTCCTGGTCTTTGACGAAATCCTTTCGCCACAAGTCTTACCTTATAGGTCTCCACCTGCCCATCTACACCGATCTTTTTTTTAAAGATCCATTTGCACCTTACGGGTTTTACCCCAGAGGGTACAACTTCCAAAGTCCATACTTTGTTGGTGTACATAGACTCTATTTCGGATCTCATGGCATCCAGCCACTTCACAGAGTCACCATTCGTGATAGCTTGTTGAAAACTGGTAGGGTCATCATCATCCATGATGCAATCTTCTCTATCACCATCAATAAGAAAACCGTAGTATCTCTCCGATGGGCGAGAAATCCTACCAGATCTACGGAGTGGCTGAGGTTCTTAAGATTCTGTTGCAACATCAGGTTCAACCAAGTCGTCATTTGTAACTTGTGTCTCTAGAACCTCTTCTAGATCTACCACATAGCCATCAATATCATTTGGAAAAATCTTATTTTCTAAAAATGTGGCATGTTGAGAAACAAACACCTTTTGTTCCTCCTTGTGGTAGAAAAGATATCCAAACGAATGTTTTGAATATCCCATAAATATACACTTAACCGATCGTGTCTCGAGTTTGTCTGCATTCTTCTTTTTGACAAAAGCCGGACAACCCTAAATCTTAACTCGCTTAAAAGATGGTCATTTCCCATACCATATCTCATATGGAGTGGTAGACAAGGTCTTGGCTGGAACTTTGTTCAACAAAAAAGATGCAGTCTCCAATGCATGCCCCCAAAAGGAGAGAGGTAACTCGGTATCACTCATCATGGATCATACCATATCTAATAGAGTAAGATTCCGCCACTCTGACACACCGTTGTGCTGTGGTGTGTAAGGATGAGTGAGCTGAGAGAGAATCCCATTCTCTTTTAAGAAGTTTGAAAACTCTGTACTAAGATACTCTCCACCTCGATCTGATCGAAGTATTTTGATGCTCATTCCTGTTTGTTTTTCTACTTCAAGTTTGTACGCCTTGAATTTCTCGAAAGCTTCAGACTTATGCTTTAACAAAAACACATGACCGAATCTTGAGAAATCATCAGTAAAAGTTATAAAGTAAGAAAAATCGCCTCTCGCATGTGTATAAATTGGCCCACATACATCACCATGTATGAGGCCCAAGAGCTCTGTAGCTCTTTCTCCATGTCCAGTAAACGGAGTTTTGGTCATCTTTCCTTTGATACAAGACTAACAAGTCGCATAAGATTTATACTCAAAAGGATTTAAATATCCATCTTTATGAAGCTTGTTTAGTCTTGTTTCATTAATATGACCAAGTCTACAATGCCAAAGAAAAGCTTCATTTATATCTGAAAATTTTCTTTTATTTGTGTGTTGTATGTTGAAAACCGTATGTTGATTTAGGACGTATATCCCATTATTAAGTGTACCATAACCAATCAACTCTTGATTCAGTTTAATGTTCATAATATTGTGCTGCAATATAAAATTATATCCTTAATTATCTAATAAAGAAACGAATATTATATTACAAAGCATGCAAGGTATATAATAACATGGGTTCAAAACCAATATACAACCCGACAACAACCCTAGGTAATACTCTCCCACTGAAACTGCATGTACATTGGAACCATTTCCAACTCGGAGAGTGCGATCACCGGTCTTCAAAACTCTGCTATTTCTCAAGCCCTGAACAGAATTGCATATATGAGAAGCCGAACCGGTATCTAATACCCAGGAAGCAGAGTTTATAGAAAAACAGTTTTCAGTCATGAACACACCTAAAGCTAAAGCATCACCATGCTTCCTTTTCTTGAGATCAAGGTATTCAATACAGTTCCGCTTCCAGTGCCCCGTCTTCTTGCAGTGAAAACATTCTCCTTTTCCTGACTTCTCAACCTTGGATTTGTCTCTCTCTCTCTCTTGTGCCTTCTTGATTCCACTTCTCGGTTTGGTGGATTTCTTCTTATGCCTTCCCTTGGCCTTGCCTTTTGGGAAGGAAGAGGAAGATTGTCCAACAATCAGAGAGGGAGACTTCGCCTTAACCATGCTCTCTGCACTTCTCAACATATTGAGAAGTTTGGGTAGTGACTTCTCCATGTTATACATGTTGAAGTTCACTATGAATGGTGCAAAGGCAGGGGAAGAGACTGAAGAACAATATCAATATACTGTCTGTTCTCCATTGTCCATCCGAGGTCCTCAAGCTCTTCAATAAGAGCTATCATCTTCAAAACGTGATCGCCTACTGGTGTGCCGGAGCCATCCGCATCTGAAACAACTTTCGAGATTCTTTGTATCTCAGGGTCCGAGATTGCTCCTCATACAACTCTTTTGTATGGAGAAAGATGGATTGAACATCTATCTGCTCATGCTGCTTTTGATGTGTATTATCCATCGATGCAAGCGTGAGGCATTTGGCAGTAGCACGGTCAATATCCCACATTTTGCGGATCTCCCTATCCGCAACAGAAGATCCAGGGCCTGGGCTGGGTGGGACTGAGGCAGTGAGGACATATGATACCTTATCATATGTGAGAGAAATGTTAATGTTCCTCAGCCAGTCTTTATAGTTCGGCCCGGTTAGCTTATTTTTCTCTAACAAAAGCTTTAAGTCCAGTCATGGTTATCTGCCATTTGGAGAGAGAAAAGAATACACTCAGCGAAAGCTCTTGCAAAGATCAGATTGGTTATTATCTTAGCTAATCGATGTCTCCCACTGCTTTTATCGAATTTTCCTTCAAACCTTAAAAATAAAATTAGTCAGGATTGATTACATTCTACAAATTCGCTAACCGTTCAACCAGGATAGTGCCGGTACTTTGAGGGAGGTTCCCCATGCTTTCGCACGGACCTAATTAAAATAAACCTCGTTTTTTCCAGAGGCGTAGCCCCGTTGACACCTTTCTAAACACCTATTGGGTTATGTTAGTGTATATGCCCTAGAGGCCATTACTGTATCATACTAGTTTGTATATTACTTAATGGAAGCTTTGGATATTCACCTTGTATAAAAAATCTTGCTCAATATAGTAGTATGCTACTTGGTTTGTTTCTACTTCAATGTGTACATGTGTTTATTTTGCGATATCACCTATACGCATTAGTGGAGCCCTTAGGATCTTTGCTTGATTACCAGCGTTGTGATGGCAGTCACACTAGTGGGGGCTGGGTAATCTATAAGCACATCCTTATACAGGTCCCTAGTCGCAGGACTATCGAGACAGGGCATCGATACTCCGGAGTAGACTAGCATATGCGCTTCTCATCCCAGTGTGGGAGATGGTCTGTCCCACAGCCATCAGTACGTCGTACTGGAGATAGTATACGGGTGCTCGTTAGGTTACGAGTACACTGGACAGGACTCGTCGGGAACTGACAGGTTGGTATTATACCTATCGTCAGTTATCAGTTCCCAGGTGACATGAGTACAGCTTAGTCCGCTGACTTGACACTGGCACTTCGCCTCAAGTGTGTTCCCACTGCACTTTGATCACTATCCTACCACGGCTCAAAGGAGTCGTGCAAACAGGTAGTGGTTGGGTGCAGTCCCGAAGCACTTGGAGGCAGTGACGGTTAGACATGATTCGTCTCTCCCGGTATTGGGGGTTGACATCGCGCTGTGTCTAGGAGAGCCATTACACGAGTAGTCCCTGGCCAGGGCAAGCGAGATATACTGGTAGGCTTCCAGTGTTATCTCAGGGTGTTTTGGGCTTCACTCCGACACGACTTGTACCGCTATTGGGGGACTGACGTTTTACCGCCCCCTAGGCCCGACATGCGATGTATCAGACGAACAGACCGGACTGTACGGAGAATGTCACATTCAGACTCAGTAGGAGTTCAGATGGGGTTCACCTCGTCAGCCTTCTTGTCGGCATCTACCTGGGGACCGTTACGCATAGCTAGTGCCGCTTGCGGTCTGTGGTTAAACCCACTGCCAGCGTAGTGTCGAGTCTTTAGAGTCCCACACAGAGGGTATTCGCCTCTGGGCAAAACAGAGTAGAGGTCGCATGGTTTTGCGACGGGGTTCGTTCTCATCCGCGCACTTGTGCACGTTTGGAGTCCGGACGGATATTGCCAGCGGGCTCTGGTTTGAGCCGGATACTGGTATATGTTTTGGGGTTGCTTTTATATCTCGGTATTCTTGTTCCTCGGAACGAGAATGCAGGTGTGTATGCACAGTTGCTTGAGGCGGAGGATGAGGTATTTCATTAGGGTTTCGGAACGGGTGCGTATGCACAGCCGACATTCGTCATTTTCCAAACCCTAATAGATTTATGAAATATCAATTAATAATAGTAATTAAATGAAATATTGTTATGGTTGATTTTGTTGACTTGTTGACCATGGTTGACTTGTTGACCATGGTTGAATGTTGACCACCATCATGCTTTGCAAGGATTCTCCTTGATTCTTGCTTACACTCATTTATTGAAAGTTATGATAGTGGTCATTCCAAATACAACCATCAACTATTTCATTTTTGATTTATTATTATTAATTAGATAATTCCTTTTCTTTTAGTTATGGTTGCAAAAGAAAAGAGCTCATTCTATCATAATCATTCTCTCTCCTCATTTCATCTTCTTCTTCCTCAAGCTCAAGGTGATTCCTTCTCATGTGTTGAGAATCCCTCACCTTGAAAAAGAAAGCACCCCATAGATACTCTCTACTCTCTCTAGGGTTCAAGGTTTAGCAAGCCGGAGATCCTAGTTCACTCAAAGTTCGAGGAAGAGCTCGAAGGTTGAACCCTCAGGTGGATCCATCTTCGACGGAAGAAGGCGACGAGGAAAGAACCATCAACCTCTACAAAGTTTGAAGAAGAAGGAGTTCAAGTTTAGGTATAACCATCTTTCCGAGTAGCTAACTCTCTTTAGCTAGTTTGCTAGTTTTAGTTTAGGAAAAGATCCCGACTTTGTTAGTCCATGTTGCCCCATGCGCTAAAAATTTGATTTTTATACCGTTTCCGCCTCCCCGTAAGAACCGGTGGTCGCAACGTGGACTTACAGTGGTATCAGAGCCTAACTAAACTTAAACTAGCTTGGTAGTGAAGTGTAACGAAGTTCGGAACCGAAAAAATCCAAAAACCAAACTTTTACAAAACCCTAGTTTCTGTTAAAAAATTTTCTGGTCAAAACAAGATTTGTTATACACCTAAAATCGGCTCAGGGTTTTGTGTGAACACCCAAGAAAAACGATCCCCTAATTCATTCAAACCGCCGCGGATCCGCGGCCTCACCTATTCTTAGCGCCGCGGATCCGCCGCCGTTTGGAGTCTTCTGGTGATCGGGTTTCGTGCAGTGTGTTTCTGTGTTGGTTTTGGGATTTTTAAAATATGTTATATGTGCCCAGATTTTCCAGAACAGAAATTTACTTTTGGGGTCCTATAATTCCGTATTTTTTTCCGAACTTCACTGCACTTTTACTATGATGGTTATATCTGTGATGTTTGCATGTATTGAACGTCGGCTAATCGCTATAAGTCGATTAGTCGGGGTTATACATCTCTGTGATCTGTGTTTGATATTGGAATGTGTATATGAATGTGTTGGACTGTCGCGGGTGAATAGCCGGGGTGGATGTGAGATGAGCTTTTGTTTTTCTTTCATTCATTTGTAAATGTAAATTGATGTAATAATATTATTTGTATGGCCGCACAACCGGGTCGAGGTTGTAGCCGTCATTGTATAATTCTTTTTACTGTTTTTGCTCCTAGGATAGACCCATGGAGGGGTGCTCAAACTACCGGGTACTTGGCGGGTAGTTTGCCGCACCCGTAGGGGTCTTGGGTGGGGTATTTGCTATTCACCGCGACCGTGTAATCCGCTTTTCGTTGCAGGCTCGAACGGATTGCGGATCACTAGTATATCCAATATTTTCATCTGTGATCTGTAATGTCTATCATTGCTTTATATTTAGGCGTTGCTTATGTTTTACAGCCGCGCTAGCCCAGCCCCCTCTCTGTCGTTAGTTAAGTAACCTAACGGGTGATGACGGGACCCCGTAGCGAATGCGAATGGCATAAGCGTACGTCATATTTTGGTTGTTTTCTGCAATGGTAGGATTAAATGATGGGACGCATTAAAAGAACTAATGCAAGAATATCACGCATTAAAAGAACTAATGCAAGATAATAAACCAAGTTAAAGTCGTTGGAACACTTTCGAAAAACCACTCGGTTCGTTTCAAAACTAACTTTTAAATGCGGAGCTTGAGCCACTCCTTCTAAAAGCTATCTCGTTCCATCGATTATATCAAGTTCACTACGTTCACGGTTTTACCAAAACCATTCGTAGCCCTCCGTTGTTTCACATGAATAGTCAATAGTATTCAAGCTGTGTTTGTTGGCCAAAATCAAGGCATAGTGATTGGTAGCTATTGGATATTCATGTGCAGCATAGATAGATGCGTTGATTTGGAACAGTCGTACTGCCTTGTTGGCCAAAGTCAAGGGTATGTACGGGTGGATTCAAATTAACCTGGAGAACGACGGGAAGAACTTGACATGTGACTTATGCTTTGTTGGCCAAAGTCAAGGTCATAAGAGCATGGGGCAAAAATCCACATCGGGAGTTTCATAAGTACTGAAACTTGCTAGATTTGCATACCATTTGGAGTGTGATGATTCTGGTAGGATTCCTTCAGTTTCGTCACGCGATGATATTTGGATCCCGATCCTACTGTGAGTATATGCTACTCCTCGGGAAATTTCTCACTAAAGATCAATGCTATAAACCTAGTAGGTGCCTAGAAAGGTGTTAGCGGGGCTACGCCCCCAGGGAAAAGAGGTTCTTAAATTAAGGAACTTCGCCAAAGCGTTGGAAAACCTCCCTCGAAGTACCGACACTGGCCTGGCTGAACGGTTAAGCAAGTATTGTACGGTGGGATTGATCCCGACTAATTCTTCCTTTGTGGTTTGAGGAGGGATTCGAGAGACAGTGGGAGCCATCCTGTTTAGACAAATTAAAAACCATTCTAAACTTGCAAGAGCATCGTGCTAAGTGTTTCTTCTCTCCCCCTGCAGCGACCAAATCGAAATGACTGGACTTAAGTTACTTCTAGATAAAAACATACTGACAGGGCCAAACTACAAAGATTGGCTTAGGATTGTCAAAATGGCAATCACTTACGACAAGCTGGGGTATCTTCTTACCACCAAAGCTCCCCCCGTCCCAGGTCCCACCTCCAGCGTCGCGGATAAGGAAATCCGTAAGACTTGGGAGATTGATTGCGCGAAGGCCAGGTGCCTCGTGCTTGCCTCTATAGACAACGATCACCAGAGGAGGCACGAGAATATGGACTTGGAGTCCATATTTCTCCATACAAAAGAACTGTATGGAGAGCAGTCTCGTATCGCAAGATACGAAGTGTCGAAGAAGTGATTTTCGACAAAGTTGGCCGTCGGATCATCGGTAGCGGACCACGTGCTTAAGATGATTGGCTACACTGAGGAGCTCGCGGAACTTGGGACCACATTGGACAGTGAACTTTATACGGATTTAATTCTCCAGTCCCTTCCATCCACTTACGCCCAGTTCATACTGAATTTCAACTTGCAAGAAAAGGAAGTTGAACTTTCAGAACTCCTCAACATGCTGAGGAGCGCAGAGGGCACCCTACAGAAGGGTAGGGAAACACCCGCTTTGTTTGTAGGAGGATCTTCTTCCTCTAGGTCCAAGACGAAAGCCAAGGGAAGGAGGAAGAAAGCCCCCGCCAAACCAAGAGGCGGTGTTAGTACAGTGGGTACGAAGGGAAAGGAAAAGGCAACAAAGATTGCGGGGAAGCTTGTTGGTAAAGAGGAATGCTTCTATTGTCATAAGAGTGGACACTGGAAGAAAGATTGCAGGGCTTGGAAGGCCAGGACACAGGAACTGAAGCAGGTTGCGGCTTCAGCTTCAGGTGTGTATGTTATTGAAAACTGTCTTTCTATAAACTCTACTTCCTGGGTATTGGATACCGGATCAGGATCTCATATCTGTAATTCTTTGCAGGCGTTGAGAAACCGTAGGTTTTTGAAGGCAGGTGACATGACCCTCAGAGTTGCGAACGGAGCTAGCATGGATGCTAAAGCCGTGGGGGACTATCACCTGGGAATGACAGATGGGTATGTTTTGGTTTTGCGTAGTTGCTTTTTTGTACCCAACGCAACTTGTAATATCATTTCTGTATCTTTGGTTTCTAAAGAAGGTTATGAATTTGCGTTTGTAAGAAATGTTGTAAACATTCACCTTAATCAAGTTCTGATTGGGCCAGGTACATTGAGCAATGGTATTTACGTATTAAACCAACCACAGATTTTCAATGTCCAGAATACACACAAAAGGAAGTCTCCAGATATCAATCAGGCTTTCTTATGGCATTGTAGACTGGGTCACATCAATGAGACACGGTTGACTAAGTTACATAAAGAAGGATACTTGGATCCGTTCGAGTATCAGTCTTATGCCACTTGTGAATCTTGTCTCATGGGAAAGATGACAAAAACTCCGTTCACTGGACACGGAGAAAGAGCGAGCGAGCTCTTGGGACTCATACACAGTGACGTGTGTGGTCCAATGTCTACACATGCGCGAAGCGGTTATTCATACTTCATTACTTTCACAGATGATTTCTCTAGGTATGGACATGTCTTCTTAATGAAGCACAAATCCGAGGCCTTTGAGAAATTTCAGGATTACAAGAATGAAGTTGAAAAACAGACCGGCAAAAGTATCAAGATTCTAAGATCGGATCGAGGTGGAGAATACTTAAGTGCCGAGTTCCTGAATTACTTAAAAGAGAATGGAATTCTCTCTCAGCTCACTCCTCCATACACTCCGCAACACAACGGTGTATCGGAGAGACGGAACCGAACCCTATTGGATATGGTACGGTCCATGATGAGTAACGCTGAGTTACCGCGATCTTTCTGGGGCTATGCACTAGAATCAGTGGCATACCTTTTGAACCGAGTTCCTACTAAGACTGTGCCTACTGTAAGTCCATATTGCGACCCCCGGTACTTACGGGGAGGCGGAAACGGTATAAAAAACGAATTTTTATCGCAAGAGGCAACATGGACTAAACTTTGTCGGGATCGTTGTCTAAACTAAAACTAGTTAACAAGCTAAAGAGAGTTAGCTACTATGGAAGATGGTTATACCTAAACTTGAACTCCTTCTTCTTCAAACCTTGTAGAGGTTGATGGTTCTCTTTTCGTCGCCTTCTCCCGTCGAAGATGGATCCACCTCGAAGGTTCGACTTTGGGCTCTTCCTCGATCTTTGAGTGAACTAGGGTTTCCGGCTTGCTAAACCTTCATCCTAGAATGAGTAGAGAGTGATTAGGGTTTGCTTTTCTATCTAAAGAGAATGATTCTCAACACATGAGAAGGTTTCTCTTTTCAAGAGGAAGAAGAAGATGAAATGAGGAGAGAGAGTGAGAATGATAGAATGAGCAATATTTTCTCTTTCTTGCAACCATATTGCAAAAAGAAAAGAATTATCTAAATGATAATAATTGAAATAAGAATAGTTGATGGTTATTTTAGGAATGACCACTATCATGCTTCTTTAAATGAAGTGTAAGCATGAATCAAGGAGGATCTTCAAAGCATGATGGTGGTCAAAGGTCAACAAGTCAACCAAGGTCAACAAGTCAACAAAAAATCAACCATAACATAATTCTCATTTAATTACTATTATTAATAGATAATATACAAATCCATTAGGGTTTGGAAAAAGATAACTGTCAACTGTGCATACGCACCCGATCCGAAACCCTAATGAAAAACCTCATTCTCCGCCTCAAGCAACTGTGCATACACACCTGCATTCTCGTTCCGAGGAACAAGAATACCAAGAATAAAAAGCAACCCCCAAAACATATACCAGTATCTGGCTCAAACCAGAGCCTGCCAGTATAATCCGTCCGGACTCCAAACGTGCACAAGTGCGCGGATGAGAACGAACCCTGTCGCAAAACCATACGACCTCCACTCTGTTTTGCCCAGAGACGAATACCCTCTGTGTGGGACTCTAAAGACTCGACACTACGCTGGCAGTGGGTTTAACCACAGACCGCAAGCGGCACTAGCTGTGCATAACGGTCCCCAGGTAGATGCCGACAAGAAGGCTGACGAGGTGAAACCCCATCTGAACTCCTACTGAGTCTGAATGTGACATTCTCCGTACAGTCCGGTCTGTTCGTCTGATACATCGCATGGCGGGCCTAGGGGGCGGTAAAACGTCAGTCCCCCAATAGCGGTACAAGTCGTGTCGGAGTGAAGCCCAAAACACCCTGAGATAACACTGGAAACCTACCAGTATATCTCGCTTGCCCTGGCCAGGGACTACTCGTGTAATGGCTCTCCTAGACACAGCGCGATGTCAACCCCCAATACCGGGAGAGACGAATCCTGTCTAACCGTCACTGCCTCCAAGTGCTTCGGGACTGCACCCAACCACCACCTGTTTGCACGACTCCTTTGAGCCGTGGTAGGGTAGTGATCAAAGTGCAGTGGGAACACACTCGAGGCGAAGTGTCAGTGTCAAGTCAGCGGACTAAGCTGTACTCATGTCACCTGGGAACTGATAACTGACGATAGGTATAATACCAACCTGTCAGTTCCCGACGAGTCCTGTCCAGTGTACTCGTAACCCAACGAGCACCCGTATACTATCTCCAGTACGACGTACTGATGGCTGTGGGACAGACCATCTCCCACACTGGGATGAGAAGCGCATACGCTAGTCTACTCCGGAGTATCGATGCCCTGTCTCGATAGTCCTACGACTAGGGACCTGTAAAAGGATGTGCCTATAGATTACCCAGCCCCCACTAGTGTGACTGCCATCACAACGCTGGTAATCAAGCAAAGATCCTAAGGGCTCCACTAATGTGTATAAGTGATATACTGAAATAAACACAAGTACACATTGAAGTAGAAACAAACCAAGTAGCATACTACTATATTGAGCAAGATTGTTTATACAAGGTGAATATCCCAAGCTTCCATTAAGTAATATACAAACTAGTATGATACAGTAATGGCCTCTAGGGCATATACACTAACAATCTCCCACTTGCACTAAGGCCATGTACTGGCGTATCGAAGACCTATCATCTCGATCAGCCGCTCGAACTGAGTCTGGGGTAGGGCCTTGGTGAATGGATCTGCAGTGTTCTCTTCTGAAGCAACCCTCCGAACCTCGATCTCCTTGCGATCCACGATCTCCCTGATCAGGTGATACCGCCTCAAGATGTGCCTGGATCTCTGATGGGACCTGGGTTCCTTTGCTAAAGCTATAGCCCCGTTGTTGTCGCAATACAGAGGTACTGGGTCAACAATGGACGGAACCACCTGAAGTTCTTTTAAGAACTTCCTTATCCAGACAGCTTCTTTTGCGGCATCAGATGCAGCGATGTATTCCGCTTCCATAGTCGAGTCTGCAACGGTTTCCTGTTTGGAACTCTTCCAACACACCGCCCCTCCATTGAGGGTAAAGACAAAACCCGACATGGACTTGGAATCATCCTTGTCACTCTGGAAGCTGGAGTCAGCAAAGGCCTCAATCTGGAGGTCTTTTCCGCCATACACCAAGAACATCTCCTTAGTCCTCCTCAGGTACTTGAGAATGTTCTTTACCGCTATCCAATGTTTCTCCCCAGGGTTTGACTGATACCGGCTTACTACACTCAGTGCATAAGCTACATCCGGTCTGGTACACAACATCGCATACATTATAGAGCCTACCGCAGAAGCGTAGGGTATAATAGACATGCGATCCCTCTCCAAATCAGTCTTGGGAGACATCTCTTTAGAGAGGGTGATCCCGTGACAAGCCGGTAAGTTACCGCGCTTGGAATCTTCCATACTGAATCTTTTCAGTACGGTGTCGATGTACCTGGACTGTGAAAGTCCTAATATCCTCTTGGATCTATCACGATGGATCCGGATCCCCAGGATGTAAGAGGCATCACCCAGGTCTTTCATGGAGAACCTGTGTGACAAGAAACCCTTGACAGATTGTAGCATAGGAATGTCATTTCCTATTAAGAGAATGTCATCCACGTATAAAACAAGGAATACCACAGTTCTCGCTACAAATCTACTATAGATGCACGGTTCATCTGGATTTTTGATAAAGTAAATTTCTTGACCGTCTCATCAAAACAGATGTTCCAACTCCGCGATGCCTGCTTTAGTCCATAGATGGACTTAAGCAACTTGCACACCTTTCCGCTGCTCCCACTCTGAATGAAACCCTCTGGCTGATCCATATAGACACACTCCTCTAAATTTCCATTTAGAAAAGCGGTCTTTACGTCCATCTGCCAAATCTCATAATCGTGGAAGGCAGCAATGGCAAGAAGGATCCGAATGGATTTCAGCATAGCCACTGGAGAAAAGGTTTCGTCATAGTCCAAGCCAGGTCTTTGACGGAAACCCTTTGCTACAAGTCTAGCTTTATAGGTCTCAACCTGTCCATCTACACCAATCTTCCTTTTGAAGATCCACTTGCATCCTACGGGTTTTACCCCGTCTGGAGCAATATCCAACGTCCATACTTTGTTGGTGTACATGGACTCCATTTCGGTCCGCATTGCATCCAGCCATTTTACCGAGTCAACGCTCTGAACGGCCTGCTGGAAGCTAGTAGGCTCATCATAATCTATGATGCAATCCTCTCTATCCCCGTCTATGAGAAAACCGTAGTATCTCTCGGGCGGATGAGACTGCCTACTACTCCTGCGGAGCGGCGTAGGAATGTCCTGTTCATTTGAACCCTCTGGTTCCACTAAGCTTTCAGTAATAGTCTGTGGTTCTGGAATTTCTTCCAGTTCTACTGCGCTCCCACTTAATTCTTTTTCTAAGAACTGATGTTCTAGAAAGTGGGCATGACGAGAAACAAGAACTTTTTGTTCCTCTTCGTAGTAGAAGAGATATCCCTTGGAATTCTTTGGATATCCCACAAACTTACACAGTACTGAGCGCGCCTCGAGCTTGTCCGCATGCTGCTTTTTAACAAAAGCTGGACTTCCCCAAGTCTTAATGTGACTGAGATGGGGTCTCTTCCCACACCACATCTCATATGGTGTAGTAGGCACAGTCTTAGTAGGAACTCGGTTCAAAAGGTACGCAGCTGATTCTAGTGCATACCCCCAGAATGATCGCGGTAACTCAGCGTTACTCATCATGGACCGTACCATATCCAATAGGGTCCGGTTCCGTCTCTCCGATACACCGTTATGTTGCGGGGTGTATGGAGGAGTAAGCTGAGAGAGAATCCCATTCTCTTTTAAATAATTCAGGAACTCGGCACTTAAGTATTCTCCACCTCGATCCGATCTTAGAATCTTGATACTTTTGCCGGTCTGTTTTTCTACTTCATTCTTAAATTCCTGGAATTTTTCAAAAGCTTCGGACTTATGTTTCATTAAGAAGACATAACCGTATCTTGAAAAATCATCCGTAAAAGTAATGAAGTAAGAATAACCGCTTCGTGCATGTGTAGACATTGGACCGCACACGTCGCTGTGTACGAGTCCCAAGAGCTCGCTCGCTCTTACTCCGTGTCCAGTGAACGGAGTCTTTGTCATCTTTCCTTTGAGACAGGATTGACAAGTGGCATACGATTGATATTCGAACGGATCCAAATATCCTTCTGTATGTAACTTAGTCAACCTTCTCTCATTGATGTGACCCAGTCTACAATGCCATAAGAAAGTCTGATTGATATCTGGAGACTTTCTTTTGTGTGTATTCTGGATATTGAAAATCTGTGGTTGGTTTAATACGTATATACCATTGCTCAATGTACCTGACCCAATCAGAACTTGATTAAGGTGAATGTTAACAACATTACTTACAAACGCAAATTCATAACCTTCTTTAGAAACCAAAGATACAGAAATGATATTACAAGTTGCGTTGGGTACAAAAAAGCAATTACGCAAAACCAAAACATGTCCATCTGACATTCCTAGGTGATAGTCCCCCACGGCTTTAGCATCCATGCTAGCTCCGTTCGCAACTCTGAGGGTCATGTCACCTGCTTTCAAAACCCTACGGTTTCTCAACGCCTGCAAAGAATTACAGATATGAGATCCTGATCCGGTATCCAATACCCAGGAAGTAGAGTTTATAGATAGACAGTTTTCAATAACATACACACCTGAAGCTGAAGCCGCAACCTGCTTCAGTTCCTGTGTCCTGGCTTTCCAAGCCCTGCAATCTTTCTTCCAGTGTCCACTCTTGTGACAATAGAAGCATTCCTCTTTACCAACAAGCTTCCCCGCTATCTTTGTTGCCTTTTCCTTTCCCTTGGCACCCACTTTACTAACACCGCCCCTTGGTTTGGCGGGGGCTTTCCTCTTCTTTCCCTTGGCTTTCGCCTTGGACCTAGAAGAAGAAGATCCTCCTACAAACAAAGTGGATGTATCCCTACCCTTCTGTAGGGTGCCCTCTGCGCTCCTCAGCAGGTTGAGGAGTTCTGAAAGTTCAACTTCCTTTTCTTGCAAGTTGAAATTCAGTATGAACTGGGCGTAAGTGGATGGAAGGGACTGGAGAATTATATCTGTGTAGAGTTCACTATCCAACGTGGTCCCAAGTTCCGCGAGCTCCTCAGTGTAGCCAATCATCTTAAGCACGTGGTCCGCTACCGATGATCCGACGGCCAACTTAGTCGAAAATAACTTCTTCGACACTTCGTATCTTGCGATACGAGACTGCTCTCCATACAGTTCTTTTGTATGAAGAAATATGGATTCCAAATCCATATTCTCGTGCCTCCTCTGATGGTCGTTGTCCATCGAGGCAAGTACGAGGCATCTGGCCTTCGCGCTGTCAATCTCCCAAGTCTTACGGATTTCCTTATCCGCGACGCTGGAGGTGGGACCTGGGACGGGGGGAGCTTTGCTGGTAAGAAGATACCCCAGCTTGTCGTAAGAGATTGCCAATTTGACATTCCTGAGCCAATCTTTGTAGTTTGGCCCTGTCAATATGTTTTTATCTAGAAGTAACTTAAGTCCAGTCATTTCGATTTGGTCGCTGCAGGGGGAGAGAAGAAACACTTAGCACGATGCTCTTGCAAGTTTAGAATGGTTTTTAATTTGTCTAAACAGGATGGCTCCCACTGTCTCTCGAATCCCTCCTCAAACCACAAAGGAAGAATTAGCCGGGATCAATCCCACCGTACAATACTTGCTTAACCGTTCAGCCAGGCCAGTGTCGGTACTTCGAGGGAGGTTTTCCAACGCTTTCGCGAAGTTCCTTAATTTAAGAACCTCTTTTCCCTGGGGGCGTAGCCCCGCTAACACCTTTCTAGGCACCTACTAGGTTTATAGCATTGATCGTTTAGTGAGAAATTTCCCGAGGAGTAGCATATACTCACAGTAGGATCGGGATCCAAATATCATCGCGTGACGAAAATGAAGGAATCCTACCATAATCATCACACTCCAAATGGTATGCAAATCTAGCAAGTTTCAGTACTTATGAAACTCCCGATATGGATTTTTGCCCCATGCTCTTATGACCTTGACTTTGGCCAAAATATCATAAGTCACATGTCAAGTTCTTCCCGTCACTTTCCAGGTTAATTTGGATCCATCCGTACATACCCTTGACTTTGGCCAAAATGGCAGCACGACTGTCCCAAACCAACGCATCTATCTATGCTACACATGAACACCCAATAGCTACCAATCACTGTGCCTTGACTTTGGCCAAAATACACAGCTTGAATACTATTGCCTATTCATGCGAAACGACGGAGGGCTACGAATGGTTTTGGTAAAACCGTGAACGTAGTGAACTTGATATAATCGATGGAACGAGATAGCTTTTAGAAGGAGTGGCTCAGGCTCCGCATTTAAAAGTTAGTTTTGAAAAGAACCGAGTGGTTTTTCGAAAGTGTTCCATCGACTTAAACTTGGTTTATTATCTTGCATTAGTTCTTTTAATGCGTGATATTCTTGCATTAGTTCTTTTAATGCGTCCCATCATTTAATTCCTACCATTGCAGAAAACAACCAAAATATGACGTACGCTTATGCCATTCGCATTCGCCACGGGGTCCCGTCATCACTCGTTAGGTTACTTAACTAACGACAGAGCGGGGGCTGGGCTAGCGCGGCTGTAAAACATAAGCAACGCCTAAATAGAAAGCAATGATAGACATTACAGATCTCAGATGAATACATTGGATATACTAGCAATCCGCATTCCTTTCGAGCCTGAAACGAAAAGCGGATAACACGGTCGCGGTGAATAGCAAATACCCCACCCAAGACCCCTACGGGTGCGGCAAACTACCCTCCATGTTCCCGGTAGTTTGTGCACCCCACCATGGGTCTATCCTAGGAGCAAAAACAGTAAAAAGAATTATACAATGACGGCTACAACCCCGACCCGGTTGTGCGGCCAAACAAATAATATAATTACATCAATTTACATTTACAATGAATGAAAGAAAAACAAAAGCTCATCTCACATCCACCCCGGCTATTCACCCGCGACAGTCCAACACATTCATATACACATTCCAGAACATTACAGATCATGTATAACCCCGACTAATCGACTTATAGCAATTAGCCGACGTTCAATACATGCAAACATCACAGATATAACCAACATAGCCAAAGTGCAGTGAAGTTCGGAAAAAAATACGGAATTATAGGACCCCAAAAGTGAATTTCAGTTCTGGAAAATCTGGGTACATATAATATATCTTAAAAATCCCAAAACCAACACAGAAGAACACTGCACGAAAAACGATGCAAAGAAGACACCAACTTGCGGCGGTTCCGCGGCCAGATGAGTAGGTGAGGCCGCGGAAGCGCGGCGGTTTGGAGGAAACATGATATCGTTTTTCTTGTGTGTTCTTAGAAAACCCTGAGACGATTTTACAAGTATAAAGTTTTTCATTTTGAGCAGAAAAAATTTCAACAGAAAGTTAGGTTTTCGTTTTTCCGGTTTTGCGATTTTTCGGTTCCGAACTTCGTTACACTTCACTACCAAGCTAGTTTAAGTTTAGTTAGGCTCTGATACCACTGTAAGTCCATATTGCGACCCCCGGTACTTACGGGGAGGCGGAAACGGTATAAAAAACGAATTTTTATCGCAAGAGGCAACATGGACTAAACTTTGTCGGGATCGTTGTCTAAACTAAAACTAGTTAACAAGCTAAAGAGAGTTAGCTACTATGGAAGATGGTTATACCTAAACTTGAACTCCTTCTTCTTCAAACCTTGTAGAGGTTGATGGTTCTCTTTTCGTCGCCTTCTCCCGTCGAAGATGGATCCACCTCGAAGGTTCGACTTTGGGCTCTTCCTCGATCTTTGAGTGAACTAGGGTTTCCGGCTTGCTAAACCTTCATCCTAGAATGAGTAGAGAGTGATTAGGGTTTGCTTTTCTATCTAAAGAGAATGATTCTCAACACATGAGAAGGTTTCTCTTTTCAAGAGGAAGAAGAAGATGAAATGAGGAGAGAGAGTGAGAATGATAGAATGAGCAATATTTTCTCTTTCTTGCAACCATATTGCAAAAAGAAAAGAATTATCTAAATGATAATAATTGAAATAAGAATAGTTGATGGTTATTTTAGGAATGACCACTATCATGCTTCTTTAAATGAAGTGTAAGCATGAATCAAGGAGGATCTTCAAAGCATGATGGTGGTCAAAGGTCAACAAGTCAACCAAGGTCAACAAGTCAACAAAAAATCAACCATAACATAATTCTCATTTAATTACTATTATTAATAGATAATATACAAATCCATTAGGGTTTGGAAAAAGATAACTGTCAACTGTGCATACGCACCCGATCCGAAACCCTAATGAAAAACCTCATTCTCCGCCTCAAGCAACTGTGCATACACACCTGCATTCTCGTTCCGAGGAACAAGAATACCAAGAATAAAAAGCAACCCCCAAAACATATACCAGTATCTGGCTCAAACCAGAGCCTGCCAGTATAATCCGTCCGGACTCCAAACGTGCACAAGTGCGCGGATGAGAACGAACCCTGTCGCAAAACCATGCGACCTCCACTCTGTTTTGCCCAGAGACGAATACCCTCTGTGTGGGACTCTAAAGACTCGACACTACGCTGGCAGTGGGTTTAACCACAGACCGCAAGCGGCACTAGCTGTGCATAACGGTCCCCAGGTAGATGCCGACAAGAAGGCTGACGAGGTGAAACCCCATCTGAACTCCTACTGAGTCTGAATGTGACATTCTCCGTACAGTCCGGTCTGTTCGTCTGATACATCGCATGGCGGGCCTAGGGGGCGGTAAAACGTCAGTCCCCCAATAGCGGTACAAGTCGTGTCGGAGTGAAGCCCAAAACACCCTGAGATAACACTGGAAACCTACCAGTATATCTCGCTTGCCCTGGCCAGGGACTACTCGTGTAATGGCTCTCCTAGACACAGCGCGATGTCAACCCCCAATACCGGGAGAGACGAATCCTGTCTAACCGTCACTGCCTCCAAGTGCTTCGGGACTGCACCCAACCACCACCTGTTTGCACGACTCCTTTGAGCCGTGGTAGGGTAGTGATCAAAGTGCAGTGGGAACACACTCGAGGCGAAGTGTCAGTGTCAAGTCAGCGGACTAAGCTGTACTCATGTCACCTGGGAACTGATAACTGACGATAGGTATAATACCAACCTGTCAGTTCCCGACGAGTCCTGTCCAGTGTACTCGTAACCCAACGAGCACCCGTATACTATCTCCAGTACGACGTACTGATGGCTGTGGGACAGACCATCTCCCACACTGGGATGAGAAGCGCATACGCTAGTCTACTCCGGAGTATCGATGCCCTGTCTCGATAGTCCTACGACTAGGGACCTGTAAAAGGATGTGCCTATAGATTACCCAGCCCCCACTAGTGTGACTGCCATCACAACGCTGGTAATCAAGCAAAGATCCTAAGGGCTCCACTAATGTGTATAAGTGATATACTGAAATAAACACAAGTACACATTGAAGTAGAAACAAACCAAGTAGCATACTACTATATTGAGCAAGATTGTTTATACAAGGTGAATATCCCAAGCTTCCATTAAGTAATATACAAACTAGTATGATACAGTAATGGCCTCTAGGGCATATACACTAACACCTACTACATCATATGAGATGTGGTGTGGGAAGAGGCCCCATCTCAGTCACATTAAGACTTGGGGATGTCCAGCTTTTGTTAAAAAGCAGCATGCGGACAAGCTTGAGGCACGCTCAGTACAGTGCAAGTTTGTGGGATATCCAAAGAACTCCAAGGGATATTTCTTCTACTGTGAAGAGGAACAAAAAGTTCTTGTTTCTCGTCATGCCTACTTCTTGGAAACTGAGTTTTTGGAAAACCAGATAAGTGGGAGCACAGTAGAACTGGAAGAAATTCCAGAACCTCAGACTATTACTGAAAGCTTAGTGGAACCAGAGGGTTCGAAAGAACAGGACATTCCTACGCCGCTCCGCAGGAGTAGTAGGCAGTCTCATCCGCCCGAGAGATACTACGGTTTTCTCATAGACGGGGATAGAGAGGACTGCATCATAGATTATGATGAGCCTACTAGCTTCCAGCAGGCCGTTCAGAGCGTTGACTCGGTAAAATGGCTGGATGCAATGCGGACCGAAATGGAGTCCATGTACACCAACAAAGTATGGACGTTGGACATTGCTCCAGACGGAGTAAAACCCGTAAGATGCAAGTGGATCTTCAAAAGGAAGATTGGTGTAGATGGACAGGTTGAGACCTATAAAGCTAGACTTGTAGCAAAGGGTTTCCGTCAAAGACCTGGCTTGGACTATGACGAAACCTTTTCTCCAGTGGCTATGCTGAAATCCATACGGATCCTTCTTGCCATTGCTGCCTTCCACGATTATGAGATTTGGCAGATGGACGTAAAAACCGCTTTTCTAAATGGAAATTTAGAGGAGTGTGTCTATATGGATCAGCCAGAGGGTTTCATTCAGAGTGGGAGCAGCGGAAAGGTGTGCAAGTTGCTTAAGTCCATCTATGGACTAAAGCAGGCATCGCGGAGTTGGAACATCTGTTTTGATGAGACGGTCAAGGAATTTGGCTTTATAAAAAATCCAGATGAACCATGCATCTATAGTAGATTTGTAGCGAGAACTGTAGTATTCCTCGTTTTATACGTGGATGACATTCTCTTAATAGGAAATGACATTCCTATGCTACAATCTGTCAAGGGGTTCTTGTCACAAAGCTTCTCCATGAAAGACCTGGGTGATGCCTCATACATCCTGGGGATCCGGATCCATCGTGATAGATCCAAGAGGATATTAGGACTTTCACAGTCCAGGTACATCGACACCGTACTAAAAAGATTCAGTATGGAAGATTCCAAGCGCGGTAACCTACCGGCTTGTCACGGGATCACCCTCTCTAAAGAGATGTCTCCCGAGACTGATTTGGAGAGGGATCGCATGTCTATTATACCCTACGCTTCTGCGGTAGGCTCTATAATGTATGCGATGTTGTGTACCAGACCGGATGTAGCTTATGCACTGAGTGTAGTAAGCCGGTATCAGTCAAACCCTGGGGAGAAACACTGGATAGCAGTAAAGAACATTCTCAAGTACCTGAGAAGGACTAAGGAGATGTTCTTGGTGTATGGCGGAAAAGACCTCCAGATCGAGGCCTTTGCTGACTCTAGCTTCCAGAGTGACAAGGATGATTCCAAGTCCATGTCGGGTTTTGTCTTTACCCTCAATGGAGGGGCGGTGTGTTGGAAGAGTTCCAAACAGGAAACCGTTGCAGACTCGACGATGGAAGCGGAATACATCGCTGCATCTGATGCCGCAAAAGAAGTTGTCTGGATAAGGAAGTTCTTGAAAGAACTTCAGGTGGTTCCGTCCATTGTTGACCCAATACCTCTGTATTGCGACAACAACGGGGCTATAGCTTTAGCAAAGGAACCCAGGTCCCATCAGAGATCCAGGCACATCTTGAAGCGGTATCACCTGATCAGGGAGATCGTGGATCGCAAGGAGATCGAGGTTCGGAGGGTTGCTTCAGAAGAAAACACTGCAGATCCATTCACTAAGGCCCTACCCCAGACTCAGTTCGAGCGGCTGATCGAGATGATAGGTCTTCGATACGCCAGTACATGGCCTTAGTGCAAATGGGAGATTGTTAGTGTATATGCCCTAGAGGCCATTACTGTATCATACTAGTTTGTATATTACTTAATGGAAGCTTGGGATATTCACCTTGTATAAATAATCTTGCTCAATATAGTAGTATGCTACTTGGTTTGTTTCTACTTCAATGTGTACATGTGTTTATTTTGCGATATCACCTATACGCATTAGTGGAGCCCTTAGGATCTTTGCTTGATTACCAGCGTTGTGATGGCAGTCACACTAGTGGGGGCTGGGTAATCTATAAGCACATCCTTATACAGGTCCCTAGTCGCAGGACTATCGAGACAGGGCATCGATACTCCGGAGTAGACTAGCGTATGCGCTTCTCATCCCAGTGTGGGAGATGGTCTGTCCCACAGCCATCAGTACGTCGTACTGGAGATAGTATACGGGTGCTCGTTAGGTTACGAGTACACTGGACAGGACTCGTCGGGAACTGACAGGTTGGTATTATACCTATCGTCAGTTATCAGTTCCCAGGTGACATGAGTACAGCTTAGTCCGCTGACTTGACACTGGCACTTCGCCTCAAGTGTGTTCCCACTGCACTTTGATCACTACCCTACCACGGCTCAAAGGAGTCGTGCAAACAGGTAGTGGTTGGGTGCAGTCCCGAAGCACTTGGAGGCAGTGACGGTTAGACAGGATTCGTCTCTCCCGGTATTGGTGGTTGACATCGCGCTGTGTCTAGGAGAGCCATTACACGAGTAGTCCCTGGCCAGGGCAAGCGAGATATACTGGTAGGCTTCCAGTGTTATCTCAGGGTGTTTTGGGCTTCACTCCGACACGACTTGTACCGCTATTGGGGGACTGACGTTTTACCGCCCCCTAGGCCTGACATGCAATGTATCAGACGAACAGACCGAACTGTACGGAGAATGTCACATTCAGACTCAGTAGGAGTTCAGATGGGGTTCACCTCGTCAGCCTTCTTGTCGGCATCTACCTGGGGACCGTTACGCACAGCTAGTGCCGCTTGCGGTCTGTGGTTAAACCCACTGCCAGCGTAGTGTCGAGTCTTTAGAGTCCCACACAGAGGGTATTCGCCTCTGGGCAAAACAGAGTAGAGGTCGCATGGTTTTGCGACGGGGTTCGTTCTCATCCGCGCACTTGTGCACGTTTGGAGTCCGGACGGATATTGCCAGCGGGCTCTGGTTTGAGCCGGATACTGGTATATGTTTTGGGGTTGCTTTTATATCTCGGTATTCTTGTTCCTCGGAACGAGAATGCAGGTGTGTATGCACAGTTGCTTGAGGCGGAGGATGAGGTATTTCATTAGGGTTTCGGAACGGGTGCGTATGCACAGCCGACAGTCGTCATTTTCCAAACCCTAATAGATTTATGAAATATCAATTAATAATAGTAATTAAATGAAATATTGTTATGGTTGCTTTTGTTGACTTGTTGACCATGGTTGACTTGTTGACCATGGTTGAATGTTGACCACCATCATGCTTTGCAAGGATTCTCCTTGATTCTTGCTTACACTCATTTATTGAAAGTTATGATAGTGGTCATTCCAAATACAACCATCAACTATTTCATTTTTGATTTATTATTATTAATTAGATAATTCCTTTTCTTTTAGTTATGGTTGCAAAAGAAAAGAGCTCATTCTATCATAATCATTCTCTCTCCTCATTTCATCTTCTTCTTCCTCAAGCTCAAGGTGATTCCTTCTCATGTGTTGAGAATCCCTCACCTTGAAAAAGAAAGCACCCCATAGATACTCTCTACTCTCTCTAAAGTTCAAGGTTTAGCAAGCCGGAGATCCTAGTTCACTCAAAGTTCGAGGAAGAGCCCGAAGGTTGAACCCTCAGGTGAATCCATCTTCGACGGAAGAAGGGGACGAGGAAAGAACCATCAACCTCTACAAAGTTTGAAGAAGGAGTTCAAGTTTAGGTATAATCATCTTTCCGAGTAGCTAACTCTCTTTAGCTAGTTTGCTAGTTTTAGTTTAGGAAAAGATCCCGACTTTGTTAGTCCATGTTACCCCATGCGCTAAAAATTTGATTTTTATACCGTTTCCGCCTCCCCGTAAGAACCGGTGGTCGCAACGTGGACTTACAGGTTAGCTAATTGTAATGTGCAAAACTCTCTTGGAAGCAACTCTTGCTCACAGTGGGATCGGGATCCTACTATCACATAGAAGGTATGCAATCTCATTGCAAATTTCAACTCTTGAAACTCCCGATATGGTTTTTACCCCTAACACTCATGACCTTGGCTATGGTCAGCATATCATAAGCACTAGTCAAGTTCTACCCGTCATTTCATGATTAATTAGACCCACCCACATGACCCTTGGCTATGTTCAACATAATCATGTGACTATCCTAATTAATCGCATCATATGCTGTGTAAGAAGATATCACTTAGCTACCGTACACTACGCCTTGGCTATAGTCAACATACGTAGCACGAATACTATTCCTAAAATGACGGAAGGCTGCGAATAGTTTTTTGAAGAAAACCTTTAACGCTTTGAACTTGATCGTTGTAGAATCTAATGGTTTTAAAAGGAGTGGCTTAAGCTCCGCACTTTGAAAACTTGCTTTTTCATAAAAAGCCGAGTAGGTTTCAAATCCGATTCTACAATATCTTTTAGGTTCCTTTTTCTTTATATTAATCTCATTAAAGTCCTTAAGCCATCACAGAAAAGAAACGAAAATATTGCCATCCGCATTCGTCATAGTGTCCTGTTATGTACCATTAGGTAACTTAACTAACGACATAGCGGGGCGGGACTAGCACGGATGCAAAACATAAGCAACGTTTATTATATATCATATATATAATACACCATTCGTCTCAACATATAAAGTGATCACATCATAGAATATCAACAGCAGAAGCACATATATGAAAATATAGGATATATAGGAGGTCCATATTTTGTATTTAGCCAACAATAGAAAATACGGATTCCACGGTCGCGATGAATAGCCAAGCCCACACCCCTAGACCCCTACGAGAGAGGCAAGTGACCCTACCAATTCTAGAGTTTAGGAGACCCGATCTCGACTCCTCGAGATGGCCTCCCACTGAACCCTAGAACCCGGTCACTTGCGCTCCCCTCTTTCGGTCTATCCTAATGCGGAAAAGTAAATAATATATAACAATGGTGACATCATTCTCAACCCAGAAGTGCCACAATAAAAGAATATTACATACAATGAATTTTACATGAATGAAAATAAAAACTCTCATCTCATATATAACCCCCGGCCATTCAATCACGATGATCATGCGCATCATATCTTAGCAACACATAACATCATATGTCATCAACGTAAGTAAGTATGCGTATCCTAATTGTTATTGATGTATAGCAACAAAACCGGCGATACACCACATACTACACTTACGGTCACAGAAAAGAAAGTGAAAAACTACAACAATTGAAATCATCACTTTGACAAATATCTAGACGATGTTAAACGTTTCAATCGAATCAACAAACACCCACAAATTACCCCGAGAGCTCAACACTTGAGCAAAGTTAAAATACCCAAAACATGTCACGGTGCCTATGGACCAACCGTAGAAGGGTCAACCCTTTCCTCACCTATGGTGATACGGAACTACGACAAACCCTACGGTTTGGCCATGGTTCCGTGGTCATAGAATCGAATTAGGGTTACGTTCTTCTAGAGGGTCCATAGGGTTACTTGCATGATCTTCCGAATATGTTTAACTTGGAAAATTACAACACTTGTAAAATTTCCAGCGAGAGTAATGAGGTGGTGTGTGATGTTCGTTCGAACTGTTAAACGTCGTCCGGGTTATCAGAAACAATGTTAAAATTACGACTACGAAATACTCCGAATTAGCCCCGTAACAAAATTAACATCACATGAAATTTTGGGCTTAACAAAAAAATACCTGAAACCCCAAAATATACAGACCAGAGCACCAAAGAAAAACGAGTCGAATTAGAAGTGCAGGGGCCTGCCAGGCCGAAATTTCATGGGTTTTCACCGGGTCAAAACCGGTGGAATCGCCTCGTTTTTCTCCAGTGTTCTAAATGCATCATATGCAGTTGCTTAAATAATTTTAGGAGGTCATTTAAAAATCGACAGAATGCAAAATATAGGGTTTCAGATTATCGAACTTTCGGAGTTGTTTCGGTTTCGTAATATTTCTAATATCGTCTAAGTTTCTAGCTTGGCTCTGATACCACTGTAGGGATTCCTTAGCACCATGCCTAGGGGTTGGGTTGCATCACACATGCTATAATAAAATTTTAGGGGGTGCTAAACAGTACCAACCATGAATCGAACTAGAAATTTAGGGTAAAAAAGAACAAATATCACATACTACAAGTATTCTAACACTAAGAGGTGAGTAATACAACCTTTGTAGATCTACTCTTGTGACTTCTTGGATCAACTAGGGTTTGAACCGGTTCGTTTGAGTCCTTCCAAGTCTACGACGATCCACCACAGAGTCCCTTTGCTCAAGCTCCTAGCTTCACTTGATCTTTGAAGAAGTGGAGCAAACAACCTACACTAGTGGGCTAGACTAATATAGATTGATGATATGGGTTGTAATCTCACTTAAAAACCTTTCATTTTTGTTTCCTTCACTCACTTGAAAAACGGTAGAGAGCAAGAAGGAGGAAGAAGAAGGAGATGGCTAAGCTTGAGCTCTTTTTTGTGATAATTCTCAAGAATAATGAGAAAAGAAAATATAAATATGAGAGTCACACTCACATACAACCAAGGTCAATAAATATCTAGATATTTCGTTAATGGGTTAAAGAACAAATGGAAATTAAACCATGGTGATAAATAAGGTTAAGTAAAGAAGAGTGTAGAATATTGCAACCATGATTTAATATCATTTTTCTTTTCCTCAATATCAAATATATATAAATATTTATACCATGTGAGGCTTGCATTGCCACCTCCATTGTATCATCAACCATGACACATGTATGCATGCATCTGTGCATTCATATCATCTCATATACATACATACATTCATGCATACAACAAATAGAAAAGGTTTTAAGTAAATGAGATAATGGTAAATATTAAATCAACACTTGATTTAATAAACCGGTCATATCACATACGACCGGACCAATAGAAAACGCCTGATAAAAATACGGTATCATATACACACATTTAATCAAGCTCCCGTGCATATCCCTATATGCACCCCCACATCATTTCGCCTGAGCTAGGAAACCCCTCTGTTGGACTCTAAGACTCGTCAATACGCTAGCAGCAGGCAGTGATCATATCACATACTCATCAGCTCTGCCCAGGGACTTCCTGTTATAGCCAATCAAGTATAGCGCAACATCAACCCCCAATTTCGAAAGAGACGAAACCCCTCATATCGCTCATTACCTCCATGTTCCTCGGGACTGTACCTAAAATCCACCTGTTTGCATGACTCAGTAGAGCTGTGGTAGGGTGGAGATCAAAGTACAGTGGGAGGACACACAAGACTCTATGACGATCTCGGGTCTACAGACTAACATGTACCAGTGTCACCTGAGAACTGCTATCCGACGATAGATATAATACCACATAGGAGTTCTCGGCGAGTCCGTTCAGTGTATCTAGTCTCCACTGATCACCCGTATACAGTCTTTGGTGTCACCGCACCAATGGATATGGGATCATCCATCGCCCATCATATGGGTTAAGTAACGTATACGCTAGTCTACTCTGGAATATCGATGCCCCGTCTCGATACACCCACGACTAGGAATATTTCAAGGATATGCTTATAAACTACACATGTCCCACTGGTATGATCTGCATCATAATCTGAGTAGTCAAGCAAATGTCCTAAGGGCTTTATCAACATGTACCAAATGAGTAGGATGCATGATCAAATGAATATGTCAAGATAAAGTACAACCAGATAGCATACTATCATGTCGAGCAAGAATGTTTTCTGAATACACACACACACACACATACCGATACATCCACTATCATATAATGGCCTCTAGGGCATACATATATCCAACACTTACTAGTTGTTTGGTTTAAGAAAATAGAGAAGAAGAGTTTGAGGTCGTTGTAGCGTCGCGGAGTCACCGGAAACGTCTCGAATCATCGCCAGAACATGACCTAGTGCCAACTCCACTTATACTCTTCTTTGACTTGGAAATTTTTGAGAATTTTTAACAAGAGATTTCAGAATGAAGAGGGCTAGGGTATGATGTTGTATTTATAGGGAAAAATTAGGGTTTTGAGAATTGAAAAG
Source organism: Agapanthus africanus (assembly GCA_030015575.1). Taxonomy (NCBI): domain Eukaryota; kingdom Viridiplantae; phylum Streptophyta; class Magnoliopsida; order Asparagales; family Amaryllidaceae; genus Agapanthus; species Agapanthus africanus. The sequence continues at coordinate 328,169,898 of CM057350.1, read as the reverse complement.
AGAATTAAAATGTATTAAAAATAGGATTTATGAGTGAATTAACACTCTCTGGATAATTGCAAGGAATTCAAACAGCATGGGGGTAGTGGGGTAGGCCAAGAGTTTCAGTGTGCAGAGAATGGGAGTATTTCCAACGGGGGGCCCGGCGGCGCCGGCCCAAAAGGGCATCTCGCCGGTCGTTCTAAGGTGTTAGGCTCTGAATTGGTGCCACGTGTTCTAGTATGTATAAATACCCTTTTGCACATGTTTATTTTATCTGACTTTTCATTTTTACGTGTATTGCACGTGTAAACTTTTGGGCTTCCAAAAAGTTTAAAATAAAAATCAGTAAAAATATATGTGACTGATGGGATTCGAACACAGGGGCGACGTCTCAGCAGTGTAAGGATTTACCAATGAGCTACAAGCTATTTCTTGCTATTTTTAAACAAATTAAATTTATAACTTGTGCTCAGGCTTACAACTCTATTCTGTATATTAACTTGAAAATTTTCGTACAGTAAAATTTGAGTCGTTACAATAGCCTCATCAAGCTCAGGAAGAGCTTCCCAAATTGACCCAACGATGATCTTCAAAAGAGCAGAACGGTGGGGGATCAATCGACCGTTGTAATCGTCGATGCGACGCATCACCTCAGCGCACTGGGCGTCAGTAAACTCTTGGTCCTGGTAGCGTCCTTAGATGCGAATCTCCTCATAAGAGATAATCTCTTCAAGATCATACAGATGAGAAGTCATAATATCTGAAAAGAAAAACCAGTAAATAGTTAGCAATCAAAATACCAAAATCATTACGATCTAGGAAAAAAACAGTAGCCCTCACAAAATCAAGGTAATGCCACCCATCAATGATGAAGCAGGCACTCATTGTAAGAATCCAAAAGGTTTCTCATTTAATGAAATATCTCATTGAGCTGTAGAGTTAAACTCTCTCGAAAAACAAGTTCTACAGCAGATTCAAATCTGCAAGAAGAACCCTAGAAAGAAAGAAAAGGGGAATAAAATTCCCCAAAGAATTTCTTAAAACAAAAGAAAGAAATTTTCTCAGAGCTAAGCTCTGTAGAACAACCCAGAATTAAATTCCTCTAATAATGGGATTAAATCCCAGAAATCCCATGGAAAATATGCTGGAATTAAATTCCAGAGAACTCTTAAAGATCAGAGTAACAGGGTAAAACCTTAAGATCTCTGAGACCAACGGTCTACCTAAGTAAACTTTTTAAGATCTTTAATAGATCATTTCAAGAAAAAGAGCCAAGCTCTGTTAATGGGTTAAAAATCCAAGACAAAAAAGAGTCTCTTTTAAGAGAAAAATGGTCATAATCCTTACCAATTTTCTTAAACAGAGTTAAACTCTAAGAGTTTCTTTGGACAGAGATCTAAGCTCTGAGAGGATAATTAAATTCTTAAGGAAGAAGAAAGAAAATGACGAAACAACAGTCATCTCAAGGACCAATGGCCCTATTTATAAGACATGAAGGGACGGTTCAACTCTCCAGGAGATCGAACGGTGGAAAAGGTGACATTGTTGCACCCACGTGTAAGCCACATGAGAGCAACGATGGGGGGCATTTGTTTCCCCAATATATTTAACCTAATAAAAGAGCAAAGCTCTGTTGAATTTAATGAGACAGCGCCTCACGTGCTCTCCATGAAGGCGCCAAAGCCAATCTTATAAGATTAAATCCTATGGTGGCCCTCACGTGCTCCTCACGCGGGCGCCAATGTGCAAAGCACAGAAGAGTTCATAAGAGTTAAACTCTTAGATGGCGCCGCACGTGCTCCTCACACGGGCCCCAATGTGAAAAGCACATGAATACCCATTATAAGAATTAAATTCTTAAGTAGCGCCCACGTGCATAACACGTGAGCGCCAGCTCCAAGGTAGAATTAAAATTCTACAATACTCTCTGTTAAATAGAACCGTTGGATCAAAGATACAACGGGGATGATAAATCATCAAAATATAGAATTAAATTCTGTTAGGAGAAAATATCTCCCATATCTTTCTAAATAAGAAAGATACTCTCGGTTGGATGAATGATCCAATTTTGGGAATATATTCTCTCAATCTTTCTAAACAAAAAAGATTGCTCTATGTAAAACAGAGAACTCTTGGATTAAAAATTCAACGGTGATTGAAAAAATCACCACTTTACAGAATAAATTCTATATAGGGGAAAATATTTCCCTAATCTTGTTTAAAAAAAAAATCATATTCTGTAAAAATAGAAATCCTTGGATCAAAAATCCAATGGTGGGTAAAATTTCCTAAATCAATTTTAAGTCCAATTAAATTAATTGGAATCTCTCAATGAGAGATTTTCTCAAAACCAATTAACAATTTGCCTCCACTATATAAAGGACTCGAGACTTCAAGTCTCAACAGACAGAGGGAGATAGAAAAATACCCCGATAAGCTTCTGCAAAAAAAAAATACAGTGAGCTCTTGAAAGAACAGAGAATTTAATTTTTAAAGAAGAAGACTCTCTTCCTCAAAAGCCCTAGGTAAAAAAAATCACAGAGATCAAAATATCTCTTTTTACCTATATAAGGGTTTAACCCTTCACAAGAACTTAGTTCTTTCTCTGGATCAGAGATGCACAAGACAAGTCTCCCACAAGTTGAAAATTTAATTCTCATCGGGAGGATCTTGTTCTTGAGAATCAAATATTCAGGAAAGAATTAGGTCCAAAAGAAAAATAAAAGGAAAAATAACCTATAAAAGAACTTAGTTCTTAATGAAAAAAACCTGATCCCAGATCTTCAAAAAAAAATGAAGATCTTGGTGATCATTAATAATCAAAATGACATTAACAGAGATTTAATCTCTAAAAAAGGAAAAAAAGACTAGCGCCTCACGTGCTCTTCACGTGGGCGCTCCCTTTTAACAGCGTCTAGCGCCTCACATGAAAAACACACGGGCGCCCAAAACAAAAGGCCAGCGCCTCACGTGAAACATACGTGGGCGCTGAATAAAAGTGCTCAGCACTCCCTATGCAGCCGAAGACAACTAAAGTGCTTAGCACTGATTGGGCAGCGCCTAGCGTAGCACGTGCTCCTCACGTGAGCACTATACAAAAAGTGCTTGGCACTTCATATACAGCCAAAACGGCTGAGTGCTTAGCACTGATTGGGCAGCGCCCAGCGCCGCACGTGCACCTCACGTGGACGCTATAAAACCTGCTTAGCACTTCACATTTAGTCAAAATGAGTAAAAGTGCTTAACATTTATTAGGTAGCGTGCATGACTGAATGCTTCACATGACATACATGTGAGCTTCAAAGCTCAAATAAGTGCTTAGCACTTTTACATGAAAAGAAAAGGGCCGAACAAATAGAGCCCAAATAAGAACTTAGCACTTTTGAATAAAACAAAATGCACACATTTAAGTTGATCTTAATCTCAAACCAGATTTACGGTCTTTAAATAAACCTAAGCCCAAAATCTAAGATATACGGATTTGAACTAACCCGCGCCCTACGGGCGACGACAGAAACTAGTCTCCGTATATAATCTACGGGCAACCAAAACAAACAAAAACACATACGACACGAAGTGAACTTCCGGAGCAGGAAAAAGTGGTTATCGCAATGCAATAACGTAATTAACTGCAGGGGCTTGCGCCTATTGGATATAGTGCCCTCTAAGTCAATTATTGGATCGCAGGTACGTGATTGCAATGATTGAGGGAGGACCTATACCGATATAACAGTCTTACTTGAGATGATAGTATGCTATCTGGTTTGTCTTTATCATCGTATATATGTTTTAGTTCACTATTGCATGATGATAGAGCCCATAGGATTCTTGCTTGACTACCGGCAGTATGATGGCGATCATATACGTGAGAGCTGGGGTCTGTAAGCACATCCTTAAAAGTGTCCCTAGTCGTGGGAGTTTCGAGACAGGGCATCGATACTCCAGAGTAGACTAGTGTATACAGTCGAGACCCCGATGAGGGGCGGTGGCCGGTCTCACAAACCACTGGTGTCAGTTGGATCACCTAAGATGTATACAGGTGCTCATTGGGATATGAGTACACCGGACAGGACTCGCCGGGAACATGCTAGTTGGTATTATACATATCGTCAGATAGCAGTTCCCTGGTGACATGTGTACAGGTTAGTTCATCGACCTGAGGTCGTCATTTGTCTCGTGTGAGTTCCCACTGTACTTTGATTTATACCCTACCACGCTCAAAGGAGTCGTGCAAACAGGTATATTTTGGGTACAGTCCCGAGCCATATTGGAGGCAAGTGAGCGGATCGTCGGGGATTCGTCTCTCCCTGTATTGGGGGTGAGATCGCGCTGTGTTTAGGAGAGCCATTACACGAAATCCCTGGCCAGGGTAATCGAGATATACTGGTAGGTATACCAGTAGTATCTCAGGGTGTTCTGGGCTGCTCTCTGACACGATTTATGCAGCTATTGGGGGTCTGACGTTTACCGACCCCCTAGGCCTAATATGCGATACTCATAGACGAATGTTCCGGACTGTACGGATATTGTCACTGTCAGGCTCAGTAGGGTTTATAGATGAGTTCGCTCGTCATCTTCCCTTCCAATCAATACATAGGCAAAACGTTACGTACAGCCAGTACCTCTGACGTGCTAGTGGTTATACCCAGTGCCAGTGTGTTGATGAGTCATTAGAGTCCCCCACAGACACTTTCCCAAGTTCGGGCGAAACGTTGTAGAGTCCGTATGGGTTTATGGCAAGTTTCGGAAAATGCACGTGCATTTTCGCACGTGTCAGTTTTCTGGCAGATAATACTGGTAGGCTTTGGTTTAAGCCGGAACCCAGTATTATACTGTGTAGATATAATATCTTTGTCTCAGTTACATTTGTATTCGGTCGTAATACAAATGCGGGTATATTTATACCGATACGGGGTTATCCTGAAATTCGTTTCGGGATGATTTTTGGAAGTTGTCAGTTTCCAGTTTTCTATCAGCCGTATTTTGACATTCGGTTAAATACGGATTTGTCTTTTCGTCTTCAGAGTGGGTCATGCTTCTAGAAGGTTCTAGAAGTGATGATTAGGATTATGACTCATTTGTGTCATTAATGGTTCATTAATGATGGAGGATGACTAGGTTTAATGTGATTGGTTTGCATTTAATGACTTCTTGTGATTCATGCTTTGATGTTAGGTTATGATAAGTTCAAAGCTTATGGTCACCACTTGAACACTCCTACACTCACCTCCCTTCACTCCTTAAATTGGCCGGCCACTTCTATGTGGGCAAGAGATTTTTTTGATTCAATTTGGCAAAAAGATTATGATAGTTTAGTATATGGAAATTTCATTTACCCGATTTCCATTTACCCGATTCCAATTGGCAACTTCTATTAACCGTTCGTCCATAGCCTTGGACGTAATGAGACAAAGTATTCTACTCATTCTCTACTTCATCTTGGTCTTCTCTTTTAGCAAACTTGACGACCGAGTTGCCTCGGTTCAGAGGCGGGAGCCCGTTTAAAGATCCGTCGACGTGGTGCCACCTGGACAACGAGACCGGAGATCAAGCAAGTTCGGATCAGTTGCAAAAAAGCATGGGATGATGGTTGAAGACCGAAGGACTCGGATCATTCGGTATAACAATTCTACCCTCTTTACAATTTGTTAGTTTAACTTTAATGGACGATCCGGGTTAAAGTACGCGATAACGCCAGTCGAAAAAGTTTTGTTCCGCATATTGGCGTCTGTTAGACGGCCGGGGCGCTGCCGCGGACTTACAGTGGTATCAGAGCCTCACCATTAAGCTATACTAACTTGTGCTAACGCGTTTAAAAGATCGATCGAACGGAATTTCCGAAACTTCATTTTTCTGTATCCACAGTTTCTGTTGATTTTCAAACTGTTCTAAAATTATTTTTGCATATCACAGAAAAACAAGCAGGAGTTTTTAAGCAGCCCGTAAAAATTTGGGCACGTGATCCCATTAAATCACTGCGGAACTGTGGTCAAACCTAGGGTTTGACCGCGCTTCCGCGGCGGTTTAATGGGAATGGTGCCCCAAATTTTTACAGGGGCTTCTTCACAGGGAAATGTGGTTTCTGGTACTGTTTGTTTTAGCCCATATTTTGTTACTGTACAGCAGTTGTACGTGGGGCCCACTTCGGGAAATTTTGTCGATCGAATTTTTAAACTTGTTAGTTTACAGTACTTTCATTATATCTCCGACCGGGAATGTCATTTGATCGGTAAACCGCGTCTGATTGCTATAGTTCTTTTAGACGGGTTTGCGAACGTGACATTCGCGTTGATGTTCTGTGTTGTGCTGTGATGTTGCGGATATTTTGTGGTGGATAGCAGTGTGCAATGGTAGTGCTGTTTGGATTTATTTGTACATTTGATATTGCGGGGCGAGCGTCCGACTTGTGGACTGCCGTCACTGCCTGTTTGTATATTATTCTTTTGGGGCACGACCAGGTTGAGGTCGATGTACCCGTTGTACATATTTTCATTTCTGTACTAGGTTTATCCCGCGGTGGAGTGCACGGATAGCCGGGTTCTGGAGAGCAACGGGTCCGTATCTCATGGCTTTGAAAGGCAAAGGGACCTCACTCTAAAATTGGCAGACTATTCGCCGCACTCGTAGGGGTACAGGTTGACCCAAGGAGGGGTGCTCAATTTACCGGATTCCGAGAAGTGCCGGGTATTCCATTCACTATGTTGTGGGGACTACCTCGCTTCAGGTTTTGGCGGGTAACTTGCCGCACCCGTAGGGGTCTAGGTTTCATTGCACAGGCTATCCATACGACCAGGGGAACGTCGGGTTTCAGTAGCGGCTCTGTGAAACCCGGGGATCCCAGATTATCGATATTGTTCTGTGATGCTTATTACTTTTCTGTAATGTTGCATATTATCACGCCTGGAGCGATTATTGTATATTAGTATATATACTATTAGATATTGTATATGTTTTACACCCGCGCTAGTCCAGTCCCCGCTCTGTCGTTAGTTAAGTAATCTAACGAGTGATGACGGGATCCAGTGACGAATGCGGATGGCATATACGTACATTTTATTTTCGTTCTTTTCTGGTGTGATTGATTGATGGGACTGCGTTGATTCTTATCAATGTGAGATAAAACAAACCTATATTTGATGTTGTTGGAACAAATTTTAAAATATTATTATAAAGACGTTTCCTTTTGTTTTGCATAGCGGTATTCAGTTGGAATATCCTGCACCTCATTCCACGAGGAAAGAGCCGAGATCCCTTCACCGGGAGTGGCTTCTTTAGCAAAAGGTTTTTGCTACTATATATATTTTTATAAAGCTATCAGGTTCCTTCAACGAGATCAGGTTCATTACGTTAAAGGTTTTTCGCCAAAAACCAGTCGTAATCCTCTGTCGTTTCTTATGGATGGTCAGTAGTATTCAAGCTATGTTTGTTGGCCTACGTCAAGACATAGTGTTTGGTAGCTGCTGGGTATTCATTTGTTGCATAGATAGATGCATTAGTTTAAATCAGACGTACGGCCTTGTTAGCCTACGTCAAGGGCATGTACGATGACTTAAGTTAATCAGGACAACGACGGGTAGAACTTGACATGTTGCTTATGATTTGTTGGCCTACGTCAAGGTCATAAGAGCATGGGATAAAAATTACATCGGGAGTTTCAAACATACAGGAAACTTGCCAGACTTGTGCATACTTTCTGGAGTGTGATGACTTGAGTGGCTTCCATCAAGTTATCATGCGATGATAGTTGGATCCCGATTTTCACTGATGAGTTGGTTTACTCTTCGGGTGACCCCGACTAATTCTTCTTTCAGGTTTGGAGGAGAATTTGAGATAACAGTGGGAGGTTTCCTAATTAGATAAAGTGATAACCATTCTGATTTAGGCTAGAGTGCACGCAGAGTATTTCTTTTCTCTCTCTCTTTTGGCAGCGACTTTTGACCGACCCTAGACTATGACTCAGTGACCAAGTTGACCGAACTTTCTTAAAATAATGGCTTTTGGATTGTCTATAGTTGCATAAGTCATTACCGCTCTTTCTTTTACCCTTTGTATTTCTCAGAACACCCCGTATCACTACGGATATCCACTTCCATTGGATAGATCCATCGTATGGTTATATACGAACTCGGAGGGATTTCTTCGAGGATGGATCCAGGTTCAGGAGAAATAGAATTGGTTTATTCAGTCATCTTTTATTATCACCTTCTCTCAGGTTGCGAGGGCTCCTTGTTTTAGGAGAGTACACCTATTACGCTTATTGGATAGTCTTATTCCAAACCATAGGCGGGTGCCGAAAAGTAGGGAATGAATAAAACCAATTAGCCTAAGTAGTGTGTACAGAAGGTAATAACTTAAGACAAAATAAAGGGATTAGAAAGAGGGCAAAGTAAATTGCGACTATTAACATTCACGACCAAACCACGTGTTTCATCGCCACTCCTACTTCACCTTTGATTTCTCCAGAACAACCCGTATCACTACGAACATCCAATTCCATTGGATAAATCCATCGAATGGTTATATACGAACTCAAAGGATATTTTTTCGAGGATGGATTCCGGTTCAGGAGAAATAGGAATAAGGTTTATTCAGTTGTCTTTTATCATCACCTTCTCTCAAGTTGCGAGTACTCCTAGGATTAGGAGGGTACACCTAATGCTTACTGGATAGTCTTCTTCCAAACCATAGGCTGGTGCCGAACGGTAGGGAAGGAAGAAAACCATTTAGCCTAATGATGGTGTACAGAAGGTAACGACTAAAGACAAATAAAGGGATTTGGTTAGGTGGCAAAGAAATATACGGTTAAAATCATGATTTGGTTTATGGAAGAGGCATTACTAAGAATACCAGAATACCCCTACGAAACATATTAATGTTTCATATTCACTGTGCATTGTTAATTGAAAACTGATTTCCCAATTAGATACTTACTCCAGGGTATGTATTTACCAGGTATGATTCTCACATCTGTATGGTTTTACAGATGTTGAGTGGGAGCAAGTTATTGGAAATTAGGTGATCATCCTCATTATATCGGAATTCGTTGTAATTGGTGATATTTGAGGAAATCGCCTGGGTACAGTTTTTCAACCTACGATGCACAGGTTTTGAGTTATTCAACTCAGCGGACTTATACAGAGTATTGTATGTTGTCCAGTGTCCATCAGGACAAAGGGGTTGGTCCTTGTACTATTTTCTATTTACTTGTGACTTCTCTAGTTTTTAGACAAGTGTTTCGTAGAAATACAATGTCTAAGTATTAAGAAGTTGTGGATATAAGAATAAAGTAGAGAACCAAGTATCGCAAGTATCAGGATTCTTCAAAAAAATCGAAGATGTAGATTCTTGTGATTGGTATTCAGTTGATAGTAATGGTTTTTGAGAAACTTGTTTCTCTTTCACGTTACTCATAATTGGATGCATTCCTAAGATGAGTAATGCTGATTAGCCTCTCTCCATTAAGTTTATATGCACTGGAGACAGTTGCATGATTTGAATCTGGTTACAATTAAATAAGTGCCAAAGTTTCTATATTGAATATAGAATGCTTCATATCTTAACGATGTTAAGGTACGGGGAGTTGCCCAGCTTATGCTTAAAACCAGATACTGGATAACTCAAGGCACGTTTCTAAAATGGCAGTTTGTGGGTTGACCTTAGCTTCGACGAGGGTTAATTTTCTACCATCTGGAAGATCAATAGTGATATTGTTCTTGACTCGCCACAGTTTTATTAAAATGGATTTTTTTCAGAAAATAGTAGTGGGAGCATGGTAGAACTGGAAGTGATTCCAGAACCGCAAATGATTACGGAAAGTTTAAAAGGACCTATATATTCAATCAGGTTTGACATTCCAATAGCCATTCCACAGATATGGTGGATAACCTCAGACACCCTAGAGGTACTCCGGTAGCCTCAAGGACGGTGACAGGGAGGTTCTTGTTTACCCAGACTTGACACTGTTGTTGTTCCAGACTATGAGACCCGGCAGGAGAATATGTATAGCGTCGTTCTAAACTAGTTTTAGAAGTGTATGTATATATTATTCTGCCAGAGGGTTGTCGTAGTCAGTGGGAGCAGCGGAAACATAGTGGGCAAGTAGCTAATGTCTATTTATAGACTTGAGCAATTATAGCGGAGTAAGATCATCTAATTTTTGATGTGACAGTCATGGTTTTGACTTCATCAGAATAGGGGATGGATCTGTTAAGAAGGTAGTAGGATGTGATGTCTTGGTATTTGGATGACATACACAGAGTAGGAAGTAAAATTCCTATACTACGATCGGTTGTACTGTGGTCATCACACAGTTGTTTCTCCACAAAGGATATGGATATAATATCTGACATTCTGGTTATTAGATCTAGATTTGGGTAGTTTCCCTATATGGGTACTTTGACAGTATTCTAATAGTATTTTAGAATTGATGACTCCTAGCATGGTTGTGTACCTGCAGGTGATGGAGGCACCCTCTCTAAAGGTGTCTTACAGACTAAAAGGAAGAGGGACGCACATGATTGACAGATCACTTGCTTGGGCAATTGAGTCAATCAAGAGATGTCAAGTACCACACCAGATGTCGTTTTTGCACTAGATGCGATAAGTTTATATTAATCCAATCCTGAAGAAACATACGGAAGCAGTTCTAGAACATAAGTGAATGTTCTACGGATTTGATGACGGCAGCCTCCTTCGGGAGACGGTTATTATTCCAGGCTTCACAGGTGACATGGATGACAGAGTGATTGTCAGAGTTATAGTTTTCCCTCAGACGAGGGACAGTATTATGGACAGGTGGTCCAAGAGGATACTGTGGGAGGCATAGTGCTAGACACTGATTAGTTTCAGTGATCGATACAGTCTAAGAAGTTTGGATTTGGAGTTCATTTATGAACTAGGTCCCATCAGATATCCAAACATATTCTAAGACAGGTATTACTCAACTCGGGAGATGGTTTTCTCTGCGAGGTTGAAATAAAGAGAGATACAGAAAGGAACACCGAAGCGGATCCACTCACTGAGGCTATTTCTCGAACACAATAGTTTTGCAAACGAGCTTTGTGAAACTGATTAGTGGAAGAGTTGGATGCTCGGTATCACACGAGCTGTGAGTACACGACATCGCAATAATTAGCCTTTAGTGCAAGTGGGAGATTGTTGGATATAGTGCCCTCTAAGTCAATTATTGGATCGCAGGTACGTGATTGCAATGATTGAGGGAGGACCTATACCGATATAACAGTTTTACTCGAGATGATAGTATGCTATCTGGTTTGTCTTTATCATCGTATATATGCTTTAGTTCACTATTGCATGATGATAGAGCCCATAGGATTCTTGCTTGACTACCGGCAGTATGATGGCGATCATATACGTGAGAGCTGGGGTCTGTAAGCACATCCTTAAAAGTGTCCCTAGTCGTGGGAGTTTCGAGACAGGGCATCGATACTCCAGAGTAGACTAGTGTATACAGTCGAGACCCCGATGAGGGGCGGTGGCCGGTCTCACAAACCACTGGTGTCAGTTGGATCACCTAAGATGTATACAGGTGCTCATTGGGATATGAGTACACCGGACAGGACTCGCCGGGAACATGCTAGTTGGTATTATACATATCGTCAGATAGCAGTTCCCTGGTGACATGTGTACAGGTTAGTTCATCGACCTGAGGTCGTCATTTGTCTCGTGTGAGTTCCCACTGTACTTTGATTTATACCCTACCACGCTCAAAGGAGTCGTGCAAACAGGTATATTTTGGGTACAGTCCCGAGCCATATTGGAGGCAAGTGAGCGGATCGTCGGGGATTCGTCTCTCCCTGTATTGGGGGTGAGATCGCGCTGTGTTTAGGAGAGCCATTACACGAAATCCCTGGCCAGGGTAATCGAGATATACTGGTAGGTATACCAGTAGTATCTCAGGGTGTTCTGGGCTGCTCTCTGACACGATTTATGCAGCTATTGGGGGTCTGACGTTTACCGACCCCCTAGGCCTAATATGCGATACTCATAGACGAATGTTCCGGACTGTACGGATATTGTCACTGTCAGGCTCAGTAGGGTTTATAGATGAGTTCGCTCGTCATCTTCCCTTCCAATCAATACATAGGCAAAACGTTACGTACAGCCAGTACCTCTGACGTGCTAGTGGTTATACCCAGTGCCAGTGTGTTGATGAGTCATTAGAGTCCCCCACAGACACTTTCCCAAGTTCGGGCGAAACGTTGTAGAGTCCGTATGGGTTTATGGCAAGTTTCGGAAAATGCACGTGCATTTTCGCACGTGTCAGTTTTCTGGCAGATAATACTGGTAGGCTTTGGTTTAAGCCGGAACCCAGTATTATACTGTGTAGATATAATATCTTTGTCTCAGTTACATTTGTATTCGGTCGTAATACAAATGCGGGTATATTTATACCGATACGGGGTTATCCTGAAATTCGTTTCGGGATGATTTTTGGAAGTTGTCAGTTTCCAGTTTTCTATCAGCCGTATTTTGACATTCGGTTAAATACGGATTTGTCTTTTCGTCTTCAGAGTGGGTTATGCTTCTAGAAGGTTCTAGAAGTGATGATTAGGATTGTGACTCATTTGTGTCATTAATGGTTCATTAATGATGGAGGATGACTAGGTTTAATGTGATTGGTTTGCATTTAATGACTTCTTGTGATTCATGCTTTGATGTTAGGTTATGATAAGTTCAAAGCTTATGGTCACCACTTGAACACTCCTAGACTCACCTCCCTTCTCTCCTTAAATTGGCCGGCCACTTCTTTGTAGGCAAGAGATTTTTTTGATTCAATTTGGCAAAAAGATTATGATAGTTTAGTATATGGAAATTTCATTTACCCGATTTCCATTTACCCGATTCCAATTGGCAACTTCTATTAATCGTTCGTCCATAGCCTTGGACGTAACGAGACAAAGTATTCTACTCATTCTCTACTTCATCTTGGTCGTCTCTTTTAGCAAACTTGACGACCGAGTTGCCTCGGTTCAGAGGCGGGAGCCCGTTTAAAGATCCGTCGACGTGGTGCCACCTGGACGACGAGACCGGAGATCAAGCAAGTTCGGATCAGTTGTAACAAAGCGTGGGATGATGGTTGAAGACCGAAGGACTCGGATCATTCGGTATAACAATTCTACCCTCTTTACAATTTGTTAGTTTAGCTTTAATGGACGATCCGGGTTAAAGTACGCGATAGCGCCAGTCGTAAAAGTTTTGTTCCGCATATTGGCGTCTGTTAGACGGCCGAGACGCTGCCGCGGACTTACAGCGCCTGCAGGGAAGAGCGTCCCCACAATCAAAAACCCCTCATAAAATGAAGGGGACTCTGACAAATTCTGCTACAACAGTCACGTCTGTCCAAACCTCCGATATATGGTGCCATAAATCAACTTGGTATTTTCGGAAAGGTGGACGGATAAATCCAAATGGTATCTGCCCCCAAAATTCAGGCCAGACGTCTCAACGTCTCGATCGGGTCTTTCGGCGGAGAACAGGGTTGATTTTTTTATATGGCATTTGACCTCTAGGATCCTTTATATTGGGTATGGAATATTGTTAGGTAGGTAGAGAAAATATTTCTCTAATTGATCTTAAGATCAACCCTGATGCTCAAGCATCGTTGGATTTTGATCCAAGAGTTTTTATTAACCCAGTTAGTATTTTTTTTTTGTTTAGAAAGATATATGATTGATTTATTGTTAATTAAACTATATATCTTTCTGTTTGGGAAAGATTTGAGAAATTAATTTCCAAGATTAAAGCTTAAGCATTAAGGAAGTAAGAGATTCGAAGATTGGCGCAGCGCTGGGAATCATTGGCGCATGGACTAAGTCTTATAGGTTATTATTTATTAATTATTTTTTTGGAGGAAACACCACCCATTAACGATAAGAGAAAACAAGGAAGGCCGAAGAGTACACGTATCAAGAATGTGATGGATGACCAAAAGTTGATGCCACAGCATAACCGTGAAGGGGAGGCGAGACACAATCAGTGTACCAAGTGCCATAAATATGGACACAACAAGAGAAGATGCCCACATAAATAATACATAATGGAGGTTTATGTTTGTTTCATTTTGAATTTTTATATGTCGCATATTTGTAATTGTAGGAGTAGCCTATGGACTTAAAGTGAAAATGAACTTGCAATAGACCCCTAATGTTTATGTTTTTAATTTGAACTTGTGGTTGGTATTATTTGTTTGTGCTTGAATTTGCGGTGTATTTTTGATATATTGGAACGTTGGATGTGTGAATATTGTTTTGTATGTTGAATTACCGAATCTATGTATATTTTGGAGTAATGAAATGTGGGGATTTTGTGATGCAAACCCAGTTTCTGGGTAACAATGCAGAGGGTTAGCTCTGGGATGTGATGCGGGTTAAAACCGCACTTTGAAAGTGCGGTTTTAAACCGTAAAACCCACATTCTAAATGCATAGAGACCGGGGCTGTGAGTTAAAACTGCATTTTGAAAGCGCGGTTTTAAACCGTAGAACCCACACTCTAAAGGCATAGAGTTTGGGGTGTCGGTTTAAAACCACACTTTGAAAGTGCAGTTTTAATCTACAAACCCAAGCTCTATGGATTTAGAGTATGGTTTATACTGTTTAAAACTGCACTTTCAAAGTACGGTTTTAATCAATAATGGATTTAGAGTATGATTTCTACGGTTTATAACCGCGCTTTGAAAGTGTGGTTTTAACTTATACCCCACCCTCTATTCATTTAGAGTGTGGCATGGCTACGGTTTAAAACCGCATTTTGGAAGTGCGATTTTAACCACCCGCAACATATCCCAGATCCAACCCTCTTCATTGTTAACCAGAAATTGGGTTTGCATCACAAAATCCCCACATTTCATTACTCCAAAACATACATAGATTTGGTAATTCAACATACAGAACAATATTCAGATATCCAATGTTCCAATATATCAAAAATACACCGCAAATTCAAACACAAACAAATAGAACAGAATCACATTAATTCATAAGCCCAATTAATATCGACATTCCGACATTCCAACACAAACAAATTCAAACAAAAACAAATACCAACACTCTAACATTCTAAAAGTCCAACTACAAACACCCTAACACCTATCAGTTTGGGCTCTGGTAACCCTACATTCCTCTTGTGGAGCTTCATGATCAGGTTGAGTAGCCGGCTACGATGGCTCAGGTTCATCAGCGTCGGCTTCGCATCCTCGGCGCCTATCAGTATGCGACGGCCCAGCACCATCGCCATGGGCCCGGCGAGTATAAGTACGGACGAATGCCGCGAAAGGAGAGAGAGAAGAGCCGAGATGTCTCAATGTATGACGGCGAAAAAGACCTTTGATAATGTTTTTAATTTTTTCGATCTCATTCTGTGCTGACTGCCATGCTCCGATAACGTCTTCTGTGACGTCTTCAATCTGGTAGACAGTTTGAATCTGAGCGTTCAAATTTGTATTTAGAGCAAACGCTAAATAAAGAAAAATATATAATATTCATTGGGCAGTCGAAATCTTACCAAATCTCTCTCAATAGGTCCATAAGGTGTATATTAAATTGGATATGCATATTGACAAAAGATGTATCGACGTGTGATCCCCCAGTACCAACGTTGAAAATCAGCTATCGGGATACGAGGTACTCTTTCATCGATGACGTATAAAGCACGCTTCTCCCACCTCAATATATGCTCATCATAGACCCCCCTTCCCAGTTTACACCAGATCTGCCTCTCGCATCCGTCAGTTCAATTCTCTCTATCGAATCTATGCTGACTCAAACCAAACTGTCTAAGTACACGGTCAAGCACATACATATGAATAACGCTGAAGCCAATAATTGGTACCCGAGCACGCCAGACATGTTTTGCTTCTAAGCATACTGGTGGTAGAGTACACAGAATATCCTCCTCGTACGGCTCCCACTTTACATACTCATCGGGAAGCATTTTGAACTCATTCTTATAGAATTGGATGGATCGATCGGGCGTCTTATTCCAGGACTGATCAACATTGTATCTGCATCAAAGAAAATAAATTATAAATAGGATATGTTTCAATCATAAAATAAGCTATAACTATGTGAATATGCAAAGAAAATATACCTGCAGCCGAATGGTTGCTCTCCGTTCAGCTCAATCTCTGTAATCTGTGTTGGATGCCTAATAGCCAATCGGCTCCAACTCCATATCTAAATAAATCAGATTTCAAAGTAACAATATATATCAACGGATACAAAAAATAACAATCTATAAATAAATTAATTACCATACCTGAAGCAGTGTAAAGTAGCCATCGAGCAAGTTTACCCGCCTTTTTAGAGCGGAACTAGACAACTCAGCATATAAGTATGCTAAAACGGCACTCCCCCACGAAAGTGTGTCGCACAGATCCAAGTCTTCTAATAACATGAGCCACTTGAGATGTATTGAATTCTTTGAAGTGTCCAGGAAGAGGCATGTGCCGATGAGGTGAAGAATATATCCCTGTGTGTGCTGCTCAACCTCCTCCTGAGTCGCAACCTCACCTAACCCATCCTGAAATATCTCCCGAAGCCATGTCAGCTTAATATGGTTATGTAACAACCCTAAACTTTCTGTACAATTTTTTTCAAAAATACAGAAAGGGGTACTTGAGCCTGAGCACAAGTTATAAGTTTGATTTGCTTTTGAAAAGCAAGAAGGAGCTTGTAGCTCATTGGTAAGACCTTGCACTGCTGAACCAAAACACCAGAGTTCAAATCCTATCAGCCACATTATTTTTTAATGAGTTTTCTTTTAATCTTTTTAGAAACCCAAGAGTCTACACGTGCATAACCCGTAAAACCAAGAGTCACACATAAAACAAACGAGTGTACTGCAGTAGTCAAAGCGTCGGGGATACGTGGCGTCGAGGAGAGCCCCGACTTGGCCGACTCGGGCCGGCGGGAAGCGTGAATCGGCCGGCGCCGCCGGCCAACTCAGCTCGAAACCCCGATTTTCTTGACTCCTATGCAACCTTTGGACTACCCCATAACCCCTGTATTGTTTAAACTCCCTGCACATTTACAGAACAAAATAAATCCCCCATTTAATCCATTAAATACAAAATTTTAATACACTCTTTCATTATCCTAAACCCTAATTTTTCCTATAAATACCACACCTAAAATCACCCCTCCTCACTTCAAAATCCGTGCCCAAACTCTCAAGAAAATTCTCAAGACTTTTTGTGTGCAAATGGAGTTAGCAAAGGGCGAAACTCCAACGAACATCCGACGACAATCCGAGGAGTTTCCGACGACGAAACGATGCACCGGTGTTTCCCCAATCTTCCTCTTCCTCTTCTCTTGACCCTAATCCAGTAAGTCCCTACTTCTCCTTATTTTCTCTATTCTAAAAACATTCAAAACTAAAACCCGACGGAAGCGGAGTTAGTCCGACTTCCGATTCGGTTTTCTTTAAATACTACAATTTTTCTTAATCAAGATACCTTCATATCATCATGTATTATTCATTAAACATTATTAAACATCTTTAACAAGTTTCATCACAAAAGATTGTTATATGTATCTTTTACCGCAATTTTACATTAAAATACCACAAACTTTAGTTTCCGACATAAACTCTATAATACCTTTATACTTTTAGATAACTCACGAGGTAATGACCTATCTCCTCACAACACACATATCTAACAGAGCACGATGGAATTTGGGAACATAGATTCGGAAAATAAGACTTTACATATAACTATCTTCAACTATTAAAACCTTTTTCTACAAGAAGTGCATTTTAACAAATCTTTGCAATTGCGCCTCTACAACCCATTTTGGAGAACCCGTTCGGGATGGTGCGGATTATCGCACATCCTCGGGCCTAGTAGAGTGAGATGCAGACCTCCGCAAGGAGCAAACGATCTCAAAAGATTTTTAAAACATTTTTCTTTAGAAAATGTGATTTCTATTATAAATAAAACTTATATTTTTAATAAATATATATATATATTTAATTAATATCAAAATATCTATTTTTAATATTTATAATATTCCACATTTCCAAAATTCAAGAAAAGCATTCCATTTACAAGAAAATACCATACAATTCCAATATTTCAAATAAATACCTTATACTTTAAAAACTAGGTCATATTCACTAGAAAATTCACATTGAATAAAAAAAAAATCTATGAAAAATCTAAAGACGATAATTAAATACTTGAGATATATTTTGAAAGTATAACAAAACTATTTTACATAAAACCCCCTCAAGTTATGTTAAATTACAATAAAGACCCTAGTAAACATAGGTTTAAGCGGGACCAGTCTCATGAGCCTCAGGCAGCCGGAGATATGGGTTCTTGCCTATTTAAGGTAGACAACTTAACAGACGGTGTTATCAACACGGTAATTGTCTTTAAAAAAGACACAAATCCTGCCGTCCATGTGCAGTAGTTACCGCTAACACCAAAACCTAATTCAGGATTCAATTTATTTTCTAATTGTCTGACTCAGACTGAGTCTCAATATAATCAATCTGACTTGAATATGATTCAAGTATGAAATTACAAAACTACAATTCAATATGAATCCATATATTCAATCTATTCAATCTATGTTGACTAAACCGAACCATGCATATACATCCATCTACATGATTCTCCAGTTACATCCATTTACTGATATCATCGTTCTGGCAAGTCATCCATCTATACAATCTATAATATAAGACAATACAATTTACAATTCAATTTACAATTCAATACAATCAAGACATCGCAGTTTTTATAAGGGGTAGATTGGTCCAGAAGGTGTTAAAAGTGGCACGAGACTGCAACCATAAGACAATAACCTGAATTCAATCGCCTTTGTTCCATGGTATTATCGACGGAGACTTGTACTCTATATACCGTCACGCCCCGCTTCCCAGAGTACGCTAAAATGGGCACGTGACATAGCCAACCATGCTACCTGTGGGTAGGAAGCATCCATCCATAGTCACATTACGGCTGTAGAGATATCAAGAACAAAATAAAACTATCTAAACATGTCCATAATCCAATAAAACATGAGTCAAGAATAATAAAATGCGGAAGCAAATGATCCAATACAAATAACTAAAATGTATGTCCCATAATGCGGGCTCACATCAGGAATAAACTGCAGGAAATAAAACTAACTAATACTGACACCTCACAGCTCAGCCTGCTGGCTGAAGTACTCCTGCTCGGACTGCAACAGCAGTACAGAATCTGGGCCATGCAAAACCCAGATGTCAGCGCGTCATGTCAACAAGTAATATAATATGAACAGGGTAGCACGCAATGCAATATAAACGTGAAAAAAACAAGGGTAACAATAATATAAGTCAGAGCAGTGCAGGGTAGTGTGCTGTGGGTAAACTAAACTGTTCTATCAGGTTTTCTATTCTAAGTCTTTGAAACCAAATTGATGAATCGTCGATATAACTCAATAGTATCCCGTGCATGCCCGGGACCACGGTCTAAGACTCTCGGGCTGAAACTGAGACGTGCCGCTAGGCAGTAAAAGGTAGCAGGTACAGGCGAGTGATGTCAGCATCATCACTCCGGGGCTGGCCTAGCCTGTAAGACTGATCAGAACAGGTATCGAACTGTTGAGTTACAAATCAGGTTTCACCTTTGATTTCCCCATACCACCAAGTTATATGTGTATATCAAGTCAGGTATCCCGAAATCAAGAAACTAATGCCAGCACAGGATCAGGTAAACAGGTTTGTCTGGATAGACAACAGGAACGGTCCATGAGGACTACATGTCAGGTTTGTTGGCATTAGACACAAGATCAGGTAACGGGTCAGGTCATGCTACATCAGGTCAAGTCAAGCAGTGTACGGTACCATGTCGGGTCAATCAATATGCGTGTAGCAAGTCAAGTCAAGATGTAAACAATGTCATAGGTGTGCTCACAATCAGTTATATAATCAAGCATGGTTATCATCAACATGATATAAGCAATGAATTGAGCAATAGGCAGATTTACTCAATTTGCAGTACAGCTATCAGTTGTGTCATAGAGATGATTTCAATGTTATGCGAATGCAGGATGACAATTATGGCCTTTTAATCATGTTAACAAGTTTAAGAACTTGAGAGGTGCAATGATTTATATATACAGGTTCAATACAGCTATTACAGGTTAAAATGCACACGGGTGTCCAAATGGAACAAAACTATAGAGATAGTTGCCATATGCTATGTCAATATCAAAATGTGATTAAGCAGGTAAATGTGGTTATTAGGTTCAATTGCAAACTGTAGGTTCCAAGTTTAAAGATAAAATGATATATAACAATATTGTACATGAAAATGAGAAATGATCGTACCAAAGTTAACTTTACAGGTTTAGGGTGTCATAATATATCTGTAAGTATTGTATAGCATGTAGCAAGGGGTACTTGCCTTGACGGGTCGCGAACCGGGAATACGGAACGATAAACGTCGGCGGGAAAACTCGCGACGGGCGCACGGTTCACGGAATGAACCCAAACGACGAACAATAGAACCACACGGGTCAGGGCACCTCGCTGGAACGTCGGGTCACGTCGTCGGCATCGTCGGATTCCGGCCAAATGTGAACAGTAAAGACCAAGATGTGCAATCAAGAATAGAAAGAAACTAGAGAAGAAATGAAGGAGGAAAGAGGAGAAGAAGGCTTACAGTGGGTTGTACGAAGGCCGGGTACAGAGGCGAGGCCGCCGGCGGCGACAGATCCGGTGGGGTTGGCGTGTGTAGGGTGCGCAGGCGGCCGCGGGAACAGGTGTAGGGTGCACGGGGGTTGATGAAGGAGAGGTGATGGAGCTGAGAATGACGAGGATGATGGCGGGAGGCGACGACGAGGTGATCGTCGGCGGCGAGATGCAGGAGCGGGTGCAGGTGGTCGTGGTGAGGGTGCAGGGCGCGCGAGGGTGAATGAAAGAGGATGTGGGGAGATGAGGCAGAGGAGGCGAGGGTCCCGGCGGTGCTGGTGCCGGCGATGGGGTTGCGGCGGCGACGGGGGACGAGGCGGCTGAGCACTGCGATGGGTTAGGGTTTTCTCTCTTTTTTTTTTTCAAAAAGAAGGAGGAGGGAGGCAGTTATATAAATATATAGAGAGAGAGAGATTGGGAGAAAGATTTATGGGGGGAGAGAAAGAAAGATAGAGAGAGAGCGACGGGATATATATATATATAGAGAGAGAGAGAGAGATAGGGGCCCACGGGAAATGAGAGTGGTGATTGGTTGAGGTGAAAAGAAGGTTAGGAAAGGTTTTAGAATAAAGATTTTTGAGATTTAAATTAAACAGTAAGATTTGTAAGGTAAGGAAATATACGCGACGTTTTAAAATTATAAAATTTGGGATTTTGGCGCAAAATAAAACATTTCCAAATCGCGCCCGGGTCGGGTCCAAAATTTGAAATTGAAATAATAGAATTTTAAGCGGGATCCAAAAGTGAAAATGAAGTGTTTTATGATCAAAAAGCATACCCCCAAAACAGACACACGTACCTGCACGTAGCCGTCCAAACTCGCCCGTTTCACTGAACGGGTCGAGAACACAACGCACGGACGCTACAACGGGGTTAGGGGTGTCTAGTAGGCCAAGATGAATATTTTTAATTTTATTTTAGATGCCATAAATTGTTATATGCATAAATGAATTTGCCGGATAAAATTTACAGTAAATAACAATCAGGCAAGATAAGTGAAAAGAGTACCACATTACGCTCAAACAGTAACTGAAATTAGTAGCATTGGGCTCGGGTGTTACATTATACCCAACTACATAAGAATTTCGTCCTCGAAATTCCAAGAATACAAAGATAGATAACTATAAGAAAAGGTGAGGAAAATTCTGTCGGATTTCATCTTCTCGTTCCCAAGTGGACTCTCCATGCGAGCGATTACCCCAAGAAACAAGCACAAGAGGGATCACCTTGTTCTTAAGAACCATTTCCCTTCGATCCACGATTTCAATTGGTCGCTCCTCAAAAGTTAAGTCTTCTCATACTGTTAGCTCCGAATGATCCAATATGTGCGTTTCATCTCGAACATACCTTCGTAGTTGAGATACGTGAAACACATCGTGCACATTCGCCAAGGACTGTGGTAACGCCAAACGATACGCTACCTCACCAACACGCTCCACGATCTCAAAGGGTCCAACGAATCGAGGACTAAGCTTTCCTCAACTCCCAAAACGAATCACCCCTCTAGTCGGTGATATTTTCAAGAATACCAATCACCCACGGCGAACTCTAGAGGTCTTCTTGACGTGTCTATCCAACTCTTCTGTCGGTCTTGTGCTGCCTTCATATGACTCCTGATAGTGTTAACCTTCTCAACGGTCTGCACAACCAAATCTGGTCCTAATAATCTTCGTTCACCGACATCGTTCCAACAAACAGGTGAACGGCATTTACGACCATACAAAGCTTCAAACGGAGCCATCTGGATAGTTGCCTGAAAACTGTTGTTGTAAGAAAACTCCACCAAATGTAGATGATCCTTTCAAGAACCCTTGAAGTCTAACATGCATGCTCTCAACATATCTTCAAGAGTTTGGATCGTTCTCTCCGACTGACCATCAGTTTGAGGATGATAAGCTGTGCTAGACTTCAATCGAGTCCCCAAACTTTCCGGTAAACTCCTCCAGAAGTGTGATAAGAACCGAGTGTCACGATCGGACACGATACTCACCGGTACTCCATGCAATCTTTCAATCTCTTGCATGTACCGCTCAGCCAAAGTCTCTGTTGATTGACCAACCTGGAAAGGAATAAGGTGAGCTTCCTTGGTCAATCGATCCACAATTACCCATACTGCATTGTTGCCTTTTGGACTCCGAGGTAAAGCCGTCACGAAATTCATGGTTATATGTTCCCACTTCCACTGAGGAATCGGAAGTGGTTGCAATAAACCAGCAACACTTTGATGTTCCGCCTCAACTTGCTGACACACCAATCACTTAGCCACAAAGCGAGCAATCTCCCGTTTCATGCCTTCCTACCAGAAATGCTGTCGAATATCTCGGTACATCTTTGTGCCTCCTGGATGTACAGAATAAGCTGAACTGTGTGCCTCCTTCATAAGCTCTTCACGAATACCCCCCTTTGGCACATACAAACGGCTCCCATACCTCAACGAACCATCTTCGTGGATCAATAGATCTGTTCGTAGTCCGGCTTCAACCTGTCCTCGAAACTTTTGCAGTCTAGGGTCCTGCGATTGTGCTGCTTTAATATTCTCGATGAACGATGATTGTACTTGCAGCTGCATCAACTGTCCCGTAGAATGCGGTAGCACAACCTCCAAGTCAAATCTTCGAAAATCTGTAACGATCTCCTTCTGCGTAGTTAACACCTGAATTGCTGGTAACCGACTAAGCGCATCCGGTACGACATTAACCTTTCCCGGATGGTACTTAAGATCAAGATCGTAGTCAGCCATCAGCTCCAACCATCTACGCTGCCTCATGTTAAGCTCCTTCTGTGTGAATACATACTTCAAGCTCTTATGATCAGTGAAAACTTTGACCCTTTCGCCTAAAAGGTAGTGTCTCCAAATCTTCAATGCGAAAATCACTGCCGCAAGCTCCAAGTCGTGCGTTGGGTAATTCTTCTCATGGGTCTTCAGCTGTCTCGATGCGTACGCTACAACCTTACCATGCTGCATCAAAACACATCGCAATCCTTTCCCAGATGCGTCGCTGTGAACCACCAATCTTCCGGAATTGTCTGGCACGGTCAGAATAGGGGCGGTTATCAACTTCTGCTTCAACGTCTCAAAAGCTAACGCACGCTTATCTGTCCATACGAAAGGTACCTCCTTACGCGTAAGCTTGGTTAACGGTTCCGCCAGACGGGCAAAGTTCTCCACAAATCTTCTGTAATACCCGGCGAGCCCAAGGAAACTTCTTATCTCAGCAACACTCTTTGGAATCGGCCAATCACGAACTGCTGCAATCTTTTCGGGATCGACGGAAATTCCATCGCCAGACACAACATGCCCTAAAAACTTTACTTCCTCCAGCCAAAACTCGCGTTTACTCATCTTCGCATATAACTTCTCTTGTCTCAACGTTTGTGGTGCGATCTTCAAATGTCCAGCATGCTCTTCAAAACTCTTCGAGTAAACCAGAATATTGTCAATGAATACCACAATAAACTGGTCCAAGAAAGGTGAAAAGATTCGGTTCATCAAGTCCATGAATACTGCCGGCGCATTCGTTACTCCGAAGGGCATCACTAAGTATTCGTAATGTCCGTACCGAGTTCGAAACGCCGTCTTGCAAATATCTTCTGCTTTCACTCGGACCTGATGATATCCGGATCGCAAATCCAGCTTCGAGAATACCCTCGCGCCACTAAGCTGCTCAAAAAGTTCTCCAATGCGAGGGATAGGGTACTTGTTCTTAGTAGTCACCCGGTTTAATTCTCGATAATCGATGCACATCCTTCTTGTACCATCCTTCTTCTTTACTAGAAGAACTGGAGCTCCCCAAGGCGAGTTACTGCTTCAAATCCAACCTTTCTCGAGCAATTCAGCAACCTGTTTCTTTACTTCTTCCAACTCTACTGGTGCCATTGGATAATACGCTTTGGATACTGGCGCTGCACCAGGAATAAGATCAATTGCGAACTCCACGTCTCGCTTCGACGGTAAACCCGATATATCTTCAAACACGTCCATAAAATCGCGAACAACAGCCGGCTCTTCCCTTAAATCAACTTCCATTGCTGCAAGATTATTGTTTGTCGGCCTAGCCCTGAACTCGACTGGCCCGACAGAACTGCTTCCTCCAGTGAAGCTAAACTCGGGATGTCCGGGAATCTGGAAAATTACTTTCTTTGCCTTTCAATCAATGTGAGCGTGGAAAGTGCCAAGAAAATCCATTCCTAATACGACTTCGTAGCTGCCCGTATCAATCACCAAGAAATCTGCAAAAAGCTCCCTTCCGCAAACAACAACTGTACAATCTTTACACTCCCTACTAGATATGATTTTCCCATTCCCAGTGTGTATGTCCCAGAAACTAGACAGGGTCGTGCAAGTAATCGAGTGTGTAGTTATAAACTTGGATGACATAAAACAGTGGGATGCACCAGAATCAAATAATGTCAATGCGGGAAAACCATGAACGAGTAAAGTACCTGAAACAACTTCTCCTGACACCCTAGCTTCTTCAGCTGTCAAGGTAAAAGCTCGAGCCTGATTAGGTCCTTGAATCAGCTGCTTCTGTCCCTGAAACAGTCTATGCGGAGGCTTCTGAATGTCATCCTTTGTACGAAGCTTCGACGAACAAGCACTAACGGCGTGATCTGCCGCTCCACAACCAAAACAGAGTCCCAGCCTCCTTCGACAATCCTTTCGCATATGTCCGAGTATATGGCAGTAGTTACAAATCACGCTCCTTTTCCGATCAACCACAATTGTTTTCTTCATTGGTGCTATGCTGCGTCTGTTCACCGGAACACTTCTACGTACGGACGTTTGGTTCAGTGCAGGCGCTGGTTTCAGCTCGGTCTGTCTCTTTAGATTCTCCAGCAATCGCCTTATCACTCTACGCATGGCGGCTTTGTCCGCACGTCTTTGGTACATCTTCAAATTCTTGCCGGCCATATACCTGGAATCAAAATACCCAACATTAGCATGATGATAGATTCTGAATATAGATCAAGGCTAGAACTCCAAGATACTTAAATAGAGTGCCGCATTGTAACTATGCCGCGGTATCATAGCCACAATTACATAACTCCACCCAAGTCGCCTAAGTCCAAGAGATAACAAGGAATCAGGTTTTCGAGTCGATATGCAAAGGAAGTTTGCACATCGTAAAAGATATAATCAGGAAGAATGTGATTCAAGAATGGTAAAACGGCAAGGTTGCAGGACATGTTTCCTAAACACGGGTATTCTGATTCATGTATTGGGTACAATACCCAACTACGAAAGAATCAACCCGACTAACCTATGGCTCTGATACCAAAAGAACCATGTCATGCCCCACTTTCCAGAGTACGCTAAAATGGGCACGTGACATAGCCAACCATGCTACCTGTGGGTAGGAAGCATCCATCCACAGTCACATTACGGCTGTAGAGATATCAAGAACAAAATAAAACTATCTAAACATGTCCATAATCAAATATAACATGAGTCAAGAATAATAAAATGCGGAAGCAAATGATCCAATACAAATAACTGAAATGTATGTCCCATAATGCGGGCTCACATCAGGAATAAACTGCAGGAAATAAAACTAACTAATACTGACACCTCACAGCTCAGCCTGCTGGCTGAAGTACTCCTGCTCGGACTGCAATAGCGGTACAGAATCTGGGCCATGCAAAACCCAGATGTCAGCGCGTCATGTCAACAAGTAATATAATATGAACAGTGTAGCAGGCAATGCAATATAAACGTGAATAAAATAAGGGTAACAATAATATAAGTCAGAGCAGTGCAGGGTAGTGTGCTGTGGGTAAACTAAACTGTTCTATCAGGTTTTCTGTTCTAAGTCTTTGAAACCAAATTAATGAATCGTCGATGTAACTCAATAGTATCCCGTGCATGCACGGGACCACGGTCTAAGACTCTCGGGCTGAAACCGAGACGTGCCGCTAGGCAGTAAAAGGTAGCAGGTACAGGCGAGTGATGTCAGCATCATCACTCCGGGGCCGGCCTAGCCCGTAAGACTGATCAGACCAGGTATCGAACTGTTGACTTACAAGTCAGGTTTCACCTTTGATTTCCCCATACCCCCAAGTTATATGTGTATGTCAAGTCAGGTATCCCGAAATCAAGAAACTAATGCCAGCACAGGATCAAGTAAATAGGTTTGTCTGGATAGACAACAGGAACGGTCCATGAGGACTACATGTCAGGTTTGTTGGCATTAGACATAAGATCAGGTAACGGGTCAGGTCATGGTACATCAGGTCAAGTCAAGCAGTGTACGATACCATGTCGGGTCAATCAATATGCATGTAGCAAGTCAAGTCAAGATGTAAACAATGTCATAGGTGTTCTCACAATCAGTTATATAATCAAGCATGGTTATCATCAATATGATATAAGCAATGAATTAAGCAATAGGCAGATTTACTCAATTTGCAGTACAGCTATCAGTTGTGTCACAGAGATGATTTTAATGTTATGCGAATGCAGGATGACAATTATGGCCTTTTAATCATGTTAACAAGTTTAAGAACTTGAGAGGTGCAATGATTTATATATACAGGTTCAATACAGCTATTATAGGTTAAAATGCACACGGGTGTCCAAATGGAACAAAACTATAGAGATAGTTGCCATATGCTATGTCAATATCAAAATGTGATTAAGCAGGTAAATGTGGTTATTAGGTTCAATTGCAAACTGTAGGTTCCAAGTTTAAAGATAAAATGATATATAACAATATTGTACATGAAAATGAGAAATGATCGTACCAAAGTTAACTTTACAGGTTTAGGGTGTCATAATATATCTGTAAGTATTGTATAGCATGTAGTAAGGGGTACTTGCCTTGACGGGTCGCGAACCGGTAATACGGAACGATAAACGTCGGTGGGAAAACTCGCGACGGGCGCACGGGTCACGGAATGAACCCAAACGACGAACAATGGAACCACACGGGTCGGGGCACCTCGCTGGGACGTCGGGTCACATCGTCGGCATCGTCGGATTCCGGCCAAATGTGAACAGTAAAGACCAAGATGTGCAATCAAGAATAGAAAGAAACTAGAGAAGAAAGGAAGGAGAAAAGAGGAGAAGAAGGCTTACAGTGGGTTGTACGAAGGCCGGGTACAGAGGCGAGACCGCCGGCGGCGACAGATCCGGTGGGGTTGGCGTGTGCAGGATGCGCAGACGGCCACGGGAACAGGTGTAGGGTGCACGGGGGTTGATGAAGGAGAGGTGATGGAGATGAGAATGACGAGGATGATGGCGGGAGGCGACGACAAGGTGATCGTCGGCGGTGAGATTTTGGAGTGGGTGCAGGTGGTCGCGGTGAGGGTGCAGGGCGCGTGAGGGTGGATGAAAGAGGATATGGGGAGACGAGGCAGAAGAGGCGAGGGTCCCGGCGGTGCTGGTGCCGGCGATGGGGTTGCGGCGGCGACGGGGGACGAGGAGGCTGAGCACTGCGATGGATTAGGGTTTTCTCTCTTCTTTTTTTTTCAAAAAGGAGGAGGGAGGCAGTTATATAAATATATATATAGAGAGAGAAAGATTTATGGGGAGAGAGAGAGAAAGAGAGAGAGAGTGAGAGAGAGAGAGCGACGGGATAGAGAGAGAGAGAGAGATGGGGGCCCACAGGAAATGAGAGTGGTGATTGGTTGAGGTGAAAAGGAGGTTAGGAAAGCTTTTAGAATAAAGATTTTTGAGATTTAAATTAAACAGTAAGATTTGTATGGTTAAGGAAATATACGCGACGTTTTAAAATAATAAAATTTGGGATTTTGGCGCAAAATAAAACATGTCCAAATCGCGCCCGGGTCGGGTCCAAAATTTGAAATTGAAATAATAGAATTTTAAGCGGGATCCAAAAGTGAAAATGACGTATTTTATGATCAAAAAGCATACCCCCAAAACGGACACACGTACGCGCGCGTTGCCGTCCAAACTCACCCGTTTCACTGAACGGGACGAGAACACGACGCACGGACGCTACAAAGGGGTTAGGGGTGTCTAGTAGGCCAAGATGAATATTTTTAATTTTATTTTAGATGCCATAAATTGTTATATGCAGAAATGAATTTGCCGGATAAAATTTACAGTAAATAACAATCAAGCAAGATAAGTGAAAAGAGTACCACATTACGCTCAAACAGTAACTGAAATTAGTAGCATTGGGCTCGGGTGTTACATATACCGTAGTCTCTGGTCTAGTGAGACTGCTCTCGTATACACTGGTATCTTCTGTACCAAGTTACAAACAACATCGTTAACAATATAATACAACTTTAAAAGTTACACACTCTCTCTCTCTGTCTATTCTGTTTCTCCCTCATCTTTGGGACTTACCGAGCGATTTGTTCGCTGACGACATTCTCTTTTTTCTTCTTTGGAATGTCGTCAGGTGATTTGGATTCACTAGAGATCGAGCCCACCGGCGAGGACTTGGATCCGCTAGCCTTCGACCCGAAACTCTAGTTACTTGTAAATTTCATTTCAGTACTTTCTATTTCTGTTATGCCACTGTTTAGGCATTGCTTTTCATTCCATGTATTTCCTTTTCAGATGTATTGTAAAAAGAATGTTAATAAATAAAATTGTTATTCAATTATATCTATTGTCTCTGTCTTTTGTGTATTTTATTTATATTGCTTAGATACGCTCAGCGTGTTTACTTCAGAGTGAATACGTAGCGGGCAGTCGCGTCCTCTGCCCGTACACTGGGAAGCGGGGCGTGACAGGTTTTGTTGGTGGCTCATGCAGGTCAGAGCTGTAAGGAACCCTACCATGCAGTTCAGTTCTGTATGGACAAGCTAAGCAATATAACACAAGAACCAGCAACTAAAAACATTCTTTACAATTCAAATTTCTTGAATCTTCCAATTTCATATATTTTGAATCTGTCATAATCCAAAATTCCCTCACCTCTTTTACAATCTTACCAAAACCTTCGCATTCTTTCGTTCTTTCACATATTTTTCATACACTACCAATAGTTCTATCACCAAACTTTCATTGAATCCGTTACACTTTCCTTTTATAAATTTCGAGGACGAAATTTTTATAAGGAGGGTAGAATGTAACAACCCTAAACTTTCTAAACAATTTTTTTCAAAAATACAGAAAGAGGTACTTGAGCCTGAGCACAAATTATAAATTTGATTTGTATTTGAACAGCAAGAAGGAGCTTGTAGCTCATTGGTAAGATCTTGCACTGCTGAACCAAAGCACCAGAGTTCAAATCCCATCGGCCACATTATTTTTTAATTAGTTTTCTTTTAATCTTTTTAGAAGCCCAAGAGTCTACACGTGCATAATCCGTAAAACCAAGAGTCACACATAAAACAAACGAGTCTACTGCAGTAGTCAAAATGTCGGGGACACGTGGCGTCGAGGAGAGCCCCGACTCGGCCGACTCGGGCCGGCGGGAAGCGTGAATCGACCGGTGCCGCCGGCCGACTCAGCTCGAAACCCTGATTTTCTTGACTCCTATGCAACCTTTGGACTACCCCATAACCCCTGTATTGTTTAAACTTGCTGCACATTTACAGATCAAAATAAATCCCCCGTCTAATCCATTTTTAATACAAAATTTTAGTACACCATTTCATTACCCTAAACCCTAATTTTTCCTATAAATACCAAACCTAAAATCACACCTCCTCACTTCCAAATCCCTGCCTAAACTCTCAAGAAAATTCCCAAGACTTTTTGTGTGCAAGTGGAATTAGCAAAGGGCGAAACTCCGACGAACATCCGGCAACAATCCAAGAAGTTTCCGGCGATGAAACAACGCACCGGTGTTTCCCCAATCTTCCTCATCCTCTTCTCTTGACCCTAGTCCAGTAAGTCCCTACTTCTCGTTATTTTCTCTATTCTAAAAACATTCAAAACTAAAACCCGACGGAAGCGGAGTTAGTCCGACTTTTGATTCGGTTTTCTTTAAAAACTATAATTTTTCTTAATAAAGATACCTTCATATCATCATGTATTGTTCATTAAACATTAATAAACATCTTTAACAAGTTTCATCACAAAAAAATGTTATATGCATCTTTTATCGCAATTTTACATTAAAATACCACAAACTTTAGTTTCCGACATAAACTCTATAATACATTTATACTTTAGATAACTCACGAGGTAATGACCTAGCTCCTCACAACACACATATCTATTATAGCACGATGGAATTTGGGAACATAGATTCGGAAAATACGACTTTACATATAACTACCTTCAACTATAAAAAGCTTTTTCTACAAAAAGTGTATTTTAACAAATCTTTGCAATTGCGCCTCTACAACCCATTTTGGGGAACCCGTTCGGGATGGTGCGGATTATCACATATTCTCGGGCCTAGTAGAGTGAGATGCAGACCTCCTCAAGGAGCATACGATCTCGAAAGTTTTTTAAAACATTTTTCTTTAGAAAATGTGATTTCTATTATAAATAAAACTTATATTTTTAATAAATAAATATATATGTAATTAATATCAAAATATATCTTTTTAATATTTATAATATTCCACATTTCCAAAATTCAAGAAAAACATTTCATTTACAAGAAAATACCATACGATTCCAATATTTCAAATAAATACCTTATATTTTAAAAACTATGTCATATTCACTAGAAAATTTACATTGAATAAAAGAAACATCTATGAAAACTCTAAAGACGATAATTAAATACTTGAGATATATTTTGAAAGTATAACAAAACTATTTTACATAACAAACGGTGTTATCAACACGGTAATTGTCTTCGAATACTTGAGATATACTTGAGATATACTTTAAAAATAGGTTTAAGCGGGACCAGTCTCTTGAGCCTCAGGGAGCCGGAGATATGGGTGCTTGCCTATTTAAGGCAGACAACTAACAAACGGTGTTATCAACACGGTAATTGTCTTTGAAAAAGACAAATCCTGCCGTTCATGTGCAGTAGTTACTGATAGCACCAAAACCTAATTCAGGATTCAATTTCTTTTCTAATTGTCTGACTCAGACCGAGTCTCAATATAATCAATCTGACTTGAATATGATTCAAGTATGAAATTACAAAACTACAATTCAATATAAATCCATATATTCAATCTATTCAATTTATGTTGACTAAACCGAACCATGGATATACATCCATCTACATGATTCTCCAGTTACATCCATTTACTGATATCATGGTTCCGGCAAATCATACATCTATACAATCTATAATATAAGACAATATAATTTACAATTCAATTTACAATTCAATACAATCAAGACATTGCGGGGTTTATAAAAGGCAGATTGGTACAGAAGGTGTTAAAAGTGGCACGAGACTACAACCATAAGGCACTAACCTGAATTCAATCGCCGTTGTTCCGTGGTATTATCGACGGAGCCTTGTACTCTATATACCGTAGTCTTTGGTCTAGTGAGACTCTTCTCGTATACACTGGTATCTTCTGTACCAAGCTACAAATAACATCGTTAACAATATAATACAAGTTTAAAAGTTACACTCTCTCTCTGTATATTCTGTTTCTCCCCCATTTTTGGGACTTACCGAGCGATTTGTTCGCTGACGACATTCACTTTCTTCTTCTTTGGAATGTCGTCAGGTGATTTGGACTCACTGGAGATCAAGCTCACTAGCGAGGACTTGGATCAGCTAGCTTTCGACCCGGAGCTCTAGTTACTTGTACATTTCATTTCAGCACTTTTCATTTCTGTTATGCCACTGTTTAGGCATTGCTTTTCATTCCATGTATTTCCTTTTCAGATGTATTGTAAAAAGAATGTTAAAAAATAAAGTTGTTGTTCAATTATATCTATTGTCTCTGTCTCTTGTGTATTTTATTTATATTACTTAGATACACTCAGCGTGTATACTTCAGAGTAAATACGTAGCGACCCGTCGCGTTCTCTGCCCGTACACTGGGAAGCGGGGCGTAACAGGTTACCACGTATCGGTGGTACACTTCCATGGAGCACATGACAAACATAATCTCATTGCGTCGTGTTCATTTCAGTGATCACTGCTAGACCGTCAACACGTAAACCAAGAATCATGGACATATCTTGGAGTGTCACGGTCATCTCACCTACACGAAAATGAAATATGGAAGTCTCAGGCATTCACCTCTCGACTAGAGCGGTGATAAGCGGGCGATCCAAACAAATGTAACAGAGTCTCAAGATGGTGAAAAAACCTGCACGGATCAACGCTTGCACACGTGGATCATTCGATGGAATACCTCTCACTTTAGCGAAGTGATCAATACATTTTAACACATTGTCATCCTGCATTTTCAATATCTGATAATTAAAACGACAGAATTAACAACACTGATAAATTGTATGGAAATTTAAAATTCTTTATTACCTATACGCACATATCTGAACGGTGAATAGCCTGTGCATATAAAATAGTGGGGACTATAGGTCCGAGGGGCTTGGGCTCCACATATATAATATCTTGTACGAATATAAGTAAATTTCAATTTCCGATTTATCATATATCCTACACAAATCTTCAACAGTTTAATGAATTCTATCAACACTCTTTATCACTTCAAAAACGTCCCAATATACATGAAACACTAAAACAAATTGAATTTAAATCAAAATAACGATTTCCCAACTTAATAAACATTCACAATATCCGAAAATTTCTGCAACATCTCCTTATAAACCTCATCGTGTGGCACATTGCCTACATTGATTCCGCGTGAGAGATGCGCGTCCAAAATTGATGCCAAATACAAAAACGAAAATCCTATTTTGAAACTATATCATATTTTCAAAAATCCCATGTTTTTGGAAAAACTCAAAATCTAGTCGAAATTCATCGAGCCAATCTTACTTCATGCACAACCACTTCACCACCATCACATTATACTCATAAAACCCAACATAACCCCCACTTCATCACCATTATTATCATCATCTTCCCCCAAATCAATTTTAATCAAATCCCAATCAAAATAACGATTTTTCAAAGACTTACACTAAAAATCATTATACATGCACATATTAGCCTTAATGAACAACAAATTAGCCAAAATATTATACAAATTAACATCTACATCAAAACAAATATTTCCAATCACAAATTCGCAATTAAAAACTTGAATTACGTAAAGTCCGTAAACGAAATTCTTGATGTCACGAAGATCAAGGGGATAAACCGACTCCAAACCAGCTCTTCCAAGAATGATTCTCGTTAGGGTTTCAAGGATGAGAAGGTTGAGGAGGGAGCATGGATTAGGGTTATGGGTTTTAGAGGGTTTGAGAGATAAGTGGATGGGAGAGAGGGTTTCCGGGTATCAATAGATGGGAGGTGGAGGGGGGAGAGAGAGGAAAGAATAAGTTAAGGGTTAAGGATTTGAGAGTTTTAGAGAGGAGGGGTTCGGATTTTAGAGGATGATGGAGATGGTCTCGGAAAGAATTGAGAAGAGGTAACTGGGACTTTTAAAGTCGAGCTTGTGGAACCGGAGTTGAAGTTGATTTAAAACCGCATTTTTTTATGTCCGGCAATTTGTTGTGTTTGCTAAAAGTGCAGTTTTGCGTCTTAATCCCCAACCCAACACCATTCTCCAAAATATTTTCTGAAGGACACCAATTTTCTAAATATTTCTAATAAGTTGACAGTTCCCAAAAATTGTCCTAAAACTGCACTTTTACAGTGCGAATTTAATTAAGAATACCTAAAGCGGGCTAATCTCCAGCCCAACATCATTCTGCTAAATATTTTTTACGGAACACCATTTTGCTAAATATTTCGAAAAAATTGATAATTCCCAAAACTCGTACCACATTGCGTTTTTACAAAAGAGACCAATAGCTATGACAATTAAATAGAACAGGATCATGGCAACAACATTGCAAGTTGATTACACAATAGTCCAACAGCAAGAATATATAAAAGGTTCTCGTTAAACTGGAAAGTAATCAAGCACTCATAACATGTACAGATTTGTGCATTTCTCACAAATACACCTTGATGTTTGTTCATGAAAGCACCAAGAAAAGATGCATATAGCTCAAGATCCAAAATGATAGTCAAGGCTCTGAAATATTAAAAATCCTCATCACAATATAGAAGCCGATCTGCAACGATAGTGCATTCATTTTATTCTTTTACAAGGAATTGGAACAACATTCTCTTCTTCTCTCAGCCGCTTTCCTAAATAAGTTATGCCGCCATAGCTGAATCCAATTTTGGAGGGGCCGATAAGGGGCTTTGATGCTTCCGTACTCAAACCTGGAAGTAGCAAACGATCAATGAAAAGAATTTAGCATTTGTCAATCATAATAAAATTTGGCAATTGATGATGCTCAATATTGGCGACGCCTGGAATCAGGACACGTGGCGGATGGCATGTCCAATAACTCGGAAGAAAGGGCCCACCGAGGCCGACCAGGCCTCCCTTGTACCCGACCTGCAATCACAAGCTAGCCCCCCTCAGGGCTACCCACAGATTGGCCTCCTCAGCCCCTCAGCTCGCCGCGAGCTGCCACAAGACCAAGACTCCTCGGCCTTCTCGCTCGTCCCCGACCCCCCGGCCGAGGCCGTCTTCCTCAGTCCTCTGACCAGCTCCACCGCTCACAGGCGTAACCGCCTTTCCGCGAATCTCGCCATGCGCGGATTCTCCGCCAGCAACATTCCACGTTTCGCGCCTCCGCGATCCCCATTAATGGGCGATTCGCTCTCTACGCGGACGTGACGTCGGGAGCGTAACTGCTGGCGAGATTCGCGTGCCTGCTGCTGCGTGCCATCACCGCTATATAAACCCCCATCACAGAGGGGTCAAGTAAGCCATTTTTGACTCACTTGTAGGGTTCCTAGGCACTCTAATGGAGTGTCACAAGTGATCAAACATGCACAAATCAAATTTTACAAGTGCCTATAAACCCTAATACGGATCGTTAACTAGATAAATAAGCGAAGCAAGCAAGTAAACGGAAATATAGCTAAAGGAAAGGGACTACAACCTTTGTAGATCCGGTCCACCACTTCCTAAGCTCCATGATGATCTGCCTCCGCTGTCCAAATCGAGCCCTTGACTCTAGCATTGGCATCATCGAAGAATGGACGGGCTTGATCGTCGGTTCGATGCCGAAGATGATCTACGTCGAGGCATCACAAGAACAAGCTCCAACTTCACCAAGACTTGAAAACTTGTGAAGGAAACACCCTATACTACTTGGCAAGAGGTAGAGGATGAAGAAATAGGAATTGGATAGACTTTAGTTTTGGATTTCCCACACTTTTTCATCAATCACCATTGATGTAGCAAGCTTTTTTCACATGTTGAAGAAGAAGAAGATGAAGAAAAAGAATATGATAAGTATTAAGTAAATGATAAATAAATCAATACTTATCATTTACTAACCCTTAGTTAGTTGTAGAGAATGGACCATGGTTAACTTGAGTGGTTAGGGTTAAGGATGAGACAAGAATGGTGGACTAATTCAAAGCTTCAAGAATCTTCAACTAGCAAACAAAAATAGCAACCATTCTTCTCTCATCTTTTTCCAAAATACATAAATAAATAAATAAGAAAAAAGAAAACCCTAATCATAATCTTAACCATGGTCTAATTCTTTACACTAACCCTAGCTTGCATGTATCATCAAACATGATACAATCATGTGCACAAAATATATCACATATGCAATGTGCACAAACCAAGTGAGTAAATCCATTTAAAGTGAACCAATACTAGTTAATGCAAAGTAATATATCAAATATATAATTATACATTAAATCATTAAATCAACACTTGATTCAATGATCCGGTCATGTCGCATATAACCGGCTAGTATCCAATGTATCGGCTTATCGAATCAATCCTTGATTCGATAACTAGGTTATATCGCATACAACCATTCGACACATTCATCGCGAGAATGAAATACGGTATCACATACACGCATTATTCTCGGTCACGCACATATCTCATATGCGCTCCTATTTCATTTCGCTTGAGCCAGGAAACCTCTGTGTAGGACTCTAAAGACTCGTCAATACGCCGGTAGCGGATGATGATCATATCAAGCACCCACAAGCCGCAAGCGGTCTACTAAACGTAACGGCCACCCGGGTATTGAGCGATCAGAAGATCGACGAGCAAGCCCGCTCACACTCCTGTGAATCCAACCAGTAACACTTACCGTACAGTCCGATCTGTTCGTCTGATATGCCGCATATCTCGCCTAGGGGTGGTAAACGTCAGACCCCAATAGCTTGATAAGTCATGCCGACGTAGGGTCCATAACATTCGTGAAACTACTGATAACTCTTACCAGTATATCACTGCAACCCTGGCCAGGGATTTCCTGTTATGGCCAGTCGAGCATAGCACAACATCAACCCCCAATACCGGGAGAGACGAATCCCCTCCTATCGCTCATTGCCTCCATGTGAATCGGGACTGTACCCAAAAACCACCTGTTTGCACGACTCAGTAGAGCCCTGGTAGGGTGGAAATCAAAGCACAGTGGGAGACACACAAGACTCTATGACGATCTCGGGTCAACAGACTAAGCTGTACCAGTGTCACCAGAGAACTGCCATCTGACGTGAGGTATAATACCATCTGGGAGTTCTCGGCGAGTCCGTTCAGTGTACCCAGTCTCTACTGAGCACCCGCATACCATCTTCGATGTCAAACACCAATGGATATGGGATCATCCATCGCCCATCGCATGGGTCGAGAAGATATGCGCTAGTCTACTCTGGAATATCGATGCCCCGTCTCGATATTCCCACGACTAGGAACAATGAAGGATGTACTCATTGACTACCCAGGCCCCACTAGTATGATCTGCATCATAGTCCTGGAAGTCGAGTACACATCCTAAGGGCTTTATCAACATGTAATTAGAGAGACAGAAAGTATACATGTTAAGATAAAGAGCAACCAGATAGCGTACTATCATGTCGAGCAAGAAAGTCCTACCTATATATGTCCCAGCATCCACTACAATATACATCCAATGTACAGTAATGGCCTCTAGGGCATACATATAACTAACAATCTCCCACTTGCACTAGGGCCATCTGTAGCAGTGGTCGCAGTATCTAATACTCAACCATCCCATATGAGTAGTGGATCCGCCGTGTTGTCCTCTGAGTCTTCTCTCCTAACCTCGATCACCCTGGAGATCAACTATCTCCATGATCAGTTGATGCTGCCTCAGAATTTGTCTGGGTCACTGATGGGACCAGGGTTCCAGGGCCGAAGCCACACTTCCGTTGTCATACAATGGCAGGAACCTAGTTCATCTTATGAACCAATATACACCCAAACTTCCTCTTTGGTAGTATCTTTAATAGCGATGTTACCAGCCTTTATCGTCTAGTTTGTCACGGTATCTAGCTTGGAAATCTTCCAACATACCGTCCCTTTACCGAGGGTAAAGACAATGCCTGCGACTGACATTCAGTCGTCCTTATCACTCTGGAACCCTTCCAGTGATTCTCCCTAGGATCGATTGATACCATCTCACTACAACTAGTGAGTATCCTAGCATCCAATTAAATCTATCTCATAGATCCAAAGCTTAGGATTTAGTAGGTATCACTTTGATCCTATATGGAAAATCATTGTGATAAGCGGAGATTGATCGAGCGTAGCATAGGAAACTCCTTCCCTAACAAGAGTATGTCATCCATGTACTCTACGAGGATCGTCACCATACTCCCTACTACCTTTTTGTTTATACAAGGTTCATCTACCATTTTGATGATGTCAACTTCTTTGACATATCCATCAAAACAGATGTTCCAACTCCGCGATGCCTGCTTTATCCTATAAAACATCTTGCACACGTTTCCGCTGCTCCCACTGTCTACGAGGCCCTCTGGCTGTGTTCTTATAGACGTTCTCTTCTAAATTAATATTTAGAAAAGTAGTCATGGCACCCAACCACCAGATATCGTAGTCGTGGTATGCAGCCGTGGCAAGCAGGATCTGGATGGATTTAAACATAGTCCCTGGAAAAGGTTTCATCATTATCCGTGTCTGGTCGATGACGAAAACCTTTAACAAGTCTAGCTATGAAAGTCTCAACTTGTCCATCTACACCAAGTAATCTTCTCAAGATATACTTGCTCTTGATGGGGATTTAACCCTTCAGATATAGCAACCAAAGTCCATACTTTGTTGGTGTATAAGGATTCCATCTCAGATCACTAAGCATCCAGCCATTCTTACAGAGTCCCTTCTCTCGATGGCCTGTGTTGGGGTAAAAATTTACACCCCGGTTGACCGAGTCAAAGTCAAGGTCAACCCCCAAGCTAGGTGAGCCCAAGCCCAGGTCAAGCGGGCCCATGCCCAAATCGAGCCCGCAGCCAGCCTCCCCATGCCAACAACAAAATCATGTAATAAATAATTTTTATGTAATTGTTTATGCATGAATGTGGGCATAAAGCCAATATTTTGTAAGCCCATGGCTTATGTGCAAAAATGAAATGGCACATGTGCCATGGGATGGCTAAAATGCCATTTTTGTAAAGCCCAAGGGGCTATATGTAAATATGTAAGCCTATATAAGGCAAAATGATGATGAATAAACAACAACTTTCTCTCTCTCCAAACAAAAAAAGTCTCAGAGCTGAGCTCTTTCTTCCATCTTCAAGGTTCCAAAACCTTCTTCTTTCTCTTGAATTAAATCAAGAGTTTTACTCTTCCTTTTTCAAAACAAATTAGTTTTTCACCACAAAACCCACAAAGGGGAACTTGGATCTATCATTAGATCTGAAAAAGAAGAGATTTTGAGATTTCACATCTCTTGATCTTCAAGATCCAGCAAGCAACAGGAGGAAGAAGAACATCGTTCACTAAACCCAAAAAAAAAAAACACACTCAGGAGTCCAACTCCTCTCTGATTTCTCTTCTGAGAAATTTGTTTTAGCAGCGCGCAGCGCAAGTGCGCAAAGCGTCCGCGTGCCGACACGTGGCGCGCGCGCGCTTGCGCACCTGCGCGCTTGCGCAAGTGCGCAAAGCGCCCTCGTGCCGACACGTGGCGCGCGCGCTTGCGCACCTGCGCGCTTGCGCAAGTGCGCAAAGCGCCCTCGTGCCGACACGTGGCGCGCGCGCTTGCTTGCGCACCTGCGCGCTTGCGCAAGGCGCAAAGCGCCCGCGTGCCGACACGTGGCGCGCGCGCTTGCGCAAGTGCGCAAAGCGTCCGCGTGCCGACACGTGGCGCGCTTGCGCATCTGTGCGCAGCGCTCATGCGCAAAGCGCCCACGTGCCGACACGTGGCGTGCTTGCGCCTGAGCGTACAGCACCTAAGCGCACAGCGCCCAAGGTGCTGCCCCACGCATCCTTTGGATGCCCTTTTCCCCTTTATTTATATATACATGTATATATATACATATGTATACAAATGTACACATACACATACTCCGCCACACTCTCCCCCTCAAAAAAAATTTCGGGCCGGGGCGCTGCCCCGAACCCCGCAAGGGGGCTGCTAGCCCCCTTGACCCCCAGCCCGCTATCCGGGTAGCGGGACCCCCGTAAAAACTCTGCGTGGCTCCCGATATATCCAAAACCCCCCTTTCAGAACAGAACACACGTACACTGCACATTGAGTTCGCATAACCAGTTTAACCCGTTAATCGGAGGTTCCCTCGCCCCAAAGGCGAGGGGTAATTAACGGCAGCTTAGTCCGCGGCTGCCGGAGATTCGGATCCCTACAATCATTAAACCCCGGCCTACCCTAAGCAGGGGGAATCTGTAGTACGCCTGACAAGCGTGCGCGTATTCCCATTTCAATGGGGTGACGAAAAACACCCTACAGCCTGCTCGAAACTGGTTGGGTTATCATCTCATGATGCAATCCTCGCTCCTACTGTCATCGAGAAACCGAGGTATCTCTCAGGTGGGTGAGGAACCCTACTAGATCGGCGGAGAGGCTGAGGTTCGTCGGAAACTATTGAATCCTTTGGTTCTGTCAAATCATTAGAAGTTTTGTACAGCTGGAACCTTTCCAGTTCTACAGAACTGATCTTGCCTCGATCTTGTCCGGATTTTGCTTTTGACATAGGTCGGACAATCCCAAATCTTAACTTACTTAAGAGATAGGCTCTTCCCATACCATATCTCATATGGAATGGTAGGCAGTGATTTGATTCGAACCTAATTCAATAGGTATGCAGCTTCTCAAGCGCATAACACCCAAAAAGGAAATAGGTAACTCAGTAATACTCATCACAGAGCACACCATATCTAATATTGTGTGATTGCCCCGCCGTGATACACCGCTGTGCTGTGGTGTATTCAGAGGAGTAATACGGAGAGAGAATCTCATTCTCCTTTAGAATGGTCCAGGAATGCCATGCACAAGTATTCTCCTCCCTGATCTCATCATAGGACATAATACTTATACCCGTATTTTGGTTCTCTACTTCCAATTTATATTCTGTGAATACCTCAAAAGCTTCGGACTTATGTTTCAACAGGAACATACGACTGAATCTTGAGAGATTATCAGAGAATATAATGAAGTATAAAGAACCAGTCCTGGCATGTGTAGACAGGAGACCTTACATACATTATCATGTATCAGTCCCAAGAGTTTACTAACTCTTCCTCTGTTTCTAATAAACAGAGCTATGGTCATCTAATCTTTGTGACATGACTGGCAAGTTTCACAAGATGTAAATTCAAACTGATTTAAATATGCATCTAAATGTAACTTCAGCTAGTCGGGTCGCATTGATATGACCTAGTCTACAATACCTCAAGAAGAATTTGTTCATTTCTGAACTCTTCCTCTTGTGTGTGTTCAGTATACAAGAAACTGTAGTTTGATTTAGAACGTCAATGCTTTTAGATAACGTGCCTGAACCGATCAACTTTTGATATAGGAAATGTTCAAAACATTATCCAACAATACAAAATTATATCATTTCTTTACTAATAAAGAGACTGATATGATTTTGTATATCAGGTTCGGTATCTAATAGCATTTGTTCAGAATCAATGTATTCGTAATACAGGGTGACAGTGACCAACAGACTTGGCTGCAACACTTGCCCCGTTTTCTGCCTCATGAAACTTATCACCCGTTCTCAGTTTTTCTACCTTTTTGTAGCCCTATGTAACAGATTACATATCTGGGATCCTGATCCGGTATCATATACCCAGGATGCAGAGGATACTGAGAAACAGTTCTTTGTAATGAACACACTCGAAGGAGATGCATCATATGCACTTTCTTCGTTTGGGCGGCATAGGAATTCTGGTATTCCCCAATTTCCTGCTTTGTCTTATAACAATTATAAGTTGGAGCGGGACCAACGTTCCCCATCTCAGAATAACAAGCGGGTTCGTTCAATACATCCATTTTATTATCTTGATTAAGGCATGATATGGTCGCTACCTGGAGAGAGAGAGAGAAGAAAACACTCTGCGTGCGCTCTTGCAAGATTAGATTGGTTATGTATTTTATCTAATCAGGATGGCTCCCACTGTTTTTATCAAATCTTCCTTCAAACCCTAAAAGGAAAGACTAGCCGGGATTAATTACACTCTACAAGTTCGCCAATCTTTCAGCCAGGCCAGTGTCGGTACTTTGAGGGAGGT
Source organism: Agapanthus africanus (assembly GCA_030015575.1). Taxonomy (NCBI): domain Eukaryota; kingdom Viridiplantae; phylum Streptophyta; class Magnoliopsida; order Asparagales; family Amaryllidaceae; genus Agapanthus; species Agapanthus africanus. The sequence continues at coordinate 328,127,653 of CM057350.1, read as the reverse complement.
TCCCCGTGCTTTCGCACGGACCTAATTACTGTAAACCTCGTTTTCCCAGAGGCGTAACTCCGTTGACACCTTTCTAGACACCTACTTGATCGGCTAATTGCAAAGTGCAAAACTCTTCCAGGAGTAACAATTACTCGCAGTGGGTATCGGGATCCAACTATCATATAGAAGATATGCAATCTCATTGCAAATTTCAACACTTGAAACTCCCGATAAAGGTTTTTACCCCTAGCACCTATGACCTTAACTATGGTCAACAAATCATAAGCACTAGTCAAGTTCTACCCGTCATTTCGTGATTAATTAGACCCACCCACATGACCCTTAACTAAGGTCAACAAAGTCATGCGACTGTCCTAACTAATCGCATCATATGCGGTGTAGGAAGACATCACTTAGCTACCGTACACTGTGCCTTGACTATGGTCAACAAACACAGCACGAATACTAAGTACTCTACTTCCTAAAATGACGGAGGGTTGCGAATGGTTTTTGTGAAAACCTTTAACGCTTTGAACTTGATCTCGTTGCAGAATCAAATGGTTTTTAAATGGAATGTTTTTGAGGCTTTTCTAGTTTTGCTAAAGGGGTCACTTCCGGTGAAGGGATCGTCGGCCCTTTCCTCGTTGAATGAGGTGCGGGATATATCATATATATCACTGTGCAAAGCGGAAACTATAGAAGCGATCAAATGACAAACCGAGGGTTGTAGCATCTGCCAGTTATTGCTAAAGGAGTCACTCCCGGTGAAGGGATCTCGGTCCTTTCCTCATCGAATAAGGTGCAGGATGTTCTATAATGAACACCGCGATGCAAAGCAAGAACTGTAGCTACCTGTTTTATTTTGAAATTCGATTCCACAACATCAATTAGGTTTATTTTCTTTCATTAATCTCATTAATGAATATCCCATCAATTAAGTCCACCTAATCATCACAGATAAATATAACGTACGCTTATGCCATCCGCATTCGCCTCGATGTCCCGTCTGCACCGTTAGGTTAGGTAACTAACGGCAGAGCGAGGCAGGGCTAGCGCGGGTGTAAAACATAAGCAACGTCTATATAATATATCATATATACTATATACTACATCTATCTGAACAGAGCACAGAACATCGCATGATCACATCATAGATAACGCAGCAGAAAGAATCATATGAAATATTGGATATACTAGGACGTCCGTGTTTTCAATACGAGCCAGTATAAAACACGGATTCCACGGTCGTGATGAATAGCCAATCCCACACCCCTAGACCCCTACGAGAGCGGCAAGCAACCCTACCAATTCTAGGGTTAGGAGACCCGGACTCGACTCCTCGAGTTGGTCTCCCACTGGACCCCAGAACCCGGTTACTTGTGCTCCCCTCCTTGGGTCTATCCTAATGCGGAAAAGTAAATAATATACATCAACGGTGACAACTTCCGCAACCTGGAAGTGCCCCAATAAAAGAATATTACATACAAGTTTTTACATGAATGAAAATGAAAAACACTCATCTCACATAAAAACCTCCGGCTATTCAAACACGACGATCCAATATAACATATCCAGCAACACATAACATCACATGTCATCAACGTAAGCAAACATGCGTATCCCAATTGTCGTTGACATATAGCAACGAAACCGGCGATATCACATATTACACTTACGGTCACAGAAAAGAAAGTGTAAAACTATAACAGTTGTAATCCGCAACCACCTCAGACATCGCATGCCTGATCAAATGAATTCTTTAGACATCGCATGCCTAACAATTATAAACCCCGCATTTTAGTCTCATTATCGAAAACACTTTTCAATATCAAGTCGGGCAATTCAAAAGGATTCCCGACATTCTGATCGAATGCTCGTCGCAAACTTTAGTAGGCGGCCGCACCCCCGACGCAGTCGACAAAGTGCACCAAGGCGGAACACCACTACTGGGAGCACCTGAATGGATGCTTTCGGCGACGGGGTTCTCCTACAGTTACTTGGTCGGGGCTATGGAGTGAGGCTGTCTATTAAGTTTACCCGGCGAGTATCCGCGTACGCTACGTGATTGCGACGGACTTTTGATCACATCAAAATTCCGTGGCAACCGATCAAGTGAGACTAAACTGCTATGTTTATAATATTCATTCCGTTATCTCATAACTATTTGCGAATTCCAATTATTGTATCACATTCCGGATAAATAGAAAATGCTAAACTTTTCGATCGAACAATCGAACACCCAAGTTTTCCCGATATGGCTCAACACATGAAATAAGTCTAACAACATTCAGTTCGTGCCTCAGTACCAACGGTCCAGCCGTAGAAGGGTCAAGCCAACGCCTCACATGTGGCACGCCGTACTGCCTCAAACCCTAAGGTTCAAAGGGCAGTTCAAGACGGTCACATAATCGAGTTAAGGTTTGTTGTCTTCTAGAGGGTCCATCGCGTTACTTGCACTACTTAGAACGTCGTTAAACTACGGAAAAATCCAACAATTGGAAATTTCCCGGCAGGGGAAAAAGTGGGTATTTATATCCGATCGAACTTTTTAACATATTCTAAAAAATACCCGGAAAAGCACACCGACAAAATTAGACAGTCCGATCAAATACACCGAGTCCCCAATACAACTCAGAAAATACAACTCTGGAATAAATATTAAAAATTTCCAGGAAAACCAGAACAGAAAACTGAGAATTACTGTGAAAAATTAAATACACAAAACGACAAAATGGCCGCGGAACCGCCGCACGAGCCATGCTCGTGCCGCGGATCCGCGGCTCATTGATGGAATTAGTCCATCGAAATTCACAGTAACTCTTAGATTATCCTACTGATTTTTCTGAATATTTTTAATCTACAAAAAACCACGTTTTTCAAAAAAGTCCAGAGAGCATTTTTCAAGTCGGGTTTTGGGTCGATCGGACTTCTGATTCCGTCGGGACTTCGCCTAAGGCTCTAGCTAGGCTCTGATACCACTGTAGGGTTCCTAGGCACTCTAATGGAGTCTCACAAGTGAACAAACATGCACAAATCAAATTTTACAAGTGCCTATAAACCCTAATACGGATCGTTAACTAGATAAATAGGCGAAGCAAGCAAACGGAAATATTGCTAAAGGAAAGGGGCTACAACTTTTGTAGATCCAGTCCACCACTTCCTAAGCTCCACGATGATCTCCCTCCGCTGTCCAAATCGAGCCCTTGACTCTAGCATTGGCATCATCGAAGAATGGGCGGGCTTGATCGTCGGTTCGATACCGAAGATGATCTACGTCGAGGCATCACAAGAACAAGCTCCAACTTCACCAAGCTTTGAAAACTTATGAAGGAAACACCCTATACTACTTGGCAAGAGGTAGAGGATGAAGAAATAGGAATTGGGTAGACTTTAGTTTTGGATTTCCCACACTTTTTCATCAATCACCATTGATGTAGCAAGCTTTTTTCACATGTTGAAGAAGAAGAAGATGAAGAAAAAGAATATGATAAGTATTAAGTAAATGATAAATAAATCAATACTTATCATTTACTAACCCTTGGTTAGTTGTAGAGAATGGACCATGGTTAACTTGAATGGTTAGGGTTAAGGATGAGACAAGAATGGTGGACTAATTCAAAGCTTCAAGAATCTTCAACTAGCAAACAAAAATAGCAACCATTCTTTTCTCATCTTTTTCCAAAATACATAAATAAATAAATAAGAAAAAAGAAAACCCTAATCATAATCTTAACCATGGTCTAATTCTTTACACTACCCTAGCTTGCATGTATCATCAAACATGATACAATCATGTGCACAAAATATATCACATATGCAATGTGCACAAACCAAGTGAGTAAATCCATTTAAAGTGAACCAATACTAGTTAATGCAAAGTAATATATCAAATATATAATTATACATTAAATCATTAAATCAACACTTGATTCAATGATCCGGTCATGTCGCATATAACCGGCTAGTATCCAATGTATCGGCTTATCGAATCAATCCTTGATTCGATAACTAGGTTATATCGCATACAACCATTCGACACATTCATCGCGAGAATGAAATACGGTATCACATACACGCATTATTCTCGGTCCCGCACATATCTCATATGCGCTCCTATTTCGTTTCGCTTGAGCCAGGAAACCTCTGTGTAGGACTCTAAAGACTCGTCAATACGCCGGTAGCGGATGATGATCATATCAAGCACCCACAAGCCACAAGCGGTCTGCTAAACGTAACGGCCACCCGGGTATTGAGCGATCAGAAGATCGACGAGCAAGCCCGCTCACACTCCTGTGAATCCAACCAGTAACACTTACCGTACAGTCCGGTCTGTTCGTCTGATATGCCGCATATCTCGCCTAGGGGTGGTAAACGTCAGACCCCAATAGCTTGATAAGTCATGCCGACATAGGGTCCATAACATTCGTGAAACTACTGATAACTCTTACCAGTATATCACTGCAACCCTGGCCAGGGATTTCCTGTTATGGCCAGTCGAGCATAGCACAACATCAACCCCCAATACCGGGAGAGACGAATCCCCTCCTATCGCTCATTGCCTCCATGTGAATCGGGACTGTACCCAAAAACCACCTGTTTGCACGACTCAGTAGAGCCGTGGTAGGGTGGAAATCAAAGCACAGTGGGAGACACACAAGACTCTATGACAATCTCGGGTCAACAGACTAAGCTGTACCAGTGTCGCCAGAGAACTGCCATCTGACGTGAGGTATAATACCATCTGGGAGTTCTCGGCGAGTCCGTTCAGTGTACCCAGTCTCCACTGAGCACCCGCATACCATCTTCGATGTCAAACACCAATGGATATGGGATCATCCATCGCCCATCGCATGGGTCGAGAAGATATGCGCTAGTCTACTCTGGAATATCGATGCCCCGTCTCGATATTCCCACGACTAGGAACAATGAAGGATGTACTCATTGACTACCCAGGCCCCACTAGTATGATCTGCATCATAGTCCTGGAAGTCGAGTACACATCCTAAGGGCTTTATCAACATGTAATCAGAGAGACAGAAAGTATACATGTTAAGATAAAGAGCAACCAGATAGCGTACTATCATGTCGAGCAAGAAAGTCCTACCTATATATGTCCCAGCATTCACTACAATATACATCCAATGTACAGTAATGGCCTCTAGGGCATACATATAACTAACATCACTCAGCCATTACGCTGCTCGGATCTAGTATTAACTTAATCGTCGGAGGGTCCTCGGTGGCGTCAAACCACCCCGGGAGTTCTTTGCAGGTACTTGGCGTCCAACTCCTCCAATCACCAAATCTCCTCAAAACCCATTGAGACCCACACGCGATAAGGGATCCCCTCCAGAATCCACCGGGAGATCAACGGAAGACAACATCTGAAGGAGATCTGAATAGGACCTCCATCAGTTGGCGCCGTCTGTGGGAATCGAAAACTCCACAAAAAAAACAAAGTTGGCCTTCCGATCTCCGTCCACGTGGCAAGCGACCATCCTGAAGATTCGGGTACCAGCCGCCGCCTCCCCCTCACCGGAGGCGCGGATGAACCCCTCCGGCGACCATCATCCACGCCCTCGCTAGCCGAATAGATCGGCTATAGTCCCTCGTGGAGGCGCTCGTCCGCGCCCAAACGGCCGGGCCTGGGCCCCACCTCGCCGCTCCTCCGCATCCTGAATGCTCTGCCCGTCGGCATGGCCGACCACCGGCTGGCTGCGACTCCCGACCACGGATCTCACGGACCGATACTCCCTGAGGCCCGTTGGGCACTTCGTGGCTCCACACCAAGGTCCGCCGCCGGAGCACCACACCTTGAACCTCCTCACGACCCTTGCCCCCCTGAGGAGATGTCGATCACCTCGCCTGCCCACAGGCATGGCAGGCATCCACTCCCCCGATAGGGTCGCACAGAAGGGGCTCGCCAAGACGGCTCGAGAGCTACCGCGCCCGGGGATCTGAGGAACCTCATCGAGAGGAACCGGAGCCGTGCCCAAACGCAGGTCTCCCACAGCGGGGGCCAGAGATCACGAGGCGCCGAGTCCTCGGGGTACCGCGGCCGACTCGACGCCCTTGAGAAGAAGATCGAGGGCATGCGCCGGGAAGGTCACTTCTCGGCCGATGGGGCCGAGTACGCCGCCGACTCGCTCACCAAACCGTTCACCGAAGAACTGCTCGCTGTCCACGTCTCCTCACGCAACAAACCCCCGAAAGTCTCTCTGTTCAATGGAAAAACCGACCCCAAAGACCATTTGTATGCTTTCACCGCGGGAATGAGCTTCCAGGACCATTCTGATGCCACCCAGTGTAGGGCCTTCCCAGCCACCCTCATCCGTTCTGGTCGGGACTGGTTCCGAGGACTCGAGCCTCGCTCAATCTCGACCTTCGACGAGCTGGCTATTCAGTTCCTCGGCCACTTCGTTGGGAACCGTCGGCAGAAGCGCACGGTCGACTACCTCTTCACAATTAAGAGTGGAGACAAAGAGACGTTCAAAGCTTACATCACCCGCTTCTACAACGCCCTCCTTAAGGTTCTCGAGCACCGGGATGAAACCGTCATCACGGCGCTCAACTCTGGTCTGAGGCACAAGGAGTGGTTGCGCTCCTTTGCGTTGGCGCAGCCTAAGACCATGGCCGAGGTCAAGGCGTGGTCCGAGCGCGAGGTTCAGCTAGAGTCCGAGGTGAACGCGAACCTCCCCGGAGCAGAGCGGTCCGACCAGAAGAAGAGGACTCGGGAGGAGAGGCCGGAGCGTCAGCAGCCCTATCACCCGAAGTTCCAGGAGTACACCCCATTCAACGTCTCCCTCCCAGTGTTACTGGAGGAGGCCCAAGGAGAAGGATTCTTCAAGTTCCCTCCAATCCCGCGGCAGGCCTCAAAGCGGACCCGCGGCCCTTACTGCGCCTTCCACCGGACGCTGGGCCACGCCACCGAGGATTGCAAACAACTCCGGGATTACATCGAGGAGCTCATCCGATCGGGGCACCTCGTCGCTTACTTAAGGGATAAACGGCAAGCCGACCGCGAACAGGAGCAGCGTCCACCTCCTGCCGAGCTAACCATCGGCCAGATCATGCTTGCCTCCTCAGACGACCAGTCTGGCGCCCGGGTAGCCCCGTACCCGGTGCCAAGCACGGAGACCGACACGCTGCCAGTAAGCTCGGGCCACGCTGATGGGGTCATCTATTAGGATGTACTTTTCTTTTAAGGTAATGTAAAATCTCCCTAGGGCCTATTGTCGATTTAATAAAGATCAGCAAACCATTGCGAAGAAAGTTGAAAAGATCTTATTTATTCAAAAAAAGGGTATTATGGGCTCCTCAGCCGTACATGCAAAAAGAAGAAAAAAAATACATTACAACAGCGGGGGAAGGGGGTGCAGAGAGCACTGCTCATGATACTCGGCGAAGATCTCCGCCAGCCGAGACCTCGCAAGGTCCAACCGCTCCACTCGGTTCCCCCCCACACGCGTTGATCCCGAGCCTCAGCTCATAGCATTCGCGGACGAGCGCCTCCGAGCGAGCCAGCCGGTTCGCAGAGATGAGGCCGAAGCGCCTCAAAGACCGCAGCTTACCCACGGTCTCGTCATAGAGCTGCTCGGACAAGGGGTTGTAGAGCCCCGGCGACGCCTTCTAGATGAAGTACATCAACAGCTGCAGCAGGGAAGAACGTCGAGGGAGCAACCGGCTGAAGTGATCCTCGATGCTCCTGTACACCATCTGCACCGTGTCTTCAGTACAGTTCTGGTCATACAGGTACACATCTTCGAAGTTGATGATGTCGGGGACGGTAAATGGGAAGTCCTGCATTCTCAATGCTCTGTTTGCAAGGGAAGGAAGATCTAGTGCTCCTTCAGCCTTATATAGCCCGCCACGCCCCAGGGGAACTCAACGGTCACCCACTCTAATCCAAGGAGTTGCTGCCACGCGGCGATCACTAAGCCTCCTCCGACGGAACCAAAGCGACACGGCCCTAGCGCTTCACCTCCCCCCGCATTCAACACGCGTGCTAACCGTCCCAGTTCCCCAGGTGTATGGTCGGGTGAAACCTATTGAAGATCCGACCGAGCAGCTGCCCTGCTCGGTTATCCCTGGCGGGTAGCTCTCCTACCGCAACGCCGGGGATCAGAAGGCCTCACCAAGAGGCAACACACAGCTGCCAGCAAAAGCGCTGTTCGGTTATCCCTGGCGGGTAGCTTCCCTACCGCAACGCCATGGATCGGAAATTCCTCCTAGAGGAAACCTAGCAGCTTCCCTGGTCGGTCATCCCCGGCGGGTCGCTCCCCTACCGCAACGCCGGGGATCAGAACCCTCGCCAAAAGGCAAGCCAGCAGCCGCCCTGCTCGTTCACCCCTGGCGGGTAGCTTCCCTGCCGCAACGCCAGGGACCAAAGCCCTCACCAAGAGGCTACTAGCAGCTACCCTGCTCGGCCACCCCTAGCAGGTAGCTCCCTTACCGCAACGCCAGGGATCAGAAAGTCCTCCCGGAGGCAGTCGGGCCAAACCATCGCTCGGCTATCCCTGACAGGTAGCTTCCCTACCGCAACGCAAGGGATCAGAAAGTCCTCCCAGAGGCAGTCGAGCATAACCATCGCTCGGCTATCCCTGGCGGGTAGCCTCCCTACCTCAACGCCAAGGACCAGAAAGCCCTCCAAGAGGCGATCGAGCCTGAGGATCCCTCGCTCGGCTATCCTTCAGGACACAAGCCCTCGCCAAGAGGCACCGGGCAGTAACCCTGCCCGGCCAAGGGTCCTTGGTAAGCTTCTACAGCCCCTCCCGCTCCAAGGACCAAAGTCCTCCTAGAGGCGGTCGAGTCCTTGCTCGGCTATCCCCGGTTAGTAGCTTCCTACCACAACCGACAGGGATCAAAGTCCTCGCCAAGAGGCACTGGGCAGTAACCCTGCTCGGTCTCCGTCCTGAAGGACCAAAAGCCCTCGCAAGAGGCAACCGGGCAGCTACCTTACTCGGTCCAAATAAGGCGGGCAACCCTCCGTCCACCACGCACGGACAACCCGAGCTGCCAACCAAGGGCCTCAGGTCTATCCAAGTCTCGAGCGATCTCCCTTCGAGTTCGGGGCCATAGAGACGCATGGAGACACCTTCTCCTCAGCAGCGCATGAATCAACTCGACGGACGATCGCTAGGCAGATAGCCAACCTGACACGGAGGCCCAATCGCGCAAGAAAGAAAATTCACGAGCGTTCTTCATGAACAAAAGACAAAAGCGCGAATCAAGGAACCAATGAAAGAAAAAGTTTTATCACTAAAAGGGCGGTCTTTACAGAGGTTATTCTTGGCTCCCCAGCCTAACAAAATGCCCGGAATCTTACAAAGATCTAGACGCAGCAAAATAAAAAAGAGGAGGAAGACGGGGCTTTAGACCTAAGGGCCAGGAGCAACCTCAGGGCCCTCCACATCCACCACGAGGCGAGCTGGGTCCTCGGCAACTTTCTCGTCATTAATCTCCTGCCCCTGCCCGCTGGTGTCCACGAGGGGGTACAAGGCCCGGAGCTCTTCATCGGTGAACCCCGGCACTCGAGCCTTAACAGCGTCAAGAGTCTCGTGCCAGATGAGGGTCGTGGCGACGGCCAATTCATCATAGAAGTCTTTCGACTTCTTGTAGCCCTCTACCGCCTTCGCCGCCAAGAGGTCGGCCAACTTGGCAGCCCTCAGGTCGGCTAACTTCGCCCACTCGGCCGCCGCCCCCAGCTCCTTCCGGAAGGATTTTTCTGTCTTCTTCAGATTGCCGGCCAGCACCTGGGCGTCCTCACGCTTGGCCTCAGCAACCACGGTGGCCTCACGGTGCCAGGCAACCTCCCGCTTCCCGGCCTCCACCTCACCCTCCAGGGCTACGACCCTCCCCTCCAGCTCCCGCTTGGAGCTCTCTTCCCGCGAGGAGAGCTGGCCCGCAGCTTTCATCGCCGGGGCAACCACCTCAGCCTCCAAACGTAGGGCGAGGGCGACGTGCTGGAGGACCTGAAAGGCAGAAAAGAGATCAGGAAAATGAGAGAGGCACCAAACCTCAAATAGTAGTGAAAGACAGGCGCTTACCTGCACGGACTCCTGGGCGATTGACGCCAGCTGAGCCCTGAAGGTCCCCCCGGGGACTCTACCCCCGGCCGATGCCTCTATCTCATGCAGCAGGCTGTCCGCGACGGATAGCCTCGAAGGCACGGCAAACTGGAGACCGCCTTCCTCCACCGTGATCGGCGAAGACGGTCCCCGGGAAGATCTCCTCTTGAGCGGCCTCGAGGGAGAGCCGGTCTCCTCCTCCTCCGAGGCCGGGTCATCCAAAATCCGAGCCCTCCTCCGGCCCGACGTTCTGCTGGGCCCCGGGGAGAGATTCGCTTCTGAGCGCTCACGGGGCACTACCGCCGGGGGAGAGGGAGCCGGGGCAGGCTGTGAACGAGAAGAGCCAGCGCCCCCAACCTTCGCAGCCGGCCTCGGCTGGCGCATTAAAGCCCGGAGCGAGTCTATGTCCATGGATCCTGCACAGAACCAAATGTAGAGGGAGTCAGCGATACGGGCAACATACGAACCAAAAAGGAAAAACTAAACTTACCAACGAACTCGACAGGACTGAGCCCGGCCCAACTCAGAACTCTCTCGGACAACAGCACGTCGAAGCGGGGGATGGGCTCCCACGACGCCACTCTCACCTCAGCGGGGTCACTGGACTGGTTTCCCGGCAAGTGCTTCTCCCTCAACCACTCTATAGGCATGAGCCAGTCCTCGCCCTCGGAAGGGGAAAAGAAGAACTTCTTCTTCCAGTCATGAATGGAAGAAGGCAGGGCTACAACCCCCGTCCCGGCGGGGCTTCCTGATCGCTTTCTGAAAGAGAGATAAACCCACCTCGGGTCGCCCGCTCGACCACCGGGGTGATTTTTGAAGATAAGGGAAGAATCAAAGAGGGAAAGACTGAAGGGGATCGCCTGTAACTTCAGGCGGACCAGGAACCCGAGGAGAATCCTCCACGAGTTTGGCACCAACTGACCGGGGGCTAACCCGAAGAAGTTCAACGCCTCAACGGCCTCAAGAGAGAAGGGCAGACGCATTCCACCCCAAAATGCTTCCAAATATGGGGCAATCTCCCTACCCCGTACTTGGTCTGCCCTCTCTCCCTCCTTGGCCAGGCGGAGCGTATAGCGCGAGGGGATGTAGAAGCAAGCCCGCGCGTTGACAAGCTCGTCCTCGTGCCTTATCCAACACGAGGCACTGGAGGCTGCATCTACCGCCTCCTCCCCGGGGGCTGCCCCCGCCACATGATCCCGAGAAGAGGGGCCAACCCTGCCCCCCTGGAGGGCTCGGGCTCACCTAAGGGGTTTCTAGAACCTACCCCAACGACATCTACCGACTCGACAAAAGAAGACATCTAACCTTGGGAAGAATGATCCTCGGGAAACGAAAGCGGAAGGAAGAAGACAAGCGCCGAGCAACCGAGACTTAGAACGAGAAATATGAAGGAGTAGGGGCCCCGGAACGTGCCCCACCCCTATTTACCGTCACAAGCGACCTCATCCAACGGTGCCCTTCATCTCCCGCCAAGATGCCTCCTCGCGTCCAACGGCTCCGATTGCTCCACTTGTCGTCCCCGCACTGGACCGTGCCCTTTCAGACGTCGCAGGTCTGCACACGTCGCGTCAGCCAACCGACACTTGACACGTGGGCCATCACTTCAAAGAGACACGAACCGACGCGCCCTCCTTAAATGCAGAGATCTCGCCCTGATTCGCTGGCAGAAAAGACAGCTCGCAGCCCGGGGACGCGTCCCGACGAAACCATTAGGAAGGGGCTCACCCCGGACGGCCCGGCGGTCCACTCTTGACCCGACTCACTGGCTGGTCAGGACAAGAGTGGGGGCTGATGATGATGGTCAATATTGGCGACGCCTGGGATCAGGATACGTGGCGGATGGCATGTCCCATAACTCAGAAGAAAGGGCCCACCGAGGCCGACCAGGCCTCCCCTGTACCCGACCTGCAATCACAAGCTAACCCCCCTCGGGGCTCCCCACAGATTGGCCTCTTCGGCCCCTCAGCTCGCCCCGAGCTGCCACAAGACCAAAACTCCTCGACCTTCTCGCTCGTCCCCGACCCCCCGGCCGAGGCCGTCTTCCTCGGTCCTCCGACCAGCTCCACCGCTCATAGGCGTAACCGCCGCTCCGTGAATCTCACCATGCGCGGATTCTCCGCCAGCAACATCCCACGTTCCGTGCCTCCGTGATCCCCATTAATGGGCGATCCGCTCTCTACGCGAGCGTGACGTTGAGAGCGTAACTGCTGGCGAGATTCGCGCGCCTGCTGGTTGCGTGCCATCACCGCTATATAAACCCCCATCACAGAGTGGTCAAGTAAGCCATTTTTGACTCACTCAGCCATTACGCTGCTAGGATCTAGTATTAACTTGATCGTCGGAGGGTCCTCGGTGGCGTCAAACCACCCCGGGACTTCTTTGCAGGTACTTGACGTCCAACTCCCCCAATCACCAAATCTCCTCAAAACCCATTGAGACCTACACGCGATAGGGGATCCCCTCCAGAATCCACCGGGAGATCGACGGAAGACAACATCTGAAGGAGATCTGAATAGGACCTCCATCAGCATTAGTCAAAAGGTTTAGGGCCTTTTCAGATTACTCACTTGGCTTGCAATGTGACGTGCTTCGGATCACGTCAAGATATTACCTTCCGTTGATCTGCTGATGGCGGCAATGGACGGTTGAGATTGGGTCTGGAGGCTGGCTCCTGAAGCGTGTGGATCTAAATGGGTTTGAAGTTGTTTGGGCCGAACTACCTGCAAGGAAGTCCCGAGGTAGTTGTACAACCGAGGACCCTCCGACGGTCAAGTTAGAGAGGAAATCCGAGCAGAGTAACGGCTTACTTGAACCGTCTGAAGGAGGGGTTTAAATAGCGGTGGCAGCAGGCAGGCGAGCGCGAGAATTACACCGGCCGTTACGCTCCCGACGTCACGCCCGCGTGATGGGAGGGATCCCGCATTAATGGCGAGACAGGTTCGTTAATGGGGGATCGTGATGGCGTGGAACGTGGGATGTGGCCGACGGATATCTCGCGCATGGCGAAATTCACGGGAGTGAGGCGTTTGCGCCTGTGAGTGGTGCCGTTGGTCGGTCTCATCGACCGAGGAAGATGACCTCGGCGGGAGAGCTCGCGGACGAGCGGGAGAGCCGAGGTATCTTAGTTATGCGGTAGCCCGGAGACGAGCTGAGAGGTCGAGGAGGCCAATTGTGCTGGGGGATCGGAGGTGAGCCAGCGTTTGTTTGTGGGACGAACATAGGAGTGGCATGGTCAGCCACTGTAGGTCCTTTCTTGTGAGCTTCGGGACACGTCACCAACCACGTGTCATGATCTGGGAGATCACCGATATCGAGCATCATCATTAGCCCCCCACTCTCGTCCCGACCAGATCATAGGTCGGGTCACGAGTGGTCTGCCGATCCACCCGAGATGAGCTCCTTTTAGAAGATATCGTCGGGGCGTGTTCCCGGACAATCCGTTGTATTTTCTGGATGACGCCAGCGAATCAGGGGTGAGATCTTTGCATTAAAGAGGGTGCGCCGGATCGTGCGTACGTTCACCGAAGCGACAGCCCACATGTCGGGCGCAGGTTGGCTGATGCGACGGCCGCAGGTTCCCTGTTCCCGATGGGGTGCGGCCAATGTGCGCATGACAGGCGGAGCGATGGTGGTCGTTGAGCGCGAAGAGTCATTTTGGCGGGAGATGACTGCCGCCGTTGGATGTGTTACGCCAGCTGCTATAAATAGAGGTGGGGTCCACATGAGGACACGTTCCTCTTCATAATGTCCTCGTCTTTGGTCTTGTCAGCTCGGCGTTCTCCTCTTTAGGTCGGGATTCCTGCGTTTTCTCTTCCGAGGACTCCTCTTCATCAGGTTAGATGTCTTCCTCTGAGGAGTCTGTAGATGTAGTTGGGGTAGATTCTCCCTCTTCTTATTCTTCTGTTTCCTCTCCTTCTGAGTCGAGCCAGTTTCTCCCTTTGGCAGGACAAATGGATCGATCCAGGATTCTTAGTGCCCTCGGTGCTCTATCCCGGAAGGGGGCTGGAGGTGCAGCCGCGCCTCGGGCTGGCCCGAGCCCCGCACCGAATGTGTCATCGGCGGAGGGGCCATCTGCCTCGACCCGAGCTCCCGATGATTGCCCGGCGGCGGCCAGAGGCGCCCACGGGTTCCCGAACCCCGGACGAGGGTGCGGGAGAGGATGAAGACGGGTTCCTTTTAAGAGGAAGAGGATGATCTCTCGCGCGCCACCGACTGAGATTCCCGAGGAGATTCCTGTGCAGGAGGGGGACGTCCGTTTCGTAGTCCAGTCCGGGCTTTCCGTCGCTGCCGGCCTGCTCGCTGGTATGGAAGAGTCGGCCGGGGGCAAGGTTCCGTGGGGACCATGAGGGCCTAAATGGAGGCTATAGCTCAGGAGGCGGTGCAGGTACGTACTCCCTCCTGTGTTATTTTGAGCGCCCTTTCTTTAGTTCGAGTGTCTCTAAGTCTTTCTGCTGTTTTTCGTCAGGTCCTTCAGCACTGCGCCCTTGTTACACGCATGGAGGCCGAGGGATCTATCCATGCCACGAGGCTGGCGGGAGAGTCTTCTTCGGAGGCCGAGGTTCTGTGACTTGAGCTGTTTCTGGAGAGGGGGAGGATGGCCATCCTTGAAGCCCGATCATCCATCGCTGAGCTCGCCGTCTCGAAGTGCCGGGAGTCCTATCACTGTCTAAGTGAGTCCCACCGAGTCATCGAGGCGAAGTTGATGGAACTGGCCGATCTCTTTGCAGCAATGAAGAGGGCGAGGGATGCCAGCAGGCGGGATGCCGAGTCGGTGCTTCACACGGCGGAGGTTGCCGAGATTCGAACTAGAAAGGCGGTGGCCGATTACAAGGGGTCGGACCAGTTTTACGTCGACCTCGGCGAGGCTTCTACCATTACGTGGCACAAAGCTCTTGATGCCGTCCAGGAGCAGTTTCCGGAGTTTGCCAACTGTGAGCTTCGCGCTCGGGTCCCACTTTCGGTGGTTATGCCTCCGGCTGATGGTGGCGAGGGAGGTGAGATCTAGGCAGGGCTTGCGGCCTGAACTTTTTGGCATTTCCTCCTCTCTCTTTTTGTAAGCCTCCGGGCAATTTGGTAAGGCTGGGGAGCCCACAATATACTTGTAAAGACTTTGGCTTTGTGAATAAAAACTTTTTGCAGTGGTATTTGCGCGCGTATTTTCCTTTGTCGGTAAACACTTGTATTTGCACAGTACTGCCTTCGTATTATGTCGATTCTTCGTCTGGCGATTACGCCTCAAGTTGAATTTGTTCATTTGCCAAGTGTGCAAAGACCGGCGGGAATACGGTATCTCCATGGCCCCGAAGTCGAGGTGGAGATCGCTCATACATAGATAGACCGGATGCCTCTAGGTGAGGGCTTAGCTCCCTGGCGTTGTGGGGTAGGGAGCTACCAGCCAGGGATGATCGAGCAAGGGCGGGCCCGGTTGCCTCTTCGTGAGAGGCCTACTAAGGACGGGCCGAGCAGGGTACCTTCTCGGTGCCTCTTGGCGAGGGCTTTGATCCCTCGCGTTTTGGGTAGGGAGCTATGATCAGTCGAAAATATTGCATATTTTAACCGGCAATTTCCTCATCATTTGCATTCATATAGAAGTGTTCGGTATCCGTATTTCACATATTAGCAAATCGGTCGCAAAATATCAGATTACATGTATTCGACCTGAAAACCGGCATTTCTAGGGAAATTGAATGCATTGCATTACATAGCATATTTTCTATATATCGCAACCCGTGTTTCTAAGTCTGTGCAGGAAAAGAGAAGCTTGCTCGACCATTACACCGCTCGTAAAACTCACTAAATTCAAATCTGGTACTAATCCAAAAGAGCAACTGGAATTCAACATATCAACTGAAGCCCTAAACATCAACCCAAGATCACTGCAGAAGACACAAGCTCCAAATCCCCAAGATGGCCGCGGATGCGCGGCTAAAGTCATGCTTGTGCCGCGCATCCGCGGCTATATGGTGACATCATCAAGTGTTCTTTGGACCAAAATGCTTCTACTTGGGCCCACAGTTCAGAAATACACTCAAAGTTCCAGAAGGCTCCTGAACTTTCTACCAGATCAGCAAACACCTTGAGTTACATTACATTAGCCTAATACTTCTAGAACTTTCCCTAAACCCTAGCTTAAACCCTAAGCTAAAGACCAACAAACTTTTGCAACAAACTTTGGGAGGGAAAGTTCCAATTCAAACCTAAGCCTAAGGTTTGGGGGTTCTATAAATAGGACCCTAGACTCAAGGGGGATCATATGTTGGATGTTGGGAAATCTTGGAAAATTCAACCCATTTTATAGTTTTAGCCAATCTCTTTCTTCATCCCCTCTTCCTCAAGTTTAGTGAGAGAGCTTGTAGGAAACCCTAACCCTAATTCCAAGCCAACATCAAGAATCCCGAGTACCCATTAAGCAAGAAGCCTTACAACCTTTAGGAGCGGAGCCGATTTCAACGGAGCAAGCGATCCGAAGCCGATCCATGACTCATGAAGCCGAGCGACGCCCGATCAACAATCTAGATTCTTCTTCTTGTAGTTCTTGAAGCAAATGTAATCAAAATTGTTGAGATCAATAAAGGTGATATTCTTTTATCTTGTTTTCTTTAAATTCCGCATCATGTTATCTTTACAAATCTTTAATATTGTCTTTGTGGTGATGTGTGAATAAAACTCCGCTTGTTAAGGAGTCGAAACGATCTTTAGTATGATGATGTAACAAATTTGCAATCGATTCCTGAATCCCACGAGTTTGTAAACCCTAGCAAGTTCAAGAATCGACGACCCAATTCGTTGCGATGCTTTCTTGATCGACATCGCTCGAGATTGGGGAGTTCCGATCGTTTCTTGAAATTGCTAGAGGCTAGAATATAAATGGTATCCTCGAAAGAACAAGGGTTAAGAGATGAAACCCTAACTTCATCAAGAAAGCCCTAACTCTCGTCAATCACCATTGATCTAGTATCAATTCTTCGAAGGACAAGAACACGAAACCTTTTAGATTACATCACATCTAAAGATCCGATCGATTCCTACGAGCCTTTCTTATATTCTTGATTGTTGATTGGAAATATTATCGAAACACCGATTCTTGATTGTTTATAGTTTCTTGATTCTTGCATAAAGAATAGTGACACTCGAATACAAATCATTCTTGAATCATGTTTTCTTTTACTGTTGCTTAACTTTTCATTTCAAACGTATCAAAATACAAGTGAATCGTGCAATCCCTGTGGACGATCCGCACTCACTACAAACTACATCCGACACCGTAGTTTGATTGCGGTCAAAATATTTTTTGGTTGTGATTTCTTTACAATTTTATACAAAGACAACGGAAAAACGATCAATCAAAATGGCGCCGTTGCCGGGGACATTTTGATTAGATACTCTTTTAAATAATAACCAAGAAATTGTTTCAATCAAAATGGCGCCGTTGCCGGGGATCGCGCGCTAATTCATTTACATTTTTAGTTTGAAGTGAAAGAATTATTACATTCTACTTCTTAAAATCAAAATTCGTACAAACTCTTATACGTGTGTTGTGATTGATTGCAAGGTGATCTGGAGCATTCTGTGCTGTGGAAAAATTATTTGGGATATACCAGAGAGATGAGGGAGGAAACAGAAAGCTGCTGAAGAAATTTGGTGGAGTGATCCCTTGAAAGAACCGCGGAAGCGCGGCATATACATGGTCATTGCGGCGGAAACGCGGCAGCATTGAGGGATCTCTGAAAAATTTTCAGAGCAGGTAATTTCTTGCTCTCTCCCCTCTCCTCTTTTAGCTCCAACTAACACTTTTCTGCAGAATTCTTTGCAAATAAATCGCAGCGCCGCAAAAGAAAAAATTAAATTTGTGCTTGATTTTGATTTCTTGGTTGTTTGCATTCTAATACGGAAATTTAAGGGGCACGTCCAAATCCAAATTAGGTGGGGATTTCATTACCCTTCCTAGGCCCCGAAAATCGCAAAACTTGCATCCGCATTACCCTCATTAACTAAAAGAAATCTAAAGAAGACTCTAAGGACTGTCGCGCTCAATTAGGACAAGAGAAGGTCGTGGGTAATTCATTGCTTATCCGCGTTTTCTTGTGGTGCCTAAGGCGAGTGTGTCTAAGGCTAGTGGTTTTTAATTAGGCCCACTACTTACGTAGTGGAGTACCTTTCCACTTACCTGGCACTTATCCGGCCACAGGGGGACAAAGAGGCAGTGGAGGATTCTATCCTGCGACTTGTCTTTTGGCAGTTAGGAGCGGTCTAGAGCCGGACCTAGGTGACCACTAGATTCTAGGGTTGTGTGCTGCATTTGTTTTGTCGCATCATTTTTTCAAAAATCCGTCCCTTTTTCAAAGCAAGCACCGCATTCATTCATTACCCCTAATTATAAGTCAACGCTGCCACTTGTACTAACCCTTTTTAGTGCAAGATAGGCTGGACACGGGATTCTAGTGCCCGTTTAGTCCGCGTACCTTTTATCGACTCCGAAGTCGATAATTCTCCATTTACCTCTCCTTTACCCACTACCACACCCACACCGATGGATCCGAATCCATCGAACTTCTTTAACCCTAATCTGCCACCGTCCGTTGGTGCCCAGAATCCACCCCACATTTCTCTCCAGGAAAGATGCTATCCACATAGAGGTCCTCTTTCGACCTGCTTATCCACACCACCAGCCAATGGGGATAATTTTGAGATTAAGCCCCAGTATATCAATCTTTTACCCAAATACCACGGACTCGAGACCGAGGACGCTTACGTTTTCATTACCAAATTTGAAAACGTATGCTCAATGATGGGTACGTCACAACTTTCAGTGGATGCGATGTGTCTACGACTTCTTCCATTTACTTTGTGCGATATAGCCGAGAAGTGGCTATATAACACTACCGCACACTCTATTACGAATTGGGAAGAATTCGTCGCTGCATTCCTTAAGAAATTTTACCCAATCCAAAAGACGGCTCGAATCCGTAGCGAACTGAACCAATTTGCCCAGCTCCCTGCTGAACCATTCTCTAAATACTTTGAACGTTTCAAGGATCTATTGGTTCAATGTCTTCATCACGGCATCCCGAGATGGGAGCTTTGCCGAATCATATATGAGGGCAGTAACCCTAGCACTAAACAGAGCCTTGAAAACATGTGTCAAGGTACTTTTATGACCAAAGATGATGGGGAAGCTTGGCGATACTTAGAAGAGTTCGCTGAAAAATCACTAATTTGGGAGAGTGGAACCCAACCATTGAATAGGGGTGGCGTACACCAAATAGATGTGTCCATAGGTGTTCGAGCTGAAATGGCAGCAATGCAAAAGAAGCTCGACGCTATGGAACATAAATTTGCAGCAGCCTCCCTAAACCCAATGTCACTCCCCAAAACTGTTTGTGGGTGCTGTTCTGATCCGTCACATTTAACGGAAGAATGTCCATTAAACTCTGCGTTTCAAGGTCACGAGCATTCTAATGCCGCATTTCAAAGACCTCGAAACGATCCATATTCTTCCACGTACAATCAGGGTTGGAGGAACCACCCGAATTTTGCTTGGAACCAAAACCAATCTCAAAACACGGTTCCAAACACGAATAATTTTCAAAGGGCTCTTCCTCCACCACAACAGCAACCCCTTCAACTCACTCAGCACCCCTATCAGTCACAAAATTTCCAAAATCAGGGCAACACTCCTGCACAGTCCAATCCTATGCAGTCCTGTTCTGACGAGTTCTCTCAATTCACTCAAACCATGAAATCACTTTTATCAAATTTCATGGATGTTTCGACTGAGGTTAGATCTTCCGTCAGTGAAATAAAGAAAAACTCAGCGTCCCAAGCTGAGAGTATTCGCACGATGGAAGCTGAAATCGCACGCTTAAAAGCCGAAATGAGTGCGAGAGAAAAAGGGAAACTTCCCTCTCAACCCCTACAGAATCCTGGGCATTACAATGTAAATGCCATCATAACGTCGAGATCGGGAAGAGTGCTGAATAATAATGTCGGGGAAGGTATTGATGATACTGAAAATCATATCAACACCCCGGCTGAGTCCTTTCCACACACACACACTTCACCTTCTGATCCTTCTTCTTCTACCAAACCACCTTCGCACGAGCCTATTCTCCATTTCCCTCTAGGCTCAACACCTTCACCCAATCCTTATAGTTCTCCACAGACGGTCCCCACACCTCCTTTGGGACCTCGTCTACCCCCCCTTTCCTTCTCTTATGATGGACCCCGCGCTTATTGCGAAAGCACCTTACCCGAACCGGCTAAGGGCTAACAGAACGAGTCCTCATATGGAGAAAATAATAAAGATGTTCAAACAGGTTAACATCAATATCCCTCTCCTAGATGCCATTCAGCAAGTCCCCGCTTATGTGAAAATTCTTAAGGACTTATGCACTAGGAAGAGGAAGACCCAAGTGCCAAAGAAGGTCTTTATGTCTAATAATATTAGCACTGCTTTTATACCCCAGCTTCCAAAGAAAAGAAAGGACCCAGGATGTCCTACAATATCGATTTCGATTGGGGGTAAAAACATAAATCGTGCTCTGTTAGACCTTGGCGCAAGTGTTAACCTGCTCCCTTATTCTGTCTATGAGCAATTAGGGATTGGAGAGCTGAAACCTGCTCATTGCACTCTCCAGATGGCAGACCGATCTATCACCAAACCAAGGGGTGAATTAGAGGATGTGTTAATAAAGGTCGGGGAATTTGTTTTCCCTGTAGACTTCATTGTGCTCGACACACATCCTATAGCAAACCCCCGGGGCCAAATTCCGGTGATTCTGGGTCGTCCTTTCCTTGCCACTTCCAACGCTGTTATAAACTGTAGAAATGGTTCAATGAACTTATCATTTGGAAATATGACCATTGAACTAAACATCTATAAAGTTGGAAGTCAGCCATCAGAACCCTCTGCTCATATTTTAGATGTGTGCTCTGTCCAGGAGATCGCTCCCGATAGTTGTGGAGCTGAGGATCTTTGCTTTACTGATCTCGATGACATTAGCACATCTCTGTTTGACTTTGCACAAGATCTTAGTGAGGACACTTTACCTACACATGAGTCCTGCACTTCTGACTTTTCTCCACCCGAGTCTGTATCTTTCACAGGCTCTGAGCTTCTTTGTAGATCCAAAAATCAATCTATGACCCTTCCTTCTATCATTTCTCCGCCTGAGTTAGATCTCAAAATTTTACCTTCTCACCTGAAATATGCATATCTTGGTGAGAACGAGTCATTACCGGTTATCATATCCGCTTCTCTTGCATCAGAGCAAGAGAATGCACTTTTATCGGTATTGAGATCTAATAAAGAGGCGTTTGGTTGGAGTATGGCGGACATCAAAGGGATTAGTCCCTTGATAGTTGAACATCATATACATGTGATGGATGATGCCAGACCGACCCGAGAACCACAGAGACGGTTGAATCCCGTCATGAAGGAAGCTGTCATGAAAGAAATCGTCAAATGCTTAGATAATGGTATTATATACCCCATCTCCGATAGCCAGTGGGTGAGTCCTATACATGTCGTTCCTAAGAAATCCGGCATCACAGTTATCACAAATGAGGCGAATGAGTTGATTCAGACACGCGCCCAAACTGGGTGGCGTGTATGCATCGATTATAGAAAACTCAACGCTGCCACGAGGAAAGACCACTTTCCTCTACCATTTATTGATCAAATGCTGGAACGCTTAGCGAGACGAGAGTTTTATTGTTTTATGGACGGATACTCAGGCTACAATCAGGTCCCCATCGCCAAAAAGGATCAAGATAAAACCACTTTTACTTGTCCTTTTGGTACCTTTGCTTACAGTCGCATGCCCTTTGGGTTATGCAATGCTCCCGCTACCTTTCAGCGGTGTATGATGGGGATATTCTCTGATATGGTAGAGAATTTTTTGGAGATCTTTATGAACGATTTCTCGATTTTTGGAGACTCCTTTTCAGATTGCCTAGCGAATCTTGACGCTGTTCTTACTCGTTGCAAAGAGAAGAACTTGACTTTAAACTGGGAAAAATTCCATTTTATGGTCCAAGAAGGAATAGTCCTTGGACATGTCATTTCACAAAAAGGCATTGAGGTTGACAGAGCTAAAATAGATGTCATTCAAAACCTCCCTCATCCCAAAAGCGTCAAAGATATTCGCTCTTTCCTTGGCCATGCGGGCTTTTATAGGATATTCATTAAGGACTTTAGCAAAATTGCTAGACCTTTAACACTACTCCTGGCCAAGGATACGACCTTCCATTTTGACTCGGATTGCGAGACAGCTTTCGACTCACTTAAACACTCACTCACTTCAGCCCCCGTTTTATCATCACCAAATTGGGACTACCCCTTTAAGCTGATGTGTGACGCATCTGATTTTGCAGTAGGTGCAGTCTTAGGACAGCACATCGAAAAGATGCCATACGTGATTTACTATGCAAGTAAGACCCTGAATGATGCGCAAATCAATTATACAACCACCGAGAAAGAGCTTTTAGCGGTTGTATTTGCTTTAGAAAAATTCAGGCCTTAGTTAATCGGCTCACCTATAGTTGTGTATACTGACCATTCCGCTTTAAAACATCTTCTGGCGAAGAAAGATGCAAAAGGTCGACTAATACGTTGGATCCTACTATTACAAGAATTTGATCTTGTTATCAAAGATAAGAAAGGATGTGAAAACGTAGTAGCTGACCACCTTTCACGCATCATTTCTTCCCCTGTGACCCTGCCGATTAATGACTCGTTCCCTGATGAACAACTCTTGAGCATATCCACTGAACCATGGTTCAGGGATATTGTGAACTATCATGCCACGGGACTGATACCGAGCGATTGGTCAAAACAGGACAAATATCGTTTTCTTTCCCAAGTAAAACACTTTTACTGGGACGAGCCTTATTTGTTTAAATATTGTCCTGATCAGATCATTCGCCGGTGTGTCCCAAATGAAGAGTTCAAGAGTGTTCTTTCATTTTGTCATGATCAGGCTTGTGGGGGTCACTTTGGTCCTAGAAAGACAGCGGAAAAGGTTTTGCAATGTGGATTTTATTGGCCGACCTTATTCAAGGACACATTTGAGTATTGCAAAACCTGTACACAATGTCAGTATACGGGTAGAATATCCCAGAGAAATGAAATGCCTCAGCAACCCATTCTGGTTGTTGAAATGTTTGATGTTTGGGGCATAGATTTTATGGGTCATTTTCCCAACTCCTTTGGGAATCTGTACATATTGTTGGCGGTTGATTATGTCTCAAAGTGGGTAGAAGCCATTCCATGTCGCACTAATGACAGGAAAGTTGTCATTAAGTTCTTAAAAGAGAATATCTTCTCGCGATTTGGACACCCACGCGCTATCATTAGCGATAATGGGACACACTTCTGCAACAGGTCTTTCGAGACTCTGATGCGAAAATACTCAATCAACCACCGACTTTCTACACCCTATCATCCCCAAACAAGCGGGCAGGCTGAGATCTCAAACAGACAAATCAAACTTATCCTGGAGAAAACTGTTGCTAAAAATAGAAAAGAATGGTCGACCAAATTGATGGATGCTCTTTGGGCATTCAGGACTGCATATAAGACCGACCTAGGAATGCCTCCATATAGGATAGTGTTTGGAAAAGCATGTCATTTACCTGTCGAGATAGAGCATAAAGCATTGTGGGCTATAAAAGAAATAAATTTTGATCTAAACCTTGCTTGCAACTTTCGGAAGCTGCAACATAACGAGCTAAGCGAACTCCGCGATGAAGCTTATGATAATGCTGTAATCACAAAGAATAGGACTAAGGTTTTTCACGATAAAAGCATTTTAAGGAAAACATTTTTACCTGGTCAACAAGTCCTTCTTTATGATTCACGATTACACCTTCACGCGGGTAAGCTCCGATCTCGATGGAAGGGACCTTTTGTTGTGCGGTCTGTATACCCGCACGGGGCAGTAGAAGTTGAAAATGTTAAAAACGGCACTGTTTTCAAAGTAAATGGTCATAGACTAAAGCCGTATTTTTCCACTGACCCCACGGAGGAGCTCTTGTTCTTACAAGAGCCAGTTTATTTGGATTAAAATTCCTCCGTCTCACCTTCATATCCTGTATATCATTGCATCATCTTTTGAATGAAGGTGAGTGAAAGATAAGTTTGGGGGAAGTTCTTCACTTATATATTTTGCCCCCACTAATAATTCCCCCCAGATTTACAGGTTTTATAGATATAGCTGTCGGCAACAGTGAGGACACTGTTGAAAACAAGTTTGGGGGAGGTTTGTGCTTATTTTTGCATCATTTGCATATCATCTGCATAAGCACAAAACATTTCTTTTAAAAATCTATAAAAATTGAAAAATTTTCAAAACCCATAAAAATTTAAAAATTTTCAAATATAAAAATAATTTTAATATTTACACTTTTTTGTACATAAATAAGATAATGAAAGTTTAGATAGTGAAAAGTTACATCCATGAGATTAGAAAAATTCTAGAAAACTAAGAAAATTAGAAGTTTTCTTGTACGAACTAGTAATAAGTAGTTATGAGCCGTTGTCCCAAGGGTTAGTAAGATGAAAGACGTCACTAATCTGAGGATAAAAATAAGTCTGAAAAATAGTTTCTATTCTGAAAGCCAAACATTTTGAACGTTGATACCCTGCTATTCGCACTTACACACGTCTTGAAGCCTGGGATAGTAGAGGATACCTTGAAATGCTCTTGTCTTAAAGCCAAAAGTATGAAGGAAATAAAAAAAATAAAATAAAATAAAAAAATGAATAAAGAAAATATAAAGTGGTGAGAAAAATGAACACTGGTTTTGTTATCACCGAAGGCAAGAAAAAATGTATAGCGAGGGTGCTTCTTCACCTAGTGCCCTAAGGCCAACTGGTCTGGGAGTCACTGCTATGCCTGAGATGGTGCAAGACGAGGAAAATACACCAAGTAAGCAAGCACAGGAGTAATCGGTCGGTTAGTACCTCAAGAAGTATTAACGGTCGCATGAAAGTGTGTGAGCAATCTCATCTAAATATTCATTAATTAAAAAGTACTGAGGCTGATGGGCAAGAGTATGATAGCTTGAATTGAATTCTCCGGGTGTAGGGATGTCTTTACACACACGCAGGGTGATATGATCGATGTTTGGAAGAAAGATAGGAATGAAGAATAAGACGATGTTTTATTGAGGGAGGACGTGATTTCTGACATCTTTTCATGACCATTAAGATAGGGCTCATGACAACCGAAAAGCTAGCTTAGTTGGAAACCCTAATTTTCAAAGCTTTTCTTTTACAATTCTCTTCTTTAAATGTAATATTCATGATCTTGCTTTTATTATTGGATTTTGTGGGTGCAATCCGCTGAAAACCCTCAGGAGACAATACTCCTCCTACTAGGGACACCTAGAGGTTTAAAGGCTTGTTGCACGTGCTCAGTGCAATCGTGTTGCCTACGAAAGTGTGCTAGTTAGTTTTTCTCTATCTTTATTTTCTCCTTCTCTTTTTAATAAAACATTCGCTCGAGACGATCGAAATTAAGTTTGGGGGTTTTTGATCAGTCGAAAATATTGCATATTTTAACCGGCAATTTCCTCATCATTTGCATTCATATAGAAGTGTTCGGTATCCGTATTTCACATATTAGCAAATCGGTCGCAAAATATCAGATTACATGTATTCGACCTGAAAACCGGCATTTCTAGGGAAATTGAATGCATTGCATTACATAGCATATTTTCTATATATCGCAACCCGTGTTTCTAAGTCTGTGCAGGAAAAGAGAAGCTTGCTCGACCATTACACCGCTCGTAAAACTCACTAAATTCAAATCTGGTACTAATCCAAAAGAGCAACTGGAATTCAACATATCAACCGAAGCCCTAAACATCAACCCAAGATCACTGCAGAAGACACAAGCTCCAAATCCCCAAGATGGCCGCGGATGCGCGGCTAAAGTCATGCTTGTGCCGCGCATCCGCGGCTATATGGTGACATCATCAAGTGTTCTTTGGACCAAAATGCTTCTACTTGGGCCCACAGTTCAGAAATACACTCAATGTTCCAGAAGGCTCCTGAACTTTCTACCAGATCAGCAAACACCTTGAGTTACATTACATTAGCCTAATACTTCTAGAACTTTCCCTAAACCCTAGCTTAAACCCTAAGCTAAAGCCCAACAAACTTTTGCAACAAACTTTGGGAGGGAAAGTTCCAATTCAAACCTAAGCCTAAGGTTTGGGGGTTCTATAAATAGGACCCTAGACTCAAGGGGGATCATATGTTGGATGTTCGAAAATCTTGGAAAATTCAACCCATTTTATAGTTTTAGCCAATCTCTTTCTTCATCCCCTCTTTCTCAAGTTTAGTGAGAGAGCTTGTAGGAAACCCTAACCCTAATTCCAAGCCAACATCAAGAATCCCGAGTACCCATTAAGCAAGAAGCCTTACAACCTTTAGGAGCGGAGCCGATTTCAACGGAGCAAGCGATCCGAAGCCGATCCACGACTCACGAAGCCCAGCGACGCCCGATCAACAATCTAGATTCTTCTTCTTGTAGTTCTTGAAGCAAATGTAATCAAAATTGTTGAGATCAATAAAGGTGATATTATTTTATCTTATTTTCTTTAAATTCTGCATCATGTTATCTTTACAAATCTTTAATATTGTCTTTGTGGTGATGTATGAATAAAACTCCGCTTGTTAAGGAGTCGAAACGATCTTTAGTATGATGATGTAATAAATTTGCAATCGATTCTTGAATCCCACGAGTTTGTAAACCCTAGCAAGTTCAAGAATCGACGACCCAATTCGTTGCGATGCTTTCTTGATCGACATCGCTCGAGATTGGGGAGTTCCGATCGTTTTTTGAAATTGCTAGAGGCTAGAATATAAATGGTATCCTCGAAAGAACAAGGGTTAAGAGATGAAACCCTAACTTCATCAAGAAAGCCCTAACTCTCGTCAATCACCATTGATCTAGTATCAATTCTTCGAAGGACAAGAACACGAAACCTTTTAGATTACATCATATCTAAAGATCCGATCGATTCCTACGAGCCTTTCTTATATTCTTGATTGTTGATTGGAAATATTATCGAAACACCGATTCTTGATTGTTTATAGTTTCTTGATTCTTGCATAAAGAATAGTGACACTCGAATACAAATCATTCTTGAATCATGTTTTCTTTTACTGTTGCTTAACTTTTCATTTCAAACGTATCAAAATACAAGTGAATCGTGCAATCCCTGTGGACGATCCGCACTCACTACAAACTACATCCGACACCGTAGTTTGATTGCGGTCAAAATATTTTTTGGTTGTGATTTCTTTACAATTTTATACAAACACAACGGAAAAACGATCAATCAAAATGGCGCCGTTGCCGGGGACATTTTGATTAGATACTCTTTTAAATAATAACCAAGAAATTGTTTCAATCAAGCTACCAGCCAGGGATAACCGAGCAAGGGCAAGCCCGGTTGCCTCTTTCGAGGGCTTTTGATCCTTAAGGATAGGCCGGGCGGGGTTGCTGTCTGGTGCCTCTTGGTAAGAGCTTTGATCCCTAGTGTTTTGGGGTAGGGAGCTACCAGCCAGGGATAACCGAGCAAGGGCGGGCCCGGTTGCCTCTTGCGAGGGCTTTTGATCCTTAGCGCGGGAGGGGCCATAAGAGGCCTACTAAGGACGGGCCGAGCAGGGTTGCTGTCCGGTGCCTCTTGGTGAGGGCTTTGATCCCTGGCGTTTTAGGGGAGGGAGCTACCAGCCAGGGATAACCAAGCAAGGGCGGGCCCGGTTGCCTCTTGCGAGGGCTTTTGATCCTTAAGGACGGGCCGGGCAGGGTTGCTGTCCGGTGCCTCTTGGCCAGGGCTTTGATCCCTGGCGTTTTGGGGTAGCGAGCTACCGGCCAGGGATAACCGAGCAAGGGCGGGCTCGGTTGCCTCTTGCGAAGGCTTTTGATCCTTAGCGCGGGAGGGGCCGTAAGAGGCCTACTAAGGACGGGCCGAGCAGGGTTGCGGCCCGGTGCCTCTTGGCGAGGGCTTTGATCCTTGGCGTTTTGGGGTAGGGAACTACCAACCAGGGATAACCGAGCAAGGGCGGGCCCGGTTGCCTCTTGCAAAGGCTTTTGATTCTCAAGGACGGGCCAGGCAGGGTTGCTGTCCGATGCCTCTTGGCGAGGGTTTTGATCCCTGGCGTTTTGGGGTAGGAAGCTACCAGCCAAGGATAGCCGAGCAAGATAGCCGCTTGGCTGCCTCTTGGTGAGGGCTTTAATCCTTGGCGTTGTAGGGTAGGGGACTACCAGCCAGGGATAGCCGAGCAGGGTAGCCGCTCGGCTGTCTCTTGGTGAGGGCTTTGATCCTTAGCGTTGTGGGGTAGGGGACTAGCAGCCAGGGATAGCCAAGCAGGGTAGTCGCTCGGCTGCCTCTTGGTGAGGGCTTTGATCCTTGGTATTGTGGGGTAGGGAACTACTAGCCAGGGATAACCGAGCAAGGGTGAGCCCGGTTACCTCTTGGTGAGGGCTTCGATCCTTAGCGCGGGAGGGGCCGTAAAGGGCCTGCTAAGAACGGACCGAGCAATGAAGCTGCTCAGTTTTCTTCTTGTTATTTGAGTGGAGAGGACTTTTTAGAAAAATTTGCATTGTCTTTGTGAAAGAAGAGGTACACACTCGTAGGTATTCATTTCATTGGTACAACTTGAGTTTCTTAAAGTTGTAAAGCCGTAGAAACTTGCACCCGTCCGCGTCTTGCAAGCGGTAGGCTCCACCGGGAAGTACCTCGGAGACGAGAAAAGGACCATCCCATTTCAGGGAAAACTTATGCAGTCGGCTTTGATCGACGAACTCGTTTCGCCTCAGGACCAGGTCCCCGGTCTTGAAGAAGCGGCGCTTGACCCACGCCTTATAGTATCGGGCGGTTTGTTGCTGATAGGCGGCTGCTCTGATCTGAGCCCGGTCTCGTTTCTCCAACAAGATGTCCAGGTTGGTCCGAAGTGCCGTGGTGTTTTCTTCGTTGTCGAAGTGTTCGACCCGGTGATTAGGTAGCCCGATCTCCGCTGGGACCATTGCTCCGGTCCCATAGCAGAGGCTGAAAGAGGCTTCCCCGATGGGGGTCTTTCTTGACTTGCGCAGGGCCCATAGGACCCGGGGTAACTCCTCGACCCAACTACTTTGGCGTCCTTTCAAGCATGTTCGGAGACCTCGGAGGACGTCCCGATTAGCGGCTTCGGCTTGCCCGTTGCATTTGGGGTGTGCGACCGTGGCAAACTTCATGAGGACATGATACTCACTGCAGAATTCCTTCACTTTCTCGTTTTCGAAGTTCATCCCTTGGTCGGTGATGATACACCTCGGGATGCCGAACCGGAGTATCACATTGTTCTGCAAGAATTTGATAGTCGTGGCGGCGTCCGGTTTCCTGATGGGGATGGCCTCAATCCACTTCGTGAAGTAATCCACTGCGATGAGGACATACTTGTGCCCACCCGTACCAGTAGGAAACTGGCCTATCATGTCCAATCCCCACTCGGCCAACGGCCACGGCGGTTAAAGCGGTCAGCTCGGTAGCCGGAAGGCGAGGTATGCTTCCGTGAAGTTGGCAACTTTTGCATCTCCTGACGAGCTTCTGGGCGTCTTCGTGAATGGTCAGCCAGTAGTACCCCTGGAGCAATGCTTTCTGGATTAAGGTTCTGGCCCCTTGGTGTGCGCCGCCGACCCATTCATGGATTTCACGGAGGACGTAGTCGGCTTCGTGGGAGTCGACGCACCGGAGCAGGGGCTGAGTGACAGATTTCTTGTAAAGGTTCCCATTGCTTCAGACGAAGTGACGGGCTTTGGCCCGGAGACGACAGGCTGCTCCTCGATCTTCTGGGAGCGTACCCACCCTCAGGAATTCCACGAGGGGCTTTCTCCAGTCTCTGTCTTCTTCCGGGGCTGTGTACACATGAAGTATCGTCGCCCCGTCCTCCACGCTGGGCCGTGGTAGGATTTCGAAGAGGATAGATCGCTTGTTGTTGGCCGAGTAGGATGAAGCCAGCTTACTCAGGACGTCGGCTTGAGCATTGAGCTCTTTGGGTATCTGCTCTATTTGGAATTCGTCGAAGTTCTTTCGAAGTTTTCTTACCTCGGCCAGATACTTTACCATTTCGAGGTTCCCAAGCCTCGAATTGGTCGGTCACTTGGCCAACGACCAGGGCCGAGTCACGGAGGATCCAAATTGTTTTCAGCCCCAGCCCGGAGGCCATGCGAAGTCCAGCCAGCAGGGCCTCATACTCTGTCGCGTTGTTTGAAGCCTCTTCAGAGAATACTCCATTTCTGCCTCACTCAGGCCTCGAATGATGAGGCCGGCACCACAGCCTTTCTCGGTTGAGGACCCGTCGACGTAAATGACCCATTCAGGGACTGAGTGGGGCCTTCCCTCGACCGAGGTTTGAGCCACGACGGTTGGCGTGGACTCCGGTTACTTACTGGGGATGGTGCCCTCGATGATAAAATCGACCAGGGCTTATGCTTTGATAGCCTGCCTCGAGCGGTATTTTATGTCAAACCGAGACGACTCCCACCTCCACTTCTCTAAGCGGCCCGAGGATTCGGGGGAGGCAAGGATAGCCCCCAGCGGGCGCTCAGGAAGAACGAGGATAGTATGCGCCTGGAAATAGTGTCGTAATTTCCTTGAGGCCACAATGAGTGCCAAGACGATCTTCTCTATGGCTGGATACCTCGTTTCTGCGTCTTTGAAGACGTGGCTCACATAGTATACCGGCTTCTGCACTCCGTCGACCTCTTGGACGAGCACTGAGCCTGCTGCTTGGTCGGATACCGCCAGATACAGTGAAAGCTCGTCTCCTTCGACTGGTCGGGTTAGCAACGGTGGCGTCGCAAGGTGCCTCTTTAATTGGTCGAAGGCGGTCTGGCACTCCTCTGACCACTCGAGCCTCGGGATCTTCCTCAGAGCTTTAAAGAACAGGGGGCACTTCTCCCCAGACCTCGACATGAAACGGCTCAGAGCGGCTACCTGCCCTGTCAATCGCATGATCTCAACGTTGGTCTTGGGCTCGGCCATGTTGAGGATAGCGTCGATTTTCTCTGGGTTAGCTTCGATTCCGCGGTGGGTGACCATGAAACCGAGGAACTTTCCCCCGGTGACCCCGAATGCGCACTTGGCGGGGTTCAAGTTCATCTTGAATTTGCGGAGCACTTCAAAAGCTTCGCCCAGATCCATAGCGTGGTCGACTGACGAGACTGATTTGACGAGCATGTCCTCGACGTAAACTTCCATGTTCTTACCGATCTGCGG
Organism: Agapanthus africanus; assembly: GCA_030015575.1. NCBI lineage: Eukaryota > Viridiplantae > Streptophyta > Magnoliopsida > Asparagales > Amaryllidaceae > Agapanthus > Agapanthus africanus. The sequence goes on along the minus strand of CM057350.1, from coordinate 328,096,331 downwards.
CTTGAACATGCGTTTGACCAATCGTTGGTACGTAGCTCCGGCGTTCTTGAGGCCGAAGGGCATCATCTTGTAGCAGTATACCCCCGGTCCGTTGTGAATGCGGTGAGGTCTTCGTCCACCGGATTCATACGGATCTGATTGTAGCCGGAAAAGGCATCCATGAAGCTCAATAGCTCGTGGCCTGCCGATCTGTCGATGACCTGATCTATCCGAGGGAGGGGATAGTTGACTTTGGGGCAGGCCTTGTTGAGATCGGTGAAGTCGACGTACATGCGCCATTTCCCGCTGGACTTTTTAACCAGAACTACGTTCGCCAGCCATTCCGAATAGGGAACATTCCGAATGAAGTTGGCGGCTAGTAGCCGATCTACTTCGTCCTCGATAGCCTTCTGTTTGACTGGGGCAAAGCTTCGCTTTTTCTGCCTGACGGGTCGGGCCGTAGGATCTACCCCGAACTTGTGAGATATGATTTTGGGGTCAATCTCAGGCATGTCAACAGGCGCCCAGGCAAACACGTCGGAATTGTTTCTGAGGAAATGGACCAGGTCATCTCGCTGAGTTCCTGTCAGAAGCGATCCAATCTGGACGATCTTTTCGTCGTCGCCTTCCACCAGGGGGACCTCTGTCAGTGGTTCGACCGAGGTTCCTCGGATCTCTTTTTGCTCGTCCCGAGTGTCAAGAGAACCCCTAATGCCACCTTCAGCCTCAACATGGTCGGTTGGCTACTCAGCAGAAGATGTTGCGGTGAAGCATACCTTTGCAATCCGCTGGTCTCCATAGACCCGACCTATCCCGCCCTGATCGAGAGGGAACTTCATCGCCGGGTGGTAGGTTGATATCCGGGCCCGGAGGGAGTTCAGCGTTGGACGGCCGAGGAGGATGTTGTAGGCCGATGGGATTCTTGCTACGATGAATTCCATAGGCACTGTTCGCGTGCGGCTAGCCTTCCCGACGTTAAACTGCAGAGTGACTACCCCTTCAGCCTGGATGGAGTGGTTGGTGAATCCTGAGATGACGTGAAAGGTCGGCCTTAGGTCCGCTGGGGTGAGCCTCATGCGCAGAAAGCAGTAGTAGAAGAGAATGTCCGCCGAGCTTCCCAAGTCGACCAGGATCCTGTGCACCTCGTATTGGTGGACCCGAGCCATAATCACTAAGGGGACGTTGTGTGGCAGGGATATGCCGTGAAAGTCCTCGTCGTCAAAGATGATCGGCTCGGTCTCCCTGGCCCTCTTCCTCGGACGGCTGTCGGCCTCCGCGGCTGGCGTGGGGTGCTGAGTCTCGCAGGTACTCGACGTACCCCCCACCGTCATGACCATGATTTTTGATGAGCCTCGTTGCGAGGTAGTCTTCGAGTGGCCGGGACGAGTCCTGTCTGTGCGACCCCGTCGAGAGAAAAGGCGTCAGTCATGCCTGGGAGCAGGCGAGCTGACCGACATCTCCTCAGGAGGGACAGGTGCGCGGAGGAGCTCAAGGCGTGGCGCTCTGGCGACGTACCTCGGTTTTGAACTGTTGGGCACATAGAGGGTCACAGAATGCACTGGCCCGGAAGATCTGCGGCCGTGGGAGGCAGCGAGGCGGTGGACGGCAGTGCCGACACGAGCAGAGTCTTCTCTCCCTCTGTAGGGGTCCCGGTCCCGAGACGAGGGAGCGGCGACCAGGGAAGCTTGCCCCACCATTTGGACACGGACGAGCGCGTCCACGAAAGATGCGAGTCGATCGATCCGGGCGGCTAGGGCGTTGTAGACGCTTGGCGGAGGAGGGGATTCATCCACGTCTCCATTAAGGGGGGGCGGCGGCTGGTGCTTGGATCGTCGTGATGACCGCTTGCTATTTGGTTGAGATCGGAAGATGAACTTTTGTTTTTGTGGAATCAAGAAGTTCCCACAGACGGCGCCAGCTGACGTGCTTCGGATCACGTCAAGATGTTACCTTCCGTTGATCTGCTGATGGTGGCGATGGACGGCTGAGATTGGATTTGGAGGCTGGCTCCTCAAGCATATGGATCTCAATGGGTTTGAAGTTGTTTGGGCCGAGCTACCTGCAAGGAAGTCCCGGGGTGGTGGTACCACCGAGGACCCTCCGACGGTCAAGTTAGAAAGGAAATCCGAGCAGAGTAACGGCTTAGTGGAGTAAAAATGGCTTACTTGAACCGTCTGAAGGAGGGGTTTAAATAGCAGTGGCAGCAGGCAGGCGGGCACGAGAATCACGCCGGTCGTTACGCCCCCAACGTCACGCCCGCGTAATGGGGGAGATCCCGCATTAATGGCGAGACAGGCTCGTTAATGGGGGATCGTGTTGGCGTGGAACGTGGGATGTGGCCGGCGGATATCTCGCGCATGGCAAGATTCGCGGGAGTGAGGCGGTTGCGCCTGTGAGTGGTGCCGTTGGTCGGTCGATGTGACCGAGGAAGATGACCTCGGCGGGAGAGCTCGCGGACGAGCAGGAGAGCCGAGATATCTTAGTTCTGCGGTAGCCCGGAGACGAGCTGAGAGACCGAGGAGGCCAATTGTGCTGGGGACTCGGAGGTGAGCCAGCGTTTGTTTGTGGGACGGGCATAGGAGTGGCCTGGTCGGCCATGTAGGTCCTTTCTTATGAGCTTCGGGACATGTCACCAGCCACCTGTCATGATCTGGGAGATCACCGATATCAAGCATCATCACAATGGCTGGTCTTCGGCTTCTTCGATGGATGAACGTCGTCCAACTTCAACCTTGTTCCAATGCATACGCTATCTTCATCTACGCCGTTGTCATCAACTCTTTGCTTGTAAGAGTTATTTAAGGGCACCCGAATCTTTTTCGTAGGGGTTCATCTTCTAATCGTATCTTCCTCTTGAAAGAGAAATGATCCTCGTCTTCCAAATCTATAACACAATGCAATATTAAAAGAATGAACCAAACAATCAGAATGAGTACAACATAATTTTGCATGAGTTGGAAACTTGGAAATCATCTTTAACGGATCAAATTAGGTTGAGAGAATATGTTTTATACACTAACATCATCCTACAGTTTTGAGCGCCTTCCCTGTAGGTTGAGCGTCCTTTTGCGTAAGACCTGGACTTTTTGCTCAGCAGCCTGATACTTAATCGGCAATTAAATAGTGTCTGATGGGATTCAACTGGTTTCTGCGATACCATCTTAAATGCCCCTTTGGATTCTAACTATATATTCTATAGGTTGAGCCTCCTTTGGGCCCAAGTCCTAGACTTTTTGCACAGCGGTCGTGATTAAATAGCCTGTCTTGTTGGGATGTCCTAAATCCTAACTGTTATATTTTCCAAACTGGTTCGTTCAATTCACCAATCGTTAAGGCCTTTCCAGAGCGAAGCGAGTCTGACAAGCCGAGCAGATGAAAGGCCCCGCATAGTTCCAAATATGCTACGCAAGTTACTTTAAGGGTTCGGTTTCGGTGCCGGTGCCGGTGCTGGTGCCGGTGCCGGTGCCGGACCTGAATTTTTCGTACTCGTACTAACATCTGTTATTTGGTGTCCTCTATATTTGTATCCGAACTTGTTAGGGGATATTTTGGTAATTTTTTCTGTAAATAAACCCTGAGGTCTATTTAAGGGTTTAGGGAGGCTTAGGAGCCACCGGCTAAAAATCATATAATCTCTACATAAAATTGGTGAAAACACGATGTATCCGTTGTTGATTGTTTTTCTCTGTTTTGTGTTTTGGTTACTGAAAACTCAAAAGTTAAAAAAAAACTAATTAATTAAGAAAATAAAAACCTTGGGGAGAAGAGGCCGGGATTCCGTGGACGGCGATGGGGTCCCAGTCGGAGGCGCCGACGGGCAATCCACGGGCGGAGAAGAAGGAGAGAAGGGAGCCCCAGTTGAGGGAGGAGACGTGGCGGGGCCCACGGCTGAGGAAGTGGCCGTTGAGCCTGACGGTGGCGAGGTCCACCCCAGCAGCTTCCCAACGGCGCCCAGGTCTACCCCCTCCTCTTCCTCCGACGCTACCCGGAGACTGACGTGGCGGCCGGAGCCGACGAGGGAGAGCTTGATGATCATCAAAAGAGCGAGAGAGAGTTCCAGAGATTTTCAGAAATTTAATTGATTGATTGAAGGGGAATTTATTTTTGGGTTTTTTATTACTTGTTTAAATAGTTCCCCTCGAAGGGTCCAAGAGAGTCTTTCATCAGTAGGCTTTTTTTTTCTTTTCCCCTTTGGTTTTACGAGTTTCAATCGGTGGGCTTTGTAGCCTGAAATTTGAGAGCCCACATGACCCCTTTTGTTATACGGAAGTTTTGAGAAAAAGAGTCCTTCCTATTGGAAATCTTTTGGAAATACAATAGCAGGGTGCTCTGCGTAATCCTCGGCCCTAGATCCTGCGTGTTTTATACCTAGAATACACCAACACACAAGGCCTCCATGTTATACACAGATCAAGACCGTTGAATTCGATTTTGGATGAATCTGGACCGTTGGATGCAATAGGCTGGGTGCTATTTTGCTTTAACTAGCAGAGACTCCGAATCTGAAGTTTTGACTAAACAGATGCTGATGGAGGGCTGAATCTCCCTTAGTCGGTCTTGTTGTCAGCGGAGCTGAGATTTGAGATGATAATTGAGCGTGTGGATCTCAATGGGTTGTAGGTTGTTGACACCGAGCTACCTATAAAGGAAATCCCGGGATGGGAAACCACCGTAGGACCCTTCGATAATAAAGTAAGTACCGAGGAATATTAGGGCAGAGTAGCGGCGTAATGAAATCAATTCGAGTTCGAGTTCCCTGAGTCATCTAGAAGAGGGGTTTATGTAGCGGTCGCATGGAGTGGGTCGATACGAGATTCTCACCGTCCGTTACGCCCCTGCGTCACGTTCGTGTTGATAGCAGGATACGCCTATTAATGGCGATATAAGCTAGCGTGGGATGTGGGACGTGGAGCGGCGGAGATCTCATCGTGGCGAGATACACGGAGCCGTTACGGGGGCGCTCAAGCTCCGTGCTCCTGGACAAACAGGGACGCTGATGAATCTCGGCTATAGGATAACTCGGAGACGAGCATAGAAGCTCGGTAAATGGAAGTTGAGGAAGCTCAATCCGAGAAAGCTCGGGCTTTGTGCTACCGGTCTCGATTTGGTCGGGACGGCAAGGAGGCTAAGGAAGCTTAGCTCTAGGATAGCTCAGAGATAAGCCATTGACCGGTGGTTCGTCGAAGAAGGGATGCACCCAGGGGAGGCCCCGAGAGGTCGGAGCGTATTCCTCGGACGGAGTCTCGGAGGCGAGGTACCGAGGAATGTTCCCTTATCCCAATTTAGTAGTCCCCCAGAAATCTAGTTGGCATACATGGATGACATATCATCTGCTACGTTCCGTGATATAGGGATTCTTCACTTACGAGTATCATCATATGGTCGGATCGAGAGTGGTCTACTCGGTATTCTCTGTTCAGTTTGGTCTGAGAAATCTTCATGGTAGGTTGTCCGAGAACAACATGGCGTTTGGCGATTCTTTCTTTGATCCCCAAGTCTACGTGGCGTATCATCGGGCAGGAAGCTATCCGTCGGCTTTGTGGCGAGGGCTAAGGATTCACGGGTTAGTCCAGGCAGGAATCTACCCGCCGTGAATAGGTGCGACGGGCAGGAAGCTGTCGGCCGGCTTCGTGGTGAGGGCTTAGAATTCACAACTTATGTTGAGCAGGAATATACTCGCCATGAACAGTTGCGATGGGCATGAAGCTGTCCGTTGGCCTCGTAGCCAGGGCTTAAGATTCACAACTTATGTTGGGCAGGAATCTACCCGCTGTGAGTGGATGCGACGAGCAGGAAGCTGTCTGCCGACCTCAGAACAGAGAAGGAATCTACTCGCGTGAGGGTTTAGAATTTACAACTGTCACGACCCGAAAGTACAGAACATGACCGGCACTTAAACTACGAAACGTCTCGAGGCGTAAGTAATCTAAGTAAGCCGAAAACCCAGAAATCCAAACCAAGAAAAGTAGTAGAGTGGAGGAAAACCATTTAAATCAAATAGTTTGCAACATAAGCCGAAATATGCATTTTTAAAATCACAAGTCTTTTCTAAAAATTTCGGTAGAGTTTCCTTTGTAAAAACTGACCCCAAACAGGTACAAAACCTTATAAAGCATATATAATGAATAAAGGTATCCCCAAGCGGGAGCTAGCTCTTCGTCAATCGACAGTCACAACCACGCAAGAAATATAATATACAACGCCGAAAGGCGAGGATCACAACAGAAAAGGAAACTCAATACAGCATGAAATCCATAGAAATACAACGCGCGACTCTAAGGTCGGAAGAATAAACATCACTGGTCTCTATCTGAAATAAATACATGTTTGGTTGATGGAATTTACTAGATACAACTGAATAATAATATACAAGGTATAATGATGGGTACGATACAAATAAACCCACCTACTAGCAAATCACCCGGAAAAGGAAGTAGTGCCAGCAAAACCGTAATGAAACCTGTACGACAAAACCTGCAAGAAACTGTGGCACAACGGAGGTGAGTTGCCAACTCGTAAGTAGAAAATCATCTACGAACAGAAATCGCATGAAAAACGCAATCCTAGGTCATATGATCATAATATATCCTCAAATATATAACCTGCAGCCTATAACAATGGCTAGGGTATACCTCTAAACAACTGTAATACTAAGTGCTCGTGTCAGTGTCTCAGGTAGCAATATATCATATGGATGAGGTATGAATGCATGAAAACAGAATACATGTACTGAAGAACCTGCTTTCATAATTTAGTGAGATTTCTGTATTTTTAAAATGAGATACCATAAATGAAATCAGCATAAACAGTGTCTAGTATCGACACAAAACATAAATCCCAATATCTCAATATCTCAGGCTCCGGCTATCCGGACTGGCCTATATCATCAATCTCAGTACCTCAATATCTCAAAATCTCTATATCAATCTCACTATCTAGGGCACCGTCAGTCCAGACCGGCCCCTACCATCAATCTCAAGACCACGACGGTATCCTCCGAATATCCGACGCGTCGGGTAAAATCACCGGTCGGTAGTGCTCCCCTGCCAGGCTCAACGCCATCCTCTGCGACCTTCTCGTCCCGGGGTACCGTCCCGGGCCCACCATGTACCCGAAACGGTTCATCCATCTGCTCGAATCGGGTCTCGAAATCCATCAGTAAACTTATGGTGGACGACTCATACATCATGGGAAAACCGCACTTTTCATTTAAAAAGAGAGAGAAAAGAAGTTTATAAATGTTTTTGCGGTTTTCCCCTAAATCCAGGAAATCTCATGAAAATCCGAATCCAAATCATCAATAGCATGTAAACAGTGAATATAGGCATAAAGATCCATGAATGCGGCATAACAGTGAATAGTAACATGCATGAAGTAGCAAGTAATAACTACGATGTCTAAACTAGCATATAAGGCAAGTACACTAATATCGTGTCTAAACTATTAGCTAACCAGCTATGTCAATGAAATAGTATTTTCTAAAGTGTACATGACATGGCAATTACCGATGAAGATGTGTGTGAGCCGGCAAGTAAGTGTACGTGGAACATACGCATCATCGGTAATGGTACTGGTGGCCTAACAGTATGATATCAATAATGGAATATGAATCACAATATAAGTATGCGATGCGGAGTGAACAGCAATAATGTGCGGAAGCAGAATACTAGACACCACGATAACTGATCTGCATTTAATATCATATGAGTCATACAGCTACACTAAACTATAGGGCTGAGTTAACGAGCTAACTGAAGGTAAGGAAACCGCCTAACATCTGAGTCGATACATACATACATATATATATATATATATATATTAGTCGGTGATCCCGCCTCGATAATATCACATCCGATACCATATCTATAATCAGATATTCCCAAGTCAAGAGTGCGGATCAAACATCAATATATAGCTCGTACGTAAATCCGTCGTACGGCATCCCAAATCTGGGTACGGGTCAATATCACATTCATCACATTATTCATCTGGTATCCTCTTTATCAAAGATCATAATCCGGGGTACTGACCTACGTCTAGTACAATACAGATATCATCAATATAATCATGATCTGACTACTGATCGACAATCTCATACAAACCGATATCATCAACACATATCATCATAAAGAAGTATACATCGCCCAATGCGACCCATTATAAACATCCTAGCATATCATATCTCATATCACGATCACATGTCGACCATTTTATTTATATCACTATTCACATGGTATCGTCGTCCAAATATCCGCTATAACATCATGACGTATTTTAAATACGAATTCTGCCATATCACCGATCTCACGGTCTCAAATCATATCTCATCGACTCACCTCAAATCCCAAATACTATCCTCAATTCCAGTATGTGAACACATAGTCCCATACCTATGTGAACACATAAATATAATCCCATATACGCACATATGAAAGAAGAATGTATGCAAGAATGGGTGTGTGTGTATGTGTGGTGCAACCACTACTCTAGGGTTTCGCAACACTAAACCAATCCAAGCACACCAAAAATCCATCTTTATCATCAATAAACTAAATCAACATATAATCAATATATGTGTGTATACGTGTTCGTATACATCACCACGAATTGCGGGGGTGCTATACGCCATCCACTCGACTTCTCCCTGTAGATATAAATCTACTCACCTTGCTTCTTGTGTGCCGATGCTGATGTCGCCATCTTCATCTTCAACGCCTCGACATCACGTGGGGTACCTACAAGGATATCACAAACGCTAAAGCACATGAAAATCACATCGGAACCAAAACGGCATACGCTACGCCTATAGGTAAAAACCTATAGTCTCGCATGCAAACACGATCAAGAACCCTTTGCCGTTGACGTTCAAACGCCACCCGACAGAAACGAATCCCAAATACCAAAATCCATGCTAAAGCAAGTCGTAAACCATACGCCAACTCAAGAAAACTAACCCAGATTTTACCCTAAATGGAATTAGACAAAATTGCACATGCCAGGGGTCAAGTTTACTGGAGATAGGGCTATGGAGCAAAAACGAGACCAAACCCCCCTGCTCTGGCCGTAAATTGCGGCCAGAAGGAGTTTATTTGCGGCCTGAAAATGAAGGTGGGGGCTAGGGCTTTGTGTGGTGGTTCCTAGTAGCCTGCATATCTTACTGTCAACCCAGAATTATTTTCAGGTGGCTCGGGTGATAGCAGATCTCGAAAAACACTCCCAGATTTATAGTTTTTCCCGATATCGATTCACTAAATCCGTATTCTGGGTTTTAATTCAGGTTTGGGTCCAAAATAACATCACAATAGGGGTTCTAAGGTCACAACAAGGCTCAATTTCACTTTTGATTTCAGATCAAACCCTAAATCCTAACTTAAATTTTCCAAAGTCCTCAAAACGACACAATATCGATATGAAACAAGTATTGATGCGCAAGGAATTGAAATACTACGCTAAGGGTGCAGAAATTATCTCCTTTGGCAACTCAAGAATTTTCTTGAGTTGCTCAAGGTCCTCAAGATCTTCTCTTTCTAGGTCCAATGTGTAGCTAATGAGCTAGGGAACAATTTTTGTGAAGTGGGAATGGGGTTTTGAGGTTGGATCCATAGTGTTTTGGGGGATTGAAGATGGAGGAAGGAGAAGGAGAGCAAGGGCAGCAGCAGCTCAAGGAGAAGGGGAGAGAGAAATGGGTTGGAGAAATGATAGGGGATGGTTCAAAAAGAGGGGGTGACTCTCACTTTCTCTCTCATCATCATACCATACCTTTTTCTTTTCTTTTCTTTTATTCCCTCTCACCCAATAGTAAACCCTAAGCAAACATGTAAGAAAATGTAACAAGTGTGGAAAAATGATATGTGCACATTTTTGCACAAAAATGCTAAAAACCCAATTAGCGATTTTTAATCACGATTAGTACTAAATTAGTGTCAAATAAATCATAACAACATAAAAATGGCATAATTCCATAAAATACCCTATTTTAGAATTTTCCATAATTTTCCCAAAATTTTCCCCATTTATCGGTATTTAATTATACCGAAATATTAAAATATTCATTAAAAATTAATATTAAATTATAAAAATTCCCAAAAATAATATTTTATTTTTTTTGAAATGTTACAACAACTTATGTTGAGCAGGAATCTACCCGCTGTGAGTGGATACAACAAGAAGGAAGCTGTCCGTTGGCTTCGGAACCAAGCAGGAATCTACTCGCATGAGGGCTTGTGATTTACAACTTATGTTAGGTAGGAATCTACCCACAGTGAAAGGGCTGGGCAGGAAGCTATCCTCCAGCCTCATGATGAGGGCTTTAGATCCACGGCGTTGTTGAGCAGGAATCTACCTGCTATGAATGGGCCGGGCAGGAGGCTAACCGGCTGCCTTGTGATGAGGGCTTTAGATCCACGGCGTCATTGGGCAGGAAGCTACCCAGCTGTGGACGGGCCGGGAAGGAAGCTATCCGATGGATTCGTGATGAGGGCTTTAGATCCACGTCTTCGTTGGGAAGGAAGCTACCCACGGTGGATGGGCCTAGCAGGAAGCTAACCATCGGTCTCGTGATGAGGGCTTTGGATACATAGCGTTGTCGGGAAGGAAGCTACCCGCTGCGGATGGACCGAGCAAGAAGCTTCTCGATCGCCTCATGATGAGGGATTTGGATCCACAACGTTGTCGGGCAGGAAGCAACCGCTGTGGATGAGCCGAGCAAGAAACTGCCCAGTTGCCTAGTGATGAGAGTTTTGGATCCACAACGTTGTCAGGAAGGAAGCTACCGGCTGCCGATGGGCCGAGCAGGAAGCTTCCTGGTCGCCTCGTGATGAGGGATTTGGATCCACAATGTTGTCGGGCAGGAAGCTACCCGCTGCGGATGGGCCGAGCAGGAAGCTGCCCAGTCGCTTAGTGATGAGGGCTTTGGATCCACAGCGTTGTCGGGCAGGAAGCTTCCTGCTGCGGATGGACCAAGCAGGAAACTATCCGGCCGCCTTGTGATGAGGGCTTTAGATCCACGGCGTTGTTGGGCAGAAATCTACCCGCTGTGGATGGGCCGAGCAGGAAGTTACCCGGCCGCCTCGTGATGAGGGCTTTAGATATACGTCTTCATTGGGTAGGAAGCTACCCACTGTGGATGGGCCAAGCAGGAAGCTACCCGGGCGCCTCGTGATGAGGGCTTTGGATCCACGTTTTCATTGGGTAGGAAGCTACCCGGCGGCGGATGGGCCGCGCAGAAATCTGCCTGGCGGCCTCATGATGAGGGCATTGGATCCACGGTGTTGTCGGGCAGGAAGCTACTCGCTGCGGATGGGCCGGTGCCATGACCTGGAAATGGTACGTGACCGAGACTTGGATCACGTAAAGTCTATAGGACCCACTGTAATCCAAGTAAGCCGAAAATCCAGAAATCTAAACTTTTTTAGGAAAATAGTGGAGGTGAAGTTTAAAAAGAAGGGTATAAATGAAATCAAGTGCTTCTTTTAAAGTATAAGTAAATTTTTATAGAAATGCAAGTGGATGTGTACTAAAGTTTGAAAACGTTTTCGTTATTTAAAATTTAGGCAGTATCTCCTTTGTAAATTTTGATAAAAACAAGTACATAATCAATAATAATATGCCATCCCCAAACGGGAGCTAGCTCTTCGCCAATCGGCGGAAACACAACCACGCAATATAAAATATATGATGCCCAAGGCGAAGATCAATCACTGAAAGAAGGTAAAGAAAACCAAAACATCATCAAATCCAATATAAAAATAATATGCACATCTCGCTCTAAGTTTGAAAGAATATACAAGTCTTTAGTTTCTAAGACTACCAAATATACAAAGTCTGGTTGATGGAGCTTTTAACTGGATACAATTGAAAATTAAATAGTGTACAAGCGGTGGTTACAATCCGAAGTGTAACCCACCTACCAATGCAAATCACCCAGAAAGGAGCAATGTGTCAACAAGCCGCCACTGAATCCGATCGGTCGATCCTGCAAGAAAACTATGGCACAACGGGGGCGAGTTGTCAACTCGCGAGTAGAAGACATCATCAGGTAGAAATCAAATGTATAACAATCTCCTATGTCACACTGTAATATAATATCATATCGTATGGAATAGAAGGTCATCGTGTATACATATGTGTATAAACATATAATATCATGCCTGTATCAATATATGGTACCATATCATCTGTGTTATATATATGTATATGTCATCCAACATGTATCCATCAACGACACATCAAAATCATCGTAAAATCCTGAGGGTCCAGCATTGACACTCGAAATCATCATAAAACCGTGTCCAATATCGACACGTAAATCCTCATATCTCAGGCGCCGTCTTATTGGATCGGCCCTCATATCTCAGGCATCGTCTCATCAGATCGGTCCTCGTATCCATCTGTCTCATATCACTCCGGTCGGTATCCTTCGGATATTCGCCAGGTCCAATACTTTCACCGGTAGGTAGTGTTCCCCTGCCAAGCTCAACGCCTTTCTATATGATCTTCTTGTCCCGGATACCATACCGGGCCCACCATGTACCCGCAGACGGTGACTCCTCACTTCTCGAATCAGGTAATTATCATAGCTCAGCACCGAGAAATCTCATGGTGGACGTCGAAATATCATATCAAGATAAACCGCGTTTTTAAAACAATCACAAGTTTTTAAATACTATCCGCGGTTTCTCAAATCCAGAAATCTCATAAAAATATGGCAGAAATGAAATAATATGTACAGGCACAAACAACACTGTAATGTATAGCAAGTGTGTTCATATGAGCATGTCGTGTAGTAAGATAAAGAAAGTGCAATATCTGCAATAACATGGGGTATTGTGTACTAATCAATAACTAAAATGCTAACAGATTATAAGGTGATACGGTGAAATAGCGATTTCTAATGTGTACATGGCATGACAATTACTGATGATGTGTGTGTGAGCTGACAAGTATGTGTACATGCAACCTATGCATCATCGGTAATGGTGTGTGTTTGTGTGTCTTAACAAACGAAGTCATATAAAGATAAGGATATGATACGTAGTATATATGTCGTAAATGAAATAAATGCGAGCGTATGCAGAAATAAGAAATCGTAACGTGAACAATATAATAATACGTAACTACGTATGGGCCATACAGTTATAGTTTGAAATAGTACAAATCGTCGTTTTTGAACATAGGGGGCTACGATGTTTTTGAAGAAAAGATACCATTTGAAAAGTCGCAGTGTCCCTTGAAATTATCATTTAAAAGTGCGCGACGATTCGCTAATTTTGAAAATAGGTATGGCTCTAAACATTTCATAATATCTACTTAAGTGATTTAAAAACAATATTTCTCAAGTCGATATATAAGTCGGCGATCCATCCTCATTATATCACGTATGGAATATCCATCGTACGATATCATCAATCAATAGTACGGATCTATAGTCAAGTACATCATCCCATCTTATCCCATTAAACCATCTCATGTCATATCGTATCATGTCATACCATATCATATATATATATCGCCTCGTATCATCATAACAAATCATACGACTCATATTATCATCATGTCATATCGACTCGTATCCTCATCATATCATGATTATTCTCATATCATATATAGGTGCATATATATGTATAGCCTAATGGTAAGAAAATTGAACTGGGAATATCTTCTACTAAGTATACTATTAGGGTATGATATTCTAGACACCTTACTAACTAAGTACACACACACAACCTAATTCTACGGTAGCAGAGATGCTATACGCTATCTACCCGACTTCCCCCATAGATATGCATCTACTCACCTACAACGCCTCGCTCTAGTCGATGTCGATGAACGCTTTACTCTCTTTCATCGTCTCGAAAATCCACGCGCTTATACCCACAAGTCAGAGTATTTCGTATCGCATAAAAATCCAATCGAAAACTGATACGACAAGCAAAGCGCGTATAGGTTAGAACCTATGGTCAACGCATGCTAAAACAACAAAATACTCTGTGATGTCGACGTACGAACATCGCACGACCAAGTCACATCAAGAAAATCCAAAACCAAGTTTCAAATATCGGAAAACATTGATAGAAATCAAATAAAATAACTCCAGATTTTATCTAAGGTGAAATTAGACATTTTTACATATGGGGTAGTCTTAGTTATCTAACAAGTGACCTACAGAACAAAAAACAAACCCTATCTCCAAAAACGACCCACAAATTGCAGTCAAATCCAATAAATTTGCGGCCAGAACATGATGGTTTGGGCTCGGATTTCTAGGGTAGCTTCTTACTGGTCTGCACATCTCACTGTATCCTCAATTAAATTTTCAGAGTTCCCGAGTAATACCAGTTTCATTTGATCACCACAAGTCATACAAAACCAACATCGGAAAATTCTAAACTTATCTTTGAAACTTCTAAGCTCATTTGAACTGAAGATACAACCACTACTGGGCTAGTAAACACTCTCTAAACTCCTTACTACATCACTATTACAAGTTTTATCCACTAACACTAATCTCAGAAATTTCCATGTTCATAAAACATAAACTTTTTAACTCTAAACTAATATAGGAGGTTAGAAACTTAAAAACTAATCTAAAGGTGGAGTTATTATCTCAAAAAGCAACTCAAGAAATTTCTAAGATGGCCAAAGTTGCTCAAAACCCTTACTTGATAATACCATGTTGCTTAGATTGAAGTTGGGAACAATTTTAATGAAGGTTATGTGAGGTTTTGTGGTGGTTTTGAAGGTGTTTGTGGGGGGTGGTAGTGAGGATGGAGGAGGAGATTGAGAAGATGAAGAAGAAGGTGATGAAGAAATGAAGGATGAAGTGAAGGAGAAATGGTTGATGTAGTAACCATATCCCTCTCTCTCTCACTCTCACTCTCTCACTCACCCATACCTCCTTGTGCCCTATTTTCTTTTTTTTTTCTTTTGTATTTTTTTTCTTTAAAATAAATGAAAAGCCATCACAAAAGAAAAGAAAAGAAAACATGTAAATCACATGTCATATACACAAGCATGACTGGAAAAATAAAACATGGGTTAATACATAATTAGTGAAATACTAATCAAGTTTAACATTAAACTTGTATGTAAATAATTATATATTAATTTATAAAAAGCCCAAATCAAATAAATACTTTCATAATTAATAATTTATTTTAAATTCCAATTATTTTCCAAAATATAAGTATATAATTAAACCAATTTACAAAAACTAAAATCTATACTCGCATAATATCCGTGAAATTTATTATTTTAATATTTAAATTCCAAAATAATATTTTCTATTTTCTGAAATGTTACAGTCTTCCCCCTTAAATAAATTCAGTCCCTGAATTTAAATTTAAAACCCTAAATACTAAAACATTTCAGAAAATCAAATCGAATCAACGGGGCTCCGAAGTCACGGATAAGCTAGAAATATCGTAGCGCATCGCGTGTGCAAGAAAATAAGTGCAAAACTCAGCAATCGAAACTCCGTCAAACGTCATGCAAATCATAAGAGTTATGATGAATATGCAAGTTTCGAAGTCTACTATTTAAATCAAGTATAATATAATCAAGACCATAATACGTATATAGTATGCATCCTTATAAAATCGTTTAAGTAACTGAAAATGTATGAAAAAATCCTTTTTAAATCGCAGTGTGATGCGTATATTACGGCTTAAGTAGCAGACGTTCTTATGTGAAGAAATATATATATATATATATGTTTTGCTTAAGATATACATCCCGCCTTTTAAAAATTTGCTTAGAAGAGTTTTCTTTTATAAAGTTTCGTGTCGCTCGTAGACACGTAGGAAAATAATAAGACTATAACTCCTTTTTGAAAACCTCTTCAGTAAATATTGATGCATGCAAAAACACTCAGGCATTGTCCTCAGACCAGTCCTGCACTACTACTATATAATATAGTATATCATAAAACCACGATGCTCGAAAGAAGGAATCAACCTCAATAGGTCTATATGGAAATAAATCCACGTGCGTCTGGTGTGCACGGAAATCGAAATCAAAACCGAGTGCAACGAATGTGCACGAAAATGAAAACTGAGTGCAACGGGTGTACACGAAAGTATCAGTCAAGTGCAACAGATGTGCACGGAAGTATCTGTCAAGTGCAACGGGTGTGCTCAATAACAACCTCAAGTGCATCTAGAATGCACGAAAAAAATCTCAATCGAGTGCAACTGGTGTGCACGAAAATTCTCAAGCGCATCAAATGTGCACAAAACTACATCAAGTGGGCCGAGTGTGCGCGAAAATCTAAATCAAGTGCATCAGGTCTGCACAAAAGCATATAGTGCAATAGGGTGCATGAAAATCAAATATCTAGTGCAACTGGTGTGCATGAAAACCATATCAATACATCGAAAGCACATGTAAACAATATCGAGTGCACAAATCAAAATCAGGTGCATACAACATGCACGAAGTCAAAATCAGTGTATCGGGATGTACGAAATCATAAATATGTGCAACAAGTGCACAAAAACAACATATAGTGCAATGGATATGCACAAAAACACAAATTAAGTGTAATGGATGTAATAAATATAAATCAAGTGCAACAACTGTGCATAAAGGAAAGTATCCATTAGGTGCAGCTACGGTGCACGAAAATATCAATCATGAAACTAAATCATCAAAACTCAAAAGTCCAAAACGATAAAAGCGTGATGCTCGGATTATTAGACATAAATCAAAACCAAATGATATTAAGGTATATCTCCTTCAATGTCGGAAGGTGCCTGAGCACCTGAAGCTGGCAGAGCAAGAATTTCTACCTGCTTTCTGCCCACGGTCTGTCGTCCTCTGTCTCTGGATCCTTGTTCTTGCCATGGATCACCAATCCTACAATCTCTCGACTCGATGGCCCGATTAGGAGTAGCGATGGAAACCTTCCCGCTTCGACACCTCTCTGAACATCTCCCGGCCAATTTAACTTGGCCACTCGTAATATAGCACGTCAACGACGACGACCTCTCTCCCTTTGAGTACGTTCCGTACAACCTATCCTTGATCCAAATCTTTATCGCCGTAGTATCTCGGAAAGAATCTGCCACGGTCTCTTCCAATATCATCTCTGCCGAACTGCCCGGAAGTTGGCACTCTTAAGTTAATCCGTTTCTGTTTCAGGACAGCTACAATCTCATCACAACTTTCCTTTGGAAAGGTGGCTGTATCCAGCGTCTCGGCATACGTATCCAATCTCTATCATCAACGGAGAGGAATAACTCATTGAGATCTCATACGAATCCCTTACCCACTTTTCTTCAATATGAACCAATTCAGAATCATATCTCGATAGCTATGTAGACTGCAATCCATATTCAGCTACGGTCATATCCGGAGTCTCTAAAGACTCAAAACTATGAACTCAGGCATCTCCAACACTCTGTGGAAGAAATCTGGTGAAATTCGCCCACGAGAACTCGTCCATAGTCATCGGAGGAATACGCTTTGATCGTCCTCTCTCAATCGACTTACACCAGGTCTATGCAAGCCCTTCACTGAAGCTAGCCAACTCACCGATCTCGCATCGGAGCATCCAAACAGACAACATATCCTAGTCACTTTATCCAAGAACGACTAAAGATTTTCTGTCACATCCCTGCCTATAAACTCATGTGTCTACAGTTTCGTGAGCTCTAGAAGCGACATCTAGTCAATCTCAGCAACGGCTAGTACATCTGTCTGTATGGTAGACAACACATCGATCTCTGGAGTAGGTTGTACGTCAACAGTCCTCTCAATCTGACCGGCCTCATGCAATGGCCCGATCATCTGGTGCAGATCCCGAACACTCGTCTCAAATGAGAAATCCAAGTATAAAAGGATAACAATCCGTTCCTGTGTCACTGGGATAACATCCTGGTCAGTCCTCGTCCCTGACGAGCTCGCTCTGACCATATCTCTAGCCGCAGCTCTCCCAGCTCGCGTAGCCAAGATGACAGGAACCGCAAACAAATATCGATGAGGATAGATCATAAGAACTAATAGAATAATGGATCTCAAGATATGTACATCCTAAGGTTACTTAAGCGGAGCAGCGTATTGTAAGTATGCCGCAGAACATACGAACGGTACGTTACTCTACTTGAGTTACCTACTCCATCAACCAAGGTCAACCTACATAACGAAAGTTCGGGTCTAATACCCCCTCAGTCAAGTCTCAGTTCCGTAAGGTCAAGCCTAGGTTCTGAAATATACCCTCTAGACTCCGCATAGTCAAATCTAAGATAAAGAGCAACCAGATAGATACTATCATGTCAAGCAAGAAAGTCATATATATATGTGTGTGTGTGTGTGTGTGTGTGTGTGTGTCCAAGCATCCACTAGAATATACAATAATGGTCTCTAGGGCATACATATTCCTAACATCAATGTCCTTTATTGTTGTTTGTGTTTTCGTGATTCGAGTATCACGTTTTTTTCATTTTGACTTTTGTGTTTTGATGATTGGGTTTCATTATTGATATTTCTGTGCACCATAGCTGCACCTGATGGATACTTTCTTTATGCACAGCGATTGCATTTGATTTATGTTTTTATACACCAGTTAGAATTGATTTGTGTTCTTGTGCATATCCATTGCATTTGATATTGTTTTGTGCATGCGGTTGTACATATTAAGGACTTCGTGCATTTTGATATACTTGGTTTTGATTTCATGAATATTTTATTCACCTGATTTGGGCTTGTGCACTTTATGTTTTTTTGTGCACCCAGTTGCTCATAATTATGATTTCGTGTATGCCGATACACTCGATTTCGTTTTCGTGCACGTTGTATGCACCTGATTTTGATTCATACGCCCGATGTTGTTTAAATGCTCTTTCGATGCATTAATTTTGATTTTCGTGCATCCAATGGCATTAGATTGTTTTTATGCAGATCTGATGCACTTGATTTAGACTTTTGTGCACACTCGAGGCACTTGACGAGGTTTTGTGCACATTTGATGCACGTGATTGAGATTTTCTTGCACTCTAGATGCACTTGATGTTGTTGTCGTGCACACCCGTTACACTTGACAGATGCTTTCGTGCATACCCATTGCACTGAGTTTTTGTTTTCATGCACATTCGTGGTACTTGGATTTGACTTGATTTCCGTGCACACCAAACGCATATGGTATTTTCATGTACGCCTATGGGGATTGGTTCTTTTTTAGCATCGCATTTTATGATATACACTATATTATTTAGTAGCCGAGCAGGAGTGGTCTGAGGACAGTACCTGAGTGTTTTTGCATGCATCGATATTTACTGAAGAGGTTTTCAAAAAGAGCTAGTCTCACTATTTTCTCACGTGTCCATGAGCGACACGAGATTTTATAGAACGAAAACCCTTCTAAGCAAATTTCAAAAAGGTGGAACGTATATCTTAAGTAAAATGTATATAGATATATATACTTCTTTACAAGTGAACGTCCGCTACTTGTGCCATAATATACGCATCACACGGCAATTTGAAAATGGATTTTCATGCATGCATTTCTAGTTACTTAAACGATTTTTACAAGGATGCGACAATATACGTATTATAGTCTTGATTCTATTATGCATGATTTAAACCGTAGATTTCGAAACTTGCATAATCATTATAACTCATATGATTTGCATGACACTGACGGAGTTTTGATTATTGAGTTTTGCACTCATTTTCATGCGCACACGTTACGTTGTGGTATTTTCAGCTTATCCGTGTCTTCGGAGCCCTATGGATTTGATATGATTTACTGAAATGTTTTCAGATTTGGGGGTTTAAATTTAAATTCAGAGGCCGAATTTATTTAAGGGTGGAAGATTGTAACATTTTAGAAAATAGAAAATATTATTTTGGGATTTAAATAAATAAAATAATAAATTTCACGGATATTATACGAGTATAGATTTGAGTTTTAATAGAATGGTATGATTATATACCTATATTTTTAGAATATAATTGGGCTTTTATAAATTAATATATAATTATTTACATACAAGCTTATGTTAAACTTGATTAGTATTTTTCTAATCATGCTTTAAACCAAGTTTTATTTTACTAAACCATGTTATATTTTATTAACCATGTTTAGGTATCATGACATGCAACGTTTCATTTTGTGACATTTGGTTTCGTATTTCAAGAAATAAAAGTGAAAAGAAAAGATAAGAAAAGAAAATAAAAAGAAAAGAAAAGGAGGGGGACAAGGAGACATGAGAGTATGGGTGTGAGAGGAAAGAGAGAGAGAGTGTATGCGAGAGAGAGAGAGATAAGGGATGGTTGTATCAACCATTTATTCTTCTTCATCATCATTTTCTTCATCTCCTCTCCATTGTCTTCTTCTCCTCCTTCCTTAACTCCTCCACCACCCTCTACCACCATACACCATCCTCAAAACCATCTCAAAATCCCATATAGCCTTCACTAAAATTATTTCTCACCTCATCCTACACCCCTTGGAGTGATCAAGTTTCAGTTTTGAGCTCATTTGGCCATCTTAGAATTTTCTTGAGCTGCTTTTTAAGGTAATACTCTCACTTTTAAACAAGTCTTTAAGTTTCCTAACCTCATATATTAGTTTAGAGCTCAAAAGTTATGCTTTGTGTGAACTTGGAAAATTCTAGGGTGAGTTTTGGGAGATAAAACTTGTAGTAGAACTATAGTAGAGGGTGCAGTGAGTGTTTACTACCCTATTAGTGATACAATCCATAGTCTAGATGAGTTTAGAAGTTTTCGATATCGGTTTTGTTGAACTTATGGTGATCAAATGGAATCTGGATGACTCGAGAACTCTGAAAATTAAATAGAGAATATTGTGAGATGTGCTGACTAGCGGAAGCATCCGTAGAAGCCCGAGTCCAATCCATGAAGTCTTGGTCGCAGATTTAATGAAAATGGTCGCAATTTGTGGGTGAATTTGGAGTTAGGGTCTAGCGTTTGGTTTGTAACTCACTCTTTAGGTAACTAAGACTAACCTATATGCTAAAAAGTTTAATTTCACCTTAAGAAAAATCTGGAGTTGTTTTACTTGATTTCTGTCAATGTTTTATGATATTTGAAAACTTGGTTTTTGATATTTGAGTTTTAACTCGGTCGTTTGACGTTCGTATGTCGATGTCAAGGGTTGTTTTATTGTTTTAGCACGTGTTGACCATAGATTCTAACCTATGTGCGCTACGCTCGTCGTATCGGTTTTCGATTTGTATTTTTATGCGATACGATATGCTTTGATTTGTAGGTACAAGCGCGTGGACTTTCGGGATGATGAAAGAGGGCAAGGCATCCGTCGGGATCGGCTAGGGCGAAGCGAAGTTAGGTGAATAGATGTATATCTATGGGGGAAGTCGTGTCGATGGTGTATAGCACCCCCGTAGAATTAGGATGTGTGTGTGTGTGTGTATGTATGTACATGTATGTATACTTTGCTAGCAACGTGTCAAGATTACCATACCATAGTAGTATACTTAGTAGAAGATATTCCCTAGTTCTATTTTCTTAATATTAGGCTATACATATATACACACCTTAATATGATATGAAGATAATTATGATATGATGATGATACGAGTCGATATGACATGAGGATAATATGAGTCGATATGATTTGATATGATGATACGAGGCGATATATGTATGATATGGTATGACATGGCATGATACGGTATGATATGAGATGGTTGGTGAGATGAGATGATATGATATAAGTGACTATAGATCCGTACTATTTGATTTGATGACAACGTACGATAGATATTCCATACGTGGTATGATGAGGATGGATCGCCGATATTATTTTGAATCGAGAAATATTATTTTTAAAATCACTTAAGTAGATTTTATGATATATTTAGAGCCATAGCTATTTTCAAAACTAACGAATCGTTACATACTTTTAAATGTTAACTTTAAGGAGACGCTATGCCTTTTCAAATGGTATCTTTTTCAAAAACATCGTAGCCCCCTATTTTTTAAAAATAACGATTCGTACTATTTTAAACTAGAGCTATATGACTCATACGTAGTTGCGTATTTTTTATATTGTTCACGTTTACGATTTCTCTATTCTGTTTACGCTTGCATTACGATTTCTTATTTCTGCATATGCTCGCATTATTTTCATTTACGATATATATACTACGCTTCATACCCTTATCTTTACATGACTTCATTTGCTAGGGCATATGCACCATTACCGATGATGCACATGTTGCACGTATACATTCTTGCCGGCTCACACACATCATCGACAATTGCCATGCCACATACACATTAGAACTCGCAATGTTACCGTATTACCTTATGACCTGTTAGTATTTTAGTTACTATTCAGTACCCAGTACCACATACTAGCTCAGTTATTGCACTTTCTTTACCTTGCTACACGACACGCTCATATGAACACACTTGCTATGCATTACAGTATTGTTCTATTCCTGTACATATTATTTCATTACTGCCATGCATATCATGATATTCTGTTTTCATGAGATTTTTAGATTTGAGAAAACCACGGATATTATTTAAAAACTTGTGATTGTTTTAAAAACGTTGTTTTTCTTGATATGATATTTCGTCGACCACCATGAGGTTTCTCGGTGCTAAGCTATGATAATTATCTGAATTGAGGCAGGGGAGAAATCGATTGCGGATACATGGTGGACCCGGTACGGTACCCCGATGCAAGAAGATCGTATAGAAAGGCGTTGAGCCTGGTAGGGGAACACTACCTACCGGTGACAGTATTGGACTCGGCGGATATCCGGAGGATACCGACCGGAGTGATATGAGACAGATGGATATGTGGACCGATGTGATGAGTTAGTGCCTGAGATATGAGGGCTGATCCGATGAGACGGTGCCTGAGATATAAGAATTTACGTGTCGATACTGGATATGAGTTTTATGATGATTTCGAGTGTTGATGCTGGACACTTAGGATTTTATGATGGTTTTGATGTGTCGTTGATGGGCATACGTTGGAGGATACATATGTAAATGATATGGATGACATGGTATCATATATTGACACAAGTATTAGTTTTATATATTTATATACATATGTATACACGATCACTTGATACCACACGGCACGATATTACTATATTATTGTATGACCTAGGAGATCGCCATACATTCGATTTCTACCTGATGATGTCTTCTACTTATGAGTTGGCAACTCACCCCGTTGTACCATACTTTTCTTGCAGGATCGACCGCTCGGACCGGTAGCGGCTTGCTGGCACACTGCTTCTTTTGGGTGATTTGCATTGGTAGGTGGATTACAGTACAGAGCGTAACCACCATTGTATACCTTATATTCATTGTATCTAGTTAAAAATTCCATCAACCAGACTATGTATTTTTGGTAAACTTAGAGACCGGTTGTATATTCTTTGGATTTAGAGTCAAGACTTGTATATATTCTTTATATTGGATTGGATGATGTCTTGGGTTTTCTTTATTCTTTTCTGTAATTGATCTTCGCCTTGGACGTCGTATATTTTACTTGCATTGTTTTGTTTCCGCCAGTTGGTGAAGAGCTAGCTCCGGCTTGGGGATACCTATATTATTATTGATATGTATTGGTTTTGGATCAAAATTTATAAGGGAGGTGCTGCCCAAATTTCAAATGACGAAAAATGTTTTTAAACTTTAGTATATAACATACTTGTATATTCTATAAACTTGTTTATATTTTAAAAAGAGAACTAAATTTCATTTATACATTTCTTTCAAAACTTCACCTCCACAATATTTTCCTAAAAAGGTTTAGATTTCTGGGTTTTCAACTTACTCGGGTTACAGTAGGGTCCTATAGACTTCACGTGATTCAAGTGCCGGTCACGTATCATTTCCGGGTCGTGACAAGAACAATCTTGCTCAAAATGATAGTATGCTATCTGGTTTTGACTTTATCTTTACATGCATACAATTATTCTTGTTCTTACTTATACATGTTGATAAAGCCCTTAGGATCTTTTCTTGACTACCAGGACTATGATGTCTATCATACTAGTGGGCCCTGAGTAGTCGATAAGCACATCCTTAAATGTTCTTACTCGTACGGGTATCGAGACAGGGCATCGATATTCCAGAGTAAATTGGTGTATACGTTTCTTGACCTCGTACGGGGCGATGGTTGATCCCACAACCATTGGTTTTTGACACCAAAGATTGTATACAGGTGCTCATTAGAGACTGAGTACACCAAACAGACTCGCCGAGAACTCCCAGATGGTACTGTACCTATGTCAGAAAGAAATTTTCAGGTGACAAGAGTACAGGTTAGTCTGTAGACCTGAGATCGTCATTGTATCTCATGTGGTCCCCACTGTACTTAGATTACTACCCTACCACAACTTTAAAGAGCTGTGCAAACAGGTGGTAGTTGGGTACAGTCCCGAATCATGTGGAGGTAGTGAGAGATCAAAAAGGATTCTTCTCTCCCGATATAGGGAGTTGATGATGCGCAGTGCGCGAATTGCTATAACCATAAGTCCCTGGCCAGGGTAAGCGAGATTTACTGATAAGCATTATCGGTAGTTTCTCACTTGGTTATAAGCTTGATATCGGCACGATTTATCGAGCTATTGGGAGTCTGATAGATTCCACCTCCCAGGCCTGGTATGCGACACTTTCAGACGAAGAGATCGGATTGTAAAGTGAGTGTCATCGATAGGCTCTGTAGGGTGTTGGATATTGGTGCCCTCAAGGCAATTATCGTAGTTGCGGGAATGCAATTACTGAATTCGAGGAGGGCCTATACCAAGAACAGTCTTACTCGAGATGATAGCGAGCTATCTGGTTTGTCTTTATCTGTCATGTGAATGTGTGATACTAGTTATCGCGTATCGCAAATACATGAGATAAAGCCCATAGGATCTTTGCTTGACTATCAGGATTATGATAAGGATCATACTAGTGGGGCCAGGTAGTTTATAAGCACATCCTTAAATGTCCCTAGTCATAGGAGTATCGAGACATGGCATCGGTACTCCAGTTTAGACTGGTGTTTACATTTCATGACCCTGTACGGGGCAATGGCTAATCCCATAGCCATTAGTGTTTGACACTGATGATTGTATACAGGTGCTCATTGGATGAGTTACACTGGACGGACTCACCGAGAACTCCTAGTTGGTATTATACCAATATCAGATAGCAGTTCTCTGGTGACATGAGTACAGGGTACTCCCTAGACTTAAAATCGCCACAGTGTCTCGTGTGTGTTCCCACTGTATTTTGATTACTATCCTACCACGGCTCTACTGAGTCGTGCAAACAGGTTTTAGTTGGGTACAGTCCCAAAGTACATGGAGGCGGTGAGCGGTCGAGGGAATTCGTCACTCCCGGTATTGGGAATCGATATCGCACTGTGTAGGACACGACTATAGCCAGAAGTCCATGGCCACGGCAGTAGAGATAAACTGGTAAGTGTTACCAGTTGTATCTCTTTGGTTATGAGTCCTCTGTCAGCACTACTTATCGGGTTATTGGGAGTTTGACAGATTCCACTCCCCAAACCCGGTATGTGATACTCATTAACGAAAAGACCGAACTGTACGGCGACTGTCACTTATAGATTTTGTTGGGTCCGGACGAGTTCGGTCGTCGACCTGCCTTTATCTTACTTATATCTGGATAGCCGTTACGTACAGCTAGTACCGCTGACGAGCTTGTTGGTTAACCCGAAAAGGGGTTGAATCTGAAAATGTTTCAGATTCAATCAGATATGATCCTGTATAACCTATTGCCAGCGTATTGACAGGTTTTTAGATTCTCGCAACGAAAGTGCCTGCTTGGGCAAAACGCGATGTGACGTACATATAGGGATACGTACATGAGTTCGATAAAACATGTATATTGGATATACATGTTCAACCGAACGACTGTTATACTAGCCGGTTTCAAAGCCGGAATACCAAGTCAAGTGTTGACTTGATGACTGTATTAATGATAAGGTTTCTAGTATTGTGTATATGATACACACTCTCTACAGTACATGATACTGAGAAGATATAGACGGCATTTCGTGTATGTGATACATGATGTGTACATGTATAGGATACATGTACTAATACTTATTTAATAATATATATATATATATATATATATTTTTGATATATATATTAATTCCCACCATTATGAATTATGTATAAATAAATATACAAATAAATATATATATGTAAATTTATATATATCTTTATATATATATTAATGTGTGTATATATATATATTATATATTTAATATATTTAATTAAAATGGTAGGGCCCACCCTCTCTCTTGTGTGTTGACATACATGTTTCGCCCAATCAGAGCAAATCTCTGTTGAAATTCAAAATTCAAAATTTTGAAGCAACGCTTCAAATCTCGGACGCAACGCGCCACATGTCAGGCGCTGATACGTCAGCGCAGCGCCCAAGAAGGCGCGCCCAATCAGAGCAAAGCTCGATTTTAAGGAAAATTAAAGGAAGCAACGCTTCAGTTGCACAAGCACTGCGCTGCGCGACACGTGTCAGCGCAGGTGCGCTGCGCTTTGCGCTGCGCAACACGTGTCAGCGCAGATACGCTAGCGCAGGTGCGCTGCGCGCTGCGCGACACATGTCAGCGCAGATGCGCTAGCGCAGTTGGGCTACGCTGCGCTGTGCGCTGCGCGACACTTGTCACGCGCTGGAGCATTTGCGCCAAACAGAATTAAGATTTTAAATAAATTTTTCTGTTCTTATTAAAACAAGAAGATTTTCTTCTGTAAAACAGAAGCCCTTGGATCAAAGATCCAACGGTGGGGAAAATTCCCCAAATCACTCAGAGAAAGATCTCTTTAACAAATTTAACTAATTTATAGGCACTATAAAAAGGACCCTAGGTCTCAATTCAAAGGCATCAACTTTTTTCTAAAAAAAAACGAGAGAAAGAGAACTCTGAAGAACTCCTAAAAAAAAGGTAAAAACCTTTAGAAGGAAGAGAATGTTCTCTTATGAACAGATCATAGATCTAAAAAACAAGATCAATGATCTTTAATAAAAATAAAAAATATAAAATAAAATAGTGATTTGCACTTTTTATGAACCATTGGTTCTTTGAGATAAGAAAAACAAGAAAAAACTTATCTTTTCTTTGATCTAAATTAGATCAAGAAATCAAATAGTGCTTTGCACTTCTGTTCTTGAGTCTAAAAGATTCTTAGTGCTTTGCACTTCCAAACTGCGCTGTTGCGCTCTTGGGAGAGCGCCACGTGTCAGCAGCGCAAGCGCAGCGCACTGTGCTTGCATGACACGTGTCGTCATCACAAGCGCTTGCGCTCTCTGATTGGCGTAAAGCGCCTGAAAATGCAATGCATTTACAGAAGGGCCAAGCCTAATTAAAAAGGGCCTAACAGGCCAAATTAAATGCAATGCATTATTTTTAAAAAAAAAAGGGGGGCAGAGCCCAAATAAAAACAGATGCTGTGCATCATTTATAAAAGGGCAGAGCCCCAGTAAAGGTCTAATAGACCAATAAATAAATAAAATGTTGAACATTTTCAACTGGACTTAGCCCAATTCTGGCCGTAAGTCCTTAAGTTAAATTGAACTGAGCGTAAATGCTCTCTTAAATCAATTTACCTCCGGTTCGAGGGTACATCTCCGAACTCCTCTGACACTTCTCGTTGTAATCCTTCAACGACGTCAGAGAGGCGACGGGTCCCAACGACCACACATGGATATGGACTGCGGGGTCCTTAAACTCGTGGACTGGAACGCCCTTAAATTAATGTTGGACCGGAACGTCCCTAAACTAATGTTGGACCGGAACGTCCATAAACTAATGTTGGACCGAAACGTCCCTAAACTAATCTTGGACCAAAACGTTCCTAAACTAACAATGGACCGAAACGTCCCTAAACTAACAATGGACCACCACGTCCCTAAACTGGTGATGGACCAACACGTCCCTAAACTGAAACAATAGAGCCTCCAAATGCTCTTTTTCCGGATCTAAACGGTCCCGTTTAAGTTGATCTTAGCCCCAAACACGGCTAACGTATCCTTAAACATTCAAACGGACTATAAAACTCCAAATCAACCTTGGTTCAATGGTACATCTCTGAACTCCTCTGACATCTGCCGTTGTAATCCTTCAACGACGTTAGAGAGGTGACGAGTCTCGATGGCCAGAAATTAAATGGAATATCACGTTAAGTTGATCCTAGTCTCAAACAGGACTATCGTATCCTTAACGAACGTTTAAGTTGATCTTAGCCGCAATGCGACTAATGCATCCTTAAACTAAAAACACCAAACCCAAATCTAAGTAAATACGGATTTGGACTAATCCACGTCCTACGGGCGACGACATTACTCAGTCTCCGTATACAATCCACGGGCAACCACAAACAAAATAAACACACACGACACGAAGTGAAATTCTGGAGAAGGAGAAAGTTGTTACTGCGACGCGGTAGCGTAATTAACTGCAGGGGCTTGCGCCTGCAGGGAAGAGCGTCCCCACAATCAAAAACCCCTCAAGCGTGGGGGAATCTGACGAAGTCTGCTACATCGGCCGCATCCGTCTAAACCTCCGATATACGGTGCCATAAATCAACTTGGCATCTTCGGAGAGGTGGACGGATAAAACCAAATAGCATCTGCCCCGAATCTCAGCGTCAGGACATCGCAGTCTTGTGCGTCGCCGTTCGGAGGGGACCAGATTCTGGCACACCCGGTGGGACCTCTTCCTCTTTCCACTCCACAATTCGTGTGTCGTCTTCGCGAACCAATCGCGGTTTGTCAATGGTTGCCTTCGGATTTCAAGTTACTAAGATTTGGTCTTTTGCCTGGCGCAGAACTCGAGATTCAATGGCCTCTAATTGCACCAACTGCTCGATGTGCCACTGCGACGGATGCTCCACCTCACCAGGAGGTGTAGTATATTGGCTCCAACCGGCTTCCTTCCTCGCCCTGCCGGTAGACCAGGTGACCCAAGCCACCACTGGTCTGTTCTTCGGGACCATGATCCCACCTACAAGCTTCTCTGAGCCAATACCTGCACCGGAAGTGAACAAGAAGTCGGTCTTCGACCGGCTCACTGCTACGACGACCCCTGTCAGTGGGTCGCCCACTGTCAAACCAACAGCCTCTGTTTTCACCAGGCTAAATCAGAACTCTAAACTGGCTGTCCCAAAGAAAGCAATAACTGCTGCTCCAGAAGTCGTCAAGGCGGCTTCCCCTGTCAAAGAATCAGTCTTTTTAAGAATGACGATTCCTACTCCTGCCGTTGCTCGAGGATCCGTCTTCGATAGGTTGAACATCACCCCTCAAAAGACAACTTCAGTCTTTAAGAGGTTAACACCGGCGGCGCCTCATTCAGACAGGGGGGAAAAAGAAGATGTCTCAATCTCCGAGCCAGTCCCAACGGCTCGTCATACTCGACGTCGCCATTGGCAACGAGTGAGGAAGGCAGGGGGCAACTCCTCCTCAGGGCTAACTCCACCGGCTCCAGTGGTGGAAGTCGATGCTGCTGATCCAACTGGGAACAACTTTGAACTGCTGAGAAGGGTACGGAAGAACTCTACAACCGCTACACTGAAGAGATCTCCTCCACCTGCGGAGAGAGCTCCAGAAACGAAGCAAGAACAGCCCCCTCAACGGCTGTCATAAAAAATATACAAGGTTTGGCGAAGGGTTCAAGACTTAGTGATTGACCCAGATCACTCTCGTCAACAGAAAAAGGCAAAAGTGCAAAAAGAAAAGGACCGTCCTATTAAACAGCAGAGGACAACAGTCGCTAAGATGCCCACTGCAATGGCCCCTTCAACTTCAACGGCCCACAAAAGAAGAAGGCCGGAGAAAACCCCCACGCTCGCGGCAAATGCCAAAGGTGGTGAGCCTAAACGCCCTAAGTCCGGGGGCATGATAGTTCATACAGTTTATGTGGCATCGGGAAAGGAGGATAGCCGCATATCAACAGGTCATAGACCGCACACGAGGTCAGTGACCAAGGCTCAGGAGCAGCAGCAGAAGCTCCAAGAAATGATGAACGCTATGGCCGCACTTACAGGGCCAAAAGAAAACCTTGAAACGTCCTCGGATGAACGCCAAGAGGAAGAAACCGATGCCGAATTCCTTCGTCGGATATTGGAGAAGAAGGACAAAGAGGCTGCTGAACAAGCAGCAAACATACAACGTATGGGCCTCCTCTTCCAAGACATGATAGGGATGATGATACAACAAGATCCTCCGACTGAAGAGCCCCAGATTGTCCTTGGAGATGATAGGGGATAGACATCAAATCCTCCGCCAGCCCTATCAACATCTAAGGAGGATACAATCTCCAAAGCTGATTTGGATGAGTACATAGCCCAACAAATACGGGTTCATCATGCGACCGAAGCAGCCGGCCAGGTCGTAAAAACGGGGCGGCCATATCCAAGTTGGTACGATCAAATCAAGTACCCACCCGGTTACACAATTCCTAAGTTCCATGTCTACTAGGGGACGGACAATCCTCACCAGCATGTTGCCCAGTTCAGGGCACTCTGCGGCAACACCGGTGGTGATGACAAGCTTTTACTTCGCCAGTTTGTTGGAAGTTTATCGGATACGGCGTTCGAATGGTACTCTGAGCTCCCGAACGACTCTATCAAAACCTTCATGGAAATGGAGCTGTTGTTTACTCAGCATTTTGCAAGCGCCAGTGAACGTACCCCGATGACAGCACTGATTAACGCCAGCGTAAAACCCGGCGAGACGTGGGTTCAGTACGCTATACGATGGTGGAACTTATGGTCGAAGTGTGAGCAGCGCATTGAAGAAGCTCCCGCGGTGGGTATGTTTGTGGGAACCCTTGATCCGCAAGCAACCATCTCACAATTTATGATATTTTTCAAGCCAACTACCTTCCAGGCCTTGATTGACAAACTAGCGCAAATGGATCAAATGGGCCATAAACCCCCTCTTCCAAGGCCGGACTCCCGAAATGACAAAGGGAAGGGAAAAGCGATCGTCGTCGCTAATGCTCAACAACAACCGAGCGACTCGAAGCCGGTTGCTCGTCAAAATAATATGCGCCCGTACGTACCCCTTGAGGATAGGATGGGACGTCCTTATTCCTTTCCCCGCGATAAAACGAGGAGGTTATTCGAGCTGGCCTTGCGCAACAGACTCATAAATCTGCCGGATCCAAAACATCCGTTGCAACCAAGTGACGTCAACGAGCCCAACTACTGTCCTTATCATCGAGTACTAGGCCATCCGATCGAAGATTGCTACGTTTTCAAGAATTGGCTTGAAAACCAGTACCGACAGGGAAAGTTCGCGTTATCTGACAAATGGAAGGTGAATCCCCCGTAGCCCCACACCTCTAAGGGAACGAATACGCCGGGGGCAACATGCTCCGTCTTTGAAGAAGCTCCTTGGGAGGTTGTATTATCAGCCAAGACAAAGAGGATGCTAAACGATCTTCAGACATGTCCAGCGATCAAGTAGAAGAACCCGTTGGAACCGCAGGTCATTGAAGGGATGTTGAAGCCACGTCCAACTCCAAAGGCCGATGGTGGTGGTTCAAGCACTTGCAGCCAGCCGTCAAAATCTTCGAAAAAGAAGAAGAAGAAATCTAAGAAGCCCGTGAAGCCTGGCAACAAGCGCACGGACTTACAAAAGAAAATTGACGCGTTGGATGAATACAACCAAAAGGAACGGACTCCCATTACGCTCCAAGAGTTCCTCAATCACGTCTTTCAAGAAGAAGATGAGGGAGAAAGTTCATCGGATGAATTCGAGGAATATGTGGCGAGCTGTCATATGATTTCCCATTCGATCACGAACGATGTGGAGACTCCTTGCACCGAAAAGCTGGGGGCAGATCCTGAACCAAAAGTTCTGGGGCCATCAGATGAAGTAATTGACGCATTCCTTAATGAATCTCGGTTGAAAAGTAAAGCTGATCGGGAGCGCGAGGCGGCTATATTTGAAAGGGCCAAGCGCCAGCGACTTGATGAAGGAGCTGAGACGATCCCGTTGGAGCTAAACACCTCCGCTACCGACAAAAGCCAATTCAAGATGAGGAAAAAGTTTGCTAAGGCCATATCAATGGGCATGAAGCTAGCATCCTCTGAAGGAAACATCACTGGTGAAATGGAAATGCACCCCTCTTATTGCTTATATCATCAAAAGATTTCGCACCCCACTAAAGAGTGCAAAGCTTTCGATAGATGGTGGAAAGGATATGTTGCTCATCGACAACGCTTTAAGCGGGAAAAGCGTAAAACTCGTCGAGAGCAAAGAAATACGACCGAATGGCTTAAAAGAACTACTGGCGATTGTTGCATGGTTAACACCAGTAGATCACAAGTGCCTACATTCGGGAGTGATTCTGATGAAGAGCTAGAACTTGCCCCTCTCTTTAAAGAGTCCGCTTCGAGAAAAGAGGAAGAACCGAAGGTCTGCGAAAATATCCGGCTGCGGAATCGGATGCTGCCTGAAAAGAACCTCAGACCCTTAAACAGGAAAGATAAAGGGAAAGAAAAGGTCTCTGAAGATATCGTCTTAGATGACTAAGTGGTGGAAGAGCTAGCTGCCAAGGACCCACCAAAGAAGAATAAGGTGGATTACAACGTCTTAGCACATCTGAGGAAGCTGCCCTCACAGCTCAGCATTCTTGACGCCCTTTTGCTATCAAAAGAGGTGAGAGATTCGTTAATTAAGGCACTCCAAGATCCAGAACAATTCTAAGCATGCCTGGCCGAGGAAAAGATGAAGGATGAATTGGAGGAAGTGCACACGGCCGATGTTACTTTTGGCGATGAAGACCTTCTACTTGGGACGTGCGAACACAATCGCCCTCTCTATGTCTCGGGATACTGCCATGATATAAAGATAAGCAAAATCCTGATCGATAACGGGTCGTCTGTTAACCTACTCAACGTGCGGGTGTTGAAGGAAATCTGCATGAGCGTCCAGCACCTTGCTCGGGACAAGATCACCATCTCTGGGTTCGACTCCCAATCGTCAAAGACTCTTGGATCTGTGATACTGACGCTACGCTTCGGGCTACTCATCACGGACATTAAGTTCCACGTCATAGACGCCAAGACATGCTACAACGCTTTGCTCGGCCGACCATGGTTACACGAGTACAACATCATCCCTTCTACACAACATCAGTGTATGAAGTATTTTAAGGATGGTTTTGAGTATACCGTGACGGGAGAACTGAACCCGTTCTCTGTGAACGAGGTCCGCAAATATGAAGACGCCAAATACTGCTTACCGGATTTCGAAGATACAGAGAAGTGTCACAAGCCGGAGAATAAAACTAACGCTACCATCCCTGTCCTCGGCAGTGATACTAAGGAGGAAGAGGAGATAGTTTATTCGGGTCCGCCCCAACACAACAAGCTGGGACCATCGGCTCCTACATTGATCTTTGGCAGCGACTCGGAAGATGAAGTCCATGCTGTATTCTCTGCTCGACCTTCAATACAAACGTCCGCTGACGAAGAGCAAAGTCTACAAGTCGCCATAGTGCCGCTTAAACACCATAAAGAACTGGATGCACTTAATATCTACAGTGTAGAAGAGTTGCGGACATTCTATATCCCTCCCAGGCGAGAGAGCGAGAAAGCAATTGTGTTTTACCGCTCTGAAGAAACCAAGGTAGAAAAAGAAATCTGGCATGGCGCGGATTCTACGCTCGACAGGCTTCAGCCTATCTGTCTCCCCAGATATTATACGGAAGGTTTGAAAAAGCTGCTGAAACGCCAGGGGATACCCTTCAAACAAACCGTTAGAAAGGCCAAATTCTATGACAGGGTCTGGAACGTCCCCGGGACTCAATACAAACTGCCTAACGGGAGAATGGAAACAAAAGGGCTTGGATACATCCGGTCAAAGAAATGAGAGTTACTACCCGGCTGCTACGTCGTGTATGACCTTGATGAAGAAGCGGATGCTCAATGGGAGGACGCTAATCCTAAGCCAGTGAAAGTTCCAGATGCAAAGGAGCCCAGTCCGTCATTCGAGGAACAAATGGACAGACTTATAAAGAAAGCTAGTCAAAAATTCCGAGATGATCACAACCGCGAGACGGCCATCTACGAGAAAGCCAAGACGCAACGCCTTCTCCAACAGGCCGTAAAGGATGAAAATGCTGCTCCTTATCAACCTGTTATAAAGAAGGCTCGGCGCAAAAGCAGAAATAAGTCGAAAGGCCAAAAAGGCGCTCAACAACAACAAAGCAGGGCTAAGAAGCCACGCAAACGGGAGTTGAGCGTTATTGATCTATCCCTCATGAAGAAAATGGGTCGAGCGTACTCGTTTCCTCGGGACAAGACGAAGAAGATACTTGATCTTGCTCTAAAATATCAAATGCTTACATTGCCGGAGTCTAAACATCCCGAACGAGCGGGCAAAGTCTCACACCCGAACTATTGCTCTTACCATCGAGTAATAGGGCATCCTGTTGAAGATTGCTTCACCTTCAAGAATTGGGTCGAAGATCAGTATCAGCTTGGCAAATTCACTCTGTTTGACAACTGGAGGGTAGCGCCGCCACAGAAGCACGAGCCCAAGGCCATGAAAGAAGAACCGGTTCCACATTGGGATTGGAAGCGAATTCGCACCTGTCACATGATTACAATATTAAAAGAAGAGCCCGAGGACATAGATGAGCTCCCTTGGTGCTTCGAAAACAGCAGCGACAAGATAATCTTAGAATTCCCACCAGCGCCAAAAGAGCTGGAAGATGGAATCCATACCACTGCAGATAACCTCAAGAAGATTGAGTTGGGGACGACAAACGATCCACGACCGACATTCATCAGCGAGTTACTATCTGAAGAAAGGGTAGCTGCGTTAAAGGATGTGCTTCTGCAGCATAGAGATTGCTTCGCGTGGAACTATTCCGAAATGCCGGGATTAGATCCAGAAATTGCTGTACACAAATTGGCGATATCCCCGCACATCAAGCCAGTCAAACATGCGCCGAGGAGAATACGTCTCGAGCTCGAGATGAGTATTAACGCCGAGGTCAAGAAGCTGATCGACTCTGGCTTCATCCAGGAAGTTCAATACCCTGAATGGATCGCCAACATCGTCCCGATGATGAAGAAAAATGGGACAGTGCGCATATGCGTAGACTTCCGGGATCTTAATAAAGCTTGCCCGAAGGATGATTTTCCAGTGCCAGTCACCGAACTGATGATAGACAATACGTGGACTCATGAGGTTTTCTCCTTCATGGATGGCTCATCAGGGTATAATCAGATAAAGATGCATCCCGAAGACCAGAAGCATACCGCCTTCAGGACCCCTCTAGGTATATTCTGTTATAAAGTGATGCCCTTCGGTTTAAAGAATGCCGGTGCCACTTATCAAAGGGCCATGACAAAGATCTTCGATGACCTTATACACGAAATCGTCGAATGCTATATCGACGATCTCATGGTTAAAAGCAAATCATACGAGGAACATCTCGAGCATTTGAAGACCGTATTTCAACGCCTTCGGCAATACAACTTGAAGATGAACCCGCACAAGTATGCATTCGGAGTTTCCTCAGGCAAATTCCTGGGATTCATTGTTCGACACCGAGGTATTGAAATAGATCCGTCAAAGATCAAAGCGGTCATGGAAATGCCTCCTCCGAGAACTCTCAAACAGTTGCGATCTCTCCAAGGGAAGCTCGCATACATACGGCGATTTATAGCCAACCTTTCAGGCAAGTGCCGTCCCTATAGCCACCTGATGAAGAAGGGAACCCCATTTGTCTGGGATCACAAATGCCAAGGCGCACTGGACGAGATCAAGCAGTACCTGCAGAACCCTCCAGTATTGGCTGCTCCAGTTAAGGGAAAGCCTCTCATTCTTTACACGACCGCCCTCGAAGGTTCCTTAGGCGCATTATGGGCACAAGAGAACGATCAAGGGAAGGAAAGAGCACTCTATTACTTAAGTCGAGTTCTGCTGGGAGCAGAAAGCAATTACTCTCCCATTGAGAAGCACTGCCTGGCGCTAATCTTTACGATAACAAAGCTCAGACATTACGCATTAGCACATGAAGTCCGTCTCATTTCGAAGGTGGACCCTCTCAAATATCTAATGTCAAGGGCCATATTGACAGGTCGACTCGCTAAATGGGCTCTGCTCTTGATGGAGTTCTCGATAACGTATCAACATCTCAAGGCAGTGAAAGGCCAGGCCATCGCCGATTTCCTCGCTGAGCATCCGATATCGGCTGATTCTCCTATGAATTGCGATTTGCCAGACGAACATGCGTTTGACGCGATCGACGGTGGTGATACCCAATGGGAACTTTATTTCGATAGAGCATCTTCCATGAAAAAGCGCAAACAAAGTACCCCTATAATCAAATCGGGGGTAGGCCTCATCTTCGTGACTCCACAAGGAGGGATAATGCGCTTCGCTTTCTCCTTAACAGAGCCGAGGATAAAC
Organism: Agapanthus africanus; assembly: GCA_030015575.1. Taxonomy (NCBI): domain Eukaryota; kingdom Viridiplantae; phylum Streptophyta; class Magnoliopsida; order Asparagales; family Amaryllidaceae; genus Agapanthus; species Agapanthus africanus. The sequence goes on along the minus strand of CM057350.1, from coordinate 328,059,929 downwards.
AATGAAGCCGAATACGAAGCTCTGATAGCAGGCCTCGAGATCGCCATCGACATGGGAATTGAAAATCTCCTCATATACGGGGATTCTCAACTGGTCGTTAGTCAAGTAAACGGCGACTACCAAACGTGCAAGCCGGAGTTGGTGAAGTACGGCGAAAAGGTGCAACAACTGTTGACCCAAACTCCTTCCTACACTTTGGAAAACATACCGCGCGCGGAAAATAGCAAAGCAGACGCAATGGCCTAACTTCCTAAAGAACTGGCTGACGAGAATCTCGATGACGTTAGAATCATGGTACAAAGCCGTCAAGTGCTTGCCCCAGCAGAAATATCTCCGGAATCATCCGAAGAGAAGGGAGCGACTGAACAGACGACCCTACAAATAAAAGAACGAAGAAAGGCTGAGGATTGGAGGGAAGTCTTTATAGACTACTTTAAGTCCCACCGAACGCCCGGAGATGCGTTCACAAGACATCAGCTCATGAAACGAGCTCTGTCTTTCGCCTTCGTCAACGATACTCTGTACAAGAGGTCATTTGATTCTCTATGGCTGAGATACCTCGGACCTGACGAAGCAGAAAGAGTCGTTCAGGAAGTTCACGATGGACTCTGCGGTTCTCACCAAGCGGGCCCAAAGATGAAGTTAAAGATCAAACGGATGGGCTACTACTGGCACACAATGATCCAGGACTGTCTCGAATATGCGAAGCAATGCCACTCATGCTAAATTCATGGGGACTTCATCCATCAGCATCCAAATCCTCTACACCCGACAGTGGCTAGCTGTCCATTCGAAATGTGGGGAACTGATATAGTCGGCCCCATTGAACCAGCATCGTCTAGGGGACATCGTTTTATCCTGGCAACGACTGACTACTTCTCCAAATGGGCAGAGGCAGTACCGCTGAGGGAAGTAAAGACGGAGAATATCCTCCATTTCTTCAAAACGCACGTCATATATCGGTTTAGAACGCCAAGACGGATCATCTCCGATAACGGGCCAGCCTACAGAAGCCACAAGATCAGTCGCTTCGCGCAACAGTACAATATAGACTGGAGATATTCCTCAGTTTATAATCCACGAGCTAATAGTCTAGCCGAGGCCTTCAACAAGACCTTGACGAAGATCATAAAGAAAACGGTGTCCCGAAATAAGAGAGACTGGCACGAGAGACTGCAAGAGGCTCTTTGGGCATATCGAACTACGTTCAAGACGGCCACGAACACAACGCCGTACGCGTTGGTATTTGGGACGGAAGCAGTGCTCCCCTTCGAGATAGAGTTACCCTCTCTACGAGTGGCAGTCCACTACGAGCTGACGGATGAAGAAAATGCTCACCTTCGGCTTGAGGAGCTTGACGCCCTTGATGAAACCCGGCTCATAGCGCAACAAAATCTGGAAGCTTATAAAGCAAAGATGACGCGCTCATATGAAAGATTAACCCGACCGAGGACATTCCGCCAAGGCGAACTTATGCTAGTGGTCAAAAGGCCTATGATTCCCAATCGCACCAAGCGAGGAAAATTCGAGCCAAACTATGAAGGCCCATACATCATAGATAAGGTCTACCAGGATGGGGCCTATCTACTCATGGACATGCACGGTGAAAGGCCTTTCAGGCCAATAAACGGTCTCTTCCTAAAGAGATACTACGCTTAATGAGCTACAGCCTAGGTCAATGATAGATGACGACGACTATGTCCGCTCGCTATCTTCCTAAGCTCAAACTCTATCAGCAGTAACCAGCCTTCTCAAAGTCGGACCAAAATGTCCTTAAACTAATAGCAGACCGAAACGTCTTTAAACTACTACCGCAGCATCTTCTAGGCTGACGAGATATAAAAACAAAAAAATATATATAAGAATAAGAAGAATAAAAAAACGGTATGTCCATAAGCAAAAAAGGGCACGGATGAAAACCCGAAAGGGCTCCGTGAGTAAAAACAGCAGGGCTACCGGCGAGTGTTCGTGAAAACCCGAAAGGGCGCGACCTCGTAAAAAAAAAGTAAATAAAAATAAAAAATATATATATATAAAAAAACGGTATGTCCATAAGCGAAATGGGCACGGATGAAAACCCGAAAGGGCTCCGTGAGTAAAAACAGCAGGGCTACCGGCGAGTGTTCGTGAAAACCCGAAAGGGCGCGACCTCGTAAAAAAAAAGTAAAAGAGTAAATAAAAATAAAAAGAATAAAAAAAACGGTATGTCCATAAGCGAAATGGGCACGGATGAAAACCCGAAAGGGCTCCGTGAGTAAAAACAGCAGGACTGCCGGCGAGTGTTTGTGAAAACTCGAAAGGGCGCAACCTCGTTCAAAGATACTTATAGGGTCCTCTCGACCTTGTAAAGAGAAACCACCCGCGTGAGATCCTTACGACTCACAAAAGAGCAACACACTTAGGGATCCCCACGATCCCTAAGGAGAAAATACACTTGCGAGATCCTCACGACTCGTAAGGAGAACTCTCTTATGGGACCCTCACGGCTCATAAGATTTGAAAGTCTTAAGTTACAGAGACCTAAACCTGTGCTTAAGCAATCCCCACAATTTCCGATATTGCCCTACAAGTGGTTCAATACTGACCCTTGTATACAATCCACGGGCGCGAATAAACATTCCCCTAACCAAGTTTCATCCGTGATTGGGGATATGTTCGTATGGTGAACGACCCTTGTAAATCCTCTCGATTTACAAGGAGAAAACCCTCCTGTAGGATCCTTACGACTTACAGAAGAACATGCACTTAGGAATCCTCATGATTCCTAAGGAGAAAATACGCCTACAAGATCCTCACGACTTGTAGGGAGAAATACCTTTGTGAGACCCTTATGGCTCATGAAGTTAAAAGCCTTAGTCGACAGCGCCTTAACCTTGTTCGCTAAGCCACCTTTGTTCGACATCGACGGAGGCAAATGATGATTCGCTCCTGGCAATATCCCAGTTGTAGCGGTGCTGATGCCGAAATCGGTATCTAATTCCAGGTTTACGGCGGAAAGCCAGTAGGCCGCACATGCATACGGAATAGCCGAAATGATTGGGCTACTTGCAAGAAAAAGCAGCAAGTAAAAATGTATGCATGCAAAATAGCCGAAATGATTGGGAAACTCGAAATAAAAAGCAGCGAGTAAAAATAAAATAAATAGCCGAAATGATTGGGCACCACGAAAAATAGCCGAAATGATCGGGCAATCGCGACCTTCGCGATATAAAAGCTGAAATGATAGAGTATCGCGGAGATAAAACAAAAAAAATGATGATGATAAAACTTTGGCCCTACAGTTAAGATCACATCGATCCCTGTATACAATCCAAGGGCGTAAACAAAGAGGGAACCATACTTTCCCAACAGGCTCCGCCAGAAGACGAAGCCAAATCTCGACGGTTCAGTCCAATTCCGAAGAAACCAATGTCTTCAGCAAACTCCTCGACTCACGGATACAAACACTCCTTGACGAGAGTCTCCTGATCCGCGTCGACTCGCAGAGCCACCAGTGCCTCCGTGGGAAATCCTCGACTCGTTTCAAACCCCAAGAAAACAAATAATCCTTGGCTCTTGGGAAACAAATAATCCCTAGCAAACTCCTCGACTCACGGATACAAACACTCCTTGACGAGAGCCCCCTGATCCGCGTCGACTCGCAGAGCAACCAGTGCCTCCTCGGGAAATCCTCGACTCGTTTCAAACCCCAAGGAAACAAATAATCCTTGGCGCTTGGGAAACAAATAATCCCTAGCAAATTCCTCGACTCACGGATACAAACACTCCTTGACGAGAGGCTCCTGATCCGCGTCGACTCGCAGAGCCACCAGTGCCTCCGTGGGAAATTCTCGACTCGTTTCAAACCCCAAGGAAAAAAATAATCCTTGGCGCTTGGGAAACAAATAATCCCTAGCAAACTCCTCGACTAACGGATACAAACACTCCTTGACGAGAGCCTCCTGATCTGCGTCGAATCGCAGAGCCACCAGTGCCTCCGTGGGAAATCCTCGACTCGTTTCAAACCCCAAGGAAACAAATAATCCTTGGCGCTTGGGAAACAAATAATCCCTAGCGCTTGGGAAACAAATAATCCCTAGCAAACTCCTCGACTCACGGATACAAACACTCCTTGACGAGAGCCTCCTGATCCGCGTCGACTCGCAGAGCCACCAGTGCCTCCGTGGGAAATCCTCGACTCGTTTCAAACCCCAAGGAAACAAATAATCCTTGGTGCTTGGGAAACAAATAATCCTTAGCAAACTCCTCGACTCACGGATACAAACACTCCTTGATGAGAGCCTCCTGATCCGCGTCGACTTGCAGAGCCACCAGTGCCTCCGTGGGAAATCCTCGACTCGTTTCAAACCCCAAGGAAACAAATACTCCTTGGCGCTTGGGAAACAAATAATCCCTAGCAAACTTCTCAACTCACGGATACAAACACTCCTTGACGAGAGCCTCCTGATCCGCGTCGACTCGCAGAGCCACCAGTGCCTCCGTGGGAAATCCTCGACTCGTTTCAAACCCCAAGGAAACAAATAATCCTTGGCGCTTGGGAAACAAATAATCCCTAGCAAACTCCTCGACTCACGGATACAAACACTCCTTGACGAGAGCCTCCTGATTCGCGTCGGCTCGCAGAGAAACCAGTGTCTCCGCGGGAAAATTCCCGATTCGTCTCAAATTGCAAGATGATGCCTCAAGCAGCAGGGATTAAAAAACTTGCTTCCTGAACAATGGGACCCTGCAAGTCGATCTAAACGGTCTCTTGCATACTATTCACGGGTCCCACTCTCCAAAGTCGAGTTTCGACGAGGAGGGAAACAACTGCTTACGAGTCCTCTCGACTCGTAAGAGGGAAAAATTCTCTTATAGGATCCTTACGACTTATAAAAGAAAATCACACTTAGGAATCCTCACGATTCCTAAAGAGAAAAACCCACCTACGAGATCCTCTCGATCCGTAGGGAGAAAAGTCTCTATGAGACCCTCACGGCTCATAGAGTTGAAAAGCCTTAGGCAGCAGATCTGAACCTGCGGCCTAAGCCATCGCTATTTCTTAAGAAAGTCAAGATGCGTGCTCTATTATCTGTTGACCATGTTTACTCAGGTGGCGTGCTGATAATAAAAGAAAGAAAAGGCGGAGAAATGACACAAGACATTACAGAAAATGTGTATCTTTTATTCATAAACTTGATTGGGTACAGAATACATTATGTTAAAGAATAAAAAAATTATATATGTATACATTTTCTATTTATAAGTACAAACGATACAAGGAGAGTTACTGAGAAGGAAGCGTCTTGCATAGCTCTAGCAATTGTTCACGCAATTCCTTCCCCATTTTCTCCTGATCGGCTACCACCGCCAGCTCCGCCTCCACTTGGGCCCGTTGCTGCAAGACAGATGCAAGCTGCTCCCTGACGGCCTGATAAGCAGCTTCCTGGCCGGGGGTATCGCGCTCGGCTACATCAAGCTTTCGCTTCAAGTTTAGTCCATGGGAGATGCGCTCCAGGAGACCTTCACTTGGGCAGCATTCGCTTCAACTTCAGCACGCAGACGGGCCGTCTCGTTTGCAGTCTCTTGGCATTCCCTTAGCCTTAATGCTGCTTCTTGTTCCAAATGGTGGACGTAAGAAGCGCTTCCCTCAATCCATGCTGCTCTTTCATTGCTCGCGGCTAAAGTCTCGGGGGCAGGACGCATCGATTCCAGCTGATGCAGGCGAGCCTCGATCTCCATACAATGGTTAACCCAAGATGCGATGATGCCCTCGTCATGGAAATTCACGAGTATCACCAGCATCCGGTTAACCGCCGTAGCGAAATCCGCAGCAGGCGTAGGGGTCTCGACGTCGAGCTCCTCAATGTAGTCGCTCAACATACGCAAGCTGTTCGCGGCGCCTTTCGAAGATGGACGTCTTAGGTAAGGACCTGCCGGCATTATGATACGAGGCTCGAAGGGCGCCGAGACCGGAACGACAGCTGAAAAGAAACAAGATGTGATCAGATAACAGTACAAAAAATAAAGAGGGGGGAGTTATCAATGTGATAGTCGTCGTACCAGCTGAAGCAGGTGGCAAGGCCGGAAGGGCCGGTGGTGCAACCGATCTTTCTTTTCCCCCTTCGATTTGTAACACTGCAGTCAGGAAAAGAGAGAGTTAGAAATAATTCTACCACTGAAAAACAAAGATATCAATCGGGAATGGTACTCACTAGCGCCACCAGAGGGAGAGGCGAATTCAGATGGGAAAGAGAAGTGTGGGAACAACACTTGATAGAGATGGTCAAAAATCACTCCTGAAAGACACAACAGTGTGACTTTAGTACACAAATTATACGTCTGGAAGATAAGATTAATAAATTATAAACCCATACCTTCCAACATCTTCGAGGGTATGAGAGAGGGTTGAGAGGTAACCACCGCCAAAGCAGTCGTTGAAAGCGCTCCCTCGAGCAGTGGGGCATCGGCGCTGGCTGCACCCGCGTTACAAAAATGATAAATTTGTCAGAAAGATTGTAAGGCAAAGAAAGAACACTAACTTGGGATTTACCTGACGAGCTGCCGGCTGAAACGGAGGCGTCTCCTTCCTCCGTGGACATGAGGCCACCGCCCGTGGCCTCATCACCCGACTCGATAGGGACCGTTGTCGTGCTCGCAAGACTTGGAGACGGTGGAAGATCGTACACAGGGAGGGCAATGATTGGAGCGTTGCCGGACTCTTGGAAGAGAGTGGCTAACTCTTCCCCAAGAGTCGTGCCCATCTCACCCGCTACTTCTTCGGGCTCCGCGATCTCCATCGGCTCATCCGCCGTCACCACGAGGTCGCCGGCCTCAAGCGCCTTGTCCGCCACTACCCTGGGCTCAGTTACGACGATCATTTCATCTGCCGCCATTTCAGGCTCGGCATCAATGACCTTCTCGGCTATAGACCCCTCCACCTCCATCTCAGGCTCCGAAGCCTCAGCGACGTTGCCCAGCGTCGGCTCAGGTTCGGCAGGTGCCGCCCCCTCTGTTTCTTTGGGTCCAACGATCTCTGCCTCCCCCTCGGTCGGATTTGGCCCTGCAAGATAGAATATATAAGAACCGACAGCTTTATGAGTCTAGTAACGAAATTCTGAAGGAAGTATTACCTGAGGTAGACTTGTCGTTAGCCTCTCTATTGGCGTGGATCGCCTGTCTATGAGCTGTAGACAGGGCGACCGGGGCCTCTTCGGATGGAGTATCAGCACGAGGGACGGTACTGGGGCCCGCTCCCATAGCCAAGGCAGCCCTGCGCGCCTTCGCCTTACGCCTCGACCGTTTCCTCTCCTCCCGGGCCGTCACGATGGACCTCTTTGACGCTTCCTCTATCGAAGCATCGTCGACCTCATTTAAAGATGCCTCCAGAGCCTTTAAGGCAACTCTCATCGGCTCTCCAAGACGAACCTCCTGCGATGGCCCAGAGGAAGCGGGAACGTCGGAAGCCGGCAGAACGTCTGCGTCACTTGGCGGGAGCGGCATTGAGATTCCTGTGATAAAAAGGGAAAGGTTAGATCGACCATAACACGAGGGAGATGGAAACTTGATGAATTAAAACTTACTAAGGCCCATAGACGCTCTAAGACGTTCCTCCTCCTGGAAAGTCTTCAAAGAAGCGGCAATGGCTTCTTCATCAGTGATGCCTGTTGGAAGAAAGGAAAGAAAAGCGTTAATCAAAGGCAATGAGGAAGATATGTTGCAATAAAGAAAATGTGACTAGTAATTACCTGATTGCGCAAGCTTAGATAGCCATGCGTCTCGCCTTGCCAACCACGCTGAAGTTTCGAGAGCGGCCTCCAAGTCTGTATCATCCGGGGCTGGCATGATTAATCCCTCGTTAGTCCCGTATTCACTCAGGCCCTCGGCATAGGGAGCGTGGGGTTCCTGACCAAATACGACATCTGCAGCGAAGAGCGATTTTTTTTCTTTTGCCCGCCAACCCTAGGTGCACGCGGGATCGATTTACGTTTAGCAGCCACCTTGGGACGACGGGTCCCGATGTCCGCACCCACGTCAGACTCCGGTGAGGATACAACCACTGTCTCTACTGGAGCACAGTGCGCTGCAGGTGCATCTGTGACATCAGGGAGCGACAATCCACATGGAGAACTTTGCGCACGCGGTGGCCCGGTTCTAACCTCTTTTAGAGGGGCAACTACTGGAGTCCTCGGGACCAAAGGAGCGTTGCGGTCACTGCCTGGAGGCGCACCCTTACGGTCGACCAGTAGTCGCCTTTCCTCCTTTATAACGGCTCCTGTCGCATGATTATACCAGTCTTTGTATACGTTGAGGAGTCGTAGAGCGCAAACCGGCGCATTGATAAAGAAACGGGAACCCGTATTCATGCGCATGAAATGATGCAGCGCGTTCTCCATCCCTTCTTTAGTGGCAGCGGGTTCCAGTAAGAAAGCATCCAAGGGGACCCCTTCATCGTAGCCCAGTTGTTGGGCAAAACGATGCGGGTTATATCTCATGAAAATCGCCGCACCATTCTGCCTGAATACTAGGAAGCCCGGTCTAATAGAATATAAGTGAAGGGTCTCCCGGGCCGTTAAAACCGAAGCTCCATCCTTGAAAGTGTCTTGTAATGGTCGCACCGCGGTGGTGGACGCTTTTCCAATAGTCAGCACCTTGTCAATAAAGGACATCCCAGCTCCAATGGTGTGAGAGCGAAGGAGTAAACCCCTGGCGTTCCGTGGTGACGGGGTCACGATAGATGCGCCAATCAGCTGTATGATGCGAGGGAAACCACACTTGTCGAAAAACGAGGGCCTTTTGTGCATGCCGAAGACACCCGCCGTATGTAGCTTGAGCCACGACATAAAGTAGTGCATCGGGAAGACTGGGTACACTGGACGGACTCGCCGAGAACTCCCAGATGGTATTATACCTCACGTCAGATGGCAGTTCTCTGGTGACACTGGTACAGAGTAGTCTGTTGACCCGAGATCGTCATAGAGTCTTGTGTGGTTCCCACTGTGCTTTGATTTCCATCTTACCACGTCCAAGAGGGCATGCAAAACGGTGGTTTTTGGGTACAGTCCCGATACACATGGAGGCAATGAGCGATAGGAGGGGATTCGTCTCTCCCGGTATATGGGGGTTGATGTTGCGCTGTGTTCGATTGGCTATAACAGGAAATCCCTGGCCAGGGTTGCTGAGATTTACTGGTAAGTGTTACCAGTAGTTTCTCGAACAGTTATAGACCTCATATCGACACGACTTATTGAGCTATTGGGGTCTGACGTCTACCACCCCTAGGCGAGGTATGCGACATATCAGACGATCAGACCGGACTGTACGGTAGTGTTACTGGTCGGATTCACTGGAGTGTGAGCGGGCTTTCTCATCGATCTTCAGATCGCTCAATACCCGGGTGGCCGTTACGTTTAGCAGACCGCTTGCGGCTTGTGGGTGTTTGATATGATCATCGCCTGCTGCCGGCGTATTGACGAGTTTTTAGAGTCCTACACAGAGGTTTCCTGGCTCAAGCGAAACGAAATAGGAGCGCATATGAGATATGTGCGGGACCGAGAATAATACGAGTATGTGATACTGTATTCGATTCTCGCGATGTGACATTGATCGGTTATATGCGATATAGCCGGGTTATCGGATCAAGTGTTGATTCGATAAGATGTTACTAATGATACCAGTCGGTTGTGTGCGCATGACCGGATCATTGAATCAAGTGTTGATTTAATGATTTAATGTATAATTATATATTTGATATATTACTTTGCATTAACTAGTATCGGTTCACTTTAGACGGATTTTCTCACTTGGTTCGTGCGCATTGCATATGCGATATGTTTTTGTGCACTTGTATGTATCATGTTTGATGATGCATGCTAACTTGAGTTTGTGTAAAGATTAAACCATGGTTATTCAAATGGTTAGGGTTTTGTTTTTCATATCTATTTATTTATTTATTTATTTATTTTCTTTTTGGAAAATGAAATGAGAAGAATGGTGGCTTTCTTTGTTTTGTAGTTGAAGATTCATGAACCTTTGACTTTGTCCACCATTCTTATCTCATGCTTAACCTAACCATTTGTTTTAACCCTAGTTCAATCTCTACACTTTACCATGGTTTAGTTATGATAAGTTTTGATTATTCTTTTCTTTTTCTAATTAACTTATCATAAGCTTCTTCTTCTTCTTCCTTGACTTCAAGAAGAAAAGCTTCACCTCCATCAATGGTGAATTGAGCTAACAAGTGAGAAATCCAATTCTAAAGTTAACCCAACTCCTATTTCTTCATCCTCTACCTCTTGCCAAGTAGTAGAGTGTGTTTACTTCACAAGTTTCATGACTTGGTGAAGTTGTGAGCTTGATTTAGCGATGCCTCGACGTAGATCATCTTCGGCATGGACATCGACGACCTAGCTTGCCCATTCTCCGACGAAGCCGATCCTAGAGCCCGGATTTGACTTGGACAGCGGAGAGGACTTCGTTGCGGAGCTATGGAGGTGGAGCACCGGATCTACAAAGGTTGTATTTCCGTTTTCTCATTAGTTAATTGTTAACTAGTTCTTGTTCGCCTAGACATCTAGTTATCGATCCGTAGTTTAGGGTTTGTAGGCACCATAATTTTTGAAATTGCCATGGTTGATGGCTTGGGAGACCTCACTAGTGTGCCTAGGAACCCTACACGGCCTAGCATTAAAGACGTACACATCTGTCGGGAGCAGCTCCGCATAATGTTCTCCCATGACTGGTAGACCGGATACCTCCGTGAACTCCTCCAAAGAGATGGACACTTCCCGATCCATGGCAAGGAAAGTGTGGGTTGGAATATTCGACTGCTCCAGGAAAGCCTTAAACCACAAGGTGGGGAGCGTGGGATACTGAAAGAGAGAGACGTAGACCGCGGTGTACAATCCTAATCTTATCAACTACGACTTCTTCGTCGACAGGATATACCGGGCCCACGGCAGGTAGCCAATCGGATGGCGGAGGATCAGACCAATGTTATATGATTGCCCCCAGGGTCTCGCCTCGCCCTGACAGATACGACGTCCTAGGATATCCAAGATCATAGGACGTTGGACCGGAACCGCATCCATAGCGGGATGAAGAAAGCTGTTCACGGTCCAATCCACCATCTCCACGGCATACTGCACCGAGGGTGGGGTAGCATAATGAATCGCCGTGATGGGCTCGGACGGCACTGCGCATGTGAAGCTGCGTCGACCCATAATGATCTGGTTATACCAAGACCCCCAAAGGTGGAGATTCTTGTACTCCGGGTCATATTCTCTAATCATAGCCAAGACTTCACGGTCCAAGGGCGCTTCGGGAAACCTTTCCTCCGAGCGGACGAACGGAAACGAGGTGTCGAGAGACATGATCGCTGCAAAAGAACAATCTAGCCGTTAGTGTTGTAATTCCAACGCTTGGCGTTTAAAAAGAAAAATACGTTAATCGATTAATTAAATTTAATTAATTACACCACACAGCAGTGCGGTGGGTTGAAGACCGAAGGGGGACCCATAAAATCTGGATGACAATATGTCAGTTAATAAGACAACCTCATCATTGAATGAGATTGTCAGTTGGTCCCCAAGAAGACATTCCCACTAATAATAATAATAAAAAAATCCTTAGAGACAAGGAGAAAATCTCCTCTTTCAGAGTAAAGCTCTGTCACAGAATGACACTTGTCAAATTCTGGTCTCAAAGGAATAAAATTCCTTAAAAAGAGCATAGCTCTATGGTAATAATGGAAAGGTCCATCAGAAAATGTTTACACCCAGAAGAATTAAAATTTTTGGAATTTTAAAAAAAAATCCATGAAAAACTTATGAATTTTTTTTCATTTTTCAGATCTAAAAGATCTACAGATGATTCAAAGAGCAAAGCTCTGTTCATGGGTTAGAACCCATGAACAAGATCTCTACAGATCTATAAGTTCTTGAGAGCAAAGCTCTGTTTATGAAACCCCAATGGGGATCTCTTTAGATCAAAAGATCTGTGAGAGCAAAGCTCTTTGGTTGAGATTAAGTTAAATTAAGTTTAATTAATTTTACCTAAAGTTTTTGACTTTAGAAATGAGCAAAGCTCTGAAAGTTCTTGAATGAGAGCAAAGCTCTGGAAAATAAAAATCTTGAAACGGTGAGATTTTTCTAAGGGCCAGAGGTCCTATTTATAAGGCGCTTGCGCCCCTTGAGCTCACCCCTTGATCCAACAATCAAGAGTTTGCCACCACTGCACTCACGTGTGCGCCACGTGAGCTCAACGGTGGGGGGGGCATTTGTTTCGCCCAATCAAAGCAAAGCTCTGTTGAAATTCAAAATTCAAAATTTTGAAGCAACGCTTCAAATCTCGGGCGCAACGCGCCACATGTCAGGCGCTGATACGTCAGCGCAGCGCCCAAGAAGGCGCGCCCAATCAGAGCAAAGCTCTATTTTAAGCAAAATTAAAGGAAGCAACGCTTCAGTTGCGCAAGCACTGCGCTGCGCAACACGTGTCAGCGTAGGTGCGCTAGCGCAGTTGCGCTGCGCTGCGCGCTGCGCGACACGTGTCAGCGCAGGTGCGCTAGCGCAGATGCGCTGCGCTGCGCGACACGTGTCACGCTCTGCAGCATTTGCGCCAAACAGAATTAAGATTTTAAAGAAATTTTTCTGTTCTTATTAAAACAAGAAGATTTTCTTCTGTAAAACAGAAGCCCTTGGATCAAAGATCCAACGGTGGGAAAATTCCCCAAATCACTCAGAGAAAGATCTCTTTAACAAATTTAACTAATTTATGGGCACTATAAAAAGGACCCTAGGCCTCAATTCAAAGGCATCAACATTTTTCTATAAAAAAAAATGAGAGAAAGAGAACTCTGAAGAACTCCTCAAAAAAAAAGGTAAAAACCTTTAGAAGGAAGAGAATGTTCTCTTATGAACAGATCATAGATCTAAAAAACAAGATCAATGATCTTTAATAAAAATAAAAAATATATAATAAAATAGTGCTTTGCACTTTTTATGAACCTTTGGTTCTTTGAGATAAGAAAAAACAAGAAAAAACTTATCTTTTCTTTGATCTAAATTAGATCAAGAAATCAAATAGTGCTTTGCACTTCTGTTCTTGAGTCTAAAAGATTCTTAGTGCTTTGCACTTCCAAACTGCGCTGTTGCGCTCTTGGGAGAGCGCCACGTGTCAGCAGCGCAAGCGCAGCGCACTGTGCTTGCATGACACGTGTCGTCATCACAAGCGCTTGCGCTCTCTGATTGGCGCAAAGCGCCTGAAAATGCAATGCATTTACAGAAGGGCCAAGCCCAATTAAAAAGGGCCTAACAAGCCAAATTAAATGCAATGCATTATTTTTTTTAAAAAAAGGGGCAGAGTCCAAATAAAAACAGATGCTGTGCATCATTTATTAAAGGGCAGAGCCCCAGTAAAGGTCTAATAGACCAATAAATAAATAAAATGTTGAACATTTTCAACTGGACTTAGCCCAATTCTGGCCGTAAGTCCTTAAGTTAAATTGAACTGAGTGCAAATGCTCTCTTAAATCAATTTACCTCCGGTTCGAGGGTACATCTCCGAACTCCTCTGACACTTCTCGTTGTAATCCTTCAATGACGTCAGAGAGGCGACGTGTCCCAACGACCATACATGGATATGGACTGCGGGGTCCTTAAACTCGTGGACCGGAACGTCCCTAAACTAATGTTGGACCGGAACGTCCCTAAACTAATGTTGGACCGAAATGTCCCTAAACTAACAATGGACCGAAACGTCCCTAAACTAACAATGGACCACCACGTCCCTAAACTGGCGATGGACCACTACGTCCCTAAACTGGAACAATAGAGTCTCCAAATGCTCTTTTGCCGGATCTAAACGGTCCCGTTTAAGTTGATCTTAGCCCCAAACACGGCTAACGTATCCTTAAACATTCAAACGGACTATAAAACTCCAAATCAACCTTGGTTCAAGGGTACATCTCTGAACTCCTCTGACATCTGCCGTTGTAATCCTTCAACGACGTTAGAGAGGTGACGAGTCCCGATGGCCAGATATTAAATGGATTATCACGTTAAGTTAATCTTAGTCTCAAACAGGACTATCGTATACTTAACGAACGTTTAAGTTGATCTTAGCCGCAACGCGACTAATGCATCCTTAAACTAAAAACACCAAACCCAAATCTAAGTAAATACAGATTTGGACTAATCCACGTCCTACGGGCGACGGCATTACTCAGTCTCCGTATACAATCCACGGGCAACCACAAACAAAATAAACACACACGACACGAAGTGAAATTCTGGAGAAGGAGAAAGTTGTTACCGCGACGCGGTAGCGTAATTAACTGCAGGGGCTTGCGCCTGCAGGGAAGAGCGTCCCCACAATCAAAAACCCCTCAAGCGAGGGGGAATCTGACGAAGTCTGCTACATCGGCCGCATCCGTCTAAACCTCCGATATACGGTGCCATAAATCAACTTGGCATCTTCGGAGAGGTGGACGGATAAAACCAAATAGCATCTGCCCCGAATCTCAACGTCAGGACATCGCAGTCTTGTGCGCCGCCGTTCGGAGGGGACCAATACACATGAAAGAGAGTGGGAGAGAGGGTATGTGTCCTGTATATACATGACATGGTTGAAAAAATTAGATTACACAATTGATTCTTTTTTCAAGCCATCAAAAACATCTTCTTCTTCCTCTCAGCATGAGCTCAAGCTATCTTAAAAATGGCAAGTGTTGCCATGGTGTGATTTTGAAAAAAGTATAGAGTACCATTGTTTGCATCGCCTTCATCCACGCCTAGCAAGCCTTTGGAGGAAGTTACTCCAACCGGTGACGGAGTTAGATCTCGGACAGCCCACTTTCGACGTGGATCATCTACGGCGAGGCAGTCGGCGTGCAGACGCATTCGGGAGCTCACGGAGTTTAGAAGGGGTCTTCCGGGATTAGTTAGACATGCTACAAAGGTTGTAGAACCTCTAAACTTTTCTTTATGCTCATTACTTTTACTTAAAAACTAGTGCTTGGACGATTTTGGTGTACGGTCGATCGCGCTCCAACGGAATTTTTGTTTTCCATCCGTTCCTACTTCTGCTGCGCGCACGCGCCGGGCGCGTCCATCTTTACAGTAGTATCAAAGCCAACCAAGCACTGGGACTAGCTTAGGCGATGTTTTAGTTACGATCAACAGTTTTCGGATTCCGATTTTCTAGTTTAAACCCCTTCTCTGTTCGAATTTCAAAAGTCTTTTACAATTTTTTTAAACAATTGCAGAATGTTGATTTTGATGTGAAAATGAAGTGGGAGAAAATGGGGGGTTTTTGTGCAAAATGGGCCAGTGGTACCGGGCAATGGCCGGCCAAAATTTTTCTGTTTGGCCCCAATTTTCTCCGGGGGCTTAAACTTGTAGAAATAGGATTTTTGGTACTTTTTGTTTCCTAGTATTGAGTTTGATCTCGTATTGTATTGGAAAGTTATCGATCAAAATTGTAACATCATAGCGTTTCCGTATTGATGATGTTAAAGTGTTTAACTTAGTTAATACGATGATACATACTTGTTGATATGTATTTGCGAGTCTGTGATGTTCTATGTTAAGTTTGTTTGGTATGGATTGGACCGTCGCGAAATGAATAGCCCTATGCGTAATTGGATGTTGTGATGTTATATGTTTCATTTCATTCGTGTTGTAGCCAAAATGTATATTCTTTTATTCGGGACGAGCGGTCGACATGTGGCCGTCGTTTCTGCTTATTGTATTATTTTTTGTCGGGGCTCGATCAGGTTGCGATCGATGTCATCGTTGTATTAATACAGTTATTAGGATTACCCCACGAAGAAGCTGTTGGAGATAGTGCCCTCAGAGTCAATTATTAGGTCACAGGTATGTGATTGTAATGATTGAGGGAGGACCTATCCCAGTAGGACAGTCTTGCTCGAGATGATAGTATGCTGTCTGGTTTACCTTTATCATCGTGTACTGCTTTAGGTGACATGACACGTCGCTATTACACGTTGATAGAGCCCCTAGGATTCTTGCTTGACCACCAGCAGTATGAGGGCGATCATATAAGTGGGAGCTGGGGGTCTATAAGCTTATCCTTAAAAGGTCCCTAGTCGTGGGAGTTTCGAGACTGGGCATCGATACTCCATTAGTAGACTAGTGTATACAGTCGAGACCCCGACGAGGGGCGGTGGCCGGTCTCACAAGCCACTGGTGTCAGTTGGATCACCTAAGATGTATACAGGTGCTCATTGGGTTATGAGTACACCGGACAGGACTCGCCGGGAACATGCTAGTTGGTCATATACCAGACGTCAGATGGCAGTTCCCTGGTGACATGTGTGCAGGTTAGTTCATCGACCTGGGGATCGTCATTTGTCTCGTGTGAGTTCCCACTGTACTTTGATTACTACCCTACCACGGCTCAAAGGAGTCGTGCAAACAGGTTTTAGTTGGGTACAGTCCCGAGCCACATGGAGGCAGTGAGCGTATCTTCAGGGGTTCGTCTCTCCCGGTATTGGGGGTGAGGTCGTGCTGTGTCTAGGAGAGCCATTACACAAAGTCCTTGGCCAAGGCAAGGAGATTTACTGGTAGGTATTCCAGTAGTATCTCAGGGTGTTCTGGGCTACACTCCGACACGACTTGTACCGCTTTTGGGGGTCTGACTTTTACCAACCCCCTAGGCCCGCCATGCGATGCTCATAGACGAACGGACCGGACTGCACGGATATTGTCACTGACAGGCTCAGTTGGGTGTCGGGGTGAGCTTCCTCATCGACGTCCCATTTGGTCAGTACCTGGTAGCCCGTCACGTATTGGCTTATACCTCTGACGTACTAGTGGTTAAATCCACAGCCAAGGTGTTGACGAGTCTTTAGAGTCCCCCACATTCAGTTACTCAGCTTTCGGGCGAAAGGTTGTAGAGGCCGTATGGAGATATGGCAAGGTCCGATCAGATACGTGCGGTATTGCACGGATCAGGATTGGACAGTCTGTACTATAGGCCGTATGCATATATGGCAGGGTTCGATCAGATACGTGCGGTATTGCACGGATCAGGATCGAACGGAAATTACTAGCCGGCTTTGGTATAAGCCGGATCCTAGTATAGTACAGTGTAGATTTTGTCTCATTGCATTTGTATTTCGGTCGAAATACAGATGCGGGTGTGTATGCACAGTATCGGGGTTTTCCTGTGATTTATTACGGGACCAGTTTTCTGGAGTTGCCAGTTTGCTTTCCGTTTCGGCCAATTTCCATTGTTCCGTTCATTGGCCGAAGATTGGTGGAGGAGGGCTTATTTGCATTGTTGCAAATAGGCATTTGTGGAAGGGGTCTTTGCATTTTTGTTGTATCATGATAGCACCATCTTTTGACTTGTTAACCTCATCATGGCTTGACTTTTGTATGATGATGGAGGGACATGATGGTTGTTGATGATTTGGTAGTTGGAGTGAGGTTATTTACTTGCAATCATTTCTTGATATCATGAGCTTTTCTCTCTCCCTTGCATTATGGTGGTGATTGATTAATCCTTGGCTCTCCCCTCACTCACACTCTCTCCCCATTCACAAAGAGGGCCGGCCATTCTTTAGAGTGGTGGGTGATTGATTTTGGTGTGGCAATTTTTGGTTCTCTTGATTCTCCAAAAATCACACAAGAACCCTCTCCAAAAGTTCCTCTCTTTTCCTCCACAAAATGGCACAACTCCATAACCCCAAATGAGACACAATCCTCTACTACACATTCTACAACGAATCTTGGGCACGTCGAGTAGCCGGCTTCGTGCCCGAGTTGCCTCGGCATTGAGGTGGGAGCCCGTAAACAAAGTAGGCGATGTGGTGCACTTCCGGCGACGAGGAGGAGACGGGACTTTTCCGCAGGAGATCCGGACGATGGCGAGAAGACCGGAGGACTTGGATCGTCGGTATATCTCTAACCCATCTTGTCTAGTTAGCTTAGACTAGTTAATGGTTCGATCCGGGTTAAAGTGCGCGGTGGTGCCGGATTGCTAAGTCCGCAAAATTTAAGTTATTCACCGCTTCCGCATTCCGGCGTCGGATTGACGGCCGGGGCGCCGCCGTGCACTTACAGTGGTATCAGAGCCTCGCCATTAACTTAGTCTAATTTTGTGTAATGTGTTTGCATTTCCGATCGATCAAAAAGTTCCAAAACTGCATTTTAGTTCGCATCAGTTTCTGTTGAAAATTTTTGGTCTCGAAAATTTTTTCAGGTTATAAAATATTGATGTACTGGAAAATCTAAGAGTTCTGTAAAAATTTGACGAAGCAACTCCACAGTTGGAGCGCGGAACCGCCGCGAAAACCCCATTTGTGCGGCCCTTCCGCCGCGCACTATTCACATCACTTCACCATTTTTTTACAGAGGCCTTCTGGGCTTAAAATATGGGCTTTGGAATATTAAAGTTGGGCCAATTGTTTCTGTGAGTGCTACAGTTTTCTTTGGGGCCCACTTGTTAATTGTTTGATCAATCGGAAATTTTTTAAACACATTTTTCACAGTATTTACATTATATCTGCGACCGTGAATGTCACTCGATCGGTAAATCCAGTCTAACTGCTATAGCCCGGTTAGACGGATTTGCGAACGTGACTTTCACGTTGATGTTCTATGTATTTGCTGTGATGTTGCGGATCGGTCGTGGGGATAGCCTGGATGCAATGCTAGTACTGTGCTGTTGTATTATGTACATTTGATATTGCGAGGCGAGCGTCCGACATGTGGACTGCCGTCACTGCCTGATTGTATTATTATTTTGGGGCACGACCTGGTTGCGGTCGATGTACCCGGTGTATGTATATTTTACTTTCTGTACTAGGATTGCCCCGCGGAGGGGTGCACGGATAGCCGGGTTCTGGAGGGCAACAAGCCCGCATCTCATGGCATTGAGACGGAGGGGGCTTCACTCTAGGATTGGCGGGCTATTCGCCGCACTCGTAGGGGGTACAGGTTGACCCAGGAGGGGTGCCCAAGTTGCCGGATTCCGTGAAGTGCTGGGTGGTCCATTCACGGCGCTGAAGGGGGCTGCCTCGTTTCAGGTTTTGGCGGGTGACTTGCCGCGCCCGTAGGGGTCTAGGATTTCATTGCACAGGCTATCCACACGACCAGGGGAACGTCGGGTTTCAGCGGCTCTGTGAAACCCGGGGATCCCAGATATCTGTATTGTTTCTGTGATGCTGTACATTTCTGTGATGTTGCATTTTATTCACGCCTTGAGCGAATATAATATATTGGTATATATATTAGTAGATGTTGTATATGTTTTGCATCCGCGCTAGTCCAGTCCCCGCTCTGTCGTTAGTTAGCTAACCTAACGGGTAATGACGGGACCCAGTGGTGAATGCGGATGGCATATACGGACATCAGTATATTTTCGTTCTTTTTGGTGTGATCAATTGATGGGACTGCATTGATTCGGATCAATGCAAAGTTAAAAACAAACCTAATCTGATGTTGTTGGAACACTTTTTCAAAAAGCTGTTATTGCAAGGACGTTTACTTTTGTTTTGCATCGTGGTATTCATTAGAATATCCTGCTCCTCAGTCGACGAGGCAAGGGCCGAGATCCCTTCACCGGGAGTGACCCCTTGGACAATAAGTTTGCGTCAGGGCATTAACTTCACTATAGCCGATTACTTTTGCTTTGCACCGTGGTATTCATTTGGAATATCCTGCACCCCATTCTACGGGGAAAGAGCCGAGATCCCTTCACCGGGAGTGACCTCTTTAGCAACGGTTTTCGTCACTATATTTTCAAAAAGCTATCCGTTCCTTCAACGATATCAAGTTCATTACGTTAAAGGTTTTCGCCAGAAACCATTCGTAGCCCTCCGTCGTTTCAGACGGGTAGCACGTAGTATTCATGCTATGTTTGTTGACCTTCGTCAAGGCATAATGTATGGTAGCTGCTTGTTACCTTTCTGCTGCATAGATAGATGCGTTGGTTTGGGACAGTCGTATAGCCTTGTTGACCTTCGTCAAGGGCTTGTACGGGTGGATTCAAATTAACCTGGATAATGACGGGTAGAACTTGACATGTGACTTATGATTTGTTGACCTTCGCCAAGGTCATAAGAGCATGGGGCAGAAATCACATCGGGAGTTTCAAAAGAACTGAGACTTGCCAGATATGCGCATACCTTCTGGAGTGTGATACCGTGAGCGGATTCCGTCACGTTATCATGCGATGAGAGTTGGATCCCGATTCCCACTGATGGGTTAGTTTACTCCTCGGGTAACCCCGACTAATTCTTCTTTCAGGTTTGGAGGAGAATTTGAGGTACAGTGGGAGGATTCCAGATTAGATAAATTGGTAACCATTCTGATCTAGGTTAGAGTGCACGCTGAGTGTTTCTTTTCTCTCTCTCTCTTTGGCAGCGACCATTGACCCGACCCTAAGACTTTGACTCAGTGACCAAGTTGACCGAACCTTCTTAAACACCGGCTTTTGGATTGTCAAAGTTGCAGACCTCATTGCCACTCCTACTTTTACCCTTTTTCTCCAGGACACCCCGTATTACTACGAACGTCCACTTCCATTGGACAAAACCATCGTATGGTTAGATACGAACTCGAAAGAATTTATTCGAGGATGGTTTCCGGTTCTGGAGAAAACGGATAGGATTATTCAGTTGTCTTTTCCTTTTACCCTCTCTCAGGTTACGAGTACTCCTTGGTTTAGGGGTAGTACACCTATTACGCAAATTGGATTGTCTTCTTCCAAACCTTAGGCTGGTGCCGACCGGTAGGGAATGAAGAAAACCAATTAGCATAACGATGGTGTGCAGAAGGTATTAAGTTCAGACAAAGCAAGGGATTAGTAAGAGGGCAAAGTAAATTGCAACAGATATTCACGACCAAACCAAATATTTCATTACCACTCCCACATCACCTTTGTATTTCTCCAGGACACTCCGTATCACTACGAAGATCCACAGTTTATTTGGATACTCCATCGTATGGTTATATACGAACTCGAATGGAACTTGTTCCAGTTCGGAGATGGATTCTGGTTCAGGAGAAATAGGAATAAGGTTTATTCGGTTGTCTTTTATCTTCACCCTCTCTCATTGCGAGTGTTCCTAGGATGCGGACAGTACACCCATTATGCTTATTGGATAGTCTTCTTCCAAACCATAGGCTGGTGTCGAACGGTAGGGAAGGAAGAAAACCATTTGGCCTAAAAGGGTGTGCAGAAGGTAAAGACTAAAGACATATGAAGGGATTTGGAGAGGTGGCAAAGAACTATACGGTTACAGTCGTGAATCTGGAAGAGGCATTACTAGGAATACCAGAATACCCCATCGGAACATTTCAATGTTTCAGTTTCACTGTGTAATGTTAAAGGAAAACTGATTTCCCGATTAGATACTTACTCCAGGGTATGTATTTACCAGGTACGATTCTCACATCTGTATGGTTTTACAGATGATGTGTGGGAGTAAGTTGTTGGGAATTGGGTGATTATCCTCATTATATCGGGATTCGTTGTAATCGGTGATATTTGAGGAAATCACCTGGGCTGTTTGCCGGTCGGCAAATATTTGGTTTTGAATATCCACTGTTATGCACCAATTTCAAATTGATATATCTGTACGTCTATTTTCATAGAGTGAGATATACCTTTCTGAAATTATGTCTACGACATTTACCTATATCAGTGGATGGTTAGGTAAGGAGCATTAAACAGCGGTGTAATTCTTCTTAACCATAAGTACAGTTTTCAACCTACGACACACAGTGAATGAGTTATCAGACTCAAGGGACTTATACAGAGTATTTTATGTTGTCCAGTGTCCATTAGGACAGAGGGGTTGGTCCTCGTACTATATTCGGTTTACTTATGACTTCTCTAGTTTTTAGACAAGTGTTTCGTGGAAACACAGGGTCCGAATTTGGAGAAGTTATAGGTATTTGAATAGAGTAAAGAACCAGGTGTAGCAAGTATCGAGATTCTTCAAAGTGATCGAAGATGTAGATACTTGTATATGGTATTCAGTTGATAGTAGTGATTAAGAGAAATTGCTTCTCTTTCAGGTTACTCATAAATGGAAGCATTCCTAAGTTGAGTAACGCTGATCGGCCTCCTTCCATTTAGTTGACATGCACTGGAGACAGTTGCATGATTTGAATCTGGTTCAATTAAATCAGTGCCTCTGGTTCTATATATGATATAGAACAGTTCATATCCTAACGATGTTAAGGTACGGGGAGTTGTCCGGTTTATGATTAAAACCAGACACTGGACAACTCAAGGCACGTTTCTGTAATAGCTGTTTGTGGGTTGACCCAGGCTATGACGAGGGTTGATTTTCTACCATCTGGACGAACAATAGCGATATTGTTCTAGACTCGCCACAGTTTTATTAAAAATGGATTTTTTCAGAAAAACAGTAGTGGGAGTATGGTAGAACTGGAAGTGATTCCAGAACCACAAACGATTACTGAAGATTTGATAAGGAACCTAAAGATTCAATCTGAATTGACATTCCATTGGCCACTCCGCAGATAAGGTGGGTAACTTCAGGCACCCGAGAGGTACTCCGGTAGCCTCAAGGACGGTGACAGGGAAGTTCTTGTTTACCCACAATTACCATTGCTGTTGTTCCAGGCTGCGAGACCCGGCGGGAGGATGAGTATAGCGTCGTTCTAAACTAGTTTTAGAAGTGCACGTCTATATGACTCTGCCAGAGGGTTGTCGTAGTCAGTGGGAGCAGCGGAAGCATTGGTGGACAGGTAGCTTATGTCTATTTATAGACTAGAGCAGATGTAGTGGAGAAAGATCATCTATTTCTGACGTGACAGTCATGGGTTTGACTTCATCAGAATAGGGGATGGATCTGTTGAGAAGGTAGTAGGGTGTGATATCCTGGTATTTGGATGATATACACAGAGTAGGAAAGGAAACTCCTACACTACGATCGGTTATAGTTTGGTCGTCACACAGTTGTTTCTCCACAAAGGAAATGGATTTTATATCAGACATACTGGTTACTAGATCTATGGTCTTAGATCTAGATTTGGGTGGTTTCCCAATCAGGGTACTTGACAGCGTTCTAAGAGTATTTAGGATGGACGACTCCTGGCACGGTAGTGTACCTGCAGGTAATGGAGTCACCCTCTCCAAAGGTGTCTTACAGACTAAAGGGGAGAGGGACGGGCATGATTGGCAGATCACTTGCTCAGGCAATTGAGTCAATCGTGAGATGTCAAGTACCACACCAGATGTTGTTCTTGCACTAGATGCAATAACTTGACATTAATCCAATCCTGGAGAAACAGTCGGAAGCAGTTTTAGAACATAAGTGGATGTTCTAGGGAGATGATAACGACAGCCTCATTCAGGAGACAGTTATCATTCCAGGCTTCCAAGGTGACATGGACGACAAGAAGGTTGTCAGAGTTATAGTTTTCCTTCTGATGAGGGGCAGTATTTTGGACAGGTGGTCCAAGGCAATACTGAGGGAGGCATGGCGCGCAGGATACTGATTAAGTTCAGTTGACGATATAGTCTAAGAAGTTTGGATTTGGAGTTCATTTATGAGCTATGTCCCATCAGACATCCAGACACATTCTAAGACAGGTATTGCTCATTTCGGGAGATAGGTTTCTCCGCGAACTTGAGATATAGAGAGACATAGAAAGAAACAACTAAGCGGATCCACTCACTGAGGCTATTCCTCGAACGCAATAGTTCCGCAAACGAGCTTTGTGAGACTGACTAGTAGAGGAGTTGGGTGTTCGGTATCACACGGGCTGTGAGTATGCGACATCGCAATAATTAGCCTTGAGTGCAAGTGGGAGATTGTTGGAGATAGTGCCCTCAGAGTCAATTATTAGGTCACAGGTACGTGATTGTAATGATTGAGGGAGGACCTATCCCAGTAGGACAGTCTTGCTCGAGATGATAGTATGCTGTCTGGTTTACCTTTATCATCGTGTACTGCTTTAGGTGACATGACACGTCGCTATTACACGTTGATAGAGCCCCTAGGATTCTTGCTTGACCACCAGCAGTATGAGGGCGATCATATAAGTGGGAGCTGGGGGTCTATAAGCTTATCCTTAAAAGGTCCCTAGTCGTGGGAGTTTCGAGACTGGGCATCGATACTCCATTAGTAGACTAGTGTATACAGTCGAGACCCCGACGAGGGGCGGTGGCCGGTCTCACAAGCCACTGGTGTCAGTTGGATCACCTGAGATGTATACAGGTGCTCATTGGGTTATGAGTACACCGGACAGGACTCGCCGGGAACATGCTAGTTGGTCATATACCAGACGTCAGATGGCAGTTCCCTGGTGACATGTGTGCAGGTTAGTTCATCGACCTGGGGATCGTCATTTGTCTCGTGTGAGTTCCCACTGTACTTTGATTACTACCCTACCACGGCTCAAAGGAGTCGTGCAAACAGGTTTTAGTTGGGTACAGTCCCGAGCCACATGGAGGCAGTGAGCGTATCTTCAGGGGTTCGTCTCTCCCGGTATTGGGGGTGAGGTCGTGCTGTGTCTAGGAGAGCCATTACACAAAGTCCTTGGCCAAGGCAAGGAGATTTACTGGTAGGTATTCCAGTAGTATCTCAGGGTGTTCTGGGCTACACTCCGACACGACTTGTACCGCTTTTGGGGGTCTGACTTTTACCAACCCCCTAGGCCCGCCATGCGATGCTCATAGACGAACGGACCGGACTGCACGGATATTGTCACTGACAGGCTCAGTTGGGTGTCGGGGTGAGCTTCCTCATCGACGTCCCATTTGGTCAGTACCTGGTAGCCCGTCACGTATTGGCTTATACCTCTGACGTGCTAGTGGTTAAATCCACAGCCAAGGTGTTGACGAGTCTTTAGAGTCCCCCACATTCAGTTACTCAGCTTTCGGGCGAAAGGTTGTAGAGGCCGTATGGAGATATGGCAAGGTCCGATCAGATACGTACGGTATTGCACGGATCAGGATCGGACAGTCTGTACTATAGGCCGTATGCATATATGGCAGGGTTCGATCAGATACGTGCGGTATTGCACGGATCAGGATCGAACGGAAATTACTAGCCGGCTTTGGTATAAGCCGGATCCTAGTATAGTACAGTGTAGATTTTGTCTCATTGCATTTGTATTTCGGTCGAAATACAGATGCGGGTGTGTATGCACAGTATCGGGGTTTTCCTGTGATTTATTACGGGACCAGTTTTCTGGAGTTGCCAGTTTGCTTTCCGTTTCGGCCAATTTCCATTGTTCCGTTCATTGGCCGAAGATTGGTGGAGGAGGGCTTATTTGCATTGTTGCAAATAGGCATTTGTGGAGGGGGTCTTTGCATTTTTGTTGTATCATGATAGCACCATCTTTTGACTTGTTAACCTCATCATGGCTTGACTTTTGTATGATGATGGAGGGACATGATGGTTGTTGATGATTTGGTAGTTGGAGTGAGGTTATTTACTTGCAATCATTTCTTGATATCATGAGCTTTTCTCTCTCCCTTGCATTATGGTGGTGATTGATTAATCCTTGGCTCTCCCCTCACTCACACTCTCTCCCCATTCACAAAGAGGGCCGGCCATTCTTTAGAGTGGTGGGTGATTGATTTTGGTGTGGCAATTTTTGGTTCTCTTGATTCTCCAAAAATCACACAAGAACCCTCTCCAAAAGTTCCTCTCTTTTCCTCCACAAAATGGCATAACTCCATAACCCCAAATGAGACACAATCCTCTACTACACATTCTACAACGAATCTTGGGCACGTCGAGTAGCCGGCTTCGTGCCCGAGTTGCCTCGGCATTGAGGTGGGAGCCCGTAAACAAAGTAGGCGATGTGGTGCACTTCCGGCGACGAGGAGGAGACGGGACTTTTCCGCAGGAGATCCGGACGATGGCGAGAAGACCGGAGGACTTGGATCGTCGGTTTATCTCTAACCCATCTTGTCTAGTTAGCTTAGACTAGTTAATGGTTCGATCCGGGTTAAAGTGCGCGGTGGTGCCGGATTGCTAAGTCCGTAAAATTTAAGTTATTCACCGCTTCCGCATTCCGGCGTCGGATTGACGGCCGGGGCGCCGCCGTGCACTTACAGAAGCGCACCGGTATAGGGTGTTTTTCGTCACCCCATTGAGATGGGAATACGCGCGCGCTTATCAGGCACATTACAGATTCTCCCTGCCTAGGGTAGACTGGGGTTTATTGATTGTGGGGATCCAAATCTCCGGCAGCGCGGACTAAGCTTCCGTTAATTACCTCTCGTCTTTGGAGCGAGAGAACCTCCGATTGACGGGTCAAACAGGTCATGCGAACTCAATGTGCAGTGTTGTGTTTTGAAGGGGTTTCGGATGTATCGGGGCCCCGCAGAGTTTTTACAGGGGTCCCGCTACCCAGATAGTGGGCTGGAGGTCAAGAGGGCTAGTAGCCCCCTTGCGGGGTACGGGGCAGCGCCCCGTTAGAAATTTTTTCTAACGGGGGAGGTATATTTAGTGTGGAGTGCATATAAAAAATCAGGGGAAGCGTCTTAAAGACGCGTGCGTAGCACGTGGGCGCATGGTGCCCGGGGTCACGTGCGCGCACATGGGCGCTTTAGTGCCGGGGTCACGTGCGTGTACGTGACCATTGGGCGTTTTAGCGCCCGGGGTCACGTGGCCTACACGTGACCATTGGGCGCCTTAGCGCCCGAGGTCACGTGGCGCACACGTTGCCATTGTGCGCCTGAGCGCTCCGGGGTCACGCGGCGCACAGGCGCACACGTGACCGATGGGCGCCTTAGCGCCCGGGGTCACGTGGCGCACAGGTGACCGATGAACGCCTTAGCGCCCGGGGTCACGTGGTGCATACGTGACTATTGGGCGCCTTAGTGGGTTTTGTGGTGAAAAACTATTTATTTTTTAGAAAGGAAGAGTTAAACTCTTGATTAAATTCAAAAAAGAGGAAGAGGGTTTTAGACCCTTGAGAAAGGGGAAGGAGGCACAAACCCTAGTTTTTGGGGAGAATGAAATTGTTTTTTTATTCATCATCATGTTGCCTTATATAGGCTTAGACATTTTCATATAACCCCCTGGGTTTTACAAAATGGCATTTGGCCTATCCCATGCCTCATGTGCTATTTCTTTTTGCACATAAGCTATGGGCTTTACAAAAATTTGGCTTTATGCCCATTCATGCATAAAAAATTACATTAAAATTATTTATTACATGATTTTTATGTTGGCATGGGGGAGGCCGGTCGTTTCATGTTCGGGCTCGACTCGGGCATGTGCCTACTTGACCTGGGCTTGGGCCCACTTGGCTTGGGGTTTACTTTGACTTTGACTTGGTCAACCGGGGTGCAATTTTCGACCCCAACAAAGTGCCCCCCATCAATAAATGCACACCACATATGTGAGTCGTGTGCATGATATTGATGGATCTACTTTCACGTGGAGGCGACTTGCTTTGGTTCCCACTTTTTAGGATGCACTGCCCTTTTTACGACATGGACGATCAACGCTTGACGCGTTGTCACGACCCGAAAGTACGGAACATGACCGGCACTTAGACTACGAAACGTCTCGAGGCGTACGTAATCTAAGTAAGCCGAAAACCCAGAAATCCAAACCAAGAAAAGTAGTAGAGTGAAGGAAAACCAATTTAAATCAAGTAGTTTGCAACCTATGCCGAAATATGCATTTTTAAAATCACAAGTCTTTTCTAAAAATTTCGGCAGAGTTTCCTTTGTAAAAACTGACCCCAAACGGGTACAAAACCTGATAAAGCATATATAATGAAAAATGCATCCCCAAGCGGGAGCTAGCTCTTCGTCAATCGACGATCACAACCACGCAAGCAATATAATATACAACGCCGAAATGCGAGGATCACAACAGAAAAGGAAACTCAAAACAGCATTAAATCCAAAGAAATATAACGTGCGACTCTAACGTCGAAAGAATAAAAATCACTGGTCTCTAATTGAAATAAATACATGTTTGGTTGATGGAATTTCTAGATACAACTGAATAATAATATACAAAATATACTGATGGTCTTGATACAAGTGAACCCACCTACTAGCAAATCACCCGGAAATGGAAATAGTGCCAGCAAAACCGTAATAAAACCTGTACGGCAAAACCTGCAAGAAACTGTGGCACAACGGGGATGAGTTGCCAACTCGTGAGTAGAAAAACATCTACGAAAAGAAATCACATGAACAACGCAATCCTTGGTCATATGATCATAATATATCCTCAAATATATAACCTGCAGCCTATAACAATGGCTAGGGTATGCCTCTAAACAACTGTAATACCAAGTGCTCGTGTCAGTGCCTCAGGTAGCAATATATCTTATGGATGATGTATGAATGCATGAAAATAGAATGCATGTACTGAAGAAACTACTTTCATAATTTAGTGAGATTTCTGTATTTTTAAAACGAGGTATCATAAATGAAATCAGCATAAACAGTGTCTAGCATCGACACAAAACATAAATCCCAATGTCTCAAAATCTCAGGCTCCGGCTATCCGGACTGGCCTGTATCATCAAATCTCAATACCTCAATATCTCAAAATCTCTGTATCAATCTCACTATCTAGGGCGCCGTCAGTCCAGACCGGCCCCTACCATCAATCTCAAGACCACGACGGTATCCTCTGGATATCCGGCGCGTCGGGTAAAATCACCGTTAGGCAGTCTTCCCCTGCCAGGCTCATTGTCTACTACTCGAACTTCTTGCCCCGGGGTACCTTACCGGGCCCACCATGTACCCTAAACGGTTCATCCAACTCCTTGAATCGGGTCTCGAAATCCATCAGAAAACTCATGGTGGACGACTCATACATCATGGGAAAACCGCACTTTTCATTTAAAAAGAGAGAAAAGAAGTTTATAAATGTTTTCTGCGGTTTTCTCCCAAATCCAGGAAATCTCATGAAAATCCGAATCCAAATCATCAATAGCATGTAAACAGTGAATATAGGCATAAAAATTCATGAATGCGGCATAACAGTGAATAATAACATGCATGAAGCAGCAAGTAATAACTACAATGTCTAAACTAGCATATAAGGCAAGTACACTAATATCATGTCTAAACTATTAGCTAACAAACTATGTCAATGAAATAGTATTTTCTAAAGTGTTCATGACATGGAAATTACCGATGAAGATGTGTGTGAGCCGGCAAGTAAGTGTACATGGTACATACGCATCATCGGTAATGGAGCTGGTGTCCTAACAGCATGATATCAATAACGGTATATGAATCACAAAATAAGTATGCGATGCGGAGCGAACATCAATAATGTGCGGGAGCTGAATACTAAACACAATGATAACTAATCTGCATTTAATATAAATATGAGTCATACAGCTACACTAAACTACAGGGCTGAGCTAACAGGCTAGCTAAAGGTAATGAAAGCGCCTAACATCTGAGTCGATACATATATATATATATATACATATATATATATATATATACATATATATATATATATATATATATATACGTATATATTAGTCGGTGATCCTGCCTCGATAATATCACATCCGATACCATATCTATAATCAGATATTCCCAAGTCAAGAGTGCGGATCAAACATCAATGTATAGCTCGTACGTAAATCCGTCGTACAGCATCCCAAATCTGGGTACGGGTCAATATCACATTCATCACATTATTCATCTGGTATCCTCTTTATCAAAGATCATAATTCGGGGTACTGATCTACGTCTAGTACAATACTAATATCATCAATATGATCATGATCTGACTACTGATCGACAGTCTCGTACAAATCGATATCATCAACACATATCATCATAAAGGAGTATACATCGCACAAAGCGACCCATTATAGCTATCTTAACATATCTTATCTCATGTCTCGATCACAAGTCAACTATTCTATGTATATCACCATTCATATGATATCGTCGTCCAAAGATCTGCTATAACATCATGGCGTATCTCAAATACGAATCCTGCTATATCACCGATCTCGCGGTCTAACATCAATCTCATCGACTCACCTCAAATCCCAAGTACTATCCTCAAATCCAGTATATGAACACATAGTCCCATACCCATGTGAACACATAATATATATTCCCATGTACGCATATATGAAAGAAGAATGTATGCAAGTATAGGTGTGTGTGTGTATGTATGGTGCAACCACTACTCTAGGGTTTCGCAACACTAAACCAATCCAATCACACCAAATGTCCATCTTTATCATCAATAAACTCAAACAATAGATAACCAATATATGTGTGTATACGTATTCGTATACATCACCACGAACTACAGGGGTGCTATACGCCATCCACACGACTTTTCCCCGTAGATATAAATCTACTCACCTTGCTTCTTGTGTTCTGATGCCGATGTCGCCATCTCTATCTTCAACGTCTCGACGTCACGTAGGGTACCTACAAGGATATCACAAATGCTAAAGTACATGAAAATCACATCGGAAACCAAAACGGCATACGTTACACCCATAGGTAAAAACCTATAGTCTCGCATGCAAACACGATCAATAACACTTTGCTGTTGACGTTCAAATGCCACCCGACAGAAACGAATCACCAAATACCAAAATCCATGCTAAAACAAGTCGTAAACCATGCGCCAACATAAGAAAACTACCCCAGATTCTACTCTAGATGGAATCGGTCAAAATTGCACATGCCAAGGGTCAAGTTTACTGGAAATATGGCCCAGAAACAAAAACGAGGCCAAACCCACCTGCTCTGGCCGCAATTTGCAGCTAGAAGGGATTTATCTGTGGCCAGAAAATGGTGTTAGGGGCTAGGGCTTTGGGTGGTGATTCCTGGGTGCCTGCACATCTCACTGTCAACCCAGAATTATTTTCAGGTGGCTCGGGTGATAGCAGATTTCAAAACACACTCACAGAATTACAGTTTTTCCCGATATCGATTCTATAAGTCCGTATTCTGGGTTTTAATCTCTAGTTTGGTCCAATGTAACATCACACCAGGGGTTGTAGTCTCTAATTACACCTCAATTCATCTTTGATTTCATATCAAACCCTAAACCCTGACTTGAATTTTCCAAAGTCCATCAAAACACACAATATCGACATGAAACAAGTATTGATGCGCAAGGAATTGAAATACTATACTAAGGGTGCAGAAATTACCTCCTTTGGCAACTCAAGAAAATTCTTGGGTTGCTCAAAGTCCTTAAAATCAGCTCTTTCTTAGTCTAATGTGTAGCTACTGAGCTTGGGAACATTTTTTGTGAAATGGGAATAGGGTTTTGGAGTTGTATCATGGTGGATCTAGGCTTGAAGAGGAAGGAGGAAGAGGGAGGAGCATGTAAGTCCATGCTACCTCTCCCGGTACTTTCGGAAATGCGGAATTTGGTAAAAAACGATTTTCTTAAAGATGGTAACATGGACCTATAACCCGGATCTTGGTTAAACATCTATCTAACATCCTAACTATGAGTTTTAGCTACTCGGTTAGGGGGTTATACCTTGCTTGTCTTGAACTCCTTCGTCTTCAAAGCTCCGATGGTGGTCCGATGGCTTCTTCTCGTCGTCTCCGTACGCCGAAGATAGATCCACCTGAAAGCTCCAACCTTTAGTTCCTTCTTCGTTCTTTGAAGAAACTAGTTCACTTGGTTTGCTAAACCTAGTGAACTAGAATGAGTAGAGAAGAAATAGAATGGGATTTTATCTATGGTTCTTGATTCTCAACTCATGAGACAAGAGAACCATAGATCAAGAGAGGGAGCAAGAGGTTGAGGGTGAGAGCAAGAGGAGAGCTCAAGAACAAGAGAGAGAATGAGCAAGAAAGAATGAAGCTCTCTTTTGTCTTTCACCCTCTCATAATCCAAAGTGATCATAACTCATCATATCAAAAAAGTCTTATGTGATGGTTAGAAGCAACCACAACCATATCATTTCATGCACTCATTTTACACAAATGAGCAAGTAAACAAAAGTCTTTGCCATGAAATGATGGCTATGGTTATCATGATGGTCAACTAGTCAAGCCTAGTCAACCGGTCAACAAGTCAACAAAAGTCAACAAGTCAACAAAGTCAACAAGTCAACAAAAGTCAACAAGTCAACAACCATATCACCATAATACTTAATTAATATAATAGTTAATCATATATCATATTCTCATTAGGGTTGAGCAAAAAGTCAAATAGTCAACGGTCAACTGTCAACAACCCTAATGAGAATCCGCTGCCTCTGCCTCCCTGTCAACTGTGCATACACACCCGCATCCGCGTTCCGAGGAACACGAATGCAAACTGGATAAATCCAATCCCATAAGGTACACTAGGATCTGGCTTAAACCAAAGCCCGCTAGTGTAAACTGTCCGGACACTGTACGCGCACAAGTGCACGGATGTGACCGAACCCTGTCGCAAAACCATGCGACCTGTCGCAATACCATGCGACCTCTACTCTTTTGCCTAAAGGCGAAAAGCTTTCTGTGTGGGACTCTAAAGACTCGACACTACGCTGGCAGTGGGTTTAACCACAGACCGCAAGCGGCACTAGCTGTGCGTAACGGTCCCCAGGTAATGCCGACAAGAAGACCGACGAGGCGAAACCCATCTGAACTCCTACCGAGCCTGAGTGTGACATTCTCCGTACAGTCCGGTCTGTTCGTCTGATACATCGCATGGCGGGCCTAGGGGGCGGTAAACGTCAGTCCCCCAATAGCGGTACAAGTCGTGCCGGAGCGAAGCCCAAAACACCCTGAGATAACACTGGAAACCTACCAGTATATCTCGTTTGCCCTGGCCAGGGACTACTCGTGTAATGGCTCTCCTAGACACAGCGCGATGTCAACCCCCAATACCGGGAGAGACGAATCCTGTCTAACCGTCACTGCCTCCAAGTGCTTCGGGACTGCACCCAACCACTACCTGTTTGCACGACTCCTTTGAGCCGTGGTAGGGTAGTGATCAAAGTACAGTGGGAACACACTCGAGGCGGAATGACAGTGTCAAGTCAGCGGACTAAGCTGTACTCATGTCACCTGGGAACTGATAACTGACGATAGGTATAATACCAACTAGTCAGTTCCCGACGAGTCCTGTCCAGTGTACCCGTAACCTAACGAGCACTCGCATACTATCTCAAGTACGACGTACTGACGGCTGTGGGACAGACCGTCTCCCACACTGGGATGAGAAGCGCATGCGCTGGTCTACTCCGGAGTATCGATGCCCTGTCTCGATAGTCCTGCGACCAGGGACCTGCAAAAGGATGTGCTTATAGATTACCCAGCCCCACTAGTGTGACGGCCATCACATCGCTGGTAATCAAGCAAAGATCCTAAGGGCTCTACTAATGTGTATAGGCGATATACAAAAATAAACACATGTACACATTGAAGTAGAAACAAACCAAGTAGCATACTACTATTTTGAGCAAGATTTTATATACAAGGTGAATATCCCAAGCATCCATTAAGTAATATACAAACTAGTATGATACAGTAATGGCCTCTAGGGCATATACACTAAAAATCTCCCACTTGCACTAAGGCCATGTACTGGCGTATCGAAGACCTATCATCTCGATCAGCCGCTCGAACTGAGTCTGGGGCAGGGCCTTGGTGAATGGATCTGCAGTGTTATCTTCTGAAGCGACTCTCCGAACCTCGATCTCCTGGCGATCTACGATCTCCCTGATCAGGTGATACCGCCTTAAGATGTGCCTGGATTTCTGATGGGACCTTGGTTCCTTCGCTAAAGCTATAGCCCCGTTGTTGTCGCAATACAGAGGTATTGGATCAACAATGGACGGAACCACCTGAAGTTCTTTCAAGAACTTCCTCATCCAGACAGCTTCTTTTGCGGCATCAGATGCAGCGATGTATTCCGCTTCCATCGTCGAGTCTGCAACGGTTTCCTGTTTGGAACTCTTCCAACACACCGCCCCTCCATTGAGGGTAAAGACAAAACCCGACATGGACTTGGAATCATCCTTGTCACTCTGGAAGCTGGAGTCAGCAAAGGCCTCGATCTGGAGGTCTTTTCCGCCATACACCAAGAACATCTCCTTAGTCCTTCTCAGGTACTTGAGAATGTTCTTTACCGCTATCCAGTGTTTCTCCCCAGGGTTTGACTGATACCGGCTTACCACACTCAGTGCATAAGCTACATCCGGTCTGGTACACAACATCGCATACATTATAGAGCCTACCGCTGAAGCGTAGGGTATAATAGACATGCGATCCCTCTCCAAATCAGTCTTGGGAGACATCTCTTTAGAGAGGGTGATCCCGTGACAAGCCGGTAGGTTACCGCGCTTGGAATCTTCCATACTGAATCTCTTCAGTATGGTGTCGATGTACCTGGACTGTGAAAGTCCTAATATCCTCTTGGATCTGTCACGGTAGATCCGGATACCCAGAATGTATGAGGCATCACCCAGGTCTTTCATGGAGAACCTGTGTGACAAGAACCCCTTGACAGATTGTAGCATAGGAATGTCATTTCCTATTAAGAGAATGTCATCCACGTATAAAACGAGGAATACTACAGTTCTCGCTACAAATCTACTATAGATGCATGGTTCATCTGGATTTTTGATAAAGCCAAATTCTTTGACCGTCTCATCAAAGCAGATGTTCCAACTCCGCGACGCCTGCTTTAGTCCATAGATGGACTTAAGCAACTTGCACACCTTTCCGCTGCTCCCACTCTGAATGAAACCCTCTGGTTGGTCCATATAGACACACTCCTCTAAATTTCCATTTAGAAAAGCGGTCTTTACGTCCATTTGCCAGATCTCATAATCGTGGAAGGCAGCAATGGCAAGAAGGATCCGAATGGATTTCAGCATGGCTACTGGAGAAAAGGTTTCGTCATAGTCCAAGCCAGGTCTTTGACGGAAACCCTTTGCTACCAGCCTAGCTTTATAGGTCTCAACCTGTCCATCTACACCAATCTTCCTTTTGAAGATCCACTTGCATCCTACGGGTTTTACCCCGTCTGGAGCAATGTCCAACGTCCATACCTTGTTGGTGTACATGGACTCCATTTCGGTCCGCATTGCATCCAGCCATTTCACTGAGTCAATGCTCTGAACGGCCTGCTGGAAGCTAGTAGGCTCATCATAATCTATGATGCAATCCTCTCTATCCCCGTCTATGAGAAAACCGCAGTATCTCTCGGGCGGATGAGACTGCCTACTACTCTTGCGGAGCGGCGTAGGAATGTCCTGTTCTGTTGAACCCTCTGGTTCCACTAACCTTTCAGTAATAGTATGTGGTTCTGGAATTTCTTCCAGTTCTACTGCGCTCCCACTATTTTCCTTTTCCAAGAACTGGTGTTCTAGAAAGTGGGCATTACGAGAAACAAGGACTTTTTGTTCCTCTGCGTAGTAGAAAAGATACCCCCTGGTGTTCTTTGGGTATCCCACAAACTTGCACAGTACTGAGCGTGCCTCGAGTTTGTCCGCATGCTGCTTTTTGACAAAAGCTGGACATCCCCAGATCTTCAGATATTGAAGATAGGGTTTCTTCCCACTCCACATTTCATATGGGGTGGTAGGCACAGTCTTAGTCGGAACTCGGTTCAAAAGGTATGCTGCTGATTCTAGCGCATATCCCCAGAATGATCGCGGTAACTCAGCGTTACTCATCATGGACCGCACCATATCCAATAGGGTGCGGTTCCGTCTCTCCGATACACCGTTATGTTGCGGGGTGTATGGAGGAGTAAGCTGAGAGAGAATTCCGTTCTCTTTTAAATAGTCCAGGAACTCGGCACTTAAGTATTCTCCACCTCGATCCGATCTTAGAATCTTAATACTTTTGCCGGTCTGTTTCTCTACTTCATTCTTATACTCCTGGAATTTTCCAAAGGCTTCGGACTTATGTTTCATTAAGAAGACATAACCGTACCTTGAGAAGTCATCCGTAAAAGTAATGAAGTAAGAATGTCCGCTTCGGGCATGTGTAGACATTGGACCGCACACGTCACTGTGTACGAGTCCCAAGAGCTCGCTCGCTCTTACTCCATGTCCAGTAAACGGAGTCTTTGTCATCTTTCCTTTGAGACAAGATTGACAAGTGGCATACGATTGATATTCGAACGCATTCAAATATCCTTCTGTATGTAACTTAGTCAACCTTCTCTCATTGATGTGACCCAATCTACAATGCCATAAGAAAGTCTGATTTATTTCTGGAGACTTTCTTTTGTGTGTATTCTGGACGTTGAAAATCTGTGGTTGGTTTAACACGTATATACCATTACTCAATGTACCTGACCCAATCAAAACTTGATTAAGGTGAATGTTTACAACATTACTTACAAACGCAAATTCATAACCTTCTTTAGAAACTAAAGATACAGAAATGATATTACAAGTTGCGTTGGGTACAAAAAAGCAATTACGCAAAACCAAAACATGTCCATCTGACATTCCCAGGTGATAGTCCCCCACGGCTTTAGCATCCATGCTAGCTCCGTTCGCAACTCTGAGGGTCATGTCACCTGCCTTCAAAACCCTACGGTTTCTCAACGCCTGCAAAGAATTACAGATATGAGATCCTGATCCGGTATCCAATACCCAGGAAGTAGAGTTTATTGAAAGACAGTTTTCAATAACATACACACCTGAAGCTGAAGCTGCAACCTGCTTCAATTCCTGTGTTCTGGCCTTCCAGGCCCTGCAATCATTCTTCCAGTGTCCTTTCTTATGACAATAGAAGCATTCTTCCTTATCCACAAGCTTCCCCGCTATCTTTGTTGCTTTACCTTTTCCCTTCGTATCCACTTTACTAACACCGCCCCTTGGTTTGGCGGGGGCCTTCTTCTTCTTTCCCTTGGCTTTCGCCTTGGACCTAGAAGAAGATGATCCTCCTACAAACAAAGTGGATGTATCCCTACCTTTCTGTAGGGTGCCCTCTGCGCTCCTCAGCATGTTGAGGAGCTCTGAAAGTTCAACCTCTTTTTCTTGTAAGTTGAAGTTCAGTATAAACTGGGCGTAAGTGGAAGGAAGGGACTGGAGAACTATATCCGTGTATAGCTCACTCTCCAATATGATCCCTAGGTCAGCGAGCTCCTCAATGAAGCCGATCATCTTTAGCACGTGCTCGGCTACTGATGATCCGACGGCCATTCTTGTCGAAAATAACTTTTTCGACGCTTCGTATCTTGCGATACGAGATTGCTCTCCATACAGTTCTTTTGTATGAAGCAATATGGATTCCATGTCTATATTCTCGTGCCTCCTCTGATGTTCGTTGTCCATCGAGGCAAGCAGGAGGCATTTGGCCTTCGCGCTATCAATCTCCCAAGTCTTGCGGATTTCCTTATCCGCGACGCTGGAAGTTGGACCAGGGACAGGGGGAGCTTTGGTGGTAAGAAGATACCCCAGCTTGTCGTAAGTGATTGCTATCTTGACATTCCTGAGCCAATCTTTGTAGTTTGGCCCTGTCAGTTTGTTTTTATCTAGGAGTAACTTAAGTCCAGTCATGTTGATTTGGTCGCTGCAATTAGGAGAGAGAAGAAGAAACACTCAGCATGATGCTCTTGCAAGTTTAGAGTGGTTTTTAGTTCGTCTAAACAGGATGGCTCCCACTGTTTCTCGAATCCCTCCTCAAACCATAAAGGAAGAATTAGTCAGGATCAATCCCACCGTACAATACTTGCTTAACCGTTCAGCCAGGCCGGTGTCGGTACTTCGAGGGAGGTTTTCCAACGCTTTCGCGAAGTTCCTTAATTAAAGAACCTCTTTTCCCTGGGGGCGTAGCCCGGCTAACACCTTTCTAGGCACCTACTAGGTTTATAGCATTGATCGTTAAGTGAGAAATTTCCCGAGGAGTAGCATATACTCACAGTAGGATCGGGATCCAAATATCATTGCGTGACGAAACTGAAGGAATCCTACCAGAATCATCACACTCCAAATGGTATGCAAATCTAGCAAGTTTCAGTACTTATGAAACTCCCGATGTGGATTTTTGCCCCATGCTCTTATGACCTTGGCGTGAGGTCAAAATGTCATAAGTCACATGTCAAGTTCGTCCCATCATTATCCAGGTTAATTTGAACCCACCCGTACATACCCTTGACGTAGGCCAAAATGGCAGTACGACTGTCTCAAACCAACGCATTCTATCTATGAAACAGATAAATATCCGGCAGCTACCAATCACTATGCCTTGGCGTGAGGTCAAAATACATAGCTTGAATACTACCGAATATTTAACTGAAATGATGGAGGGCTACGGATGGTTTTGGCAAAACCGTGAACGTAGTGAACTTGATTTGGTCGATGGAACGAGATAGCTTTTAAATGGAGTAGCTCAAACTCCGTATTTTAAAAGTTTGTTTTGAAAAGAACCGAGTGGTTTTTCGAAAGTGTTCCAACGACTTTAACTTGGTTTATTATCTTGCATTAGTTCTTTTAATGCGTGATATTCTTGCATTAGTTCTTTTAATGCGTCCCATCATTTAATCCTACCATTGCAGAAAACAACCAAAATATGACGTACGCTTATGCCATTCGCATTCGCCACGGGGCCCCGTTATTACCCGTTAGGTTACTTAACTAACGACAGAGCGGGGGCTTGGCTAGCGCGTCTGTAAAACATAAGCAACGCCTAAATAATATCATATATAGATATACTGCAATGATAAACATTTCAGATCACAGATGAATACATTGGATATACTAGGAATATGTAACTTGTACGAGCCTGTAACAAAAGACAGATTACACGGTCGCGGTGAATAGCCAAAACCCCACCCAAGACCCCTACGGGTGCGGCAAACTACCCGCCAAGTACCCGAAGCGTAGCAACCTCCCTCATCTCCATGAGTAGGCCACTCGACACTTCGGCATACCCGGTAGTTTGTGCACCCCCTCCATGGGTCTATCCTAGGAGCAAAAACAGTAAAAAGAAATTATACAATGACGGCTACAACCCCGACCCGGTTGTGCGGCCATACAAATAATTATTACATCAATTTACAAATTTACATGAATTGAAAGAAAAGAAAACTCTCGTCTCACAACCCCCGGCTATTCACCCGCGACAATCCAACATATTCATATACACATTCCAGCACATTACAGATCACAGATTTGTATAACCCCCACTAATCGACATATAGCGATTAGTAGACGTTCAATACAAATATCACATTACAGAAAACCCGTTAGCTTAAGTCTTTTAGAAGTTCGATCAAAAATACGGATTTTCGGGACCCCAAAATGAAATTTTCATTCTGGAAAATCTGGGTTGAAAATATATATGCTAAAAATCCTAAAATACCCCCATGAAAACACTGCACCAAAAATTTTCCTCGGCCGAGTCGACTCGGCCGAGGATCCGCGGCGGGAGCGTGCTCCCGCCGCGCTTCCGCGGCCCTTTGACTCGAACGTTGGACAATTTTTGGTGGTTATTCATAAAAAAGCCTGAGCCGATTTTAGGTGTTAAAATAATCAACTTTTGAACAGTGGAAAAATCGACAGAAACTGCAAAATTTTTGGGGTTTGTTTCGGGACTTTTTCGTTGATCGATCTTCTAGTTACTTGCTAACATGCTAGATAGAGTTTAACTAGGCTCTGATACCACTGTAAGTCCATGCTACCTCTCCCGGTACTTTCGGGAATGCGGAATTTGGTAAAAAACGATTTTCTTAAAGATGGTAACATGGACCTATAACCCGGATCTTGGTTAAACATCTATCTAACATCCTAACTATGAGTTTTAGCTACTCGGTTAGGGGGTTATACCTTGCTTGTCTTGAACTCCTTCGTCTTCAAAGCTCCGATGGTGGTCCGATGGCTTCTTCTCGTCGTCTCCGTACGCCGAAGATAGATCCACCTGAAAGCTCCAACCTTTAGCTCCTTCTTCGTTCTTTGAAGAAACTAGTTCACTTGGTTTGCTAAACCTAGTGAACTAGAATGAGTAGAGAAGAAATAGAATGGGATTTTATCTATGGTTCTTGATTCTCAACTCATGAGACAAGAGAACCATAGATCAAGAGAGGGAGCAAGAGGTTGAGGGTGAGAGCAAGAGGAGAGCTCAAGAACAAGAGAGAGAATGAGCAAGAAAGAATGAAGCTCTCTTTTGTCTTTCACCCTCTCATAATCCAAAGTGATCATAACTCATTATATCAAAAAAGTCTTATGTGATGGTTAGAAGCAACCACAACCATATCATTTCATGCACTCATTTTACACAAATGAGCAAGTAAACAAAAGTCTTTGCCATGAAATGATGGCTATGGTTATCATGATGGTCAACTAGTCAAGCCTAGTCAACCGGTCAACAAGTCAACAAAAGTCAACAAGTCAACAAAGTCAACAAGTCAACAAAGTCAACAAGTCAACAAAAGTCAACAAGTCAACAACCATATCACCATAATACTTAATTAATATAATAGTTAATCACATATCATATTCTCATTAGGGTTGAGCAAAAAGTCAAATAGTCAACGGTCAACTGTCAACAACCCTAATGAGAATCCGCTGCCTCTGCCTCCCTGTCAACTGTGCATACACACCCGCATCCGCGTTCCGAGGAACACGAATGCAAACTGGATAAATCCAATCCCATAAGGTACACTAGGATCTGGCTTAAACCAAAGCCCGCTAGTGTAAACTGTCCGGACACTGTACGCGCACAAGTGCACGGATGTGACCGAACCCTGTCGCAAAACCATGCGACCTGTCGCAATACCATGCAACCTCTACTCTTTTGCCTAAAGGCGAAAAGCTTTCTGTGTGGGACTCTAAAGACTCGACACTACGCTGGCAGTGGGTTTAACCACAGACCGCAAGCGGCACTAGCTGTGCGTAACGGTCCCCAGGTAATGCCGACAAGAAGACCGACGAGGCGAAACCCATCTGAACTCCTACCGAGCCTGAGTGTGACATTCTCCGTACAGTCCGGTCTGTTCGTCTGATACATCGCATGGCGGGCCTAGGGGGCGGTAAACGTCAGTCCCCCAATAGCGGTACAAGTCGTGCCGGAGCGAAGCCCAAAACACCCTGAGATAACACTGGAAACCTACCAGTATATCTCGTTTGCCCTGGCCAGGGACTACTCGTGTAATGGCTCTCCTAGACACAGCGCGATGTCAACCCCCAATACCGGGAGAGACGAATCCTGTCTAACCGTCACTGCCTCCAAGTGCTTCGGGACTGCACCCAACCACTACCTGTTTGCACGACTCCTTTGAGCCGTGGTAGGGTAGTGATCAAAGTACAGTGGGAACACACTCGAGGCGGAATGACAGTGTCAAGTCAGCGGACTAAGCTGTACTCATGTCACCTGGGAACTGATAACTGACGATAGGTATAATACCAACTAGTCAGTTCCCGACGAGTCCTGTCTAGTGTACCCGTAACCTAACGAGCACTCGCATACTATCTCAAGTACGACGTACTGACGGCTGTGGGACAGACCGTCTCCCACACTGGGATGAGAAGCGCATGCGCTGGTCTACTCCGGATTATCGATGCCCTGTCTCGATAGTCCTGCGACCAGGGACCTGCAAAAGGATGTGCTTATAGATTACCCAGCCCCACTAGTGTGACGGCCATCACATCGCTGGTAATCAAGCAAAGATCCTAAGGGCTCTACTAATGTGTATAGGCGATATACAAAAATAAACACATGTACACATTGAAGTAGAAACAAACCAAGTAGCATACTACTATTTTGAGCAAGATTGTATATACAAGGTGAATATCCCAAGCATCCATTAAGTAATATACAAACTAGTATGATACAGTAATGGCCTCTAGGGCATATACACTAACAGAGCAGGAGCAGCAGCACCTTTGAAGGTGGGAGAGAGAAAATGAGGAGAAGAAATGATGGGGTCATGGTTCAAAAAGAAAGGTTGACCTATTCTTTCACTCTCTTCATCATTCTTACCTTTTTCTTTTCTTTTCCTTTTCTTTATTTTCCCTCACACAATGGTAACCCTAGGCAACCATACACCCACAACATGTAAGAAAATGTAACAAGTGTGGAAAAATGATATGTGCATGTTTTGCACCAAAAATGCTAAAAACCCGATTAGCGATTTTTAATCGCGATTAGCACTAAATTAACATATAATTAATCATAAAAACTTTAAAATGGCACAATTCCATAAAATAACCTATTTTAGAATTTTCCATAATTTTTCCAAAATTTTCCCCATTTATCGGTATTTAATTATACCGAAATATTAAAATATTCATTAAAATTAATATTAAATCATAAAAATTCCTAAAAATAATATTTAATTTTTTTGAAATGTTACACGCGTCTCCGTAGTTGGTAGACGTTTCCCTGGCCCGGAGTGATTTGGTAGACGTGCCCCCGGCACGGAGTGTCGCTGGTCGACGTTTCCCCGAGGCGGAGTATCTGTAGTTGACGTGCCCCCGGTACGGAGTGTCTACTTGACGTTTCCCCGAAGTGGAGTGCCGGCTGGTTGACGTGTCCCCGAGACGGAGTGTCTGTAGTCGACGTGGCCCCGGCATGGAGTGTCTGCTTGATGTTTTCCCGAGACGGAGTGTCTGTAGTCGACGTGCCCCCGGCACGGAGTGTCTGCTTGATGTTTCCCTGAGGCGGAGTGTCGCTGGTTGACGTGCCCTCGGCAAGAAGTGTCTGCTTGACGTTTCCCCGAGGCGGAGTGTCTGTAGTCGACGTGCCCCTGGCACGGAGTGTCTGCTTGACATTTCACCGAGGCGGAGTGTCGGCTGGTTGACGTGTCCCCGAGACGGAGTGTCTGTAGTCGACGTAACCCGGCACAAAGTGTCTGCTTGACGTTTCCCCGAGGCGGAGTGTCAGCTGGTTGACATACCCCCGGCACAAAGTGTCTGCTTGACGTTTCCCCAAGGCGGAGTGTCTGTAGTCGACGTGCCTCCGCCATGGAGTGTCTGCTTAACGTTTCCTCGAGGCGGAGTGTCGGCTGGTTGACGTGCCCCTGGCACGGAGTGTCTGCTTGACGTTTCCCCGAGGCAAAGTGTCTGTAGTCGACGTGCCCCCGGCACGGAGTGTCTGCTTGATGTTTCCCCGAGGCGGAGTGTCGGCTGGTTGACGTGCCCCCGACACGGAGTGTCTGCTTGACGTTTCCGCGAGGCGGAGTGTCTGTAGTCGACGTGCCCCCGGCACGGAGTGTCTGCTTGATGTTTCCCCGAGGCAGAGTGTCTGTAGTCGACGTGCCCCCCGACACAGAGTGTCTGCTTGACGTTTCCCCGAGGCGGAGTGTCGGCTGGTTGACGCAGAGGTCGATGTTGGAATTGGTTGGTTTGATTTGTGTTGACATCAGCATCGCTACACTGGAATATGGTACCAGGAGCGAATCATCATTTGTCTTTGAGAGGATTTGGGGATTTTGGTTTTGGTCGGCATCTGCATTGCTGCACTGGAATAATGCCAGGAGCAACTCATCATTTGCCCTGGTAGGATTTGGGAATTGGTTTTTTTTTTTGGCGGCATCTGCGTTGCTGCACTGGAATAATGCCAGGTGCAACTCATCATTTGCCCCGGGAGGATTTAGGAATTGGTGGCTTAGGAGACAGGTTTAGATCCCTATCACTTAAGGCTTTTCAATTTTATGGGCCGTAAGGGTCCCATAAAAGCATTTTTTCCCTACGAGTCGTAAGGATCCCGTAGTTGCATTTTCACCTTAAGGGTCGTGGAGACTCCAAAGTGTATTCTTCCTTCGTGGGTCGTAAGGATCCCACGAAGGTGTTTTCTTACGAGTCGAGAGGATCTCGTAAGTTTCGTTCTCCTCATGTATCGTGAGGACACATGAGTGGGTCTTCCCAATGGAGCATAATTCCAAGGGCGGAGACCAGCCGCGTAACTGGTGATCGCGGTGGGGCATGCGTATGAGAATTATTTGAGCCCGTGGAATGTATACGGTAGTCAACTTGGGGATCAACTATAGGGCCGGATGAATTTTGGGAAATTGTCGGCGTCTGCATCGCTGCACTGGAATATGGTATCAGGAGCGACTCATCATTTGCCGTTTGGGGATTTGAGTTTTGGACGGTGTCTGCATCGCTGCACTGGAATATGGTACCAAGAGCGAGTCATCATTTGCCGTCGGGACATTTAGAGTTTGGTTGGCGTCTGCATCGCTGCACTAGAATATGGTACCGGAGCGACTCATCATTCGCCGTTTTTTTTCATTTTACCGCGATTGCTCTATAATTTCAGCTTTTCTTATCGTGAAGGTTGCGATTGCCCTATCATTTCGGCTATTTATTCATGGTTGCCCCATCATTTCGGCTATTTATTCACGGCTGCCCCATCATTTCGGCTTTATTCTCATCTTTATTTTTACTCGCTGATTTTTATTGCGAGTTGCCCTATCATTTCAGCTTTTTATTATTTTTTTAAATTTTTATTCGCTGATTTTTATTGCGAG
Organism: Agapanthus africanus; assembly: GCA_030015575.1. Classification (NCBI taxonomy): domain Eukaryota; kingdom Viridiplantae; phylum Streptophyta; class Magnoliopsida; order Asparagales; family Amaryllidaceae; genus Agapanthus; species Agapanthus africanus. The sequence continues at coordinate 328,015,579 of CM057350.1, read as the reverse complement.
TTGCCCTATCATTTCGGCTTTTTATTTTATTTATTTATTTTGTTTTGTTTTATTTACACATTTTTACATCCCCGGTTTAACGACTTAGAGGTCGATTGTTCCCAGTTTAACGACGTGGTGGTCATTTATTCCCAGTTTAAAGACTTGGTGGTCTGCTGTTTCTAGTTTAAAGACTTAGAGGTCTTCTGTGCCCAGTTTAAGGACTTAGAGGTCATCTGTTTCCAGTTTAACGACTTAGAGGTCATCTGTTTCCAGTTTAACGATTTAGAAGTCTATCATTCCCAGTTTAACGACGTGGTGGTCAGCTATTTCCAGTTTAACGACGTGGTGGTCATCTGTTTCCAGTTTAAAGACTTAGAGGTCTACTGTTTCCAGTTTAACGAATTAGAGGTTATCTGTTTCCAGTTTAACGACTTGCTGGTCATCCGACGGGGAGCTTAGAGAAGATACCCGATTGAGCAATTGTCAGGGGCACCGCTGGAGCTTGCCCGAGATGCCTTATTACTTTTTCGGTGTTGATGGCCTTGCCCCCAGCTGGGGCCAAGGAAAGTCGTTCAAATACCGACTTGCGTTCGAAGATGGCAATTGAAAATTGTTAACCCCTGCACAAAAAAACATGATTTAAGTACATGCAATCGATATGTATATTGATTGAGTTCGCGTGAACGTTTAACCCGAAATATGGCATGAGAGAAAGTCCCACCGGGCGTGCCAGAATCTGTAGGGTGTTTTTCGTCACCCCATTGAGATGGGAATAGCGCGCGCTTGTCAGGCGCATTACAGATTCCCCCTGCCTAGGGTAGGCTGGGGTTTATTGATTGTGGGGATCTGAATCTCCGGCAGCCGCGGACTAAGCTGCCGTTAATTACCTCTCGCATTTGGAGCGAGAGAACCTCCGATTGATGGGTCAAACAAGTCATGCGAAGTCAATGTGCAGTGTTGTGTTTTGAAGGGGTTTCGGATGTATCAGGGGCCCCACAGAGTTTTAACAGGGGTCCTGCTACCCGGATAGCGGGCTGGGGGTCAAGTGGGCGAGCAGCCCCCTTGCAGGGTGCGGGGAAGCGCCCCGTTAGAAATTTTTTCTATTGGGGGAGGTATATTTAGTGTGGAGTGCATATAAAAATAGGGGGAAGCGTCTTAAAGATGCGTGCGTGGCACGCGGGTGCATGGTGCCTGGGGTCACGTGCGCGCATCTGAGCGCTTTAGTGCCCGGGGTCACATGCGCGTACGTGACCATTAGGCACCTTAGCGCCTGGGGTCACGTGGCACACACGTGACCATTAGGCGCCTTAGCGCCTCGGGGTCACGTGGCGCACAGGCGCACACGTGACCGATGGGCGCCTTAGCGCCCAGGGTCACATGGCGCACACGTGACCATTGGGCACCTTAGCGCCTTGGGGTCACGTGGTGCACACGTGACCGATGGGCGCCTTAGCGCCCGGAGTCATGTGGCACACACGTGACCATGGGAAACACCCGCGGGAAGGGGCCTAACCCCTAGGTTGGGGAGTTGAACTCCCAAGGGGTTTTTGGAGTTGAACTCCTAACAGAAACTAATTTATGGAGTTAAACTCCAACAAATCTAGAAAGGAGTTAAACTCCTAGGAATCTTTGGCTCTTCTTTTAAGCATTGGATCTGTCCAAAGTTACATTTTTGGAGATGGGTCTCCTTCTTCCTTCTCTTGATCGGCATGATCTTGGAGAAAAGGGGGTGAGGCTTAAAAGTCTCCCCTTTTCGAGATCTGATTGGAGATCCGAACTCCCCTTCGTGGGTTTTGTGGTAAAAAACTATTTATTTTTGAGAAAGGAAGAGTTAAACTCTTGATTAAATTCAAAAAAGAGGAAGAGGGTTTTAGACCCTTGAGAAAGGGGAAGGAGGCACAAACCCTAGTTTTTGGGGAGAATAAAAATTGTTTTTTTATTCATCATCATATTGCCTTATATAGGCTTACATATTTATATATAGCCCCTTGGGCTTTACAAAATAGCATTTGGCCTATCCCATACCTCATGTGCTATTTCTTTTTGCACATAAACCATGGGCTTTACAAAAATTTGGCTTTATGCCCATTCATGCATAAAAAATTACATTAAAATTACTTATTACATGATTTTTTTGTTGGCATGGGGGAGGCCGGCCGCTTCATGTTCGGGCTCGACTCGGGCATGGGCACACTTGACCTGGGTTTGGGCCTACTTGGCTTAGGGTTGACTTTGACTTTGACTTGGTCAACCGGGATGTAATTTTCGACCACAACAACTGGTAGCCGGATTCTATATTGTAGCGGATCGCCATCTCAAGGAGCTGAGACCGGGCCGGTCGATTCTAGGATTGGCGGGCTACCTGTCGCGCTTGTAGAGGGTTAGGATAGACCCACGGAGGAGTTCTCTTGTCATCGGATTCGAGAATGTGTTGGGTAGCCCCATCATGGTGATGATGCCGGGTTGCCTCATTTCTCGGGTTAGCGGATGACTTGACGCACTCGTAGGGGTCTGCTTTTGGCTACGCACAGGCTATTCATGCGATCGGGGTATTTCGTGCTTCGTCTGTGGCTCGAACGAAACACAGGATTCCTAGGTGATCCGACTATTCTAACCTCCGTAATGCTGTTTTTCCTCATGCTGTAATGTGATTCTTTGTGTGTGATGGTATATTTTTATATATGTGATATATAGTGTGTGTGTGTGTGTGTGTATTTATATATTTATTAATGCTATATACGTTTTGCATCCATGCTAGCCCTGCCCCCGCTCTGCCGTTAGTTAAGTAACCTAACGGTGCATGACGGGGCCCCGTGGCGAATGCGGATGGCGTATATGTGCATTATATTTTTCCTTTTCATACTTTTCTGTAATATTTGTGTGAGAAGGATAATACTAGATAATGAGATTATCTAAATGATAGAATTGTATTAATTGCATTAATACAAAGTAAAATAAACCTATACATTGTAGGAACCAACTTTTTTTAAAGAGGAAATTTTAGTCGATTCTTTTGCTTTGCATTGAGGCATTCGGTTAGGAATGTCCTGCACCTCATTCGATGAGGAAAGAGCCTTGATCCCGTCACTAGGAGTTCGCTCTTAGACAAAAGTTTGTGTTACTAAAATTGTTTTTGTAGTCGTATTTTTTTGCTTTGCGTCGTGCTATTCGATTAGGAATATTCTGCACCTCATTCGATGAGGAAAAGAGTCTAGATCCCTTCACGGGGAGTTCACTCTTAAGCAAAGTTCTATGTGACTATAAACTTTCAAAATCACTCGGTTCCTACGATGAGATCAAGTTCATTACGTTGATGGTTTTCTTCAAAACCAGCCGTAGCCCTCTGTCATTTCAGAAAGTAAAGTACTTAGTATTCGTACTACGTTTGTTGACTTTCGTCAAGGCGTAGTGTACGGTAGCTAAGTGATATCTTCCTGCCAGTATATGATGCGATTAGCTAGGACAATCGCATAGCCTTGTTGACCTTCGTCAAGGGCTCATGCGGGTGGGTCTAAATTAATCACGAAATGACGGGTAGAACCTGACTAGCGGCTTATGATTTGTTGACCTTCGTCAAGGTCATAAGGTGTTAGGGGTAAAAACTGATATCGGGAGTTTCAAGTGTTGAAACTTGCAATGACATTGCATACCTTCTATAGAGTGGGGTGACTTGTTGACCTTCGTCAAGGTTACCATGCCATGATAGTTTGGGTCCCGATTCCTACCGTGAGTAATAGTTACTCCCGAGAGATTTTCTATATGAAATCCCAGCTAGTTCTCCTTTTAGGGTTTGAAGGAGAATTTGACAGAACATTGCGAGCCATCCTGATTAGATAAATATACCAATCTAATCTAGGTTAAAGTGCATGCTGAGTGTTTCTTTTCTCTCTCTGGCAGCGACCGTGGACTGACCTTTAACTAAGACTCATTTACCAAGTTGACTGACCTTTCTTCCAAATTGACAGCTTTGGAATGTCTCGATTGCCCTAATCCATGACATAGTCACATATGTCCTCACATATCCTACTTCCCCTTCTGCTAACTCCAGAACCCTCTGTATTCGGTACAGAGATCTATATTATTTGGAAGGCCATCGTCTAGTTAGATACAAACTCGATGAAATTGTTTCAGTCTGAGGATGGCCACTGGTTCTGGATTAGATGAATTGTTCTTTTGTCTATCCCTCCTAACTTATCTCAAGTTCGAGAGCTTCTTACATATAAGGAGTGTATGCCAGTTACACTTATTGGATAGTCTTCTTCCAATCCCGAAGCTGGTGTTAAAGGAATGAAAAGAAGAAAACCAACTAGCATAAATTCGGTATACAAGAAGGTAAGATGGAAAGACATTAAAAGGGGTTGAAGTGAGAAAAGGAAATTGCGACTACTGTCATGAGCCTGGGCAATGGAAAAGGCAATACTGAGAAACCCGTCTAAACCCCACTGAAACATTTTCGATGTTTCGGATTTCCCGTGCGTCTGTGTTTTGAGAAACTATTTCTCAATAAACTCTAACTTCTGGGTATATAGATACCGTATTAGAATCCCACATCTGTCGGGCGTTACAGATGCTGAGAAGGAGCAAAGAATTGAGAATGGATGATTTTATCCTCAATGTCGGCTTTCGGAGCAATTGTTGATATTGAGGAAAATCATCAAGTTTTGCCTAAACAGCAAACTTTTGGTTTCTTTTAACCAAAAGAATGTTTTTCAATTAACAACACACGGAAAAATGAGTTAATGAACTCTAGGGACTAATACATATTGATGTATGTTGTCCAATGTCCATACGGATATGGGGTTGGTACTAGGTATTCCATATTGAGAATGCGATTCTCTCTCATATTGCTCATCCGCGGGTGCGCTCCATGATAAGTAATATTGAGTTTCCTTCTTCAATTTAGGGGATGCATTAGAAATAGATGCATATCAATTGATACTAGTTCCATCTAAACAAGTGCCTCTTTTCTATATGTGATATAGAATAGTGTTCAACTTAAAACTGTTAAGATATGGGGTTATCCGTTTTGTGTTTAAAACCATAATCCGGATAAACTCGAGGCACATTTCGGAAATAACAGTCTGTGGGTTATCCGAAGCTTTTGCGAGGGATAGCTTCTACCATTTTCTAGTTCAAAAGTATTTTGTTCTTGACTCGACATCTCCTTGGTAAAGGAATTTCTTGTAAAAGAAATTAGTGGGAGTATGGTAGAACTGGAAGTAATTTCAGAACCACAAACAGTTACTGAAAGTTTAGTAGAACCTGATGATCCTATTGACCCTGACAGACCATAGCTACTCTGCAAATCTAGTAGGTGGCCTTAGCCACCTGAGAGACACTTCGGTTTTCTCGTAGACGGTGACTAGGAGACTTGCATCATGTGATGATGACCCTACTAATTATCAGCATGCCATAGGAAGTGGTGACTTCCGACTGATGGCTGAATGCCAAGTTATCCAAGTTGGACTTTATGCACTATAACAAATTATAGATTTTGTTGTGTGCGCCTGAAAGGGGTAAAACCTATAAGGAGCACATAGATCTTTCGAGATCAGTGCTAATGGAAAGGTGTTAACCTAATAAGGCCAGACTTGTAGTTAACATGTATTCATCAAATACCCGATGTGGATTGTGGTGATACTGTTACTTCAAAGTCTGTGCCGAAGTCCATACGGATAAAATTTGCCAACTGTTGTTTTCATGACTATGATATCTGGTATGCGTATGATTATAACATCTTTCTAAATTGGATTTAGAAGTGTACGTGTATATGACTCTACCAGAGGATTATCTTAGTCAGTGGGAGCAGCGGAAAGTGTGCAAAATTGCTTAAGCTTATTTGTAGACAAAAGCAGGCATAATGGAGGTGGATCATCTGCTTTTGATGCAACGATCAAAGTGTTCGACTTCATCAATATAAGAGATGAACCAGATATTTGTAAGAAAGCTGTAGGGAGTACTGTCAGATTCTGCATACTGATGTGGATAACATACTCTTGATAGGAAATGATATTCCTATACTACGATTCGGTCAAACGTTAGTAGTCACTTTAGTTTCTCTTTTTGTGGATTATACATATGTCAATGATTCTGGTGACTAGGTATATAGAGTTAGACCTGGTAAGGGTTTTGGGACTATCCCAATTCAGGTATAATGACACTATTCTAAAATGGTTTAGAATGGAGGACTCCTAGTGAAGTAATGTACCCGCAGGTAATGGGGTCACTCTCTCTAAATGATGTTTTTCAGGACTGATGAAGAGAGAGACTCGCATGAATGACAATCGACATGCTTCGGCAGTGAGGTCAATCATGCGATGTTAAATACCAGACCAGATATTGCTTTTACACTTGGTGTAGTAAGCAGACATTAATCCAATCCTGGAGAAACATAGGAAGAAGTGAAGAACATTTGAGATGTTCTAGGTGTATGGTAATTGTAGACTCTTTTGGGAGGCAATTACCGATTCCAGCTTCTGTAGACAAGGGTGACAGAGTATCTGTCGTGAGTTATTAGTTTACCCTCTTATGAAGAGCAGTGTATTGGAAGAGTTCCAATCGAGATATTGGGGTAGTCAAGGCGCTAGATGCTGATTATGATTCAGCAAAGAATACATCCTAAGTATTTGTTTGGATAAATACGTTCATTTGTGAACAAGGTCCCATCAGCTATCCAAACAATATTCTAGGGTAAGTATCGCTCATTTCGGGAACTAGTTGATCTCTGTGAAGTTGAGATTCAGAGAAATATAGTTAGAAACATATTAGCAGATCCACTCATTGAGGCTATTTCTCGAACACAGTTTGCGAAGCTGTTAGTACAGAAATTGGGTATGCAGTAGCACATAAGATGTGTGCATGCGATAGCGCAATTATTGGCCTTGAGTGCAAGTAGGAGTTTTTTCGATATTGGTGCCCTCAAGGCAATTATCGTAGTTGCGGGAATGCAATTACTGAATTCGAGGAGGGCCTATACCAAAAACAGTCTTACTCGAGACGATAGTGAGCTATCTGGGTTGTCTTTATCTGTCATATGAATGCGTGTTACTAGTTATCGCGTATCGCAAATACATGAGATAAAGCCCATAGGATCTTTTCTTGATTGTCAGAATTATGATAAGGATCATACTAGTGGGGCCTGGTAGTTTATAAGCACATGCTTAAATTTCCCTAGTCGTAGGAGTATAGAGACAGGGCATCGGTACTCCAGTCTAGACTAGTGTATACGTTTCATGACCCTGTACGGGGCAATGGCTGATCCCATAGGAATTGGTGTTTGATACTGATGATTGTATATATGTGCTCATTGGATGAGTTACACTGGACGGACTCGCTGAGAACTCCTAGTTGGTATTATACCAATGTCAGATAGTAGTTCTCTGGTGACATGAGTACAGGGTGGTCCCTAGAACTGAAATCGCCACAGTGTCACGTGTGTGTTCCCACTGTAGTTTGATTACTACCCTACCACCGCTCTACTGAGTCGTGCAAACATGTTTTAGTTGGGTACACTTCCGAAGCACATGAAGACAGTGAGCGGTCGAGGGAATTCGTCACTCCCGGTATTGGGAGTCGATATCGCATTGTGCAAGACACGACTATAAGCAGAAGTCCGTGGCCACCTGTCACGCCCCGCTTCCCAGTTTACGGCGAAGGAGACGCGACGAGGCCCGCTACGTATATACTCAGAAGTACATACGCTAAGCGTAACTAAGCAATATAAATACACAAGAGACAAGGGTATAAAAGAACATCAACTTTTATTAATAACATTCTTTGTACAATGCATGAAAAGGAAAATACAACTGAAATGAAAAGCGATGCCTAAACAGTGGCATAACATGAAAATGAAAAATACTGGAAAGAACAAGATACAATATCTAGAGATCGAGGTCTTCATGGAACCGCTACAAGTCTTCACTGGTGGGCTCGATCTCAGCTTGGTCCGACGCACCTGACGACATTCAAAGAAGAAGGAAATAGAATGTCGTCAGCGAACAGGTCGCTCTGTAAGTCCCAAAGATAATGGAGAAATAGACAGAGAGTAAAAGAGAGAGAGAGTAGCTTTTAATGTTGTATTGTATTGTCATATTATAGTAGTATGGTGCTAACGCTGTTGTTGTAGCTTGGTACAGAAGGATGCCAGTGTATACGAGGGGAGTCTCTATATGCCAGAGACTAAGGGCACGTATAGTACAAGGAACCGTTTATGCCACGGTACAACAGCAACTGAATATAGGTTAGGTGTCTTAATCTGACCACCTCATTCCACTTTTAACATCTTCCGTACCATTCTACCCCTTTAAACCCCGCGATGTCATATTTGTATTGTTATCTTGTAAACTTGTAATGATTGCTTGATTGACTTTGATTGACTTGATTGACTGATTGACTGATTTACTGATTGACTGACCGAAACCATGATATCAGGAAACGGTTATAACCGTAGAGTCATGTAAATGGAATACTGGAAATCATGTAAAAGGAATATCGATGGTTCGGTTCATTCAAACAGATTGTTAACTGGATCTGGAATTCATGTATTCATGTTGAGTTAGAATATAAAAGAATATAGATTGACTTGAAACATATTCAAGTTTTGTAGCTTGGTACAGAAGGCTGCCAGTCTATACGAGGGGAGTCTCTATATGCCAGAGACTAAGGGCACGTATAGTACAAGGAACCGTTTATGCCACGGTACAACAGCAACTGAATATAGGTTAGGTGTCTTAATCTGACCACCTCATTCCACTTTTAACATCTTCCGTACCAATCTATCCCTTTAAACCCCGTAGTGTTTTGATTGTATTGTTTGTCTTGTAAATTGTATTGATTGTATAATTGATTGACTGACTGACCGAAACCATGATATCAGGAAACGGTTGTAACCGTAGAGTCATGTAAATGGAATACTGAGAATCATGTAAAATGAATATATCCATGGTTCGGTTCAGCGTATAAATTGATAATTGTATTCATGGATTCATGTGTTCATTTTGAATTGGAATCTTGTAGATTATAGGTTGACTTGAATCATATTCAAGTCAAATTAATCAGACTCAAACCCGAGTCAGACAATCAGAATTATGAATCGTGGTCTTATAATTGTTAGGGTCCTTAGGGTGATTTATAAACTTGAGGGGGTTTTATGTAAAAATATTTTTGTATAGTTTTTAAAATATAACTCAAGTATTTAATTATCGTCTTTAAGTACATGCAACAATTTAATGATCAAGATAAATATGTATACATGTTCGAATAGCATGAAATGAGTCAAGTATATTATTCGAGTAACTACCATAAACAATGCTGTAAAGAAATATTATGTACGACTAATTAATCAAGTTGAACGAATGCGAAATATAAACAGAAATATGGCTCTAAATGTTTTGCATGCGTGAGTTCCAGTTTTACCTAAATATGACTACCGGTTTGAGAGATATATATGTTTTCGTATCGTCGCGCAAAACAGATCAGAATCTATTCGGCACCGTCACATATTTTTAAAACGCAGTTTGAGTTAATTTGTATCAGGTTTCAGCTTACGAAAATTATTAGAAAATTGTAGGTATTTAGATGTACTTATCGAAAACACCAAGATTCATACGATTTGGATTTATGAAGCTCTAGTTATGATCATTTTAAAATCAGCATTTAAAACAGAAATTCAGATTTCTGGACAGCAACTATATATTCTATTGCAAAGCCTATATCAGGTTGTTTCATGCATTCCTAAGTAATATAATATACAGAAAATTATAGTTCTATCAATGGTGCATCTACACATCTAAATTTTGTCACAAACGGACATCGGGTGTTCGAGTTATGTCCAATTTAAAAACAGTGTGCGAATCGGAACAGATTCTGTCCAGATCCGTCACTTAATATTGTAACGCAGTTTTCTTTATCTTAGATGAGTTTTCAGTAAAACTATAAAACTAAGAAAATCTAGATCATTCGATATAGATATCAAAAACACCTGAGTTTGCTCAATTTGGATACCGGTATACCAAGTTATATGTCCTAGAAGTTGACCGATAACTGCAGTATTCTGTTTTACGATCAGTGAATAAATACGATGTAATTCCTAAACCGTTATGCGGATCGATCTAAAATTTTTACAGCGTGTAAAAAATAATATATTCTATCATATGTAAATTTCCTGAAATTTTCAGAGTTAAAAATTAATTTATAAAAATTATTTTAAAACTAAAGGTATTGATGTGTATACTAAAATCGGCAGAAAGATTAACTCGTATTTTATGCAGGCTTCATCCTTTCTTTTAATAACCAAACCGATTCCATGAGATATCGTAGATATATTATGGATTGAAATCTATGTTCTCACAACTTGTAATAAACATTCATAATCATGAAGAAAGAATTAAAAATACTTTAATTTGAACAAGAGATAATAAGATATTATTAAACCATATAGAATCATATATATCTAAACTTATGTATATGTATATGTATATGTTTATGTGTATCTTCTCTTATGGATCATGATATGAAAAGAATAGGGGATTCACGATGCATGACAAGAGGAAAATAAGAGGTGGGGGGAAAGGAGAGAGAAGGGACTTACATACACAGGCCGGTATTGTCACCGGGCTTGTCTATCCGCCGATAGCCTCGCGTTACTAGCGAGACCTTCTTGAAGACTTCTTCATGTTATTCTTCTTGAACTTTAGGTGAAGAGGGAGAAGTGAGAGATAGAAAAATGTGAGGAATGAAAAGATAGAGGAAGACAATAAAGATGGTGTAATGGTGAATTATAATATATGCATTTAACATGAGAATTAAAAGAGAAATGAAAGGTCACCATTCATTTTGGAAATGAAAGGTCTCATTTGTAGGTTATGAGAAGAATAAAAAAATTGATAAAAATAATTGCAAGAATGAAGATTTGAACATGTGACTTATGGAATAACAATGCAATGACTTAACCAATGAGCTATAAGGTTGTTCATGCACATATTTAATTAGAATTAAATATATTATATTGCTTAAAAAGAAAATGGGCTTTTTAGATGGGCTGTAGAGAATGTGAATGAAAAGAAAGGAATTGGGCTTAAAGAATAAGTTTGGGTAAAAAGAAATGAGTTTTAGAAAATACTTAGATGAGAAAAATAGATCAAGGTATTAAATATAACTAATAACATTGAAATAAAAATATACCAAATGTACAAATACAGAATTTTATTAATACGAAGATATAGGAATTTTAGAGTCGTTACACCACCGCAGTAGGGATAAACTGGTAAGTGTTACCGGTTGTATCTCTTTGGTTATGAGTCTTCTATCAGCACGACTTATCGGGTTATTGGGGGTCTGACAGATTCCACTCCCCAGACTCGGTATGTGATACTTATTGATGAAGAGACCGGACTGTGCGGTGACTGTCACTTATAGACTTTGTTGGGTCCGGATGAGTTCGCTCGTCGACCTGCCTTTATCTTGTTCATACCTGGGTAGCCGTTACGTACAGCTAGTACCGCTGACAAGCTTGTGGGTTAACTCGAAAAGGGGTTGAATCTGAAAGTGTTTCAAATTCAATCGGATACGATCATGTATAACTTACTACCAGCGTATTGACAGGTCTTTAGAGTCCCGCAACGAAAGTGCCTGCCCGGGCAAAACGCGATGTGACGTACGTATAGGGATACGTACATGAGTTCGATAAAACATGTATATTGGATATACATGTTCAATCGGACAACTGTTATACTAGCCGGTTTCAAAGCCGGAATACCAAGTCAAGTGTTGACTTGATGACCGTATTAATGATACAGTTTCTAGTATTGTTTATATGATACACACTCTCTACAGTATATGATACTGAGAAGATATTGATGGCATTTCGTATATGTGATACATGATGTGTACGTGTATAGGATACATGTACTAATACTTATTTAATATATATATATATTTGATATATATTAATTCCCACCATTATGAATTATGTATAAATAAATAAATATATATATATATGTAAATGTATATATATCATTATATATATATTAATGTATATATATATTATTATATATTTAATATATTTTATTAAAATGGTGGGACCCACCCTCTCTCTTGTGTGTTGACACACATGAGAGAGAGTGGGAGAGAGGGTATGTGTCATGTATATACATGACATGGTTGAAAAAATTAGATGACACAATTGTTTCTTTTTTCAAGCCATCAAAAACATCTTCTTCATCCTCTCAACATGAGCTCAAGCTCTCTTAAAAATGGCAAGTGTTTCCATGGTGAGATTTTGCAAAAAGTAGAGAGTACCCATTGTTTGCATCGTCTTCCTCCACGCCTAGCAAGCCTCTGGAGGAAGTTACTCCAACTGCTGACGGAGTTAGAGCTCGGGCAGCTCACTTTCGACGCGGATCATCTACAGTGAGGCAGTCGGCGTGCAGACACATTTGGGAGCTCACGAAGTTTAGACGGGGTCTTCCGGGATCACCCGGACATGCTACAAAGGTTGTAGCACCTCTGAACTTTTCTTTATGCTCTTTACTTTTAGCTAGAAACTAGTGCTCGGACGATTTTGGTGTACGGTCGATCGTGCTCCAACGGAATTTTTGTTTTCCGTCCGTTCCCGCTTCCGCTGCGCGCTCGTCCTTATTATAGGGTAGGGACGAGCGTGCATGACCTTTTTTTCGTTCAGTACCTGGGTAGCCGTTACGTACAGTTAGTACCGTTGACGTGTTTGTGATTTGCGGATGTGATCCGATAACTCACTTCCAGTGTATTGTCGAGTTATTAGAGTCCCATTCAGAGGGATTGACCACTCGAGCGAAATAATGTAGTGCACGCATGGGGGATGCATGCGGGGGTCCAGTTAGACATTTGTCTTGAACTGGACGGATTATGATACTGGCTGGTTTATGATTAAATTGGGTCAATAAATTAATATTTAATTTAATGACATGATTAATTATATGATATTATATGATAAAACATGTAATTAATTTAGTATTATAATCTTTTCTCTCTCTTTTATTTAGTGTTCCATGTGATGAGAACAATATGTCATGTTTTATTTAAACATAACATATTTTTTTTCTAATTTAATTTTTTCTTTTTCTCTTTATTGCATGGCTATGGGTGAGGTGGAGTCATCTCTCATTTCTTATGACATGTGTTAGCATCAAAGGTGAAAGGGGTGTGGGTTATGTCGTGGATGTGGCATTATTCTTGCCATAACCTAATTGCTTCTCTTTCACGCTTGAAGAGAGAAAAAGAAAGAGTTGAGAAGAAAAAGAGAAAAGAGAGTAGAGAGAGTTAATTGCTTCTACATCATCTTCATCTTCTTCTTTAGTAAAGTGTGAGGTTGAAGAAGTTGTTCTTGTGCTCCATCTTTCGAAGTGGATCCATCTAGGACAACAAGGACTTCACCAAGCTCATCAGGATCTTCAAGAGGCCTAGAAGGAGTCCCTACAACATCAAAGGAACTCAAAAGGAGGTATTTAAATACCCGGAGGACTTGAACATCTCGGTATATACCTTATCATAGTAGTGTAGTTCTTTTGGTTTTCTTGTTTCAAGTTTAAATCTTTAGGTGTATTATGGGTGTAGTTTGTCATGTTAGCTAGAAAAAAATTTGTTTTACCGTTCCACCTCGTACCAAACTCCTAGCGGGATTCATGAAAAACAAAACTTTGTATCAGAGCCTAACTAGAGATTTAAACTTGGTTTTTGTGGCCTTTTGATTCATTAAAATCGGAAAAAGTTTCATCACAAAAACTGTTTTTTTTAAACTGTCAAAAACAGTAACTATTCCATGTTTTCCCCCACCCACGGGCTCATGATTCGAACTGAGGGCCCGATAATGAGTCGGATGCGACCTAAGGGATGTCCCAGAGAGGTTGAGGGTGGGGGACTACCATTCGAGGCCACAATTTTGCGGCCCCGAGTGGTGGCTTGGCCAAGAGCACCTTGCTGGTTGCTCTTGACCAGCCCCTACATATGGTCACACAATTGTGTGGCCATTTGTAAGGGTACTGGTAGACAAGTACTCATCCTAAGGGCTTTATCAATATGTAACATAGAGACAATCAGTGTAATGTTAAGATAAAGAGCAACCAGATAGTATACTATCATGTAGAGCAAGAAAGTCCTCCTTATATATGTCCAAGCATCCACTACAATATACATCGTATGTACAGTAATAGCCTCTAGGGCATACATATAACTAAAAAAGTTGTCAAATTTCTTTTAAACAAGTACAGAATATTATATGGGATATATCATGAACACCATGAAAATTTCAGGGGGTTTGCTCGGATTTTGGCCGAGGACAGCATGGTTGGGGCTGGCCACTTTGGTTTGTTTTTGCCTGAAATTTTCACTGTGTTCCAGTGACTGGGTTTTGGTGTTTCAGGTATTGTTTGTTTTTGCTAATTTTAACAAAATCCGTCTAATTTTCTAGCATGGCTCTGATACCACTGCAGGGTTTCCTAGCACGGCAGCAAGGTTTCGGGAGGCATCGTCCCGAAACCTTGCTTCCGTGCTAGGCAACCCTGCAGGTACCACCTAAAGATGTGTTGGATATGTTTTCCCTACAGGCCTGTATTATATAGGATACTAGGGATATGTATGTACATGACAATCTTGCTCAGTTGGATATAGTATATTATTTGAGCTGTCTTTGTTTTAATATGTGTATTTTTTTTCTCTTGTTGCTTTATATTGCTTACACATATTGATAAAGACTCGATACAATAGTATACTATTATAGTTTGACTTTATCTTAACATGTGCATATGTTATACTCGATATCATATATGTCGGATACATGTTGATAAAGCCCGTAGGATTTTGCTTAACTACTAGAGTTATGATGGCGATCATACTTGTGGGAGCTGGATAGTCCATAAGCACATCCTTAAAGGCCCCAAGTCGTAAGAATAACGAGATCGGGCAATGATATTCCAGATTAGACTTGTGTATACGTCTCTAGAGCTCGACAAGGGGCGGTGGTTGGTCCCACAGCCATTGGTGTGATTACCTAAGATTGTATACAGGTGCTCACTGGGGGTGAGTACACTTGACGGACTCACCGAGAACCTCTAGATGGTATTATACCTATCGTCAGATAGCAGTTCTCAGGTGACATGAGTATAGATTAGTCTTAGGACCTGATATCATCATTTGTCTCGTATGAGTTACTACTGTGCTTTGATCACTACCCTACCACGGCTCTACCGAATCGTGTAAACAGGTTTTGGTTGGGTACAGTCCCGAGCCACATGGAGGCAGTGAGTGATTATCTGGGATTCGTCTCTCTCGGTATTGGGAGTCGATATCGCACTGTGTCCGGTTGGCTAGAACGATAAGACCTTGGCCAAGGCAGTTGAGATTTATTGATGGTTAGATCAGTAGTTTCTCGGATTGGTCATGAGCCAAATCGACATGACTTATCGGGTCAGTAGGGGTTTGACGTTTATCATCCCCTGGACCCAGTATGTGATACTCTTAGACGAAGAGACTAGACTGTACGAGGATTGTCACGAATAGGCTCGATAGGGGTCCGGATGAGCTTGCTGTCGGCCTTCCTTTTCGACAGGTATCTGGGTAGCCGTTACGTACAGCTAGTGCCGCCGACGTATTTATGGTTAAACCCACTGCCAGCGTACTGTCAAGTCTTCAGAGTCCCACACAGAGGGTTTCTCTGGTTCAGGCGAAACAATGTGGTGGCCGTATGTTTATACGTGCAGGGTTCTCTGGTTCAGGTATTGATTTAATAATTTACGTATACGCATTTCATTATGTATCTTCTAGTGTTGTCCAGGTTTTCAATCGAGCAGGGTTCCGATCGAATGATAATACTAGTCGGTTTAGGATTAAGCCGGATTATTAAATCAGGTATTGATTTAATAATTTACGTATACATATTTCGATATGTATATTCTAGTGTTATCCAGGTTTTCGACCGGACGGTTGATAATACTAGTGGGCTTAGGATTAAGCCTATTTGTTAAATCAGATATTGATTTAATGCTAGTATTATATTAGTAGTATTAATCTATCTCGTGGGTATTCGTATTTTGGTAAGAATACGGGTATGTATATACGATAGAAAGTATTTTGTATTTATACAAAATACCTTCTAGAAGATGGCACCTCATCATGCATTTTTCTATTTTGTTGAAAATAGAAAATGAGGTGGAAAATGTTAGTGTTTATGCCCTAGAAGGCCATTACTGTATCATACTAGTTTGTATATTACTTAATGGAAGCTTGGGATATTCACATGTATATAACAGTCTTGCTAAACATGGTAGTATGCTACTTGGTTTTTTCTATCTTAATATGTGAGTGTACGTATTGATAGAGCTCTTAGGATCTTTCTTGTCTACCAGCGTTGTGATGGCAGTCACACTAGTGGGGGCTGGGTAGTCTACAAGCACATCCTTATTCAGGTCCCTGGTCGTTGGATTATCGAGACAGAGCATCGATACTCCAGAGTAGACTAGTGTGTACGCTTCTCATCCCAGTTGGGGAGATGGTCTGTCCCACAGCCGTCAGTACGTCGTACTGGAGATAGTATGCAGGTGCTCGTTAGGTTACGGGTACACCGGACAGGACTCACAGGGAACTGTTGGTTGGTTTTATACCAGTCGTCAGTGAACAGTTCCCAGGTGACATGAGTACAGCATAGTCCGCAGACTTGACACTGCTACTTCGCCTCGAGTGTGTCCCACTGTTCTTAGATTGCTACCCTACCACGGCTCAAAGGAGTCGTGCAAACAGGTAGCAGTTGGGTGCAGTCCCGAGCACTTGGAGGCAGTGGCGGTTAGACAGGATTCGTCTCTCCCGGTATTGGGAGTTGATATCGCGCTGTGTCAGAGAGCCATTACGCAAAGTCCCTGGCCAGGGCAAGCGAGATTTGCTGGTAGGTTCCAGTAGTTTCTCAGGGTGTAATGGGCTTCGCACCGACACGACTTATACCGCTATTAGGGGACTGACGCTTGCCGCCCCCCTAGGCCCGATATGCGATATTCAAAGACGAACGGACCTTACTGTATGGAGATTGTCACATTTGACTCAGTAGGAGTTCGGATGGGTTTCCTCATCGGCCTTCTTATCGACATCTACCTGGGGACCGTTACGTACAGCTAGTGCCGCTTGCGGTCTGTGGTTAAACCCACTGCCAGCGTAGTAGTCGAGTCTCTAGAGTCCCACACAGAGAGTTTCCTACTCCAGGCGAAACGATATAGAGGTCGTATGGTTTTACGACAAAGGGTTCGGACGCATACGTGTGTTTACGCACGTACGACTTTCGGACAGTTTTTACCAGTCGGCTTTGGTTTAAGCCAGTTACTGGTATCTGGTTATTGGATTTATACAGTCTAAAGTTTTTCCGTATTTTTGCGGATTGGAGGGGCGTTCTCGTAATTGTGCGAGAAGCTTCTAGAAGATGGTGACTAAGGAGGTTTAGGTGTCATATGCATTGAATGAGTTTAGTGAGTCATGAGAGTGATTCATCCATATCATTAATGCACAATAAATGATTAATGAGTCATGGTTATGAATCACCATTAGATATTTATGAAACTTGATTATTCATCATTTGTTTTTCTTTTATTGATGAATTTTAAAGTTTCATATATATTATGATAACTTACTATTCTCACTTCATAATATCATTCACATTCTCTCTCCTCAAGCTCACTCTCTTCAAACCCTAATCCTCACCTCTCATGTGTTGAGAACAAGGATTAGTTAGACTAAACAATCCATAACCCTCACTCTATCTCATCTATCTTCTTTGATTAGCAATCCAAGAAGGTTAGTTGCCTCAAGTTTAGAGGCTAAGCTTGGAGTTTTGCTCTCGGGTGGATCATCTACTACATCGAGAAGGCCGAGGAGGACGAGGAGATCGTAAAGCCGAAGGACTTGGTTCGATAGGTATAATCCCTAAGCATAGTAGTTTAGAACCACTATGTGTTTGGTTAGTTATCGTTTAGCTTCGATTCAAGCGGTTAGTCAATGTTTGTTCACTAAACAAGTTCGTTTTTGAAAATTCCGCCTCCCCACAAGTATTGGGGTGTTATACATCGACTTACAGTGGTATCAGAGCCTCGCTAAACAATAAATAACTTTTTTGCAAATTTGTATGAATTTCGAACGGAAAAAACGAAACCGAAAAAGCCCGAAAAATCATGTTTCTGTCGATTTATAAATGAAGTCCAAATTTTTTTCAGGGATGTTCAGAAAGCTTAAAATGACAGTAGTAGAACACACAAAAAATTTGGTCCCCTAATTCGTCTACGGCGCCGCGGAACCGTGGCGGCTAGCACAGATAGCGCCGCTCTTCCGCCGCCGAGTTGACGATTCAGGGAGCCATTTTTCTTGTGGTGGTTCTCTGTGATATTTGGGATTCTCTGGTATTTTTTAATTTTGCTCAGGTTTCAAGTTTACAGAGCAGTATTGGAGTAAGATTAAAAGTGTTTAATCGATCGAAATTATACAGTATTTGCTTGTTGGATTATATCTGTGATTGTATAATGTGTTCGTAAACCTCCCCTAACTGCTAGTATGTCAGTTGGCAGGGGGTTGCACATTTCTGAAATGGATTTTATCTGTTTGTGCATATGAACTGTGTTGGACTGTTGTGATGTATAGTCGGGGTTAAGTGATGGGGTATTATTTAATTCATTTGATGTAAATGTAATTTGTTGTAATATTATTTTGCGGGGCACATCCAGGTTGCGGTTGTAGCCACCGTTGTATTATTTCATTTTACTGTTTTTGCTCCTAGGACAGACCCAAGGTGGGATGCACAAACTGCCGGGCGGGTAGTTTGCCGCACCCGTAGGGGTCGTGGGTGGGGTATTGGCTATTCATCACAACTGTGTAATCCGTATTTTGTTGCAGGCTCAAAACAAACACGGATTGCTTGCAAATCCAATAAAGTTCATCTGTGATCTGGAATGCCTATTATTGCGTCTGACGAATGTACAATATCTATATATGATAGCTATTTAGACGTCACTTATGTTTTACACCCGCGCTAGCCCAGCTCCCGCTCTGTCGTTAGTTAAGTAACCTAACGGGTGATGACGGGACCCCGTGGCGAATGCGGATGGCATAAGAGGACGTTGTATTTTCGTTGTTTTCTGCAATGATAGGTTAATGATGGGACGCATTATCTATAATGCAAAGAAAAACAAACCAAAGTTTAAATCGTTGGAACAATTTAAAAGAAACCACTCGGTTAATTTTAAAACAGATATTTTTAAATGCGGAGACTTAACCACTCCTTTTAAAAGCTATCAGGTTCCTTCGGTTATATCAAGTTCACTACGTTCACGGTTTCGCCAAAACCATTCGTAGCCCTCCGTCATTTCATTTGGGTATTCAGTAGTATTCAAGTTATGCATTTTGGCCAAAGTCAAGGCATAGTGTTTGGTAGCTACTGGGTTTTCATTTGTTGCATAAGATAGATGAGTTGGTTTGGGACAGTCGTATTACCATTTGACCAAAGTCAGGGGTATATACGGATGGGTTCAAATTGACAAGATAATGACGGGTAGAACTTGACATGTGACTTATGACATTTTGACCAAAGCCAAGCTCATAAGAGCATGGGGCAAAAACTTATATCGGGAATTTCTAAAGAAACTGAAATTTGCAAAGAGATGCATACCATTTGGAGTTTGATGAATGTTGGTAGCACTCCTTCAACATTATCATACGATGATATTTGGATCCCGATCCTACTGTGAGTATATGCTACTTATCAGGATATTCGTCACTCAACGATCAATGCTATAAACTAAGTAGGTGTCCAGAAAAGTGTCAGCGGGGTTACGCCCCCAGAGAAAAGAGGTTATTTAATTAAGGAACTTTGCGAAAGCATTGGAAAACCTCCCTCGAAGTATCGACACTGGCCTGGCTGAACGGTTAAGCAAGTATTGTACGGTGAGAATAGTCTTGGCTAATTCTTCTTTTATGGTTTGAGGAAGGATTCGAGAAACAGTTGGAGCCATCCAGTTTAGATAAACTTAAAACCACTCTAAACTTGCAAGAGCATCATGCTAAAGAGTTTTCTTCTCTCTCTCCTAATTGCAGCGACCCTGAAAATGACTGGACTTAAGTTACTTTTAGAGAAAAATATACTGACAGGGCCAAACTATAAAGATTGGCTGCGGAATGTCAAAATGGCTTTGACCTATGACAAATTGGGGTACATCCTCACCGCCACGGCACCTGCAGTCCCTGGTCCCAAATCCAGCAATGCGGATAAGGAAATCCGCAAAACCTGGGATTTAGATTGCGCGAAAGCCAAGTGCATCGTGCTTGCCTCAATGAACAATGAACATCAGAGGAGGCACGAGGATATGACCCTAGATGGCATATTTCTCCATACAAAGGAACTTTATGGAGAGCAATCTCGTATAGCAAGATACGAGACCTCTAAGAACTTGTTTCGAGCGAGGTTGGCTGTCGGGTCATCAGTAGGAGAACATGTCCTAAAGATGATCGGCTTTATTGAAGAGCTCGCAGACCTTGGGACGACTTTGGATAATGAGCTATATACAGACCTCATTCTCCAGTCCCTTCCTCCCACCTACGCCCAGTTTATCCTGAACTTCAACCTTCAAGGAAAAGAAGTTGAACTTCCGGAACTCCTGAACATGTTAAGGAGTGCAGAGGGCACCTTGCAGAAGGCAAGGGAAACACCCGCTATGTTTGTTGGCGGTGCATCTTCTTCCGGGTCCAAGGCTAGGGCCAAAGGAAGGAAGAAGAAGGCCGCACCCAAACCTAGAGGAGGTGTAAGTAAGGTGGGAGGGAAGGGAAAGAAAAAGTTTGCGGTACCGGTAGTGGGCCAGGATGAGTGCTTCCATTGTCACAGGAAAAGGAACTGAGAAACCGTAGAGTGCTGAAGAAAGGTGATATGACCCTAAAGGTTGCTAACGGAGCTAGCGTGGGAGCTGCGTCCGTCGGGGATTATCACCTAGGATTGACGAGTGGACACATTTTGGTTTTACATAACTGTTATTTTGTACCAAGCTTAACGTGTAATATCATATCAGTTTCCTTGTTATCAAATAAAGGTTATGATTTCACGTTTGTAAGAGATGTTGTCAACATCCACCTTAATCATGGTTTGATTGGGTCCGGTACCCTAAATAACGGTATATATGTTTTAAACCAACTCCAAATTTTCAATGTCCAGAACACACTAAAAAGAAAGTCTCCAGATTTAAATAAAGCTTTCTTATGGCATTGTAGACTGGGTCACATCAATGAGAGAAGGTTGACTAAGTTGCATAGAGAAGGATATTTGGACTCGTTCGAATATCAAACTTATGACACTTGTCAATCTTGTCTCAAAGGAAAGATGACAAAGATTCCATTTACTGGACAAGGAGTAAGAGCGAGCGAGCTCTTAGGACTCATACACAGCGATGTATGCGGTTCGATGTCTACACATGCAAGAGGTGGTTTTTCCTATTTCATTACTTTCACGGATGATTACTCAAGATACGGATTCATTTATCTGATGAAACATAAATCCGAGGCTTTTGAGAAATTCCAAGAGTATAAGAATGAAGTAGAAAACCAAACCGGCAAAAGTATTAAGACACTAAGATCTGATCGAAGTGGAGAATACTTAAGTGCCGAGTTCCTAGGTTACCTAAAAGAGAAAGGAATTCTCTCTCAGCTTACTCCTCCATACACTCCACAGCACAACGGTGTATCGGAGAGACGGAATCGAACCCTATTAGATATGGTACGATCCATGATGAGTAATGCTAAATTACCGCGATCTTTCTGGGGTTATGCGCTAGAATCAGCGGCATATCTTTTGAACAGGGCTCCTACCAAGACTGTGCCTACCACTCCATATCAGATGTGGACTGGGAAGAAACCCCATCTTCAACATATGAAGATTTGGGGATGTCCAGCTTTTGTTAAAAAGCAGCATGTGGACAAGCTCGAGGCACGATCAGTAAAATGTATGTTTGTGGGATATCCAAAGAACTCCAAGGGATATTATTTCTATTACGCAGAGGAACAAAAGGTTTTTGTTTCTCGTAATGCCCATTTTCTGGAAAATCGGTTTTTAGAAAAGGAAATAAGTGGGAGCGAAATAGAACTGGAAGAAATTCCAGAACCACAAACTGCTACTGAAAGTTTGGTAGAACCAGGAGTTCAAGAAGAACAGGACATTCCCGCACCCCTCCGCAGGAGTAGTAGGCCGTTTCATCCGCCTGAGAGATACTACGGTTTTCTCATAGATGGGGATAGAGAGGATTGCATCATAGATGATGATGAACCTACTGACTTCCAGCAGGCCATCCAGAGCGGCGACTCGGTACGATGGCTAGATGCAATACGGACCGAAATGGAGTCCATGTACACCAACAAAGTATGGACTTTGGACTTTGCTCCAGATGGGGTAAAACCCATAGGATGCAAATGGATCTTCAAGAAAAAGATTGGTGTAGATGGACAGGTGGAAACCTATAAGGCTAGACTTGTTGCAAAGGGTTTTCGTCAAAGACCTGGTTTGGACTATGACGAAACTTTTTCTCCAGTGGCTATGCTCAAATCCATTTGGGTCCTTCTTGCTATTGCTGCCTTTCATGATTATGAAATCTGGCAGATGGACGTAAAGACGGCTTTTCTGAATGGAAATTTAGAAGAGAGCGTCTATATGGATCAGCCAGAGGGTTTCAATCAGAGTGGGAGCAGCGGGAAAGTATGCAAGCTGCTTAAGTCCATTTATGGACTAAAGCAGGCATCGCGGAGTTGGAACATCTGTTTTGATGAGACAGTCAAAGAATATGACTTTATCAAAAATCCAGATGAACCGTGCATATATAGTAAAGTTGTAGCCAGAAGTGTCGTATTCCTCGTCTTGTACGTGGATGGCATTCTATTGATAGGAAATGACATTCCTATGCTACAATCTGTCAAAGGATTCTTGTCACACAGGTTCTCCATGAAAGACCTGGGTGATGCCTCTTACATTCTGGGCATCCGGATCTATCGTGATAGATCCAAGAGGATGTTGGGACTTTCGCAGTCCAGGTATATCGACACTGTACTGAAAAGATTCAGTATGGAAGATTCTAAGCGCGGTAATCTACTGGCTTGTCACGGAATCACCCTCTCCAAAGAGATGTCTCCCAAGACTGATTTGGAAAGGGAACGCATGTCTATTATACCCTACGCTTCTGCGGTAGGCTCTACAATGTATGCGATGTTGTGCACCAGACCAGATGTAGCTTACGCACTGAGCGTGGTAAGCCGGTATCAGTCAGACCCAGGGGAGAAGCACTGGATAGCAGTAAAGAACATTCTCAAGTACCTGAGAAGGACTAAGGAGATGTTCTTGGTTTACGGCGGAAAAGACCTCAGGTTGGAGGCCTTTGCTGATTCCGGCTTCCAGAGTGATAAAGACAATTCCAAGTCCATGTCGGGTTATGTCTTTACCCTCAATGGAGGGGCGGTGTGCTGGAAGAGCTCCAAGCAGGACACCGTTGCTGACTCGACGATGGAAGCGGAGTATATAGCTGCTTGCGATGCCGCAAAAGAAGCAGTCTGGATGAAGAAGTTCCTAACAGAACTTCAGGTGGTTCCTACCATAGTTGATCCAATACCTCTGTATTGCGACAACAACGGAGCTACAGCTTTAGCGAAGGAACCAAGGTCCCATCAGAAATCCAGACACATCTTAAGGCGGTATCACCTGATCAGGGAGATCATTGATCGTCAGAAGATCGAGGTTCGGAGAGTTGCTTCTGAAGAGAACATTGCTGATCCATTCACGAAGGCCCTACCCTAGATTCAGTTCGAGAGGCTACTCGAGATCATTGGTCTACGATACGCCAGTACATGGCCCTAGTGCAAGTGGGAGATTGTTAGTGTTTATGCCCTAGAAGGCCATTACTGTATCATACTAGTTTGTATATTACTTAATGGAAGCTTGGGATATTCACATGTATATAACAGTCTTGCTAAATATGGTAGTATGCTACTTGGTTTTTCTATCTTAATATGTGAGTGTACGTATTGATAGAGCTCTTAGGATCTTGCTTGTCTACCAGCGTTGTGATGGCAGTCACACTAGTGGGGGCTGGGTAGTCTACAAGCACATCCTTATTCAGGTCCCTGGTCGTTGGATTATCGAGACAGAGCATCGATACTCCGGAGTAGACTAGTGTGTACGCTTCTCATCACAGTTGGGGAGATGGTCTGTCCCACAGCCGTCAGTACGTCGTACTGGAGATAGTATGCAGGTGCTCGTTAGGTTACGGGTACACCGGACAGGACTCACAGGGAACTGTTGGTTGGTTTTATACCAGTCGTCAGTGAACAGTTCCCAGGTGATATGAGTACAGCATAGTCCGCAGACTTGACACTGCTACTTCGCCTCGAGTGTGTCCCACTGTTCTTAGATTGCTATCCTACCACGGCTCAAAGGAGTCGTGCAAACAGGTAGCAGTTGGGTGCAGTCCCGAGCACTTGGAGGCAGTGGCGGTTAGACAGTATTCGTCTCTCCCGGTATTGGGAGTTGATATCGCGCTGTGTCAGAGAGCCATTACGCAAAGTCCCTGGCCAGGGCAAGCGAGATTTGCTGGTAGGTTCCAGTAGTTTCTCAGGGTGTAATGGGCTTCGCTCCGACACGACTTATACCGCTATTAGGGGACTGACGCTTGCCGCCCCCCTAGGCCCGATATGCGATAGTCAAAGACGAACGGACCGGACTGTATGGAGATTGTCACATTTGACTCAGTAGGAGTTCGGATGGGTTTCCTCATCGGCCTTCTTATCGACATCTACCTGGGGACCGTTACGTACAGCTAGTGCCGCTTACGGTCTGTGGTTAAACCCACTGCCAGCGTAGTAGTCGAGTCTCTAGAGTCCCACACAGAGAGTTTCCTACTCCAGGCGAAACGATATAGAGGTCGTATGGTTTTACGACAAAGGGTTCGGACGCATACGTGTGTTTACGCACGTACGACTTTCGGACAGTTTTTACCAGTCGGCTTTGGTTTAAGCCAGTTACTGGTATCCGGTTATTGGATTTATACAGTCTAAAGGTTTTCCGTATTTTTGCGGATTGGAGGGGCGTTCTCGTAATTGTGCGAGAAGCTTCTAGAAGATGGTGACTAAGGAGGTTTAGGTGTCATATGCATTGAATGAATTTAGTGAGTCATGAGAGTGATTCATCCATATCATTAATGCACAATAAATGATTAATGAGTCATGGTTATGAATCACCATTAGATATTTATGAAACTTGATTATTCATCATTTGTTTTTCTTTTATTGATGAATTTTAAAGTTTCATATATATTATGATAACTTACTATTCTCACTTCATAATATCATTCACATTCTCTCTCCTCAAGCTCACTCTCTTCAAACCCTAATCCTCACCTCTCATGTGTTGAGAACAAGGATTAGTTAGACTAAACAATCCATAACCCTCACTCTATCTCATCTATCTTCTTTGATTAGCAATCCAAGAAGGTTAGTTGCCTCAAGTTTAGAGGCTAAGCTTGGAGTTTTGCTCTCGGGTGGATCATCTACTACATCGAGAAGGCCGAGGAGGACGAGGAGATCGTAAAGCCGAAGGACTTGGTTCGATAGGTATAATCCCTAAGCATAGTAGTTTAGAACCACTATGTGTTTGGTTAGTTATCGTTTAGCTTCGATTCAAGCGGTTAGTTGATGTTTGTTCACTAAACAAGTTCGTTTTTGAAAATTCTGCCTCCCCACAAGTATTGGGGTGTTGTACATCGACTTACAAAAAATAATGAGATGACATGAAACATGGATGAAGCATGGCTTTGTATTTATTGCAAATACTATTGGAGTATGGTTTTGATTTTAAAAAGAAAAGAAAATGCTTTATGTAAGAAGACTTCTCTGTAGGGTTACTAGGCACTCTCACAAGGGTCTATAAGGTATCAATCATACCCGATTTAAAATTTAGACGTGCCGAACAACCCTAACCAAGATCTTTAAACTAGAGATTAGGCGAAACAAAGCATATTAAACACTTTAACATCTAAGAGTTTGGGATTACAACCTTTGTGGTCCGGTCTTTCACTTCTAAAGCTCCGTGTTGAGATCCCTTCGCCGCGATCATCGAGTTTCCGGACTCTAGAGAGGCTCCACGAAGAGAAAGATGCATGCTTGCTTCCGATCTTCGATAACAAAGATGATCTACCTTGAAGTTTCATTAACACAAGCTCTCACTTACTAAATGAAGTGAACACCCTAATCTAAATGGTTAGGATAGATTAGGATGATGAAGTAGGAATTTAGCTCTCATTTATTTTCTTTAACTCACTCATTTTCATCACAAAATCATAAGCTAGAAAGCTTTCATGGAAGAAAAAGAAGAATCAATTTACTTTGTGATGAATAATGAATTGTGGTGAGGTTAGAATTGCAACCATGGGTTAAGTATGATAACTTAACCCATGTAGAGACTTAACCATGGTCATGGGTTAGGTTAGGTTAATAAATATCATAACAAATATCTTTACAAATATCTTTAGCAAGAAACAAAAGAAAAACCTTCTAGAAAATATTAACCCAAATCAAACCTTAATCATGTTTAATCTCTACTAATAACATTGCATTAATAACCCTAACATGTTACAATATTATATATCACATATACAATATTTATTGTAAAAAAATAAAATAATACAATTAACATATATCGCATATATGTCAATGTATTACCCGAGTGAGAAAAAGAATCTTTTAGTGAGCTTATATCAGTTAATGTAATTTAATATATCAAATATATAATTATACATTAAATTATCGAATCAACACTTGATCCGATAATCCGGCTATTTCATAAATAACCGACTAATATAATCTGTATCAGTTCATCGAATCAATACTTGATCCGATGACCCGGCTATATCACATATACCCGGCCGATATCTCATATCGTGAGAATCTAACACGGTATCACATACACGTATTGTTCTCGGTCTCGCATATATCACATATGTGCTCCTACTCCGTTTTGCCTGAGCCAAGAAACCTCTGTGTAGGACTCTAAAGAATCGTCAATACACCGGCAGTAAGTGATGATCATATCAAACACCTACAAGCTGCAAGCAGTCAGCTAAACGTAACATCCACCCAGGTATTGAGCGATCAGAAGATCAACAAGCAAGCCTGTACATTCTCCTGCGAATCCAATCAGTAACACTCCTATACAGTCCGGTTTCTTCGTCTGATATGTCGCAATCTCGCCTAGGGGTAGAAAACGTCAGACCCCAGTAACTTGATAAGTCGTGTCGATATGAGGTCTATAACAGTTCGAGAAACTACTGATAACACTTACCAGTAAATCTCAGCAACCCTGGCCAGGGATTTCCAGTTATATCCAATCGAACACAGCACAACATCAACTCCCTATACCGGGAGAGACGAATCCCCTCCTATCGCTCATTGCCTCCATGTGATTCGGGACTGTACCCAAAAGCCACCTTTTTGCACGCCCTCTTAGACGTGGTATGATGGAAATCAAAGCACAGTGGGAATCACACAAGACTCTATGACGATCTCGGGTCTACAGTCTAACCTGTACCAGTGTCACCAGAGAACTGCCATCTGACGTGAGGTATAATACCATCTGGGAGTTCTCGGCGAGTCCGTCCAGTGTACCCAGTCTCCACTAAGCACCCGTATACCCTCTCTGATGTCAAACACCAATGGATATGGGATCATCCATCACCCATCATATGGGTCAAGAAGCGCATACGCTAGTCTACTCTGGAGTATCGATGCCCTGTCTCGGTACTCCCACGACTAGGAATATTTGAAGGATGTACTTGGCAACTACACTGTCCCCACTACTATGATCCGCATCATAGTCCTGGTAGTCAAGTACTCATCCTAAGGGCTTTATCAACATGTAACATAGAGACAATCAGAGTACATGTTAAGATAAAGTGTAACCAGATAGCATACTATCATGCCGAGCAAGAAAGTCCTCCCTATATATGTCCAAGCATCCACTACAATATACATTGTATGTACAGTAATGGCCTATAGGGCATACATATAACTAACATTCTCATCTTTGATGAAGTGATTCTTCATTTGCTCTCTTCTCTTCATCCTCTTGAGTTCATTCTCTTGTGCAAATCCTTATCATTCTCATGTGTTGAGAATCAAAAGATTTGAGATAGAAAACTACTAATAAACACTCACTACATCATTTTAGCAACCTAGATTATCAATCTAGTTTGCTGCATTGCTTCATTAGTGAGGCTTAGCTTGGACTATAAACTCTCGGGTGGATCATCTAGGATCAAGAAGGCCATTAAGCAAGCTTGATCTAGGAGACCACGAGGAGCTTTAGAAGGGGAGTGAAGACCCGAAAGACACGGACTTTAGATATAAAACCTTCTCTCATAGTAGATAGATCTCTTGTAGCTACTTGTTTAGGGTTATGGTTTGATCACTTGGGTTAAGTTGGTTGTGCTTGCTTAAAAATTTAATTTTTGTGCATTTCGCCTCTTTACTTCGATGTAGAGTGAGCGCAACTCACCAACATGGTATCAAAGCCACTCCATAAAGCTTAACTAGACTAGTTTGTACTAATTTAGAGTTTCGATTGTCAGAATTTTCCGAATCACATTTCCAAATCACTGGTTGTTGTTCGAATTTTAAAGTTGTTCAAAAAAAATTTCAAGTTGAATTAAAATTATGTGCAGGCAAAATTAGAGCTAAGAAAAAAATTTGGGCACCTAAACCTAAAATTCGACCGCAGAACAGAAGCCAAATGCGCAATTTGGCCGCGGAACCACGGTCCAATTTTGGCTAAAGTGTCTCAAAGTTTTTCTGGGGATCTAATACATGGAAATATGATTTTTGGAATATTTGGTTTTGGTTCAGATGTGTTTGTGTACTGGTTTGTACTTGGGGCCAATACGGAAAGTTTTAATCGATCGAAATTTTAAATTCTTGGTTTTTAGTGCATTTGTTTCTGCTACCGTGAATATCATAGCGCGGTATAATCCGACTGGTTGTTATATGTACAATCAGATTGTTTTACAAACATGATATTCGCGTTGTTGTTCTGTATTGTACTGATGTTATGGATGGATTATTACGGTGGATAGCTTATAGTGCAATGGTTGTTGTGTAGGGTTCCTAGGCACTCTTACAAGGTCTATAAGGCATCAACCATGCCCGATTTAAAATTTAGACGTGCCGAACAACCCAAAGCCGGGATCATTGCTAGATTATTAGGGTTAAACATGCAAGTAAACATCTTTACAACTAAGAGAGAGGGATTACAACCTTTGTAGTCCACTCCTTCGCTTCATAAACTCCGAGTAGAAGTCCTTTCGCCGCGATCCATGATCTCCCGGACTCAAGAGAAGCTCCACAACCCGAATGATCCATGCTTGCTTGTAGTCTTCCTTTTCAAAGATGATTTACCTTGAAGTTTTTTTAACTCAAGCTCTCACTTACTAATGAGGTGAACACCCTAATCTAATTGGTTAGATTAGATGGGGATGATGAAGTAGGATTTATGCTCTCTTTTATTATCAAATTCTCACACTAAATCATCACAAAATAAAACCTACAAAGCTTTTGTGAGCTCAAGGAAGAAGAAGAAGAATGAATATCCTTTTGTGATGAATAATGAAAACGATATATGATTACAAATGCAACCATGGTAAAAGATGACAAGGCTAACCAATGTAGAGACTTAACTAGGGTTAAGGGTGTGGTTTGGGTCAAAGAAATATCTAGCAAAATATCAACAATAATATCTTTGCTAGAAACAAAGTAAAACCTTCTAGAAGCATCATGAAAGAGCTAACCCAAATCAAACCCTAACCATATTTAATCTCCACTAATCATATTGCATTAGTAATTATAATATGTTATGATATTATATATCACATATATAATATATTTTTGTAACAAAAGAAAATAATACAATTAACATATATCGCATATATATCAATGTATTATCCAGTGAGAAAATGAAATAATAAAGTGAGCCAATATTAGATAATGTAATGCAATATATCATATATATTATTATACATTAAATTATCGAATCAACACTTAATCCGACAATCCGGCTATATCGAATATAACCGACTAATATATTATGTACCGATTCATCGAATCAACACTTGATCCGATGATCCGGCTCAAATCAAAATATCGCGACAATATAATGCGGTATCTCATATCGTATTATTCTCGGCCATGCACATATCACATATGTGCTCCTACTCCGTTTTGCCTGAGTCAAGAAACTTCTGTGTAGGACTCTAAAGAATCGTCAATACGCCGGCAGTACGTGATGATCATATCAAACACCCACAAGCTGCAAGCGGTCAGCTAAACGTAACAGCCACCCAGGTATTGAGCGATCAGAAGATCAACAAGCAAGCCTGTACATTCTCCTGTGAATCCAATCAGTAACACTCCCGTACAGTCCGGTCTCTTCGTCTGATAAGTCGCATATCTAGTCTAGGGGTGGTATACGTCAGACCCCAATAACTGATAAGTCGTGTCGATATGAGGCTAATAACAGGTCGAGAAACTACCGATAACACTTACCAGTAGTACTCTATATCAGCCCTGGCTAGGGACTTCCAGTTATAGCCAATTGAACACAGCACAACATCAACTCCCTATACCGGGAGAGACAAATTCCCTCCTATCGCTCATTGCCTCCATGTGATTCGGGACTGTACTCAAAAGCCACCATTTTGCATGCCCACTTGGACGTGGTAAGGTGGAAATAAAAGCACAGTGGGAATCACACAAGACTCTATGACGATCTTGGGTCTACAGACTACCCTGTACCAGTGTTACCAGAGAACTGCCATCTGACGTGAGGTATAATACCATCTGGGAGTTCTCGGCGAGTCCGTCCAGTGTACCCAGTCTCCACTGAGCACCCGTACACCATCTTTGACGTCAAACACCGATGGATATGGGATCATCCATCGCCCATCATATGGGTCAAGATGCGTATACGCTAGTCTACTTTGATGTATCAATGTCCTGTCTCGATATACCCTCGACTAGGAACAGTTATAGAATGTACTCATCGACTACCGTGGCCCCACTAGTATGATCTCATCATAGTCCTAGTAGTCGAGTACAGATCCTAAGGGCTTTATCAATATGTGAGAGTAAGACAGTAAACTAATATTAGTCAACTTGTTAATATAAAGATAAACCAAATAGCATACTATCATGACGAGCAAGAAAGTCCTCTCTATATATATCCAAGAATCCATTATAATATACATCATATGTACAACAATGGCCTCTACGGTATATACATAACTAATAATCTCCCACTTGCACTAAGGTCAGCTGTTGTAGTATCTCATACCTAGCATCCCGAATAATCTCTCAAACTGTATCTGGGGTATGGCCTTCGTGAATGGATCCGCAGTGTTGTCCTTGGTATCAACTCTCCTGAACTCGA
Organism: Agapanthus africanus; assembly: GCA_030015575.1. Taxonomy (NCBI): domain Eukaryota; kingdom Viridiplantae; phylum Streptophyta; class Magnoliopsida; order Asparagales; family Amaryllidaceae; genus Agapanthus; species Agapanthus africanus. The sequence goes on along the minus strand of CM057350.1, from coordinate 327,984,108 downwards.
TCTCCCGGCGATCAACTATCTCCCTGATCAGGTGATATCGCCTCAGAATATGCCTGGATTTCTGATGGGACCTGGGTTCCTTGGCCAAAGCCACAGCTCCATTGTTATCGCAATATAAAGGTATTGGATGCTCAATGGACGGAACCACACCAAGTTCAGTAATCAACTTCTTTATCCATACAGCCTCTTTGGCAGCATCGTTGGCAGCGATGTATTCAGCCTCCATCGTCGAGTCTGCAACGGTATCCTGTTTGGAACTCTTCCAACACACCGCCCCTCCATTGAGGGTAAAGACAAATCCCGAGTGCGACTTAGAGTCGTCCTTATCACTTTGAAAGCTCGAATCGGTAAAGGACTCCACCTGGAGTTCTCTGTTACCATACACCAAGAACATCTCTTTAGTCCTTCGCAAGTACTTGAGAATGTTCTTCACAGCTATCCAGTGACTCTCTCCCGGATCTGCTTGATACCTATTCACTACACTTAGTGAGTATGCTACATCGGGTCTGGTACATAGCATCGCATACATGATAGAGCCTACTGCCGAAGCATAGGGTATCCCTTGCATGCGAGCTCTCTCCAAATCAGTCTTGGGAGACATCTCTTTGGAGAGAGTGAGTCCAGAGATCGTGGGTAGGTTCCCACGCTTGGATTGTTCCATACTAAACTTCTTTAGTATGGTGTCAATGTACCTGGATTGGGACAATCCCAGTATCCGTTTAGATCTATCTCTATAGATCATTATTCCCAGTATGCAGGAGGCATCACCTAGATCTTTCATTGAGAATCTTTGTGATAAGAAGAGCTTGACCGATTGCAGCATAGGAACATCATTTCCTATCAAGAGTATGTCATCGACGTACAATACGAGGAAGACAACCTTACTCTCTGCAACCTTCTTATATATACAAGGTTCATCTACAAGTCAAACTCTTTGACTACAGCATCAAAGCAGATGTTTCAACTCCGCGATGCTTGCTTTAATCCATAGATGGATTTAAGCAGCTTGCACACCTTTCCGCTGCTCCCACTATCTACGAAGCCCTCTGGCTGAGTCATGTACATGCTCTCTTCTAAATCACCATTTAGAAAGGCGGTCTTAACATCCATCTGCCAGATTTCGTAATCATGGTATGCAGCAATGGCAAGTAGGATTCGGATGGACTTAAGCATAGCCGCTGGAGAAAAGGTTTCGTCATAATCCACACATGGTCGTTGACGAAAACTCTTTGCAACAAGTCTAGTTTTGAAAGTCTCAACTTTTCCATCTACGCCAATTTTCTTTTTAAAGATCCATTTGCTCCCAATGGGTTTTACCCCTTCAGGAGCAACTTCCAAAGTCCATACTTTGTTGGTGTACATGGATTCCATCTCAGATCGCATTGCATCCAGCCATTTCACAAAGTCACCACTCGTGATGGCTTGCTCGAAACTAGTCGGGTCATCATCTTCCATGATGCAATCCTCGCTTCCACCATCAATGAGAAAACCGTAGTATCTCTCAAGTGGATGAGAAACCCTACTAGATCGGCGGAGACGCTGGGGTTCATCGGGAACTACTGAATCCTCTGGTTCTACCAAGTCTTCTGTTACAGTTTGTGTTGCTGGAACCTCTTCCAGTTCTACCTCAATGCCACTGATTTGTTTCATAAGAAAACCTTTGTCTAAGAAAGTGGCATGTCGAGAAACAAACACTTTTTGTTCCTCGGGGTGGTAGAAGATATACCCTTGTGAATTTTTGGGATATGCTACAACTTGCATAAGACAAACCTTGCCTCGAGTTTGTCCGGATTTTGTCTTTTGACATAGGCCGGACAACCCCATATTTTAACATACTTAAGAGATGGTCTCTTCCCTTTCCATATCTCATATGGAGTGGTAGGCACTGATTTGGTAGGAACCATATTCAATAGGTGTATGGCTTCCTCAAGAACATACCCCCAGAAGGAAATAGGTAACTCAGCTGTACTCATCATAGAGCGCACCATATCTAATAGGGTGTGATTCCTCCGCTCCGATACACCGTTGTGCTGTGGTGTATAAGGAGGAGTAAGTTGAGAGAGAATCCCATTCTCTTTTAGATAATCTAGGAACCCATTGCTCAAGTATTCTCCTCCTCGATCAGATCGAAGGATCTTAATACGTTTGCTCGTTTGGTTCTCCACTTCGTTCTTATATTCTTTGAATTTCTCAAAAGCTTCAGACTTGTGTTTCATCAGGAACACATGTCCGTATCTAGAGAGAACGTCAGTAAATGTAATGAAGTAGGAAGAACCGTTCCTGGCATGTGTAGACATGGGTCCACATACATCACTATGTATCAGCCCTAAGAGTTCCTCAACTCTTGCTCCGTGTCCACTAAACGGAGTTTTGGTCATTTTACCTTTGAGACATGAATGGCAAGTATCATAAGATGATAATTCGAACGTATTCAAATATCCATCCTTATGTAACTTAGCTAGCCGTGTCGCATTGATATGACCAAGTCTACAATGCCATAAGAAGGATTCGTTCATTTCTGAACTTTTCCTCTTGTGTGTGTTTTGTATATTAAGGACTGTATTTTGATTGAGAACGTATATGCCATTATGTAACGAGCCTGATCCAATCAACTTTTGATTCAGGAATATGTTCATAACATTATCCTGTATTACAAAATTATACCGTTCTTTAATTAATAAAGAAACTAATATAATGTTGCACATCATGTTCGGTATATAATAGCACTCATTAAGAATCAATGTATTACTACTTGGTAATACTAGGTGATATTCGCCAACTGCTTTGGCTGCAATATTTGTACCATTCCCTACTTGTACAGAATGATCACCTTTTCCCAGTTCTCTACCTTTACGTAGCCCACGTAACAATTTACATATGTGGGATCCCGATCCGGTATCTAATACCTAGGACGTAGGGTGAACTGAGAAACAGTTCTCAATAACTAACACACCCGAAGAAGATGCATCAACATGCTTGTTCTTTGTTTGGGCGGCGTGAGAATCCAGATATTATCCTATTCCCTGCTCAGTCTTATAATAGTTATAAGAAAGAACGGGACCAACGTTTCCTTGCTCAGTATAATAAGCGGCTTCAGTCAATACATCCATTTTATTATCTTGATTAAGTCCTGACATGGTCGCTACTTGGAGAGAGAGAGAAGGAAACACTTTAGCGTATGCTCTTGCAAGATTAGATTGGTTATTATCTTATCTAATTAGGATGTCTCCAACCGTTTTTATCAAATCTTCTTTCAAACCCTAAAAGGTAAGATTAGCCGGGATTAATTACACCCTACAATTTCGTCAATCATTCAGCCAGATCAGTGTTGGTACTTTGAGGGAGGTTCCCCGTGCTTTCGCAAGGACCTAATTAATATAAACCTCGTTTTCCCATAGGCATAACCCCGTTAACACCTTTCTAGACACCTACTTGATCGGCTAATTGTCCGGTGTAAAATTCTCCCAGGAGTAACTCTTATCCTGGTGGGTATCAGGATCCATCTATCTCATAGAAGGTATGCAATCTCATTGTAAATTTCAACACTTGAAATTCCCGATAATGCTTTTGCCCCTAACGTGCTATGACCTTGACGAATGCCAAACAACCCATAGTCCGCTAGTCAAGTTCAAACCGTACATTTCTTAATTGAATTAAACCCACCCGCACGACCCTTGATGAATGCCAAACAATGCTGTACGAATACCTTAATCCAATCGCATCATATGCTGTAGATAAGTAGTAAATAGCTACCGTACACTACGCCTTGACGAATGCCAAACTACCGTAGCACGAATACTAAGTAATATCTATCTGAAATGTCGGAGGGCTACGCAGGTTTTTCAAAAAACCATGAGCGTAATGAACTTGATATTGTCGTAGAATCAAGTGATTTTTGAAAAGGAGTGTTTTTGAGGCTTTCACCAGTTTTGCTAAAGAGGTCACTCCCGATGAAAGGATCTCGGCTCTTTCCCCATCGAATAAGGTGCAGGGTATATCATATATACCGCTGTGCAAAGCAAGAACTATATAAGCTGTCAAAAAACTAAACCGTGAGTTTGTAGCATCTGTTAGTTTCGTTAAAGAGGTCACTCCCGGTGATGGGATCTCGGCTCTTTCCTCATCGAATAAGGTGCAAGGTATATCATATATACCGCTGTGCAAAGCAAAACTGTAGCTACCTTTTTTATAAAGTTTTGATTCTACAATATCTTTTAAGTTTCTTTTCTTTTATTAATCTCATTAATAAAAATCTCATCAATTAATGCTTCCTAAGCATCACAGAAGAAACGAAAGCAGTAATATTTATATATCAACATATATATATAGGATAAGCATTCATCTCAGGCAGTAATATGATCTCATCACAGAACATTGCAGCAGAAGATAACATATGAAATATTGGATATACTAGGACGTCCGTGTTTTATATCGAGCCTGTATAAAACACGGATTCCACGGTCGCGATGAATAGCCAAACCCACATCCCTAGACCCCTACGAAAGCGGCAAGTAACACTGCCAATTCTAGGGTTAGGAGACCCGGTCTCGACTCCTCGAGATGGCCTCCCACTGTACCCTAGAACCCGGTTACTTATGCTTCCCTCCTTGGGTCTACCTAATGCGGAAAAGTAAACAATATACAATGGTGACATCAACCTCATCCCGGAAGTGCCCCAATAAAAGAATATTACATACAAATGAATTTTACATGAATGAAAATAAAAACCCTCATCTCACATAAAACCCCGGCTATTCAGAACACGACGATCCAATATAACATATCACAGCAACACATAATATCTCATATCATCAACGTAAGCAAATATGCGTATCCCGATTGTCGTTGATGTATAGCAACGAAGTCGGCGATACCCCACATACTAGGCTTACGGTCACAGAAAAAAAAGTGTAAAACTACAACATTTGGAATCCACAATCACTTTAGACATCGTAAATCCAAAATATCACATACTTCGCATTTCATGCCTAACTATATGAATTCCACATATTGTATCACATTCCAGATAAGTAGACAATATTAAACTTTCCGATCAAATAATCAAATACCCAAGATTTCCTAAATAGCTCAACACTTGAGCGGAGTTCCAAAAATCCCAGAATATGTCACAGTAGCAATGGTCCAGCCGTAGAAGGGTCAATCCAACGCCTCACATGTGGCAACGCTTTACTGCCCCAAACCCTAAGGTTTAGAAGCGGTTCAGACGGTCACATAATCGAGTTAAGGTTTGTGTTCTTCTAGAGGGTCCACCGCGTTACTTGCACGTTTTTACAAAAGATTTAAACTCAAGAAAAATTCAACACTTGAAAGTTTTTTGTGCCGGGAAAAAGTGAGTTAATGATATCCGTTCGAACATTTTAACAGTTTCTAAAATATCCGGAAAACAGAACGAAGTTAAACTTTCCGATCGAATCAACGAGTACCAAAAGATCTCCAGAAAACTCAACACTTGAGTAAGATTAAAAATACCAAGAAGCATGTACAAATACCTATGGATATACCCTTCAAATACGTGTCCCCAATTCCCACTTATGTCCGCGGAACCGCCGCGACAAGCATGTTCTTGCCGCGGTTCCGCGGCTCATTGAGAGAGTTGGGGGCTCGTATTTCATGGTTATCCTTAGACTTCCCTGCTGATATTTTTGAGTATTTTTAATGCAGAAAAAACCAACTTTTTAGAAAATTTCCAGAGAGGGGGTCTAGTTCGATGTTTCGGGGTTCGATCGGACTTTTAACTTCCTATGCACGTCGCTTAATGCTCTAGTTAGGCTCTGATACCACTGTAGGGTTCCTAGGCACTCTTACAAGGGTCTATAAGGCTTCAACCATACCCGATTTAAAATTTAGACGTGCCGAACAATCCAAAGCCGGGATCTTTGCTAGATTATTAGGGTTAAATATGCAAGTAAACATCTTTACAACTAAGAGAGAGAGATTACAACCTTTGTAGTTCGCTCCTTCGCTTCATAAGCTCCGAGTAAAAGTCCCTTCGCCGCGATCCATGATCTCTCGGACTCAAGAGAAGCTCCACAACCCGAAAGATCCATGCTTGCTTGTAGTCTTCCTTTTCAAAGATGATCTACCTTGAAGTTTCTTTAACTCAAGCTCTCACTCACTAATGAGGTGAACACCCTAATCTAATTGGCTAGATTAGATGAGGATGATGAAGTAGGATTTATGCTCTCTTTTATTATCAAATTCTTACACTAAATCATCACAAAATAAAACCTAGAAAGCTTTTGTGAGCTCAAGGAAGAAGAAGAAGAATGAATATCCTTTTGTGATGAATAATGAAAATGATATATGATTACAAATGCAACCATGGTCAAAGATGACAAGGCTAACCAATGTAGAGACTTAACTAGGGTTAAGGGTGTGGTTTGGGTCGAAGAAATATCTATCAAAATATCAACCATAATATCTTTCCTAGAAACAAAGGAAAACCTTCTAGAAGCATCATGAAAGAGCTAACCCAAATCAAATCCTAACCATGTTTAATCTCCACTAATCATGTTGCATTAGTAATTATAATATGTTACAATATTATATATCACATATATAATATATTTTTGTAACAAAAGAAAATAATACAATTAACATATATCGCATATATATCAAAGTATTATCCGGTGAGAAAATGAAATAATAAAGCTAGCCAATATTAGATAATGAAATGCAATATATCATATATATTATTATACATTAAATTATCGAATCAATACTTGATCCGACAATCCGGCTATATCGAATATAACCGACTAATATATTATGCACCGATTCATCGAATCAACACTTGATCCGATGATCCGGCTCATATCAAAATATCGCGAGAATATAATATGGTATCTCATATCGTATTATCCTCGGCCATGCATATATCACATATGTGCTCCTACTCCGTTTTGCTTGAGTCAAGTAACCTCTGTGTAGGACTCTAAAGAATCGTCAATACGCCGGCAGTAGGTGATGATCATATCAAACACCCACAAGCTGCAAGCGGTCAGCTAAACGTAACAGCCACCCAGGTATTGAGCGATCAGAAGATCAACAAGCAAGCCTGTACATTCTCCTGTGAATCCAATCAGTAACACTCCCGTATAGTCCGGTCTCTTCGTCTGATATGTCGCATATCTAGACTAGGGGTGGTATATGTCAGACCCCAGTAACTGATAAGTCGTGTCGATATGAGGCTAATAACAGGTCGAGAAACTACTGATAACACTTACCAGTAGTACTCTATATCAGCCCTGGCCAGGGACTTCCAGTTATAGCCAATCGAACACAGCACAACATCAACTCCCTATACCGGGAGAGACGAATCCCCTCCTATCGCTCATTGCCTCCATGTGATTCAGGACTGTACCCAAAAGCCACCATTTTGCACGCCCTCTTGGACATGGTAAGGTGGAAATCAAAGCACAGTGGGAATCACACAAGACTCTATGACGATCTTAGGTCTACAGACTACCCTGTACCAGTGTCACAAGAGAACTGCCATCTGACGTGAGGTATAATACCATCTTGGAGTTCTCGGCGAGTCCGTCCAGTATACCCAGTCTTCACTGAGCATCCGTACACCATCCTTGATGTCAAACACCGATGGATATGAGATCATCCATCGCCCATCACATGGGTCAAGATGCGTATACGCTAGTCTACTCTGGTGTATCGATGCCCTGTCTCGATATACCCTCGACTAGGAACAGTTATAGGATGTACTCATCGACTACCATGGCCCCACTAGTATGATCTCATCATAGTCCCAGTAGTCGAGTACAGATCCTATGGGCTTTATCATCATGTCAGAGTAAGACAGTAAACTAATATAAGTCAACATGTTAAAATAAAGAGAAACCAAATAGCATACTATCATGACGAGCAAGAAAGTCCTCTATATATATATCCAAGCATCCATTATAATATACATCATATGTACAACAACGGCCTCTAGGGTATATACATAACTAACAATCTTCCACTTGCACCGAGGCCAGCTGTTGTAGTATCTCATACCTAGTATCCCGAATAATCTCTCAAACTGTATCTGGGGTATGGCCTTCGTGAGTGGATCCGCAATGTTGTCCTTCGTATCAACTCTCCTGACCTCGATCTCCCGGCGATCAACTATCTCCCTGATCAGGTGATATCGCCTCAGAATATGCCTGGACTTCTGATGGGACCTGGATTCCTTGCCCAAAACCACAGCTCCATTGTTATCGCAATATAAAGGTATTAGATGCTCAATGGATGGAACCACACCAAGTTCAGTAATGAACTTCTTTATCCAGACAGCCTCTTTGGCAGCATCGTTGGCAGCGATGTATTCAGCCTCCATCGTCGAGTCTGCAACGGTATCCTGTTTGGAACTCTTCCAACACACCGCCCCTCCATTGAGGGTAAAGACAAATCCCGAGTGCGACTTAGAGTTGTCCTTATCACTTTGGAAGCTCGAATCGGTAAAGGACTCCACCTGGAGTTCTCCGTTACCATACACCAAGAACATCTCTTTAGTCCTTCGCAAGTACTTGAGAATGTTCTTCACAGTTATCCAGTGACTCTCTCCCGGATCTGCTTGATACCTACTCACTACACTTAGTGAGTATACTACATCGGGTCTGGTACATAGCATCGCATACATGATAGAGCCTACTGCCGAAGCATAGGGTATCCCTTGCATGCGAGCTCTCACCAAATCAGTCTTGGGAGACATCTCTTTGGAGAGAGTGAGTCCAGAGAACGTGGGTAGGTTCCCACGCTTGGATTGTTCCATACTAAACCTCTTTAGTATGGTGTCAATGTACCTGGATTGGAACAATCCCAGTCTCCATTTAGATCTATCTCTATAGATCATTATTCCCAGTATGCAGGAGGCATTACCTAGATATTTCATTGAGAATCTTTGTGATAAGAAGAGCTTGACCGATTGCAGCATAGGAATATCATTTCCTATCAAGAGTTTGTCATCAACGTACAATACGAGGAAGACAACCTTACTCTCTGCAACCTTCTTATATATACAAGGTTCATCTACGTTTTTGATGAAGTTAAACTCTTTGAATACAACATCAAAGCAGATGTTCCAACTCCGCGATGCTTTCTTTAATCCATAAATGTATTTAAGCAGCTCGCACACCTTTCCGCTGCTCCCACTATCTACGAAGCTCTCTAGCTGAGTCATGTGCACGCTCTCTTCTAAATCACCATTTAGAAAGGCGGTCTTAACATCCATCAGCCAGATTTCATAAACATGGTATGCAGCAATGGCAAGTAGGATTCGGATGGACTTAAGCATAGCCTCTGGAGAAAAGGTTTCGTCATAATCCACACCTGGTCATTGATGAAAACCCTTTGCAACAAGTCTAGCTATGAATGTCTCAACTTTTCCATCTACACCAATTTTCTTTTTAAAGATCCATTTGCTCCCAATGGGTTTTACCCCTTCAGGAGCAACTTCCAAAGTCCATACTTTGTTGGTGTACATGGATTCCATCTCAGATCGCATTGAATCCAACCATTTCACAGAGTCACCACTCGTGATGGCCTGCTTGAAACTAGTCGGGTCATCATCTTCCATGATGCAATCCTCGCTTCCACCATCAATGAGAAAACCGTAGTATCTCTCAGGTGGATGAGAAACCGTACTAGATCGGCGGAGAGGCTGGGGTTCGTCGGGAACTACTGAATCCTCTGGTTCTACCAAGTCTTCTGTTACAGTTTGTGTTGTTGGAATCTCTTCCAGTTCTACCTCAATGCCACTGATTTGTTTCATAAGAAAACCTTTTTCTAAGAAAGTGGCATGTCGAGAAACAAACACTTTTTGTTCCTCGGGGTGGTAGAAGATATACCCTTGTGAATTTTTGGGATATGCTACAAACTTGCATAAGCCAGATCTTGCCTCGAGTTTGTCCGGATTTTGTCTTTTTGTTAGTGTATATGCCCTAGAGGCCATTATTGTATCATACTAGTTTGTATATTACTTAATGGAAGCTTGGGATATTCACCTTGTATTGATAATCTTGCTCAAAATGGTAGTATGCTACTTGGTTTGTTTCTACTTCAATGTGTACATGTGTTTATTTTAGTATATCGCCTATACACATTAGTGGAGCCCTTAGGATCTTTGCTTGATTACCAGCGTTGTGATGGCGGTCACACTGGTGGGGCTGGGTAATCTATAAGCACATCCTTATGCAGGTCCCTGGTTGCAGGACTATCGAGACAGGGCATCGATACTCCGGAGTAGACTAGCTCATGCGCTTCTCATCCCAGTGTAGGAGACGGTCTGTCCCACAGTCGTCGATACGTCGTACTTGAGATAGTATGCGGGTGCTCGTTGGGTTACGAGTACACTGGACAGGACTCGTCGGGAACTGACTAGTTGGTATTATGCCTATCGTCAGTTATCAGTTCCCAGGTGACATGAGTACAGCTTAGTCCGCTGACTTGACACTGTCACTTCGCCTCGAGTGTGTTCCCACTGTACTTTGATTACTACCCTACCACGGCTCAAAGGAGTCATGCAAACAGGTGGTAGTTGGGTGCAGTCCCGAAGCACTTGGAGGCAGTGACGGTTAGACGGGATTCGTCTCTCCCGGTATTGGGGGTTGACATCGCGCTGTGTCTAGGAGAGCCATTACACGAGTAGTCCCTGGCCAGGGCAATCGAGATATACTGGTAGGCTTCCAGTGTTATCTCAGGGTGTTTTGGGCTTCACTCCGACACGACTTGTACCGCTATTGGGGGACTGACGTTTACCGCCCCCTAGGCCCGCCATGCGATGTATCAGACGAACAGACCGGACTGTACGGAGAATGTCACATTCAGGCTCAGTAGGAGTTCAGATGGGTTTCACCTCGTCAGTCTTTTTGTCGGAATCTACCTGGGGACCGTTACGCACAGCTAGTGCCACTTGCGGTCTGTGGTTAAACCCACTGCCAGCGTAGTGTCGAGTCTTTAGAGTCCCACACAGAAAGCTATTCGCCTTTAGGCAAAAGAGTAGAGGTCGCATGGTTTTGCGACAGGTCGCATGGTTTTGCGACAGGGTTCAGTCACATCCGTGCACTTGTGCACGTTTAGTGTCCGGACAGTTTACACTAGCGGGCTTTGGTTTAAGCCAGATCCTAGTGTACGTATTGGGATTGGTTTTATCCAGTTTGCATCCATGTTCCTCGGAACGCGGATGCGGGTGTGTATGCACAGTTGACGGAGAGACAGAGGCAGAGGATTCTCATTAGGGTTGTTGACCGTTGACTGTTGACTATTGACTTTTTGTTCAACCCTAATGAGAATATGATATATATATATATATATATATATATATATATATTTAGCAATAATATTAATTAAGTATTATAGTGACATGGTTGTTGGAGGGTTAACTTTGTTGACTTGTTGACTTTGTTGACCGGTTGACTAGGTTGGACTAGTTGACCATCATCATCACAATGGTTGTCATTTTCATGCAAAGACTTTTGCTTGCTTGTTGTAGTTTGCAAAATGAGTGCATGGAAATGATATTGCCTTTGTCATGATATGAACCATCACATAATACATGGTTGACATTATGGCTAATGATGCTTTTGGATTATGAGAGGGTGAAAGACAAAAGTGAGGCTCATTCTTGCTTGACCTTTCTCTCTCTTGGTTTTGAGCTCTCATGCTCTTGCTCTCACCCTCTTCTTCTTGCTCTCTCTCTTTAGTCTATGGTTCACTTTTCTCATGTGTTGAGAAGCAAGAACCATAGAGCAAAATCCCAACATACTCTTCTCTACTCATTCTAGCTCACGAGGCCTAGCAAGCCAAGTGATCTAGTTTCTTGAAAGTCCGAAGAATAAGCCAAAGGTAGAAGCTTTCGGGTGGATCCATCTTCGACGCAAGGAGACGACGAGGTGAGGCCGATCCGAACTCCGGGACGAGTTGAAGAAGAAGGAGTTCAAGAAAGGTATAGCCCCCTAACCGAGTAGGTAAACTCTTGTTAGGTTGTTAGTTAGCAGTTTAACAAAGATCCGGGTTTCGAGTCCATGTTACCGCCTCTAAGAAAATTGTTTTTCACCAAATTCCGCATGCCCGAAAGTACCGAGAGAGATAGCATGGACTTACACTTTTGACATAGGCCGGACAACCCCATATCTTAACATACTTAACAGATGGTCTCTTCCCTTTCCATATCTTATATGGAGTGGTAGGCACTGATTTGGTAGGAACCATATTCAATAGGTATATGGCTGTCTCAAGCGCATAACCCCAGAAGGAAATAGGTAACTCAGTTGTACTCATCATAGAGCGCACCATATCTAATAGGGTGCGATTCCTCCGCTCCGATACACCATTGTGCTGTGGTGTATAAGGAGGAGTAAGCTAAGAGAGAATCCCATTCTCTTTTAGATAATCTAGGAACCCATTGCTCAAGTATTCTCCTCCTCGATCAGATCGAAAGATCTTAATACTTTTGCCCGTTTGGTTCTCCACTTCGTTCTTATATTCTTTGAATTTCTCAAAAGTTTCAGACTTGTGTTTCATCAGGAACACATGTCCGTATCTAGAGAGATCGTCAGTAAATGTAATGAAGTAGGAAGAACCGTTCCTAGCATGTGTAGACATGGGTCCACATACATCACTATGTATCAGACCTAAGAGTTCCTCAACTCTTTCTCCGTGTCCACTAAACGGAGTTTTGGTCATTTTACCTTTGAGACATGAATGGCAAGTATCATAAGATGATAATTCGAACGTATTCAAATATCCATCCTTATGTAACTTAGCTAGCCGTGTCGCATTGATATGACTAAGTCTACAATGCCATAAGAAGGATTCGTTCATTTCTGAACTTTTCCTCTTGTGTGTGTTTTGTATATTAAGGACTGTATTTTGATTGAGAACGTATATGCCATTATGTAACGAGCCTGATCTAATCAACTTTTGATTCAGGAATATGTTCATAACATTATCCTGTATTACAAAATTATACCCTACTTAACTTAATAAAGAAACTGATATAATGTTGCACATCATGTTCGGTATATAATAGCACTCATTCAGAATTAATGTATTACTACTTGGTAATACTAGGTGATATTCGCCAACTGCTTTGGCTGCAATATTTGTACCATTCCCTACTTGTACAGAATGATCACCTTTTCCCAGTTCTCTACCTTTACGTAGCCCACGTAACAATTTACATATGTGGGATCCCGATCCGGTATATAATACCCAGGACGTAGGGTGAACTGAGAAACAGTTTTCAATAACTAACACACCCGAAGAAGATGCATCAACATGCTTGTTCTTCGTTTGGGCGGCGTAAGAATCCAGATATTGTCCTATTCCCTGCTCAGTCTTATAACACTTATAAGAAAGAACGGGACCAACGTTCCCCTGCTCAGTATAATAAGCGGCTTCAGTCAATACATCCATTTTATTATCTTGATTAAGTCCTGACATGGTCCTTACCTGGAGAGAGAGAGAAGGAAACACTTTAGCGTATGCTCTTGCAAGATTAGATTGGTTATTATCTTATCTAATCAGGATGTCTCCCACTGTTTTTATCAAATCTTGCTTCAAACCCTAAAAGGTAAGATTAGCCGGAATTAATTACACGCTACAATTTCGTCAATCTTTCAGCCAGATCAGTGTTGGTACTTTGTGGGAGGTTCCCCGCGCTTTAGCAAGTACCTAATTAATATAAACCTCGTTTTCCCATAGGCATAACCCCGTTAACACCTTTCTAGACACCTACTTGATCGACTAATTGTCCTGTGTAAAATTCTCCCAGGAGTAACTCTTACTCCTGGTCGGTATCAGGATCCATCTATCTCATAGAAGGTATGCAATCTCATTGCAAATTTCAACACTTGAAATTCCCGATAATGCTTTTGCCCCTAACGTGCTATGACCTTGACGAATGCCAAACAACCCATAGTCCGCTAGTTAAGTTCAACCCGTACATTTCTTGATTGAATTAAACCCACCCGCATGACCCTTGACGAATGCCAAACAACGCCGTACGAATACCCTAATCCAATCGCATCATATGCTGCAGATAAGTAGTAAATAGCTACCGTACACTACGCCTTGACGAATGCCAAACTACCATAGCACGAATACTAAGTAATATCTATCTGAAATGTCGGAGGGCTACGCAGGTTTTTCAGAAAACCATGAGCGTAATGAACTTGATATCGTCGTAGAATCGAGTGATTTTTGAAAAGGAGTGTTTTTGAGGCTTTCACCAGTTTTGCTAAAGAGGTCACTCCCGGTGAAGGGATCTCGGCTCTTTCCCCATCGAATAAGGTGCAGGGTATATCATATATACCGCTGTGCAAAGCAATAACTATATAAGCTGTTAAAAAACTAAACCGTGAGTTTGTAGTATCTGCCAGTTTCGTTAAAGAGGTCACTCCCGGTGAAGGGATCTCGACTCTTTCCTCATCGAATAAGGTGCAGGGTATATCATATATACCGCTGTGCAAAGCAAAACTGTAGCTACCTTTTTTTATAAAGTTTTGATTCTACAACATCTTTTAGGTTTCTTTTCTTTTATTAATCTCATTAATAAAAATCTCATCAATAAATGCTTCTTAAGCATCACAGAAGAAACGAAAGCAGTAATATTTATATATCAACATATATATATAGGATAAGCATTCGTTTCAGGAAGTAATATGATCTCATCACAGAACATTGCAGCAGAAGATAACAAATGAAATATTGGATATATTAGGACGTCCGTGTTTTATATCGAGCTTGTATAAAACACAGATTCCACGATCGCGATGAATAGCCAAACCCACATCCCTAGACCCCTACGAGAGCGACAAGTAACACTTCCAATTCTAGGGTTAGGAGACCCGGTCTCGACTCCTCGAGATGGCCTTCCACTGTACGCCCTTTTCCCTGAGTTCCCAAGAACCCGGTTACTTGTGCTCCCCTCCTTGGGTCTACCTAATGCGGAAAAGTAAACAATATACAATGGTGACATCAACCTCATCCCGGAAGTGCCCTAATAAAAGAATATTACATACAAATGAATTTTACATGAATGAAAATAAAAACCCTCATCTCACATAAAACCCCGGCTATTCAGAACACGACGATCCAATATAACATATCACAGCAACACATAATATCTCATATCATCAACGTAAGCAAGTATGCGTATCTCGGTTGTCGTTGATGTATAGCAACGAAGCCGGCGATACCCCATATACTAGGCTTACGGTCACAGAAAAGAAAGTGTAAAACTATAACATTTGGATTCCACAATCACTTTAGACAACGTAAATCCAAAATATCACATACTTCGCATTTCATGCCTAACTATATGAATTCCACATATTGTATCACATTCCAGATAAATAGACAATATTAAACTTTCCGATCGAATAATCAAATACCCAAGATTTCCTAAATAGCTCAACACTTGAGCAGAGTTCCAAAAATCCCAGAATATGTCACAGTAGCAATGGTCCAACCGTAGAAGGGTCAATCCAACGCCTCACATGTGGCAACGCCGTACTGCCCCAAACCCTAAGGTTTATAGGCGGTTCAGACGGTCACATAATCGAGTTAAGGTTTATGTTCTTCTAGCGGGTCCACCGCGTTACTTGGACGTTTTTCCAAAAGATTTAAACTCAAGAAAAATTCAACACTTGAAAGTTTTTCGTGCCGGGAAAAAGTGAGTTAATGATATCCGTTCGAACATTTTAACAGTTTCTAAAATATCCGGAAAACAGAACGAAGTTAAACTTTCTGATCGAATCAATGAGTACCAAAAGATCTCTAGAAAACTCAACACTTGAGTAAAATTAAAAATACCCAGAAGCATGTACAAATACCTATGGATATACCCTTCAAATACGTGTCCCCAATTCCCACTTATGGCCGCGGAACCGCCACGACAAGCATGTTCTTGCCGCGGTTCCACGGCTCATTGAGAGACTTGGGGGCTCGTATTTCATGGTTATCCTTAGAATTCCTTGCTGATTTTTTTGAGTATTTTTAATGCAGAAAAAACCAAATTTTTAGAAAATTTCCAGAGAGGGGGTCTAGTTCGATATTTCGGGGTTCGATCGGACTTTTAACTTCCTATACACGTCGCCTAATGTTCTACCTAGGCTCTGATACCACTGTAGGGTTCTTTGGCACTCTTACAAGGGTCTATATGGCTTCAACCATGCCCGATTTAAAATTTAGACGTGCCGAACAACCCAAAACCGGGAACTTTGCTAGATTATTAGGGTTAAATATGCAAGTAAACATCTTTACAACTAAGAGAGAGAGATTACAGTAAGTCCACGGTAGTGACCCGGCCGTCTTACAGACGCCAAATGCGGAACAAAAACTTTTTACAACTGGCGGTATCGCGTACTATAACCCGGATCTACCATTAAAGCTAAACTAACAAACTACAAAGTGGGAATAAATGTTATACCGAACGATCCGAGTCCTTCGGTCTTCAACCATCATCCCACGCTTCGTTGCGGCTGCTCCGATCTCCTGAATCTCTAATCTTCTCGTCCAGGTGGCACCACGTCGACGGATCTTTAAACGGGCTCCCGCCTCTGAACCGAGGTAACTCGGTCGTCAAGTTTGCTAAAAGAGACGACCAAGATGATGTACAGAATGAGTAGAACACTTTGTCTCGTTACGTCCAAAGCTATGGACGAACGGTTAATGAAGTTGCATTTTGGAATCGGATGAAATGAGAAATGAGGCTATCTAATTTCTATGAGTCCAAACTATCATAATCTTTTAATCAACAAGTTAGAGAGTAAGTAGAGGAGGGGAGGGGGCCGGCCACATATATAGAAGGAGGAGGGTGAGTGTAGGAGAGGGGGGTGACCACAAAGCAAAAGATCTTGATCAAAATATCCTAAGCAAAACCAAAACTCATTAATACAAATGGTAACTCATAATAACACCTCACCATACAATGAATCACTAATCCTAGTCACCAACTTCTAGAAGCGTCCACACACATCACCCTCATGACTCACCCAAGTGACGAAAAGATAAATCCGCATTTAACCGAATGTTAAATACAGGTGATAGAAAACTGGAAACTGGCAGCTTCCAAAAGCGATCCTGAAACGAATTTCAGGATAACCCCGTATCAGTATAAACATACCCGCATTTGTATTACGACCGAATACAAATGCAACTAGACAAAGATATTATATCTACACTGTATAATACTCGGATCCAGCTTAAACCAAAGCCGACCAGTATTATCTGCCCGAAAAATGACACGTGCGAAAACGCACGTGCATTTTCCGAACCTTGCCATAAAACCATACGGCCTCTACAACATTTCGGCCGAACTTAGGAAAGTGTCTGTCGGGGACTCTAATGACTCATCAACACACTGGCACTGGGTATAACTTCTAGCACGTCAGAGGTACAAGCTGTACGTAACGGTTGCCTATGTATTGATTGGAAGGGAAGCTGACGAGCGAACTCATCCATAAACCCTACTGAGCCTGACAGTGACAATAT
Organism: Agapanthus africanus; assembly: GCA_030015575.1. Taxonomy (NCBI): domain Eukaryota; kingdom Viridiplantae; phylum Streptophyta; class Magnoliopsida; order Asparagales; family Amaryllidaceae; genus Agapanthus; species Agapanthus africanus. The sequence continues at coordinate 327,966,594 of CM057350.1, read as the reverse complement.
CCGTACAGCCCGGTCCGTTCGTCTAAAGAGTATCGCATATCGAGTCTAGGGGGGTGGATAAAGTCAGACCCCTAATAACGCGATAAATCATGTCGGCATGAAGCCCATCACCACCTGAGAAACTACTGATCCAAATCAGTAATTCTCCACTACCTCGGCCGAGGATTTCTAGTGATGGCCACCCGTGCACTGTGCGACATCAACCCCCAATACCGGGAGAGACGAATCCCCGATGATCCGCTCACTGCTTCCATGTGGCTCGGGACTGTACCCAAAAAATACCTGTTTGCACGTCTTCTTTGAGCATGGTAGGATAGGAATCAAAGCACAGTGGGAACTCACACGAGACAAATGACGATCTCAGGTCGACAAACTAACCTGTACACATGTCACCAGGGAACTGCTATCTGACGATATGTATAATACCAACTAGCATGTTCCCGGCGAGTCCTGTCCGGTGTACTCATAGCCTAATGAGCACCTGTATACATCTTAGGTGATCCAACTGACACCAGTGGCTTGTGAGACCGGCCACCGCCCCTCGTCGGGGTCTCGACTGTATACACTAGTCTACTCTGGAGTATCGATGCCCTGTCTCGAAACTCCCACTACTAGGGACACTTTAAGGATGTGCTTACAGACCCCAGCTCCCACGTATATGATCGCCATCATACTGTTGGCAGTTAAGCAAGAATCCTATGGGCTCTATCAACATGCAATAGCGAACTAAAGCATGTATACGATGATAAAGACAAACCAGATAGCATACTATCATCTCGAGCAAGACTGTCATATCGGTATAGGTCCTGCCTTAATCATTGCAATCACGTACATGCGATCCAATAATTGACTTTGAGGGCACTATCTCCAACAATTACAACCTTTGTAGTCCGCTCCTTCGCTTCATAATCTCCGAGTAGAAGTCCCTTCGCCACGATTCATGATCTCCCGGACTCAAGAGAAGCTCCACAACCCGAATGATCCATACTTGCTTGTAGTCTTCCTTTTCAAAGATGATCTACCTTGAAGTTTCTTTAACTCAAGCTCTCACTCACTAATGAGGTGAACACCCTAATCTAATTGGCTAGATTAGATGAGGATGATGAAGTAGGATTTATGCTCTCTTTTATTATCAAATTCTCATACTAAATCATCGCAAAATAAAACCTAGAAAGCTTTTGTGAGCTCAAGGAAGAAGAAGAAAAATGAATATCCTTTTGTGATGAATAATGAAAATGATATATGATTACAAATGCAACCATGGTCAAAGATGACAAAGCTAACCAATGTAGAGACTTAACTAGGGTTAAGGGTGTAGTTTGGGTCAAAGAAATATCAACCATAATATCTTTGCTAGAAACAAAGTAAAATTTTCTAGAAGCTTCATGAAAGAGCTAACCCAAATCAAACCCTAACCATATTTAATCTCCACTAATCATGTTGCATTAGTAATTATAATATGTTACAATATTATATATCATATATATAATATATTTTTGTAACAAAAGAAAATAATACAATTAACATATATCGCATATATATCAATGTATTATCCGGTGAGAAAATGAAATAATAAAGAGAGCCAATATTAGATAATGTAATGCAATATATCATATATATTATTATACATTAAATTATCGAATCAATACTTGATCTGACAATCCGGCTATATCGAATATAACCGACTAATATATTATGTACCGATTCATCGAATCAACACTTGATCCGATGATCCGGCTCATATCAAAATATCGCGAGAATATAATACGGTATCTCATATCGTATTATCCTCGGACATGCACATATCACATATGTGCTCCTACTCCGTTTTTCCTGAGTCAAGAAACCTCTGTGTAGGACTCTAAAGAATCGTCAATATGCCGACAGTAGGTGATGATCATATCAAACACCCACAAGCTGCAAGCGGTCAGCTAAACGTAACAGCCACCCAGGTATTGAGCGATCAGAAGATCAACAAGCAAGCCTATACATTCTTCTGTGAATCCAATCAGTAACACTCCCGTACAGTCCGGTCTCTTCGTCTGATATGTCGCATATCTAGTCTAGGGGTGGTATACGTTAGACCCAGTAACTGATAAGTCGTGTCGATATGAGGCTCATAACAGGTCGAGAAACTACCGATAACACATACCAGTAGTACTCTATATCAGCCCTGGCCAGGGACTTCCAGTTATAGCCAATCGAACACAGCACAACATCAACTCCCTATACCGGGAGATACGAATCCCCTCCTATCGCTCATTGCCTCCATGTGATTCAGGACTGTACCCAAAAGCCACCGTTTTGCACGCCCTCTTAGACGTGGTAAGGTGGAAATCAAAGCACAGTAGGAATCACACAAGACTCTATGACGATCTCGGGTCTATATACTACCCTGTACCAGTGTCACCAGAGAACTGCCATCTGACGTGAGGTATAATACTATCTGGGAGTTCTCGGCGAGTCCGTCCAGTATACCCAGTCTCCACTGATCACCCGTACACCATCCTTGACGTCAAACACCGATGGATATGGGATCATCCATCGCCCATCATATGGGTCAAGATGCGTATACGCTAGTCTACTTTGGTGTATCAATGCCCTGTCTAGATATACCCTTGACTTGGAACAGTTATAGGATGTACTCATCGACTACCGTGGCCCCACTAGTATGATCTCATCATAGTCCCAGTAGTCAAGTACTGATCCTAAGGGCTTTATCAATATGTTAGAGTAAGACCGTAAACTAATATAAGTCAACATGTTAAGATAAAGAGAAACCAAATAACATACTATCATGACGAGCAAGAAAGTCCTCTCTATATATATCCAAGCATCCATTATAATATACATCATATGTACAACAATGGCCTCTAGGGTATATACATAACTAACATGTTGTACATTGTTGATTCATTTGTATATTCAATATTGCGGGGTGAGTGTTCGACATGTGGACTGCCGTTTTTGCCAGTTTTTATATTCTTTTATTAGGGCACGGCAGGGTTGAGATCGATGTCACCATTTGTATATATATTTTTCTTTTCTGTACTAGGATTACCACGCAGAGGAGTGCTCGAATAGCCGGGTTCTAGTAGGCAACGGGCCTGCATCTCATGGCGTTGAGATGGAGGGGGCCTTACTCTAGAATTGGCGGGCTATTTGCCGCACTCGTAGGGGGTATAGGATGACCCACAGATGGGTCCTCAAGTTACCGGATTTCGTGAAGTGCTAGGTGGCCTATTCACTTTGTTGATTGGGGTTGCCTCACTTTCGGGATTAGCGGGTAACTTGCCCTACTCGTAGTAGTCTAGGTTTTTCATTGCACTGACTATCCACACGACCAAGGAACGTCGAGTTTCATTTGCAGATCAAATGAAACCAGGGACTCCTAGATTATCCGCTATTCCATGTTGCTTATTGATGTTTTGTGATGTTGCTTATATCAAGCCTGGGATGAATGGTTATATATATATATATAATATATACTGGTAGATGTTGTATATGTTTTGCATCCGCGCTAGTCCTTTCCCCGCACTACCGTTAGTTAAGTAACCTAACGGTGTATGACGGGACCCCGTGGCGAATGCGACATATATTGTATTTTCGTTCTTTTCTGGTGTGATAGAATTTAATTGATGGGACCACATTAATTTTAATTAATGCAAGAAAAAGAAACCTAAAAGATGTTGTTGGAACAAATTTCAAAAAACTATAGTTATACTCTTTCGCTTTGCATAGTGGTATTTGGTTAGGAATATCCAGCACCTCATTCGACGAGGCAAGAGCCTAGATCCCTTCACGTGGAGTGACCTCTTGATCAGAAGTTTATGTTACATAGATTACTCGGTTTTCTTCAAAACCACCAGTTTTCAAAAGCGGAGCATAAACCACTTTTTTTCAAAATTACTCGGTCCCTTCAACGATATCAAGTTCATTACGTTAAAGGGTTTTTCGCCAAAAACCCAGCTGTAGCCCTCTGTCATTTTGGATAAGTAGTACCTAGTATTCGTACTGCGTTTGTTGACCTTTGTCAAGGCGTAGCGTACGGTAGCTATATATTGTTTGTCTATTGCATATAGATGCGATTGTTTAGGACAGTCGTATAACCTTGTTGGCCTTTCTCAAGGATTTATACACGTGGGTCTAGATTAATCCAGGATAAAGACGGGTTGAACATGACTAGTTTCTTATGATTTGTTGGCCTTTGTCCAGGTCATAAACCGGTAGGGGCAAAAATCACATTGGGAGTTTCAAATATACAGGAAATTTGCTACTGTTGCTTACCTTCTGGAGTATGGTAACGACGGTGGCTTCCATCTTGGTTATCATTCGATTATAGTTCGATTCCGATCCCACTGATGAGTAATATTACTTTTGGGAGATATTTTTCACTTTATAATTAGCTAACTCATCAGGTGTCTAGAAAAGTGTTAACGGGGCTATGCCTCTGCGGAAATGAGGTTTATTTTAATTAGGTCCATGCAAGAGTACGAGAAACCCCTCGGAGTACCAACACTCACCTGGCTGAACGGTTAGTGAACTTGTAAGGTGCGAATGATCCCTACTAGTTTTCCTTTTAAAGGTTTGAAGAAAAATTCAAGGAAACTGTAGGGTTACTAGGCACAGTCACAAGGTTCTACAAGGCATCAACCATGCCCGATTTAAATTTTTCATGTGCCGAACAACCCTAACCAAGATCTTAGACTAGAGATTAGGCGAAACAAAGCAAGTAAACAACTTTACTTCTAAGAGTTTGGGATTACAACCTTTGTAGTCCGTTCCTTCACTTCTAAAGCTCCGTGTTGAGGTCCCTTCGCTGCGATCATCGAGTACCCGGATTCTAAAGAGACTCCATGAAGAGAAAGATGCAATCTTGCTTCCGATCTTCAATAACAAAGATGATTTACCTTGAAGAAACTCAAACCCATACTCTTGCTTTGCTAATCAAGTATTAGCAAAGCAAACACCCTAATCTAAGTGGCAAGAATAGATGAGGATGATGAAGTAGGAATTCAGCACTCATTTGTTTTCAATTTCCCACTCATTTTCATCACATTTGAAAAAGTTAGAAAGCTTTTCTCAAATGAAGAAGAAGAAGAAGATTACTTTGTGATGAATAATGAAATCATTAGTTATGGTTACAAATCAACCCTTGGTTAAGAAACAAAAAACTTAACCATTGTAGAGAATCAACCATGGTAAAGGGTTTAGGTTGGGTTAAGTAAATATCTTCAAAATATCATAACAAAATATCTTTGCTTAAAACAAAACATAAAGCTTCTAGAAGCTTCATGAAAGTGCTAACCCAAATCAAACCCTAATCATGTTTAATCTCCACAAAACATGTTGCATTATTAACCATAACTTGTTACAATATTATATATCACATATACAATATTTATTGTAACAAAATAAAATAATACAATTAACATATATCGCATATATATCAATGTATTACCCGAGTGAGAAAAAGAATCTTTAAGTGAGCTTATATTAGTTAATGTAATTTAATATATCAAATATATAATTATACATTAAATTATCGAATCAACACTTGATCCGATAATCCAGCTATTTCACAAGTAACCGACTAATATAATCTATATCAGTTCATCGGATCAACACTTGATCCGATGACCCGGCTATATCACATATACCCGGCCGATATCTCATATCGCGAGAATCTAATACGGTATTGCATACACGTATTATTCTCGATCCCGCACATATCACATATGTGCTCCTACTTCATTTTGCCTGAGCCAGGAAACCTCTGTGTAGGACTCTAAAGAATCGTCAATACGCTGGCAGTAGGTGATGATCATATCAAATACCCACAAGCTGCAACCAGTCAGCTAAACGTAACAGCCACCCAGTTATTGAGCAATCAGAAGATCAACAAGCAAGCCTGTACATTCTCCCGTGAATCCAACCAGTAACACTCCCGTACAGTCCGGTCTCTTCGTCTGATATGTCGCATATCTCGCCTAGGGGTGGTAAATGTCAGACCCCAGTAGCTTGATAAGTCGTGTCGATATGAGGTCCATAACAGTTCGAGAAACTACTAATAACACTTACCAGTAAATCTCAGCAACCCTGGCCAGGGATTTCCAGTTATAGCCAATCGAACACAGCGCAACATCAACTTCCTATACCGGGAGAGACGAAGCCCCTCCTATCGCTCATTGCCTCCATGTGATTCGAGACTGTACCCAAAAGCCACCTTATTGCACACCCTCTTGGACGTGGTATGATGGAAATCAAAGCACAGTGGGAATCACACAAGACTCTATCACGATCTCGGGTCTAAAGACTAACCTGTACCAGAGTCACCAGAGAACTGCCATCTGACGTGAGGTATAATACCATCTGGGAGTTCTCGGCGAGTCCATCCAGTGTACCCAGTCTCCACTGAGCACCCGTATACCTTCTCTGATGTCAAACACCAATGGATATAGGATCATCCATCGCCCATCATATGGGTCAAGAAGCGCATACGCTAGTCTACTCTGGATTATCGATGCCCTGTCTCGGCACTCCCACGACTAGGAACATTTGAAGGATGTACTTGGCGACTACACTGTCCCCACTAGTATGATCTGCATCACAGTCTTGGTAGTCAAGTACTCATCTTAAGGGATTTATCAACATGTAATATAGAGACAATCAGAGTACATGTTTAGATAAAGTGTAACCAGATAGCATACTATCTTGTCGAGCAAGAAAGTCTTCCCTATATATGTCCAAGCATCCACTACAATATACATCGTATGTACAGTAATGGCCTCTAAGGCATACATATAACTAACAATCTCCCACTTGCACTAGGGCCATCTGTTGTGGTATCGTATACCCAACAATCAGCTGTGGTTGAAGTATCTCATACTCAACAATCCCATAAAAGTCTCTACTGGGAATAAGCCTTTGTGAGTAGATCCGCGCTGTTGTCCTCTGTGTCTACTCTCCTAACCTTGATCTTACTGGAGATCAACCATCTCCATGATCAGGCGATACTGCCTAAGAATATGTTTGGATCTCTAATGGGACGGGGGTTCCTAGGCATAAGCCACAACTCCATTGTCGCACAATGGCAGGAACGAAATTCATCTCATGAACTCATATATATCCAGACTGCCTCTTTGGTAGCATCCTTGGTAATGATGTATCTTGCCTTTAATCGTCTAGTATGTCATGGTATCTAGCTTGGAACTCTTTCAACATACCGTCCCTCTACTGAGGGTAAAGACAATGCCTGCGACTGACATTCAGTCGTCCTTATCACTCTGGAACCTTTCCAGTGATTATCCTCAGGATCGATTGATACCATCTTACTACAACTAGTGAGAATCCTAACATCCAATTAGATCTATCCCATAGATCCATAACCCAGGATTTAGGAGGTATCACCTTGATCCTATATAGAGAATCTTTATGATAAGAGGAGATTGACCGAGCGTAGCATAGGAAACTCCTTCCCTATCAAGAGTATGTCATCCACGTACTATACGAGGATCACCACCATACTCCCTACTACCTTTTTGTATATACAAGGTTCATCTACCATTTTGATGAAGTCAAACTCTTTGGCTACTATATCAAAACTGACGTTCCAACTCCGCGATGCTTGATTTATCACATAAAACATCTTGCATACGTTTCCGCTGCTCCCACTGTCTATGAAGCCCACTGGCTGTGTACTTATAGACGCTCTTTTCTAAATCATCATTTAGAAAAGCAGTCATGACACCCAACCGCCAGATATCGTAGTCATGGTATGTAGCAGTGGCAAGTAGGATCTGGATGGACTTAAGCATAGCTTTGAAAGTCTCAACTTTTCCATGTACACCAAGTAATCTTCTCAAGATATACTTGCTCCTGATGGGGATTTAACCCTTCAGATAAAGCAACCAAAGTCCATACTTTGTTGGTGTATAAGGATTCCATCTCAGATGGCTAAGCATCCAGCCATTCTCACAGAGTCCCCACTCCTGATGGCCCGCTCGAAACTTGTTGGGTCATCATCTCATGACGCAATCCTCTTTCCCACTGTCATAGAGAAACCGAAGTATCTCTCAGGTGGATGAGGAACTCTACCAGATCGGCGGTGAGGTTGAGGTTCGTTGGTAACTATTGAATCCTCCGGATTTACTAAATCATCAGCTGCAGTTTGTATAGCTGGAACTCCTTCCAGTTCTACCTCATGACCACTAATTTCTTCACATGAAATTCCCTTTTTCTCAAAAAGTGGTATGCCGAGAAATAAAACATCTTTTGTTCCTCGGTGTGGTAGAAGATATTCCCTTGCGAATGCTTGGGATATCCAACAAACTTCCACAGAACTGACCTTGCCTCGAGCTTGTTCGGATTTTGCTTTTGACATAGGCCGGACAACCCTAAATCTTAACATCCTTAAGAGATGGGCTCTTCCCATACCATATCACATATGGAGTGGTAGGCATCTGATTTGGTTGGAACCCTATTCAATAGGTAAGCAACTTCTCAAGTGCATAGCCCTAAAAGAAAATAGGCTACTCAGTAGTACTCATCATAGAGCACACCATATCACATAGAGTGTAATTGCTCCGCCCCGATACACCGACGTATTGTGGTGTATTCGGAGGAGTAATGCTGAGAGAGAATCTCATTCTCCTTTAGAATAGTCCAGGAATTCCGTGCTCAAGTATTCTCCTCCTTGATCTCATCAAAAGACATAATACTTATACCCGTTTTTGGTTCTCTACTTCTAGCTTATAATCATTGAATTTCTCAAAAGTTCCAGACTTGTGTTTCAACAGGAACATATATCCGGATCTTGAGAGATAATCAGTGAATGTAATGAAGTACAAAGAACCGGTCTTGGCATGTGTAGACAGTGGACCTTCATACATCAGCATGTATCAATCCCAAGAGTTCACTAACTCTTTCTCTGTTTCCAATAAACGGAGCTGTGGTCATCTTATCTTTGTGACATGACTGGAAAGTTTTACAAGATGTAAATCCAAACTAATTTAAATATGCATCTTTATGTAATTTCAGCTAGTCGGGTCGCATTGATATGACCTAGTCTACAATGCCTCAAGAAGGATTCGTTCATTTCTGAACTCTTCCTCTTGTGTGTGTTCTGTGTGTTAAGAACTGTGGTTTGATTTAGAACGTCTATGCTTTTAGATAACGTGCCTGAACCGATCAACTCTTGATACAGGAAATGTTCAAAACATTATCCAACAATACAAAATTATATCCTTCTTTACTAATAAAGAGACTGATATGATATTGTATATCAGGTTCGGTATCTAATAACATTCGTTCATAATCAATGTATTCTGGTAATACAGGGTGATAACTGCCAACAGACTTGGCTGCAACACTTGCATCATTTTCAACTCTTGAAATTTATCACCCGTTCTCAGTTCTCTAACTATCTGTAGCCCATATAACAAATTACATTTGCGGGATACTGATCCGGTATTTCATACTCAGGACGTAAACGATACTGAGAAACAGTTCTCGGTAATGAACATACCCGAAAAAGATGCATCAGCATGTACTTTCTTCGTTTGGGTGGTACGGAAATTCTAGTAATCCCCTCTTTCCTGCTTTGTCTTATAACAATTATAAGTTGGAGCGGGACCAACGTTCCCTAGCGCAGTATAACAAGAGGCTTCGGTCAATACATCCGTATTATTATCTTGATCAAGGCGTGACATGATCGCTATCTGGAGAGAGATAGAAGAAAACACTCAGCGTATGCTCTTACAAGATTAGATTAGTTATTAATATATTTAATCAGGATGTCTCCCACTGTTTTAGTCAAATCTTCCTTCAAATCCTAAAAGGAAAGACTAGCCGGTATTAATTACACTCTACAAGTTCGCCAATCTTTCAGCCAGGCCAGTGCCGGTACTTTGAGGGAGGTTCCCCGTGCTTTCGTACGGACCTAATTAAAGTAAACCTCGTTTTCCTAGAGGCATAACCCCGTTGACACTTTTCTAGACACCTACTTGATCGGCTAATTGTAATGTGTAAAACTCTCCCAGGAGTAACTCTTACTCGCAGCGGGTATCGGGATCCAACTATCTCATAGAAGGTATGCAATCTCATTGCAAATTTCAACTCTTGAAATTCCCAATAATATTTTGCCCCGAGCGATCTATGACCTTGATAAGGTCAACAAACCATAGACCGCAAGTCAAGTTCAACCCGTAATTTCCCGATTGAATTAAACCCACCCGCATGACCCTTGATCAACAAAGTCACACGGCTACCCTAACTCAATCGCATCATATGCTTTTGCAGATAAGCATAAATAGCTACCGCACACTATGCCTTGACAAGGTCAACAAACGCAGCACGAATACTATGAAATACTTATCTGAAATGACGGAGGGCTACGACAGGTTTTTAAGAAAACCTTTTGCGTAATGAACTTGATATCGTTGTAAAATCGAGTGATTTTAAATCGAATGTTTTTAAGGCCTTTTCTAGTTTTGCTAAAGTGGTCACTCCCGGTGAAGGGATCTCGGCTCTTTCCTCATCGAATAAGGTGCAGAATATTTCACAAATATCACTATGCAAAGCAAAAACTATAAAAACAATCAAAAGACAAACCGAGTTTGTAGCATCTGCTAGTTTCGCTAAAGAGGTCACTCCCGGTGAAGGGATCTCGGCTCTTTCCTTATCGAATAAGGTGCTGGATGTTCTACAAGGAACACCGCTATACAAAGCAAGAACTAGAGCTACCAGTTTTTAAGACAAGTTTCTACAATATCTTTAGCTTTCTTTTAGTTTCATTAATCTCATTAATGAAGTCCCATTTTATTATGCTTCACAAGCATCACATTTGAAACGAAATCAGCAATATAACATATATCTCATATATATAATATAAACATTCGTCTCAGGCAGTAATATGATCTCATCACAGAACATTGCAGCAGAAAATAACATATGAAATATTGGATATACTAGGATTTCCGTGTTTTATATGAGCCTGTATAAAACGCGGATTCCACGGTCGCGATGAATAGCCAAACCCACATCCCTAGACCCCTACGAGAGCGGCAAGTAACACCGCCAATTCTAGGGTTAGGAGACCCGGTCTCGACTCCTCGAGATGGTCTCCCACTGGACCCTAAAACCCGGTTACTTGTGCTCCCCTCCTTGGGTCTACCTAATGCGGAAAAGTAAATAATATACAATGGTGACATCATCCTCAGCCTGGAAGTGCCCCAATAAAAGAATATTACATACAATGAATTTTACATGAATGAAAATAAAAACCCTCATCTCACATAAAACCCCCGGCTATTGAAAATGCGACGATCTAATATAGCATATCACAACAACACATAATATCTCATATCATCAACGTAAGCAAGTATGCGTATCCTGATTGTCGTTGATGTATAGCAACGAAGCCAGCGATACACCATATACTACGCTTACGGTCACAGAAAAGAAAGTGTAACACTACAGCAAATGGAATCCGCAACCTCCTTAGACATCTCATGCCTAACCAAATGAATTCCTTAGACATCACATGCCTAACAATTATAAACCCCGCATTTTAGTCCCAGTATCGAAAACTCTTTTCAATATCAAGTCGGGCAATTCAACAAGATTTCTGACATGCTGATCGAATGCTCGTCGCAAACTTTAGTAGACGGCCGTACCCCCGGATGCCGTCGACGAAGTGCGCTAAGGTGGAACACCGCTGCCGCGAGCACCCGAACGGATGCTTTTGGCGACGGGGTTCTCCTACAGTCACTTGGTCAGGGCTAGGGGGCGTGGCTATCTATTAAGTTTACCCAGCGAGTATCCGCGTACGCTACGTCATTGCGACGGACTTTTGATCACATCAAAATCCCGTGGCAACCGATCAAATGAGACTAAACTGCTATATTTATAACATTCAAATTAGTTATCTCATAACTACTTGTGAATTCCAAATATTGTATCACATTCCAGATAAATAGACAATGTTAAACTTTCCTATCGAATAAACAAACACCCAAGATTTCCCAAATAGCTCAACACTTGAGCGGAGTTCAAAAAGTATCCATCACATGCCACAGTACCAATGGTCCAGCCGTAGAAGGGTCAAACCAACACCTCACATGTGACAACGCCGTACTGCCCCAAACCCTAAGGTTTAGAGGCGGTTCAGACGGTCACATAATCGAGTTAAGGTTTGTGTTCTTCTAGAGGGTCAACCGCGTTACTTGCACGACTATGAATGTTCTTTAATTAAGGAAAAAAATCCAACACTTGGAAATTTTCCGACAGGGGAAAAAGTGAGTTATTGATATCCGTTCGAACTTTTTAACACGTTCTAAATTACCCGGAAAAAGTTAAACGAAGTTAAATTTTCCGATCGAATCAACGAATGTAAAAGAACTCCAGAAAACTCAACACTTGAGTAATATCAAAAATTCTCAGAAGCATGTAGAAATACATACGGATGTTACTGTGAAAAGACCAACCCTAATACCCAATAATGGCCGCTGAACCGCCGCGCAAGGTATGATATCGCCGCGGTTCCGCGGCGGCTTGAGTGGATTAGAGGTTCGTTTTTCACAGTAATCCTTAGAATTCCCTGCTTAATTTTCTGAGTATTTTTAATACAGAAAAAATCAACATTTTAAAAAATTTCCAGAGATGGGGTGTTTTGCGACGTTTCACGGTTCGATCGGACTTTAAACTTCATCTAGACTTCGCCTAAAGCTCTAGCTTGGCTCTGATACCACTGTAGGGTTACTAGGCATAGTCACAAGGTTCTACAAGGCATCAACCATGCCCGATTTAAATTTTTCATGTGCTGAACAACCCTAACCAAGATCTTAGACTAGAGATTAGGCGAAACAAAGCAAGTAAACAACTTTACTTCTAAGAGTTTGGGATTACAACATTTGTAGCCCATTCCTTCACTTCTAAAGCTCCGTGTTGAGGTCCCTTCACTGCGATCATCGAGTACCCGGACTCTAGAGAGGCTCCATGAAGAGAAAGATGCAATCTTGCTTCCGATCTTCAATAACAAAGATGATCTACCTTGAAGAAACTCAAACCCAAGCTCTTGCTTTGCTAATCAAGTATTAGCAAAGCAAACACCCAAATCTAAGTGGCAAGAATAGATGAGGATGATGAAATAGGAATTTAGCTCTCATTTGTTTTCAATTTCTCACTCATTTTCATCACATTTGAAAAAGTTAGAAAGCTTTTCTCAAATGAAGAAGAAGAAGAAGAAGATTACTTTGTGATGAATAATGAAATCATTAGTTATGGTTACAAATCAACCCTTGGTTAAAAAACAAAAGACTTAACCGTTGTAGAGAATCAACCATGGTAAAGGGTTTGGGTTGGGTTAAGTAAATATCTTCAAAATATCATACCAAAATATCTTTGCTTAAAACAAAACATAAAGCTTCTACAAGCTTCATGAAAGTGCTAACCCAAATCAAACCCTAATCATGTTTAATCTCCACAAAACATATTGCATTTGTAATCATAACTTGTTACAATATTATATATCACATATACAATATTTATTGTAACAAAATAAAATAATACAAGTAACATATATCGCATATATATCAATGTATTACCTGAGTGAGAAAAAGAATTTTTAAGTGAGCTTATATTAGTTAATGTAATTTAATATATCAAATATATAATTATACATTAAATTATCGAATCAACACTTGATCCGATAATCCGGCTATTTCACAAATAACCTACTAATATAATCTGTATCAATTCATCGAATCAACACTTGATCCGATGACCCGGCTATATCACATATACCCGGCCGATATCTCATATCGCGAGAATCTAATACGGTATCACATACACGTATTATTGTCAGTCCCGCACATATCACATATGTGCTCCTACTCCGTTTTGCCTGAGCCATGAAACCTCTGTGTAGGACTCTAAAGAATCGTCAATACGTCGGCAGTAGGTGATGATCATATCAAACACCCACAAGATGCAAGCGGTCAGCTAAACGTAACAGCCACCCAGGTATTGAGCAATCAGAAGATCAACAAGCAAGCCTGTACATTCTCCCTTGAATCCAACCATTAACACTCCCGTACAGTCCGGTCTCTTCGTCTGATATGTCGCATATCTCGCCTAGGGGTGGTAAACGTCAGACCCCAGTAGCTTGATAAGTCGTGTCGATATGAGGTCTATAACAGTTCGAGAAACTACTGATAACACTTACCAGTAAATCTCAGCAACCCTGGCCAGGGATTTCCAATTATAACCAATCGAACACAGCGCAACATTAACTCCCTATACCGGGAGAGACGAAACCCCTCCTATCGCTCCTTGCCTCCATGTGATTCGGGACTGTACCCAAAAGACATCTTTTTGCATGCCCTCTTAGACGTGGTATGATAGAAATCAAAGCACAATGGGAATCATACAAGACTCTATGACGATCTCGGTTCTACAGACTAACCTGTACCAGTGTCTCCAGAGAACTGCCATCTGACATGAGGTATAATACCATCTGGGAGTTCTCGGCGAGTCTGTCCAGTGTACCCAGTCTCCACTGAGCACCCGTATACCTTCTCTGATGTCAAACACCAATGGATATGGGATCATCTATCGCTCATCATACGGGTCAAGAAGCACATACGCTAGTCTACTCTGGAGTATCGATGCCCTGTCTCGGCACTCCCATGACTAGGAACATTTGAAGGATGTACTTGGCGACTACACTATCCCTACTAGTATGATTTACATCATAGTCCTGGTAGTCAAGTACTCATCCTAAGGGTTTTATCAACATGTAATATAGAGACAATCAGAGTACATGTTTAGATAAAGTGTAACCAGCTAGCATACTATCATGTCGAGCAAGAAATTCTTCCCTATATATGTCCAAGCATCCACTACAATATACATCGTATGTACAGTAATGGTCTCTAAGGCATACATATAACTAACAGAAACAGTAGAAGCCATCCTGATTAGATAAACTAACAATCAATCTATTCTAGCAAGAGCGCACGCTGATTGTTTCTTTTCTCTCTCTCTAGATACCAATCATGTCACGCCTTAATCAAGATAATAAAATGTTAGACTTAACTAAACCATCTTGTTACACAGGGCTGGGGAATGTCAGTTCGGATCAAACTTATGGCAACTATCACGAGTATGGACAAGGGAAAGAGGACCGTAAGGAATTCCAGATGACCCTATTGAAGGAGAAGTATTCTAATGCATCTTCTTCGGGTGTATTTGTTATTGAAAACTGTTTTTTGATCAACCCTACCTCCTGGGTACTAGATACCGGATCAGGATTGTTGGCTATAGTGCCCTCAAGGCAATAATTGTAATAATCACAGGCAGGCGATTATGATGATTGCAGGAGGACCTATACATGTAGAACAGTCTTACTCGAGATGATGGTATGCTATCTGGTTTGTCTCTATCATCATGTACATGCATTATATGGTATTACAGATCACTATTATATGTTGATAGAGCCCATAGGATTCCTGCTTGACTACCAGTATTATGATGGCAATCATATACATGAGAGCTGGGTGGTCCCATAAGCACATCCTTAAATGTCCCTAGTCGAGAGAGTATCGAGACTGGGTATCGATACTCCGGAGTAGACTAGTGTATACTTTTCGAGACCCCGACGAGGGGCGATGGTCGGTCTCACAAGCCATTGGTGTCAGTTAGTCACCTAAGATAGTATACAAGTGCTCATCGGGTTATGGTTACACTGGACAGACTCGTCGGGAATATGCTAGATGGTATTATATCTATCAGATAGCAGTTCTCAGGTGATATGAGTACAGGTTAGTCTGTCGAGTTCTGAGATCGTCATTTGTCTCGTATGAGTTCCCACTGTGCTTTGATTACTACCCTACCATGGCTCAAAGGAGTCGTGCAAATAGGTTTTAGTTGGGTACAGTCCCGAGCTACATGGAGGCAGTGAGCGAATCGTAGGGGATTCGTCTCTCCCGGTATTGGGGTTTGATGTCGCACTGTGCACGGGTGGCTGTTGGGGCTAAAATTTACACCCTGGTTGACCAAGTCAAAATCAAAGTCAAACCCAAGCCAAACGGGCACAAGCCCAGGCTAAGTGGGCCCATACCCAAATCAAGCCCGAACATGAAGCGGCTGGCCTCCCCTATGCCAAGAAGAAAATTATGTAATAAATAAGTTTGATGTAATTTTCATGCATGAATGTAATAAAAATGGGCATAAAGCCAAATTTTTGTAAAGCCCATGGCTCATGTGCAAAAGAAATGAGCACATGAGGCATGGGAGGGGCAAAATACCATTTTGTAAAGCCCAGGGGGCTATGTATAAACTTGTAAGCCTATATAAGGCAACATGATGATGAAATGAACACAATAATTGATTCCCCTCAAAATCTAGGGTTTCTGTGCCTCCTTCTCCTTCCTCAAGGTTCTAAACCTTCTTTCCCTTTTTTGAATTAAATCAAGAGTTTAAATCTTCTTTTCCCAAAAATAAATAGTTTTTCACTATAAAACGCTTGAAGGGGATCTCGGATCTTCCATCAAATCCCCAAAAGGGATGATTTTTAAGTCTCACCCCCTTTTTTCTCTAAAAAGGTTTAGAACCTTGAGGAGACCCATCTCCAAAAAGCTCACTTTGGGAAGATCTAAGGCTCAAAAGAAGATTTAAGGCTCAAGAGAAGATCTAGGGCTCAAGGGAGAAGAAAGGGGCTCCCTTTCATCATCTCCGAAAATCTCTTGGGAGTTTAACTCCACAAAAAAATAATAAAATAAAAAAATCTCTTTTTTAGGAGTTTAACTCCAAAAGTCAATTGGGAGTACAACTCCCAGTGCATGGGCTAAGCCCCATTGTCCTTTTTTTAGGAGTTTAACTCCCAAAGTCAATTGGGAGTACAACTCGCAGTATAGGGGCTAAGCCCCTTTTTCCCGCTGGCGCCCAGCGCCCGCGTGCCAAGCACGTGAGGCGTCGGCGCCCAGCGCCCGTATGCCAAGTACGTGAGGCGCTGACGTCCACGCGTACTTTAGACGCTATTTTCTTTTTTTTTATATATACACTCCACAACACTTTCCCCCGTTAGAAAAAATTTCGGGGCGCTGCCCCGCACCTCGCAAGGGGGCTTCTGTTAGTGTATATGCCCTAGGGGCCATTATTGTATCATACTAGCTTGTATATTACTTAATGGAAGCTTGGGATATTCACAGTTATATTAACAGTCTTGCTAAACATTGTAGTATGCTACTTGATTTATTTCTATCTTAATATGTGTATATGTTAGCATATCGAGAAAACATATTGATAGAGCCCTTAGGATCTTGCTTGACTACCAGCGTTGTGATGGCAGTCACACTAGTGGGGGCTGGGTAGTTTACAAGCACATCCTTTTTCAGATCCCTTGTCACGCCCCGCTTCCCGGTATACGGCGAAGGGGATGCGACGAGACCTGCTACGTATATACTCAGAAGTACATACGCTAAGCGTATCCAAGCAATATAAAATAAATACACAAGAGACAAGATATAAAACGAACAGCAACTTTTATTTATTAATATTCTTTTGTACAATACATGAAAATGAAATACAACTGAAATAAAATGATGCCTAAACAGTGGCGTAACAGGAAATGAAAAATACAGAAAGGAAAAGTGTGCAATGAAACTAAAGTGCAGGGTCTTCGGCAAACTGCTCCAAGTCTTCTTGAGATGGCTCGATCTCCGCCGGGTCCAAACCACCTGAAGACATTCAAAGAAGAAAGAAATAGAATGTCGTCAGCGAACAGGTCGCTCGGTAAGTCCCAAAGATAAGGGAGAAATAGACAAAGAGTAAGAGAGAGAGAGAGAGTAGCTTTTAATGTTGTATTATAATATTGTAATGTTGTATTAATGCTGCTGTTTGTAGCCTGGTACAGATGATGGCAGTCTATACGAGGGGAGTCCCACTTACACCGGGGACTTTGGTAACCTGTAGTACAAGGCTCCGTCGATAATACTACGGAACAACGGCATGGATGTAATTACGTCTTAAGTGACCACCTCGTGCCACCTTTAACATATTCCGTACCAGTCTACCCCTTAAACCCCGCGATGTCTTGTTTGTATTGTTATCTTGTAAAATTGTATTGATTGTATGAGTGATTGACTGACTGACCGAAACCATGATATCAGGAAACGGTTATAACCGTAGAGTCATGTAAATGGAATACTGTGAATCATGTAAAAGGAATATATATCCATGGTTCGGTTCAGTCAAGTTGTATAACCTGATAATTGTATTCATGGATTCATGTATTCATATTGAATTGGAATCTTGTAGATTGTATATTGACTTGAATCATATTCAAGTTAGATTAATCAGACTCAAACCCGAGTCAGACAATCAGAAATGTGAATCGAAATCTTATAATTGCTAGGGTCCTTAGGGTAATTTATAAAACTTGAGGGGGTTTTATGTAAAAATACTTTTATATATTTTTCAAAATACGCCTCAAGTATTTATTGTTCGTCTTTAGAGTTGTAATGAGGGTGGATTTTATGTTGTGACATTTCTAGTGAAAATATCCTAGTTTTATAAATAAGGGTATTTATCTGTAATATTGATTATTTGAAGTTTATGGTATTTTAGTGGCAAATTTATTATTGTGATTTTTAGGAAAATGTGGAAAATTTATATTATAATAAAATAGATATTTAAATGATAAATATACATATGTTTATAAAAAAAATAATTTTATTAAATATTTTATATTCCAAAAATCTGATTTTCTTAAGATATCGTATTTTAAACCATTCGAGACCGAATGCCCCTTGCGGAGGTCTGAATCTCTCACTACTAGCCTGAGGGTGCGCGATAAAACGCACGATCCCGAACGGGTTCCCCAAAGATGGGTTGTAGCGGCGCTTTGCAAAGATTGTAAAATACTAATCCTTTAGAAAACGGTTTTGTAAAGTAAAAGGTATTTATTTGCAAAGGTGTGAATTTCCGTATTTTAAATTCCAGGGTTTCCTAAGCCAACTAGTTTATTTCTAAATGGTCTAAACGACAAGTCGTTAGAAGCCTCAAATCGCCTCTTCACCGCCAATTGTGGCCAGGTAAGTAAAAGTGAGGAAGGAGGGATCCGCTCATGAATCGTGAAACGGGCCTTTTAAAGTTACCTAAGCTCACTTGCTTAGCCTAGACACCACAAAGTTAGGTTTAGATAAACGATCGATGTCCACAACTTATCGTATTTCCTAATGAGAGGTATTTGTTTACAAGCGTATCAAATCTAAAACTTTTAAGAATGGTTTTATTAAGAATATGGTATTTAAATGAAAGTTTTGTTTTATCGTATTCTAAATTCTTTGATGATGTCGCTTAGGGTTGTATTTGCGTGTGTATGGAGGTACGTCATTATCTCGTGCTCTACTTTAAATGTATAGCAAAGTTTAGGGGTTAAATGTGAAATCGAAACATGATGGTATTAAAGTGAAAAATATACGATAGATTGGAAAGGTTATCATTTCATGTGAGAAAACTTGTTCAAATTGATTTTTAAAAGTTTAATAGTCAAGATAAAGATGTTTAAGCATGATTGAACTGATTATAAGTGAAATTTTATAGAAAACCGAATCGGAAATCGGATTTGTTCCGATTCCGTCGGGTTTCGTAATTTCGTATTTTAGAGAAATAGAAAGAAGGAAAGAATGGGACTTACGGGTTTCGATCTATACTAAGGAGTGTTGGGGAACTAAGGGAGTTGCCGAGGCGTTGCTTCGTCGCCGGTTGTTTCTAAAATCGTCGCCGGAATTCCCGCCGGAATTTCGTCGGAGCTTCGCCGCGAACTTGTTTTCAAAGCACACACTTCTTGGAAAATTTTGAGAGAGTGAGCCTAGGGTTTTGGGGGTGAGAGGGTAGTTTGTAGGATTGGTATTTATAGGGTTAGGTTAGGTTTAGGGCGGATGAAAAGTTAAAAAGAAAAATGTGATAAAATGTAATAAAAATGTATTAAAAGTGGAGTAATTAGGGTTTTTTAAGAGCTCTGGAAGTGGTCTGAGGCTGAAATTTTGCAGGTCCATAGGGAATATGAAAAGACACAACTTTCATGTTGTGGCCGTCGCCGGAATCGGCCGACTCGGGGGTGACTCGGCCGTGACTCGGTCGGAGCACTGAGTCGGCCGAGTCGAGGCCGAGTTGGCCGATTCCCGGCCGAGTCCGGCGGCCAGGATCACCCCCGACGGTTCATCTAACTCCTGAAAGTTTTACATCTTTGGGTGTAGTGGGTTTTTTGTGAGATATGCACGTGTAAACTCTTGGTATTATAAAGGTTTTAGAAAAATCAATATAAAAAATAATGTGGGGTATGGGATTTGAACTCTGGTGGCTTGGTTCAGCAGTGCAAGGTATTACCAATGAGCTACAAGCTCCTTCTTGTAATTATTGTGGTATTTAATTACTTAAAATGATAGCAGTAAGAATAAATACTCCTAGTATACATTAAATTTAAAGTAATTTCTTGTACACTAAAAATGGAGTTATTACATTCTTGTAGCCTGTAATTAAAAACAAAATAATTACCTATATCTTGTGCTCAGGCTAAAATACCCCTTTGTGGATTTTTGAAAAAAATATTTGAAAAATTTTGTATAGGAAATTTAGGGTTGTTATATTCTACCCTCCTTATAAAAATTTCGTCCTCGAAATTTGAAAAAGAAAAGTGTAACAAATTCAAGGAAAGTTTGGTGAGAGTGTGAAGAATGACAAAGTGATGCAAGGGTGTGAAAAAGGTTGTAGAGAATTACGAGGGTTATCCTGACCAACCGTATCAGTTCCTACGGCAGTCAAATTGTAAGCCTTGCATATTGGTACATTCCTCCTAGCTGGAGGCACATTCCCCTGTACTCGAGACATGTTTCTCAGTGCCTGATGGAATTGGCGATTTGGCTGAGCTGGGAATCCTCGTGGAGGTGGTGCTGGGAGTGCAAAACGAGTTGCAGGAGCCTGGATAGCTGGCTGCTGCGGGTAGTTGACGGGTGTGTGTGCTGGGTTGCGTCTATAAGGAAAGTTTCCAATTCCGTGATTGGACGCACCACAAACCAAGCATAGGCCTTTTGCGCGCCTACAGACCTTCCATAAGTGTCCTTCTCTCTTGCAATAAAAGCAAAAATCGGGTCTTGGCCGATCCTTGACTTCTTCCAGTCTTCTGAGTTCAACAGCCGGCCTTGAAGAGGCCCCTCCTGCCATTTGAGTGGCAGGGCGTTTCACTCCTGCAGATTGAGGTCTGCCCCTTGCCTTTATCACTGCTTCATAATGGCGAGCAGCTTCCAGAGCATCCTCGTGAGTCAGAAATTTCCCTGTGGCTAATGCAGCCTGGATTTCCGTGTCTAAACTTTGTTGAAATCGACGGGCTCGGATCTCATCCGTCGGTATCAGGTGTGCCGCAAATTTGTTACGGTCTTGTGTTAGCTGTGTATTACGTGATATCAAAAATTCGAAATACTGTGACATATCTTACCGACTGAGCATGGTGAATTCAGCGTCATACTCATCTACTGACTTGTCCCACATCAAACCTTGTTGTAGATGAATGAACTGCAGTTCCATGGCAAACCTGGCAGTCACAGGAAAGTACTTCGCGTCGAACTTCTCGCGAAAATTCTTGCACTCAATAGGCTGTTCAAGACGGCTTTCTTCCGCCTTCCACCAGTTGCGAGCATTGTCCGTGAGCTGTAGTTTCGCCACACGGACCCAAGCTATGTCTGGCACTTGTGCTGCTGCCAGATCATCCTCGATACTCTGAGCCCATTCCTCAGCTTCCAGTGGGCTCCCCTTTCCTGAGAACTGTTTGGGATGTAAAGCTCTGAATTGCTTCACCCCGGGTGCTTCAGCCTCGGGACGGTTTAAGAGCTGCTGCTGTCCCTCTAAGAGGCTGCGGATTACCTCAAGAAGAACTGTTTGCTCGTTGAGTGGAGCAGGAACGGGAGGTGTGAGTGGTAGTGCTGGAGGTGTGTTGTTGACGTTAGTGCTGGTGTTGTTTGGAGAATCCATAACCCTGAAGAAAAATTTGGATTAGGACAGATTCAAGTACATGAAATGATAAGATTCAAGGAACATGAAATTGCAAGATTCAAGGAACATGAATTGTAAATAATGTTTTAGTTGCTGGTTCTTGTGTTATATTGCTTAGGTTGTTCACGCAGAACAGAACTGCATTATAGGGTTTCATACAGCTCAGACCTGCATGGGCCACCAACAAAACCTGTCACACCCCGCTTCCCGGTATACGGCGAAGGGGACGCGACGAGGCCCGCTACGTATATACTCAGAAGTACATACGCTAAGCGTATCTAAACAATATAAAATAAATACACAAGAGACAAGATATAAAAGGAACAACAACTTTTATTTATTAACATTCTTTTGTACAATACATGAAAATGAAATACAACTGAAATAAAATGATGCCTAAACAGCGGCATAACAGGAAATGAAAAATACAGAAAGGAAAAGTATACAATGAAACTAAAGTGCAGGGTCTTCGGCAAACTGCTCCAAGGCTTCTTGAGATGGCTCGATCTCCGCCGGGTCCAAACCACCTGATGACATTCAAAGAAGAAAGAAATAGAATGTCGTCAGCGAACAGGTCGCTCGGTAAGTCCTAAAGATAAGGGAGAAATAGACAGAGAGTAAGAGAGAGAGTAGCTTTTAATGTTGTATTATAATATTGTAATGTTGTATTAATGCTGTTGTTTGTAGCCTGCTACAGAAGATGCTAGTGTATACGAGGGGAGTCCCACTTACACCGGGGACTTTGGTAACCTGTAGTACAAGGCTCCGTCGATAATACCACGGAACAACGGCATGGATGTAATTACGTCTTAAGTGACCACCTCGTGCCACCTTTAACATATTCCGTACCAGTCTACCCCTTAAACCCCGCGATGTCTTGTTTGTATTGTTATCTTGTAAAATTGTATTGATTGTATGAGTGATTGACTGACTGACCGAAACCATGATATCAGGAAACGGTTATAACCGTAGAGTCATGTAAATGGAATACTGTGAATCATGTAACAGGAATATATATCCATGGTTCGGTTCAGTCAAGTTGTATAACCTGATAATTGTATTCATGGATTCATGTGTTCATATTGAATTGGAATCTTGTAGATTATAGATTGACTTGAATCATATTCAAGTCAGATTAATCAGACTCAAACCCGAGTCAGACAATCAGAAATGTGAATCGAAGTCTTATAATTGCTAGGGTCCTTAGGGTAATTTATAAAACTTGAGGGGTTTTTATGTAAAAATACTTTTATATATTTTTCAAAGTACGCCTCAAGTATTTATTGTTCGTCTTTAGAGTTGTAATGAGGGTGGATTTTATGTTGTGACATTTCTAGTGAAAATATCCTAATTTTATAAATAAAGGTATTTATCTCTAATATTGATTATTTGAAGTTCATGGTATTTTAGTGTAAAATTTATTATTGTGATTTTTAGAAAAAGGTGGAAAATTTATATTATAATAAAATAGATATTTAAATGATAAATATACATATGTTTATAAAAAAAATATTTTTAATAAATATTTTATATTCCAAAAATCTCATTTTCTTAAGATATCGTATTTTAATCCTTTCGAGACCGAATGCCCCTTGCGGAGGTTTGAATCTCGCACTACTAGTCCGAGGGTGTGCGATAAAATGCACGATCCCGAACGGGTTCCCCAAAGATGGGTTGTAGCGGCGCTTTGAAAGATTGTAAAATACTAATCCTTTAGAAAACGATTTTGTAAAGTAAAGGTATTTATTTGCAAAGGTGTGAATTTCCGTATTTTAAATTCTACGGTTTCCTAAACCAACTAGATTATTTCTAAATGGTCTAAATGACAAGTTGTTAGAAGCCTCAAATCGCCTCTTCACCGCCAATTGTGGCCAGGTAAGTACAAGTGAGGAAGGAGGGATCCGCTCACGAATCGTGAGACGGGCCTTTTAAAGTTACCTAAGCTCACTTGCCTAGCCTAGACACCACAAAGTTAGGTTTAGATAAACGATCGATGTCCACAACTTATCGTATTTCCTAATGAGAGGTATTTGTTTACAGGCGTATCAAATCTAAAACTTTTAAGAATGGTTTTATTAAGAATATGGTATTTAAATGAAAGTTTTGTTTTATCGTATTCTAAATTCTTTGATGATGTCGCTTAGGGTTGTATTTGCGTGTGTGTGGAGGTACGTCATTACCTCGTGCTCTACTTTAAATGTATATCAAAGTTTAGGGGTTAAATATGAAATCGAAACATGATGGTATTAAAGTGAAAAAAATACGATAGATTGGAAAGGTTATCATTTCATGTGAGAAAACTTGTTCAAATTGATTTTTAAAAGTTTAAGAGTCAAGATAAAGATGTTTAAGCATGATTGAATTGATTATAAGTGAAATTTTATAGAAAACCGAATCAAAAATCGGATTTGTTCCGATTCCGTCGGGTTTCGTAATTTCGTATTTTAGAGAAATAGAAAGAAGGAAAGAATGGGACTTACGGGTTTTGATCTATACTAAGGAGTGTAGGGGAACTAAGGGAGTTGCCGAGGCGTTGCTTCGTCGCCGGTTGTTTCTAAAAACGTCGCCGGAATTCCCGCCGGAATTTCGTCGGAGCTTCGCCGTGAACTTGTTTTCAAAGCACACACTTCTTAAAAAATTTTGAGAGAGTGAGCTTAGGATTTTGGGGGTGAGAGGGTAGTTTGTAGGGTTGGTATTTATAGGGTTAGGTTAGGCTTAGGGTAGATGAAAAGTTAAAAATAAAAATGTTATAAAATGTAATAAAAATGTATTAAAAGTGGAGTAATTGTGGTTTTTAAAGAGCTCTCTGGAAGTGGTATGAGGCTGAAATTTTGCAGGTGCATAGGAAATATGAAAAGAGACAACTTTCATGTTGTGGCCGTCGCCGGAATCGGCCGACTCGGGGGTGACTCGGGCGTGACTCGGTCGGAGCACTGAGTCGGCCGAGTCGAGGCCGAGTTAGCCAATTCCCGGCCGAGTCCGGTGGCCAGGATCCCCCCGACGGTTCATCTAACTCCTGCAAGTGTTACATCTTTGGGTGTAGTGGGGTTTTTGTGAGATATGCACGTGTAAACTCTTGGTATTCTAAAGGTTTTAAAAAAATCAATATAAAAAATAATGTGGGGTATGGGATTTGAACTCTGGTGGCTTGGTTCAGCAGTGCAAGGTATTACCAATGAGCTAAAAGCTCCTTCTTGTAATTATTGTGGTATTTAATTACATAAAATGATAGCAGTAAGAATAAATACTCCTAGTATACATTAAATTTAAAGTAATTTCTTGTACACTAAAAATGGAGTTATTACATTCTTGTAGCCTGTAATTAAAAACAAAATAATTACCTATATCTTGTGCTCAGGCTAAAATACCCCTTTGTGGATTTTTGAAATAAATATTTGAAAAATTTTGTTTAGGAAATTTAGGGTTGTTACATTCTACCCTCCTTATAAAAATTTCGTCATCAAAATTTGAAAAAGGAAAGTGTAACAAATTTAAGAAAAGTTTGGTGAGAGTGTGAAGAATGACAAAGTGATGCAAGGGTGTGAAAAAGGTTGAAGAGAATTACCAGGGTTATCCTGACCAACCGTATTAGTTCCTACGGCCGTCAAATTGTAAGCCTGGCGTATTGGTACATTCCTCCTAGCTGGAGGCACATTCCCCTGTACTCGAGACATGTTTCTCAGTGCCTAATGGAATTGGCGATTTGGCTGAGCAGAGAATCCACGTAGAGGTGGTGCTGGGAGTGCAAGACGAGTTGCAGGAGCCTGGATAGCTGGCTGCTGCTGGTAGTTGACGGGTGTGTGTGCTGGGTTGCGTCTATAAGGACAGTTTCCAATTCCGTGATTGGACGCGCAACAAA
This sequence comes from Agapanthus africanus, assembly GCA_030015575.1. Taxonomy (NCBI): domain Eukaryota; kingdom Viridiplantae; phylum Streptophyta; class Magnoliopsida; order Asparagales; family Amaryllidaceae; genus Agapanthus; species Agapanthus africanus. The sequence continues at coordinate 327,940,685 of CM057350.1, read as the reverse complement.
CCAAGCATAGGCCTTTTGCGCGCCTACAGTCTTTCCACAAGTGCCCTTCTCTCTTGCAATAAAAGCAAAAATCGGGTCTTGGCCGATCCTTGACTTCTTCCAGTCTTCTGAGTTCAACAGCCGGCCTTGAAGAGGCCCTCCTGCCATTTGAGTGGCAGGGCGTTTCACTCCTGCAGATTGAGGTCTGCCTCTTGCCTTTATCACTGATTCATAACGGCGAGCAGCTTCCAGAGCATCCTCGTGAGTCAGAAATTTCCCTGTGGTTAGTGCAGCCTGGATTTCCGTGTCCAAACCTTATTAAAATCGACGGGCTCTGATCTCATCCGTCGGTATCAGGTGTGCCGCAAATCTGTCACGGTCTTGTGTTAGCTGTGTATTATGTGATATCAAAAATTCGAAATACTGTGACATATCTTACCGACTGAGCATGGTGAATTCAGCGTCATACTCATCTACTAACTTGTCCCACATCGAACTTTGTTGTAGATGAATGAACTGCTGTTCCATGGCAAACCTGGCAGTCACAGGGAAGTACTTCGCGTCGAACTTCTCGCGAAAAGTCTTCCATTCAATAGGCTGTTCAAGATGGCTTTGTTCCGCCTTCCACCAGTTGCGAGCATTGTCCGTGAGCTGTAGTTTCGCCACACAAACCCAAGCTATGTCTGGCACTTGTGCTGCTGCCAGATCATCCTCGATACACTGAGCCCATTCCTCAGCTTCCAGTGGGCTCCCGTTTCCTGAGAACTGGTTGGGATGTAAAGCTCTGAATTGCTTCAACCCGGGTGCTTCAGCCTAGAGACGGTTTAAGAGCTGCTGCTGTCCCTCTAAGAGGCTGCGGATTGCCTCAAGCAGAATCGTTTGCTCGTTGAGTGGAGCAGGAACGGCAGGTGTGAGTGGTAGTGCTGGAGGTGTGTTGTTGACGTTGGTGCTGGTGTTTTTCGGAGAATCTATAACCCTGAAGAAAAATTTGGGTTATGACAGATTCAAGTACAAGAAATGATAAGATTCAAGGAACATGAAATTGCAAGATTTAAGAAACATGAAATGTAAAGAATGTTTTAGTTGCTGGTTCTTGTGTTATATTACTTAGGTTGTTCACGCAGAACAGAACTGCATGATAGGGTTTCATACAGCTGAGACGTGCATGGGCCACCAACAAAACATGTCAAGCCCTGCTTCCGGTATATGGCGAAGGGGACGCGATGAGGCCCGCTACGTATATACTCAGAAGTACATACGCTAAGCGTATCCAAACAATATAAAATAAATACACAAGAGACAAGATATAAAAGGAACAACAACTTTTATTTATTAACATTCTTTTGTACAATACATGAAAATGAAATACAACTGAAATAAAATGATGCCTAAACAGTGGCATAACAGGAAATGAAAAATACAGAAAGGAAAAGTGTACAATGAAACTAAAGTGCAGGGTCTTCGGCAAACTGCTCTAAGTCTTCTTGAGATGGCTCGATCTTCGCCGGGTCCAAACCACCTGACGACATTCAAAGAAGAAAGAAATAGAATGTCGTCAGCGAACAGGCCGCTCGGTAAGTCCCAAAGATAAGGGAGAAATAGACAGAGAGTAAGAGAGAGAGAGAGAGTAGCTTTTAATGTTGTATTATAATATTGTAATGTTGTATTAATGCTGTTGTTTGTAGCCTGGTACAGAAGATGCCAGTGTATACGAGGGGAGTCCCACTTACACCGGGGACTTTGGTAACCTGTAGTACAAGGCTTTGTCGATCATACCACGGAACAACGGCATGGATGTAATTACGTCTTAAGTGACCACCTCGTGCCACCTTTAACATATTCCGTACCAGTCTACCCCTTAAACCCCGCGATATCTTGTTTGTATTGTTATCTTGTAAAATTGTATTGATTGTATGAGTGATTGACTGACTGACTGACCGAAACTATGATATCAGGAAACGGTTATAACCGTAGAGTCATGTAAATGGAATACTGTGAATTATGTAAAAGGAATATATATCCATGGTTCGGTTCAGTCAAGTTGTATAACCTGATAATTGTATTCATGGATTCATGTGTTCATATTGAATTGGAATCTTGTAGATTGTAGATTGACTTGAATCATATTCAAGTCAGATTAATCAGACTCAAACCCGAGTCAGACAATCAGAAATGTAAATCGAAGTCTTATAATTGCTAGGGTCCTTAGGGTAATTTATAAAACTTGAGGGGGTTTTATGTAAAAATACTTTTATATATTTTTCAAAATACGCCTCAAGTATTTATTGTTCGTCTTTAGAGTTGTAATAAGGGTGGATTTTATGTTGTGACATTTCTAGTGAAAATATCCTAGTTTTATAATTAAGAGTATTTATCTGTAATATTGATTATTTGAAGTTCATGGTATTTTAGTGTAAAATTTATTATTGTGATTTTTAGGAAAAGGTGGAAAATTTATATTATAATAAAATAGATATTTAAATGATAAATATACATATGTTTATAAAAAAAATAATTTTAATAAATATTTTATATTCCAAAAATCTCATTTTCTTAAGATATCGTATTTTAAACCTTTGGAGACCGAATGCTCCTTGCGGAGGTCTGAATCTCGCACTACTAGCCCAAGGGTGCATGATAAAACGCACGATTCCGAACAGGTTCCCCAAAGATGGGTTGTAGCGGCGCTTTGCAAAGATTGTAAAATACTAATCGTTTAGAAAACGGTTTTGTAAAGTAAAAGGTATTTATTTACAAAGGTGTGAATTTCCGTATTTTAAATTCTAGGGTTTCCTAAGCTAACTAGCCTATTTCTAAATGGTCTAAACAACAAGTCGTTAGAAACCTCAAATCGCCTCTTCACCGCCAATTGTGGCCAGGTAAGTACAAGTGAGAAAGGAGGGATCCGCTCACGAATCGTGAGACGGGCCTTTTAAAGTTACCTAAGCTCACTTGCCTAGTCTAGACACCACAAAGTCAGGTTTAGATAAACGATCGATGTCCACAACTTATCGTATTTCCTAATGAGTAGTATTTGTTTACAGGCGTATCAAATCTAAAACTTTTAAGAATGGTTTTATTAAGAATATGGTATTTAAATGAAAGTTTTGTTTTATCGTCTAAATTCTTTGATGATGTCGCTTAGGGTTGTATTTGCGTGTGTGTGGAGGTACGTCATTACCTCGTGCTCTACTTTAAATGTATAGCAAAGTTTAGGGGTTAAATGTGAAATCGAAACATGATGGTATTAAAGTGAAAAAAATACGATAGATTGGAAAGGTTATCATTTCATTTGAGAAAACTTATTCAAATTGATTTTTAAAAGTTTAATGGTCAAGATAAAGATGTTTAAGCATGATTGAATTAATTATAAGTGAAATTTTAAAGAAAACCGAATCGGAAATCGGATTTGTTCCGATTCCGTCGGGTTTCGTAATTTCATATTTTAGAAAAATAGAAAGAAGGAAAGAATGGGACTTACGGGTTTCGATCTATACTAAGGAGTGTAGGGGAACTAAGGGAGTTGCCGAGGTGTTGCTTCGTCGCCGGTTGTTTCTAAAAACGTCGCCGGAATTCCCGCCGGAATTTCGTCGGAGCTTCGCCGCGAACTTGTTTTCAAAGCACACACTTCTTGGAAAATTTTGTGAGAGTGAGCTTAGGGTTTTGGGGGTGAGAGGATGGTTTGTAGGGTTGGTATTTATAGGGTTAGGTTAGGGTTAGGGCAGATGAAAAGTTAAAAATAAAAATGTGATAAAATGTAATAAAATTGTATTAAAAGTGGAGTAATTGGGGTTTTTAAAGAGCTCTGGAAGTGGTATGAGGCTAAAATTTTGCAGGTACATAGGGAATATGAAAAGACACAACTTTCGTGTTGTGACCGTCGCCGGAATCGGCCGACACGGGGGTGACTCGGCCGTGACTCGGTCGGAGCACTGAGTCGGCCGAGTCGAGGCCGAGTTGGCCGATTCCCGGCCGAGTCCGGCGGCCAGGATCCCCTCCGACGGTTCATCTAACTCCTACAAGTGTTATATCTTTGGGTGTAGTGGGGTTTTTGTGAGATATGCACGTGTAAACTCTTGGTATTCTAAAGGTTTTAAAAAAATCAATATAAAAAATAATGTGGGGTATGGGATTTGAACTCTGGTGGCTTGGTTCAGCAGTGCAAGGTATTACCAATGAGCTACAAGCTCCTTCTTGTAATTATTGTAGTATTTAATTACTTAAAATGATAGCAGCAAGAATAAATACTCCTAGTATACATTAAATTTAAAGTAATTTCTTGTACACTAAAAACGGAGTTATTACATTCTTGTAGCTTGTAATTAAAAACAAAATAATTACCTATATCTTGTGCTCAGGCTAAAATACCCCTTTGTGGATTTTTGAAAAAAAATTTGAAAATTTTTTTATAGGAAATTTAGGGTTGTTACATCCCTAGTCATAGGATTATCAAGACAGGGCATCGATACTCCGGAGTAGACTAGTGTGTACGCTTCTCATCCCAGTTGGGGAGATGGTCTGTCCCACAGCCATCAGTACGTCGTACTGGAGATAGTATACAGGTGCTCGTTGGGTTACGGGTACACCGGACGGGAATCGCAGGGAACTGTTGGTTGGTATTATACCCGTCGTCAGTTAACAGTTCCCAGGTGGCATGAGTATAGCATAGTCCGCAGACTTGACACTGCTGCTTCGCCTCGAGTGTGTTCCCACTGTTCTTATATTGCTACCCTACCACGGCTCAAAGGAGTCGTGCAAACAGGTAGCAGTTGGGTACAGTCTAGAAGCACTTGGAGGCAGTGGCGGTTAGACATGATTCGTCTTTCCAGGTATTGGGAGTTGATATCGCGCTGTGTCTGGAGAGCCATTACGCAAAGTCCCTGGTCAGGGCAAGCAAGATTTACTGGTAGGTTTTCCTGTAGCTTCTCAAGGTGTAATGGGCTTCACTCCGACACGACTTATACCGCTTTTAGGGGACTAACGCTTGCTGCCCCCCTAGGCCTGATATGCGATAGTCTTAGACGAACATACCGGACTGTACAGAGATTGTCACATCAGGTTCAGTAGGAGTTCGGATGGGTTTCCTCATCGGCCTTGTTATCGACATCTACCTGGGGACCGTTACGTACAGCTAGTGCCGCTTGCGGTCTGTGGTTAAACCCACTGCCAGCGTAGTAGTCGAGTTTTTAGAGTCCCACACAGAGAGTTTCCCTGCTTCGGGCGAAACGATATAGAGGTCGTATGGTTTTACGACAGGGTTCGGACACATACTTGTTTTTACGCACGTATGATGTTCGGACAGTTTTTACTAGCGGGCTTTAGTTTAAGCCAGATTCTAGTATTGGATTATTGGATTTATACAGTATCAGTATTTCCGTGTTTTCACGGATAGGAGGGGCGTTCTCGTAATTACTCGAGAAGCTTCTAAAAGGTTGATGAGGTGGAGAGCTTAGGTGTTATATGTATTAAATGGTTTTGTGACTCATGGAGATGATTCATCAAGAGAGTTAATGAAGCGTTAATGCTTTTAATGACTCGCTAGATGATTCATTATATATTAAATGAAGCATGAAGATATTTATGCAAATGATATTTTGTGCAAGATATTTTATACTTCATATATATACACAAATGAGTTAATTTCCATTTCATTCTCACTTTTCACATTCTCTCTCTTCAAGCTCTCTCTCTTCAAACCCTAACCCTAACCTCTCATGTGTTGAGATCCAAAGGTTAGCAAGACTAATTGATCTCTAATCCCATTCTATATCCCATAGGTTGCTTTGATTAGCACTCTTAGTTACCTAGTTACCTAGTTACCTCAAGTTAGAGGTTAAGCTTGGAGAAGTAGCTCTCGGGTGGATCTTCTATCACAAAGAGGAGGCCGATGAGGAGGTGGTCAATGAGAACAAGAAGGACTTGGTTCATTAGGTATAATCTTCTTTCATAGTAGCTAATCCCTCCTATGTTGTTGTTAGTTAGGGTTTGGCAAAGATCCGTAAAGTTAGTCGATATTAGTTTAAACAAAATGATTGTTTTACATATTCCGCCTCCCCGCATCATGTGAGGTGTCTAACGTCGACTTACAGTGGTATCAGAGCCTCGCTAAACCATAACTAACTTGTTAGCAAAGGCGTTAGAAATTCGATCGCAAAACGAACCCAAAAATACGACTTTTCACCATGTTTCTGTCGATTTTAAAACGGGGTCTAAAAAATTTTCAGGGACCCTTAAAAATACAAGCAGGGAAATATAAGGTTACTGGAGAAATTTGGGGTCCTAACTCGGCCAAACGGCCATGGAACCGCGGCCGATCCAAAGCGATCCGCCGCAGATCCGCGGCCGAGTTGGAGCCGAGTCAGCCCAAAATTCCCCAGTAACTCTTCTGTGTTAATTTTGTATTTTCTGGAATGTTCTGTTTCTACTCAGGTTTCAGGTGCACAGAGAATTTTTTGGAGTAGAATCATTTGCATTTGCTTGATTGAAATTCTAATATATTTGGCTAATTTGATTATATCTGTGATTTGTTTAATGTGTTCGTAAACCTCCCCTAACTTCTAGTATGTCGGTTAGCAGGGGGTTGCACATTTCTGTAATGGTTTGTGTTTGTGAACTTGTTGGATTGTCGTGAATGGATAGCCAGGGATGTGAGACGAGTGTTTCTTTCATTCAGATGTAATCTGTAAATTGTTGTAATATTCTTTTGCGGGGCACATCCGGGCTGAGGTTGTAGCCACCGTTGTATTATTTCATTTACTGTTTTCTGCTCCTAGGATAGACCCAAGGTGGGGTGCACAAACTACCGGGTACTTTGAAGTGTTTAGTGGCCTACTCACGTTGTTGAGGGAGACCGCTTCACTTCGGGTAATTGGCGGGTAGTTTGCCGTACCCGTAGGGGTCGAGGGTGGGGTTTTGGCTATTCATCGCGACTGCGTAATCCTTCTTTTTTTGCAGGCTCAAAAGGAATGCGGATTCGTAGAAAATCCGATATGTTCATCTGTGATCTGGAATGCTTATTATTGCGTCCGACGAATGTACAATATCTATATATGATAGCTATTAGACGTCACTTATGTTTTACACCCGTGCTAGCCCAGCCCCCGCTCTGTCGTTAGTTAAGTGACTTAACGGGTGAATGACGGGACCCAGTGGCGAATGCGGATGGCATAAGAGGACGTTGTATTTTCGTTGTTTTCTGCAATGATAGGTTAATTGATGGGACGCATTATATTAATGCAAAGAAAATAAACCAAAGTTGAATCGTTAGAACAGTTTAAAAGAAACCACTCGGTTATTTTAAAACAGAGGATAATTTTTAAATTGCGGAGCTTTAACCACTCCTTTTAAGGTTCCTTCGATCATATCAAGTTCACTACGTTCACGGTTTCGCCAAAACCATTCGTATCCCTCCGTCATTTCATTAGGGTATTCAGTAGTATTCAAGCTATGTATTTTGACCAACGCCAAGGCATAGTGTTTGGTAGCTGCTGGGTATTCATTAGTTGCATAGATAGATGAGTTAGTTTGGGACAGTCGTATTATCATTTGGCCAACGTCAGGGGTATGTACGGATGGGTTCAAATTAACAAGATAATGATGGGTAGAACTTGATATGTGGCTTATGACATATTGACCAACGCTAAGATCATAAGAGCATGGGGCAGAAATTTATATCGGTAATTTCTAAAGAAACTGAAATTTGCAAAGAGATGCATACCATTTGGAGTGTGATAATTTTGGTAGGATTCCTTCATCTTTATCACACGATGATATTTGGATCCCGATCCTACTGTGAGTATCCGCTACTCATCAGGATATTCGTCACTTAACGATCAATGCTATAAACCAAGTAGGTGTCGAGAAAGGTGTCAGCGGGGTTACGCCCCCAGAGAAAAGAGGTTATTTAATTAAGGAATTTCGCGAAAGAGTTGGAAAACCTCCCTCGAAGTACCGACACCGGCCTGGCTGAACGGTTAAGAAAGTATTGTACAGTGAGAATAGTCCTGACTAGTTCTTCCTTTTTGGTTTGAGGAGAGATTCGAGAAACAGTGGGAGCCATCCAGTTTAGATAAACTAAAACCACTCTAAATTTGCAAGAGCATCATGCTAAAGTGTTCCTTCTCTCTCTCATTGCAGCGACCCAGAACATGACATGCCTTAAGTTACTATTAGAAAAAAATATATTGACAGGGCCAAACTATAAAGATTGGTTCCGGAATGTTAAGATGGCTTTGACTTATGACAAATTGGGGTATGTCCTTACTGCTAAGGCACCTGCTGTCCCTGGTCCAGATTCCAGTATTGCGGATAAGGAAATCCACAAGACCTGGGAGTTAGATTGCGCGAAGGCAAAATGCATCGTGCTTGCCTCTATGAATAATGAACATTAGAGGAGGCACGATGATATGGATCTAGAATCCATATTTCTCCATAAAAAAGATCTGTATGGAGAGCAATTTCGTATAGCAAGATACGAGACCTCGAAGAACTTGTTTCAGTCGAGGCTGGCAGTCGGATCATCTGTAGGAGAACATATCCTAAAGATGATTGGCTATATAGAAGAGCTCGCGGACCTCGGGACGACTTTAGAGAACGAGTTCTATACAGACTTGGTTCTATAGTCCCTTCCTTCCACCTACGCCCAGTTTATTCTGAATTTCAACATTCAAGGAAAAGAAGTTGAACTTCCAGAACTCCTTAACATGTTGAGGAGTGCAGAGGTCACCTTGCAAAAAGCAAGGGAAACACCCACTATATTTGTTCGCGGTGCTTCCTCTTTCAGGTCCAAGGCAAGGGCCAAAGGAAGGAAGATGAAGGCCGCTACCAAACCGAGAGGTGGTGTTGGTAAGGTGGGAGTTAAGGGAAAGACAAAGGGTGCGGTGCCAGTAGTGGCAAAGGACGAGTGCTTCCACTGTCGTAGGAAAGGCTATTGGAAGAAAGATTGCAAAGCTTGGAATGCTAAGAACCAGAAACCGAAGCAAGCTGTGGCTTCGACTTCAGGTGTGTTTGTAATTGAAAATGGTCCGTCAATCAACTCTACTTCCTGTAGGGTTGCTAAGAACACGCACAAGGGTCTATTAGGCATCAACCATGCCCGATTTAAAATTTAACCGTGCTGAACAACCCAAAGCCGGGTCTTTATGTTGGAGATAGTGCCCTCAGAGTCAATTATTGGATCACAGGCACGTGATTGCAATGATTGAGGGATGACCTATTCCGGTAGGACAGTCTTACTCAAGATGATAGTATGCTATCTGGTTTATCTTTATCATCGTGTACTGCTTTAGGTGACCTTACAGGTCACTATTGCATGTTGATAGAGCCCCTAGGATTCTTGCTTGACTACCAGCAGTATAAGGGCGATCATATACGTGGGAGCTGGGGTCTATAAGCACCTCCTTAAAAGGTCCCTAGTCGTGGGAGTTTTGAGACAGGGCATCGATACTCCAGAGTAGACTAGTGTACACAGTCGAGACCCTGACGAGGGGCGGTGGCCGGTCTCACAAGCCACTGGTGTCAGTTGGTTCACCTAAGATGTATACAGTGTAGGGTTCCTAGGCACTCCCAAGAGGTCTCACAAGGCATCAACCATGCCAATTTCAAAAATTATGGTGCCGAGAAACCCTAGTGTACGGATCGTTTGCTAGAAATCTAGGCGAAAATGCAAACTAGTTAACACTTAACAAAGGGAATACGGAAATACAACCTTTGTAGATCCGGTTCTCCACCTCCATAGCTCCGCAATGAAGTCTCCTCGCTGTCCATAACAAGTCCCGTGCTCTAGCGTCGGCTTCATCGGAGAATGGACGGGCTAGGTCATCGATGTCCATGCCGAAGATGATCTACGTCGAGGCATCGCTAAATCAAGCTCCGACTTCACCAAGTCAAGAAACTTGTGAAGAAAACACACTCTACTACTTGGCAAGAGATAGAGAATGAAGAAATAGGAAGTGGGTAGACTTTAGAATTGGATTTCTCACTTGTTTCCATCAATCACCATTGATGGAGCTTAAGGTTTTCTTCTTGAGTTCAAGGAAGAAGAAGAAGAAATGTTATGACAAGTTAATTAAAAAGAAAAGAATAATCCAACCAGTAACACTACCGTACAGTCCGGTCTGATCGTCTGATATGTCGCATATCTCGCCTAGGGGTGGTTAACGTCAGACCCCAATAGCTTGATAAGTCGTGTCGATATGAGGTCTATAACAATTCGAGAAACTACTGGTAACACTTACCAGTAAATCTCAGAAACCCTGGCCAGGGATTTCCTGTTATAGCCAATCGAACACAGCGCAACATCAACTCCCTATACCGGGAGAGACGAATCCCCTCCTATCGCTCATTGCCTCCATGTGATTCGGGACTGTACCCAAAAACCACCGTTTTGCACGCCCTCTTGGACGTGGTAAGATGGAAATCAAAGCACAGTGGGAACCACATAAGACTCTATGACGATCTCGGGTCAACAGACTACTCTGTACCAGTGTCACCAGAGAACTGCCATCTGACGTGAGGTATAATACCATCTGGGAGTTCTCGGCGAGTCCGTCCAGTGTACCCAGTCTCTACTGAGCACCCGTATATCATCTCTGATGTCAAACACCAATGGATATGGGATCATCCATCGCCCATCTGTATGGGTCGAGAAGGTATACGCTAGTCTACTCTGGTATATCGATGCCCCGTCTCGATACACCCACGACTAGGGACTTTGAAGGATGTACTTATGGACTACCATGTCCCCACTAGTATGATCCGCATCATAGTCCAGGTAGTCAAGTACAGATCCTAAGGGCTTTACCAACATGTAACAGGGAGACAATCAGTGTACACGTTAAGGTAAAGATCAACCAGATAGCATACTATCATGTCGAGTAAGAAAGTCCTCCCTATATATGTCCCAGCATCCACTACAATATACATCCTATGTACAGTAATGGCCTCTAGGGCATACATATAACTAACAATCTCCCACTTGCACTAGGGCCATCTGTAGCAGTGGTTGTAGTATCTCATACTCAACCATCCCATAAAAATCTCTCTCTGGGAACAGGCCTTTATGAGTGGATCCGCTGTGTTGTCCTCTGAGTCTACTCTCCTAACCTCGATCCCTTGGAGATCAAGCATCTCCATGATCAGGTGACACTGCCTTAGAATATGTCTGGATCACTGATGGGAAGGGCGTTCCTTGGCATAAGCCACAACTCCATTGTCTCACAATGGTAGGAACGTAGTTCATCTCATGAACCAATATACACCCAAACAGCCTCTTTGGTAGCATCTTTAGTAGCGATGTATCCTGCCTTTATCGTCTAGTATGTCTCGGTATCTAGCTTGGAACTCTTCCAGCATACCGTCCCTTTACTGAGGGTAAAGACAATGCCTGTGACTGACATTCAGTCGTCTTTATCACCCTGGAACCCTTCCAGTGATTTTCCCCAGGATCGGTTGATACCATCTCACTACATTTAGTGAGAGTCCTAACATCCCATTAGATCTATCTCATAGATCCAAAACCCAGGATTTAGGAGGTATCACTTTGATCCTATATGGAGAATCATTGTGATAAGCGGAGATTGACCGAACGTAGCATAGGAAACTCCTTCCCTATCAAGAGTATGTCATCCACGTACTCTACGAGGATTACCACCATACTCTCTACTACCTTTTTGTATATACAAGGTTCATCTACCATTTTGATGAAGTCAAACTCTTTGACTACCACATCAAAACAGATGTTCCAACTCCGCGATGCCTGTTTTATCCTATAAATCATCTTGCACACGTTTCCGCTGCTCCCACTGTCTACGAAGCCCTCTGGCTGTGTACTTATAGACGCTCTCTTCCAAAACATCATTTAGAAAAGCTGTCATGACACCCAACCGCCAGATATCGTAGTCATGGTATGTAGCCGTGGCAAGTAGTATCTGGATGGACTTAAGCATAGGTACTGGAAAAGGTTTCATCATTATCCACGCCTGGTTGATGACGAAAACCTTTAACAAGTCTAGCTTTGAAAGTCTCAACTTTTCCATCTACACCAAGTAATCTTCTCAAGATATACTTGCTCCTGATGGGGATTTAACCCTTCAGATATAGCAACCAAAGTCCATACTTTGTTGGTGTATAAGGATTCCATCTCAGATCACTAAGCATCCTGCCATTCTTACAGAGTCCTACTCCTAATGGCCAGCTCGAAACTAGTTGGGTCATCATCTCATGATGCAATCCTCGCTCCCACTGTCATAGAGAAACCGAAGTATCTCTCAAGCGGGTGAGGAACCTCACTAGATCGGCGGAGAGGCTGAGGTTCGTTGGTATCTACTGAATCCTTTGGTTCTACCAAATCATCTGCTGTTGTTTGTATAGCTGGAACCTTTTCAGTTCTACATTACAGACTTTGCCTCGAGCTTGCCCAGATTTTGCTTTTAGACATAGGCCGGACAACCCCAAATCTTAACCATCTTAAGATATGGGCTCTTCCCTTTCCATATCATATATGAAGTGGTAGGCAACTGATTTGATTGGAACCCTATTCAATAGGTATGCAACTTCATAAGTGCATAACCCCTAATAGGAAACAGGTAACTCAGTAGTACTCATCATAGAGCACACCTTATCATATAGGGTGCAATTGCTCCGCCCCGATATACCATCGTGCTATGGTGTATACGGAGGAGTAATACTGCGAGAGAATCTCATTCTCCTTTAGAATAGTCCAGGAATTCCATGCACAAGTATTCTCCTCCCTGATCTCATCAAAGGACATAATACTTATACCCGTATTTTGGTTCTCTACTTCTAACTTATATTCTGTGAATATCTCAGAAGGTTCGGACTTATGTTTCAACAGGAACATATGTCTTAATCTTGAGAGATCATCAGAGAACGTAATGAAGTATAAAGAACCAGTCTTGGCATGTGTAGACAGGGGACCTACATACATCAACATGTATCATCCCAAGAGTTCACTAACTCTTTCTCTGTTTCCAATAAACAGAGCTGTGGTCATTATATCTTTGTGACATGACTGGCGAGTTTCACAAGATGTAAATTCAAACTAATTTAAATATGCATCTTTATGTAACTCTAGCGAGTCGGGTCATATTGATATGACCTAGTCTACAATACCTCAAGAAGGATTCGTTCATTTCTGAACTCTTCCTCTTGTGTGTGTTTCGTATACTTAAGAACTGTAGTTTGATTTAGAACATCAATGCTTTTAGATAACGTGCCTGAAACGATCAACTTTTGATATAGGAAATGTTCAAAACATTATCCAACAATACAAAATTATATCCTTTCTTTACTAATAAAGAGAGAGATATGATTTTGTATATCAGGTTCGGTATCTAATAACATTCGTTCAGAATCAATGTATTGGTAATACAGGGTAACAGTGACCGACAGACTTGGCTGCAACTCTTGCCCCGTTTTCTGCCTCATGAAACTTATCACCCGTTCTCAGTTCTCTACCTATCTGTAGCCCTATGTAACAGATTACATATCTGGGATCCTGATCTGGTATCACATACCCAGGACGTAAAGGACACTGAGAAACAATTCCTTGTAACGAACACACCCGAAGATGATGCATCAACATGCACACTCTTCGTTTGGGCGGCACAGGAAATCTGGTATTCCCAATTTCCTGCTCTGTCTTATAACAATTATAAGTTGGAGCGGGACCAACGTTCCCCAGCTCAGTATAACAAGCGGGTTCGGTCAATAATCCGTATTATTATCTTGATTAAGGCGTGATATGGTCGCTACCTGGAGAGAGAGAGAAGAAAACACTCAGCGTGCGCTCTGTCAAGAATAGATTGGTTTTTATTTTATCTAATCCGGATGGCTCCCACTGCTTTTTATCAAATCTTCTTTCAAACCCTAAAAGGAAAGACTAGCCGGGATTAATTACACACTACAAGTTCGCCAATCTTTCAGCCAGGCCAGTGTCGGTACTTTGAGGGAGGTCCCCCGTTCTTTCGCACGAACCTAATTAATATAAACCTCGTTTTCCCAGAGGCGTAACCCCGTTGGCACCTTTCTAGACACCTACTTGATCGGCTAATTGTAATGTATAAAACTCTCCCAGGAGTAACTCTTACTCGCAGCGAGTATCGGGATCCAACTATCTCATAGAAGGTATGCAATCTCATTGCAAATTTCAACACTTGAAATTCCCGATAATATTTTGCTCCTAACCTCCTATGACCTTGACAAAGGCCAACAAACCATAGGATGCTAGTCAAGTTCAACCCGTCATTTCCTGATTGAATTAAACCCACCCGCACGGCCCTTGACAAAGGCCAACAAGGTCGCACGACTACCCTAACTCAATTTGCATCATATGCATAAGCAGATAAGCACCAGTTAGCTACCGCACACTGCGCCTTGACAAAGGCCAACAAACGCAGCACGAATACTAACTACTACTTATCTGAAATGACGGAGGGCTACGACAGGTTTTTCTGAAAACCTATTGCGTAATGAACTTGATATCGTTGTAGGATCGAATGAATTTAAAAAATGGAGTGTTTTTGAGGCTTTTCTAGTTTTGCTAAAGGAGTCACTCCCGGTGAAGGGATCGTCGGTCCTTTCCTCGTCGAATGAGGTGCGGGATATATCATATATATCACTGTGCAAAGCAAAAACTCTTAAAAGCAATCAAAAGACAAACCGAGGGTGTAGCATCTGCCAGTTATTGCTAAAGGAGTCACTCCCGGTGAAGGGATCTCGGTCCTTTCCTCATCGAATAAGGTGCAGGATATATCGTATATACCGCTGTGCAAAGCAAGAACTGTAGCTACCTGTTTTATTTTGAAATTCGATTCTACAACATCTTAGGTTTCTTTTATTTCATTAATCACATTAATGAAGTCTCATCATTTAAGGTACCTAAACATCACAGATAAATACGACGTACACTTATGCTATCCGCATTCGCCTCGATGTCCCCTCGTGCACCGTTAGGTTAGGTAACTAACGGCAGAGCGGGGCAGGGCTAGCGTGGGTGTAAAACATAAGTAACGTCTATATAATATATCATATATACTATATACTGTATCTATCACAGAACATCACATGATCACATCACAGATATCGCAGCAGAAGAAACATATGAAATATTGGATATACAAGGATGTCCATGTTTTCAATACGAGCCAGTATAAAACACGGATTCCACGGACGCGATGAATAGCCAAACCCACACCCCTAGACCCCTACGAGAGCGGCAAGCAACCCTACCAATTCTAGAGTTAGGAGACCCGGACTCGACTCCTCGAGTTGGTCTCCCACTGGACTCCAGAACCCGGTTACATGTGCTCCCCTTGGGTCTATCCTAGTGCGGAAAAGTAAATAATATACAACAGGTGACAACTTCCACAACCTGGAAGTGCCCCAAAAAAAAGAATATTACATACAAGTTTTTACATGAATGAAAATGAAAAACACTCATCTTACATAAAAACCCCCGGCTATTCAAACACGACGATCCAATATAACATATCCAGCAACACATAACATCACATGTCATCAACGTAAGTAAATATGCGCATCCCAATTGTCGTTGACATATAGCAACGAAACCGGCGATATCACATATTACACTTACGGTCACAGAAAAGAAAGTGTAAAACTACAATAGTTGGAATCCGCAACCACCTCAGACATCGCATGCCTGACCAAATGAATTTCTTAGACATCGCATGACTAACAATTATAAACCCCGCATTTTAGTCTCATTATCGAAAACACTTTCCAATATCAAGTCGGGCAATTCAACAAGATTCCCGACATCCTGATCGAATGCTCGTCGCAAACTTCAGTAGGCGGCCGCACCCCCAATACCGGCGACGAAGTGCACCAAGGCGGAACACCGCTACCGCGAGCACCCGAACGGATGCTTTCGGCGACGGGGTTCTCCTACGGTCACTTGGTCGGGGCTATGGAGTGAGGCTGTCTATTAAGTTTACCCGGCGAGTATCCGCGTACGCTACGTGATTGCGACGGACTTTTGATCACATCAAAATTCCGTGGCAACCGATCAAGTGAGACTAAAGTGCTATGTTTATAACATTCATTCAGTTATCTCATAACTTCTTATGAATTCCAATTATTGTATCCCATTCCGGATAAATAGAAAATGTCAAACTTTCCGATCGAACAATCGAACACCCAAGTTTTCCCGATACAGATCAACACATGAAATAAGTCTAACAGCATTCAGTTCGTGTCTCAGTACCAACGGTCCAGCCGTAGAAGGGTCAAGCCAACGCCTCACATGTGGCACGCCGTACTGCGCCAAATCCGAAGGTTCAAAGGGCAGTTCAAGACGGTCACATAATCGAGTTAAGGTTTGTTGTCTTCTAGAGGGTCCATCGCGTTACTTGCACTACTTAGAACGTCGTTAAACTACGGAAAAGTCCAACACTTGGAAATTTCCCGATAAGGGAAAAATTGGGTATTTATATCCGGTCGAACTTTTTAACATATTCTAAAATTTATCCGGAAAGCCACACAGACAAAATTTGATAATCCGATCGAAACACCGAATCCCCAAAACAACTGCAGAAAATTCAACTCTTGAAAAATTATTAAAAATTCCCAGAAAAATCACCACTGGAAACTAAGAATTACTGTACAAAATAATTTAAATAATGTGGCCGTACGGCCGCGGATCCGCTGCTTGAGCCTTGCTCATGCCGCGGAAACGCGGTGGGAAAGTGGAATTAGGTCCACGAAATTTACAGTAATTCTTAGAAAACCCTGCTTGATTTTCTGTATATTTTTAATTTGGAAAAAGACCAGATATTAAAAATTGGACAGAGAGCAAGTTTGTGATCGGGTTTCGGATCGTTCGGACTTCAAATTCCGTCTAGACTTCGTCTAAGGCTCTAGCTAGGCTCTGATACCACTGTAGGGTTCCTAGGCACTCCCAAGAGGTCTCACAAGACATCAACCATGCCAATTTCAAAAATTATGGTGCCGAGAAACCCTAGTGTACGGATCGTTTGCTAGAAATCTAGGCGAAAATGCAAACTAGTTAACACTTAACAAAGGGAATACGGAAATACAACCTTTGTAGATCCGGTTCTCCACCTCCATAGCACCGCAATGAAGTCTCCTCGCTGTCCATAACAAGTCCCGTGCTCTAGTGTCGGCTTCATCGGAGAATGGACGGGCTAGGTCATCGATGTCCATGCCGAAGATGATCTACGTCGAGGCATCGCTAAATCAAGCTCCGACTTCACCAAGTCAAGAAACTTGTGAAGAAAACACACTCTACTACTTGGCAAGAGGTAGAGGATGAAGAAATAGGAAGTGGGTAGACTTTAGAATTGGATTTCTCACTTGTTTCCATCAATCACCATTGATGGAGCTTAAGGTTTTCTTCTTGAGTTCAAGGAAGAAGAAGAAGAAATGTTATGATAAGTTAATTAAAAAGAAAAGAATAATCCAACCAGTAACACTACCGTACAGTCCGGTCTGATCGTCTGATATGTCGCATATCTCGCCTAGGGGTGGTTAACGTCAGACCCCAATAGCTTGATAAGTCGTGTCGATATGAGGTCTATAACAATTCGAGAAACTACTGGTAACACTTACCAGTAAATCTCAGCAACCCTGGCCAGGGATTTTCTGTTTTAGCCAATCGAACACAGCGCAACATCAACTCCCTATACCGGGAGAGACAAATCCCCTCCTATCGCTCATTGCCTCCATGTGATTCGGGACTGTACCCAAAAACCACCGTTTTGCACGCCCTCTTGGACATGGTAAGATGGAAATCAAAGCACAGTGGGAACCACATAAGACTCTATGACGATCTTGGGTCAACAGACTACTCTGTACCAGTATCACCAGAGAACTGCCATCTGACGTGAGGTATAATACCATCTGGGAGTTCTCGGCGAGTCCGTCCAGTGTACCCAGTCTTTACTGAGCACCCGTATATCATCTCTGATGTCAAACACCAATGGATATGGGATCATCCATCGCCCATCTGTATGGGTCGAGAAGGTATACGCTAGTCTACTCTGGTATATCGATGCCCCGTCTCGATACACCCACGACTAGGGACTTTGAAGGATGTACTTATGGACTACCATGTCCCCACTAGTATGATCCGCATCATAGTCCAGGTAGTCAAGTACAGATCCTAAGGGCTTTACCAACATGTAACAGGGAGACAATCAGTGTACACGTTAAGGTAAAGATCAACCAGATAGCATACTATCATGTCGAGCAAGAAAGTCCTCCCTACATATGTCCCAGCATCGACTACAATATACATCCTATGTACAGTAATGGCCTCTAGGGCATACATATAACTAACATACAGGTGCACATTGGGTTATGAGTACACCGGACAGGACTCGCCGGGAACCTGCTAGTTGGTATTATACCTGATGTCAGATAGCAGTTCCCTGGTGACATGTGTACAGGTTAGTTCATCGACCTGAGATCGTCATTTGTCTCGTGTGAGTTCCCACTGTGCTTTGATTACTACCCTACCACGCTCAAAGGAGACGTGCAAACAGGTTTTAGTTGGGTACAGTCCCGAGCCACATGGAGGCAGTGAGCGGAACTGCAGGGGTTCGTCTCTCCCGGTATTGGGGGTGAGGCCGCGCTGTGTCTAGGAGAGCCATTACATGAAAAGTCCTTGGCCAAGGCAGGAGATTTACTGGTAGGTATTCCAGTAGTATCTCAGGGTGTTCTGGGCTACACTCCGACACGACTTATACCGATTTTGGGGGTCTGACTTTTACCAACCCCCTAGGCCCGCCATGCGATGCTCATAGATGAACGGACTGGACTGTACGGATATTGTCACTGACAGGCTCAGTAGGGTGTCAGGATGAGTTCGCTCATCGACGTCCCTTTTGGTCAATAGCTGGTGGCCCGTCACGTATGGCTAATACCTCTGACGTACCAGTGGTTAAATCCACAGCCATTGTATTGACGAGTCTTTAGAGTCCTCCACATTCAGTTGCTCAAGTTTTCGGGCGAAACGCTGTAGAGGCCGTATGGAGATATGGCAGGGTTCGATCAGATACGTGCGGTATTGCACGGATCATGATCGGACCGAAAATACTTGCGGGCTTTGGTTTAAGCCGGATCCTAGTATTGCACAGTGTAGATTTTGTCTCAGTGCATTTGTATTCGGTCGGAATACAAATGCGGGTATGTATATTCAGTAGCGGGGTTTTTCTTGTAATTTATTACGGGATCAGTTTTTTGGAGCTGCCAGTTTATTTTCCGTTTCGGCCATATTTCTTTGTATCTTTCATTGGCCGAAGATTGCTGGAGGAGGACTTATTTGCAATTGTGCAAATAAGCATTTGTGGAGGGTGGTGATTGCATATTGTTGTATCATGATAGGTCCACCATCACATTGACTTCTTAGTTCATGATGGTTCATGATGGCTTGACCTTTTGGAGTGATGAGTGATGGTTGAGTGTGGGTTTTAGATTTGTGATCATTGTTTGTTATCATCACCCTTTCTCTCTCTTGATTGATTGGTTGGCTCACTCATTCTTTTGATTCACACAAACACCATTTTCTCATTCCCTCATGGACATGGCCGGCCAAAGAAAGATGGGGGCTGTGCCATATTTTTGTGAGGAAAATATTGTTCTTTTGGCTTCACAAAATCCATTTAGCTCCTCCTCCAAAAGCTTATATAATTTCCTCCACCATATGGCAACTCCCTCAACCCCTAGAGACAAAAGAGCACTACACATTCTACAGCAAATCTTGGGCACGTCGACTCGCCAACTTCGTGTCCGAGTTGCCTCGGTCCAGAGGTGGGAGCCCGTAAAAGAAGCCGGCGACGTGGTGCCCTTTCGACGAGGAGTTGAAGGCCGGAGTTTCCGCGGGGAGATCGGGACGACGACGAGAAGACCGAAGGACACGGATCGCTCGGTATATCTCTCTATCCTTGTCTTGTTAGCTAGGACTAGTTTAATGGCACGATCCGGGTTTATAGTGCGCGGTGGTGCCGGTTATAAACTTAAAGTAAATCACCACTTCCGTATTCCGTGTCGGATTGACGTCCGGGGCACCGCCGTGCACTTACAGTGGTATCAGAGCCTCCCCATTAACCTAGTCTAGCTTGGTCTAACGTGTTTACAAGTTCGATCGATCGGATTTTCAAAAACCGCATTTTCAATGTGCACCAGTTTCTGTCGAAATTTTTTTAGCTCTAAAAATTTTTCAGGTTGTTTCAGAATACTGTGCAGGAAATTCTAAGACATCTGTGAAAATTTGGTAGAGTGATACTGTAGAACCGCCGCGGAACCGCGGCCAAAACCCCTTTGACTCCGCGGTTCCGCTGCAGTTCAGTGAGTTCACTGCACCATTTTTCCACAGTGATCTTTTTACAGTGAAATTGGAGTTTTGGAATATTTTTTTTGGGCCCAGATTTCTTTTAGTGCTACAGTAGTGCTTGGGGCCCACTTGGTAAAATTTGATCGATTGAAAATTTTAAACACATTAGTTCACAGTATTTACATTATATCTGTGACCGTGAATGTCACCTGATCGGTAAATCCTGTCTAACTGCTATATCCCGGTTAGACGGATTTACGAACGTGACATTCATGTTGATGTTCTGTGATTGTGCTGTGATGTTGCGGATTGGTCGTGGGGGATAGCCTGGATGCAATGCTAGTACAGTTTTTGTTGTATCATGTACATTTGATATTGCGGGGCGAGCGTCCGACATGTGGATTGCCGTCACTGCCTGTTTGTATTATTCTTTTGGGGCACGACCAGGTTGCAGTCGATGTACCCGTTGTATGTATATTTTACTTTCTGTACTAGGATTACCCCGCGGAGGGGTGCACGGATAGCCGGGTTCTAGAGGGCAACGGGCCCGCATCTCATGGTATTGAGATGGAGGGGGCTTTACTCTAGAATTGGCGGGCTATTCGCCGCACTCATATGGGGTACAGGTTGACCCAGGAGGGGTGCCCAAGTTACCGGATTCCGTGAAGTGCTGGGTGGTCCATTCACGTTGCTGAAGGGGGCTGCCTCGCTTCAGGTTTTGGCGGGTAACTTGCCGCGCCCGTAGGGGTCTAGGATTTTCATTGCACAGGCTATCCACACGACCAAGGGAACGTCGGGTTTCAGCGGCTCTGTGAAACCCGGGGATCCCAGATATCTGTATTGTTCTGTGATGCTGTACATTTCTGGGATATTGCATTTTATCACGCCTTGAGCGAAATATTATATATTGATATATATATTAGTAGATGTTGTATATGTTTTGCATCCGCGCTAGTCCAGTCCCCGCTCTGTCGTTAGTTAGCTAACCAAACGGGTAATGACGGGACCCAGTGGCGAATGCGGATGGCATATACGTACGTCATTATTTTCGTTCTTTATTGGTGTGATCAATTGATGGGACTGTGTTGATTCGGATCAATGCAAGTTAAAAACAAAACTAATCTGATGTTGTTGGAACACTTTTCAAAAAGCTGTTATTGCAAGGGCGTTCTCTTTTGTTTTGGATCGTGGTATTCAGTTGGAATATCCTGCTTCTCAGTCGACGAGGCAAGGGACGAGATCCCTTCACCGGGAGTCACCCCTTGGACAAAAGTTTGCGTCAGGGCAATAACTTCACTATAGCCAATTACTTTTGCTTTGCATCGTGGTATTCAGTTGGAATATCCTGCACCTCATTCTACGGGGAAAGAGCCGAGATCCCTTCACCGGGAGTGACCTCTTTAGTAAAGGTTTTCGTCACTATATTTTTAAAAGCTATCCGTTCCTTCAACGATATCAAGTTTATTGCGTTAAAGGTTTTCGCCAGAAACCATTTGTAGCCCTCCGTCGTTTCACATGGATAGTCAATCAGTATTCAAGCTATGTTTGTTGGCCAAAGTCAAGGCATGGTGATTGATAGCTATTGGGTATTCATGTGTAGAATAGATAGATGCGTTGGTTTGGGGCAGTCGTATAGCCTTGTTGGCCAAAGTCAAGGGCTTGTGCGGGTGGGCTCAAATTAACCTGGAGAATGACGGGTAGAACTTGACATGTGACTTATGATTTGTTGGCCAAAGTCAAGGTCATAAGAGCATGGGGAAAAAATCACATCGGGAGTTTCAAAAGAAACTGAAACTTGCCAGATATACGCATACCTTCTGGAGTATGATAGCGTGAGCGGAATCCGTCACGTTATCATGCGGTGATAGTTGGATCCCGATTCCCACTGATGAGTTGGTCTACTCCTCGGGACATCCCGACTAATTCTTCTTTTAGGTTTGGAGGAGAATTTGACGGTACAGTGGGACGTTTCCAGATTAGATAAATTGGTAACCATTCTGATCTAGGTTAGAGTGCACACTGAGTGTTTCTTTTCTCTCTCTCTTGGCAGCGACCATTGACCCGACCCTAGACTAAGACTCAGTGACCAAGTTGACCGAACCTTCTTTAACATTGGCTTTTGGATTGTCAGAGTTGCACACCTCATTGCCACTCCTACTTTTACCCTTTTCTCCAGGACACCCCGTATTACTACGAACGTCCACTTCCATTGGACAAAATCATCGTATGGTTATATACGAACTCGAAAGAATTTATTCGAGGTTGGTTTCCGGTTCTGGAGAAAACGGATAGGACTATTCAGTTGTCTTTTCCTTTTTACCTTCTCTCAGGTTGCGAGTACTCCTTGGTTTAGGAGATAGTACACCTATTACGCAAATTGGATGGTCTTCTTCCAAACCTTAGGCTGGTGCCGACCGATAGGGAATGAAGAAAACCAATTAGCATAACGATGGTGTACAGAAGGTATTAAGTAAAGACATATCAAAGGATTAGTAAGAGGGCAAAGTAAATTGCGACTGATATTCACGACCAAACCAAGTATTTCATTACTACTCCCACTTCACCTTTGTATTTCTCCAGGACACTCCATATCACTACGAAGATCCACAGTTTATTGGATATTCCATCGTATGGTTATATACGAACTCGAAAGGAACTTGTTCCAGTTCGAGGATGGATTCTGGTTCAGGAGAAATAGGAATAAGGTTTATTCGGTTGTCTTTTATCTTCACCTTCTCTCGCATTGCGAGTGCTCCTAGGATTCGGACAGTACACCCATTATGCTTATTGGATAGTCTTCTTCCAAACCATAGGCTGGTGCCGAACGGTAGGGAAGGTAGAAAACCGATTGGCCTAAAGGGGTGTGCAGAAGGTAATGACTAAAGACATATGAAGGGATTTAGAGAGGTGGCAGAGATTTATACGGTTACAGTTGTGAATCTGGAAAAGGCATTACTAGGAATACCAGAATACCCCATCGAAACATTTCAATGTTTCAGTTTCACTGTGTACTGTAAAAAGAAAACTGATTTCCCAATTAGACACTTGCTCTAGGGTATGTATTTACCAGGTTTGATTCTCACATCTGTATGGTTTTACAGATGATGAGTGGGAGTAACTTATTGGGAATTAGGTGATCATCCTCATTATATCGGAATTCGTTGTAATTCGTGATATTTGAGGAAGTCACCTTGGTTGTTTGCCGGACGGCGAATATTTGGTTTTGAATATCCGTTATAATGCACCAATTTCAAATTGATATATTTGTACGTCTATTTTTATAGAGTGAGATGTACCTTTTTGAAATTATGTCGATGACATTTACCTATATCAGTGGATGGTTAGGTAAGGAGCATTAAACAACGGTGTAATTCTTCTTAACCATAAGTACAGTTTTCAACTAACGACACACAGGGAGTGAGTTATTAGACTCAAGGGACTTGTACAGAGTATTGTATATTGTCCAGTGTCCATCAGGACAGAAGGGATGGTCCTCGTACTATATTCAGTTTACTTATGACTTCTCTAATTTTTAGACAGGTGTTTCATGGAAACACAGGGTCCGAATTTTGAGAAGTTATAGGTATATGAATAAAGTAGAGAACCAGGTATTGCCAGTATCGGGATTCTTCAATGTGATCGAAGATGTAGATACTTATGTATGGTATTCAGTTGATAGTAATGATAAAGAGAACTTGCTTCTCTTTCAGGTTACTCATAATTGGAAGCATTCCTATGTTGAGTAACGCTGATCGGCCTCCTTCCATTTAGTTGACATGCACTGGAGACAGCTGCATGATTTGAATCTGGTTCAATTAAATCAGTGCCTCTGTTTCTGTATTGGATATAGAACAGTTCATATCTTAACGATGTTAAGGTACGGGGAGTTGTCCGGATTATGCTTAAAACCAGACTCTGGATAACTCAAGGCACGTTTCCGTAATGGCTGTTTGTGGGTTGACCCGGGCTATGACGAGGGTTGATTTTCTACCATCTGGAAGATCAATAGTGATATTGTTCTTGACTCGCCACAGTTTTAATAAAGATGGATTTTTTTCAGAAAAAAGTAGTGGGAGTATGGTAGAACTGGAAGCGATTCCAGAACCGCAAACGATTACTGAAAATTTGATAAGAACCTAAAGATTCAATCTGGATTGACATTCCATTGGCCACTACGCAGATACGGTAGGTAACCTCAGGCACCCGAGAGGTACTCCGGTAGCCTCAAGGACGGTGACAGGGAGGTTCTTGTTTACCCAGACCTTCCATTGCTGTTGTTCCAGACTGTGAGACCCGGCAGGAGGATGAGTATAGCTTCGTTCTAAACTAGCTTTAGAAGTGTACGTGTATATGACTCTGCCAGAGGGTTGTCGTAGTCAGTGGGAGCAGCGGAAGCATTGGTGGACAAGTGGCTTATGTCTATTTATAGACTAAAGCAGATATAGCGGAGATAAATCAACTATTTCTGACATGACAGTCATAAGTTTGACTTCATCAGAATAGGGGATGGATCTGTTAAGAAGGTAGTAGCGTGTGATGTCCTGGTATTTGGATGACATACACAGAGTAGGAAGTGATATTCCTATACTACGATCGGTTATACTTTGGTCGTCACACAGTGGTTTCTCCACATGGGACTTGGACATTATATCAGACATACTGGTTACTAGATCTATGGTTTTAGATCTAGATTTGGGTGGTTTCCCAATTAAGGGTACTTAGACTGCATTCTAAGAGTATTTAGAATGGACGATTCCAGGCATGGTGGTGTACCTGCAGGTGATGGAGTCACCCTCTCTAAAGGTGTCTTACAGACTAAAGGGGAGAGGGATGTGCATGATTGGCAGATCACTTGCTCAGGCAATTGAGCCAATCATGAGATGTCAAGTACCACACCAGATGTTGTTCTTGCACTAGATGCAAGAAGTTGACATTAATCCAATCTTGGAGAAACAATCGGAAGCAGTTTTAGAACATAAGTGGATGTTCTAGGGATATGATAACGACAGCCTCATTCGGGAGACAGTTATCATTCCAGGCTTCCAAGGTGACCTGGACGACAAGGAGGTTGTCAGAGTTATAGTTTTCCTTCTGACGAGGGGCAGTATTTTGGACAGGTGGTCCAAGGCAATACTGAGGGAGGTATGACGCAGGATACTGATTAAGTTCAGTTGACGATACAGTCTAAGAAGTTTGGATTTGGAGTTCATTTATGAGCTAGGTCCCATCAGACATCCAAACACATTCTAAGATAGGAATTGATCATTTCGGGAGATGGCTTTCTCCGCGAACTTGAGATATAGAGAGATATAGAAAGAAACATCAAAGCGGATCCACTCACTAAGGCTATTCCTCGAACGCAATAGTTTCGCAAACAAGCTTTGTGAGACTGACTAGTAAAGGAGTTGGGTGTTCGGTATCACACGGGCTGTGAGTATGCGACATAATAATAATTAGCCTTGAGTGCAAGTGGGAGATTGTTGGAGATAGCGCCCTCAGAGTCAATTATTGGATCACAGGCACGTGATTGCAAGGATTGAGGGATGACCTATTTCGGTAGGACAGTCTTACTCAAGATGATAGTATGCTATCTGGTTTATCTTTATCATCGTGTACTGCTTTAGGTGACCTTACAGGTCACTATTGCACGTTGATAGAGCCCCTAGGATTCTTGCTTGACTACCAGCAGTATGAGGGCGATCATATACGTGGGAGCTGGGGTCTATAAGCACCTCCTTAAAAGGTCCCTAGTCGTGGGAGTTTCGAGACAGGGCATCGATACTCCAGAGTAGACTAGTGTACACAGTCGAGACCCTGACGAGGGGCGGTGGCCGGTCTCATAAGCCACTGGTGTCAGTTGGTTCACCTAAGATGTATACAGGTGCACATTGGGTTATGAGTACACCGGATAGGACTCGCCGGGAACCTGCTAGTTGGTATTATACCTGATGTCAGATAGCAGTTCCCTGGTGACATGTGTACAGGTTAGTTCATCGACCTGAGATCGTCATTTGTCTCGTGTGAGTTCCCACTGTGCTTTGATTACTACCCTACCACGCTCAAAGGAGACGTGCAAACAGGTTTTAGTTGGGTACAGTCCCGAGCCATATGGAGGCAGTGGGCGGATCTGCAGGGGTTCGTCTTTCCCGGTATTGGGGGTGAGGTCGCGCTGTGTCTAGGAGAGCCATTACATGAAAAGTCCTTGGCCAAGGCAGGAGATTTACTGGTAGGTATTCCAGTAGTATCTCAGGGTGTTCTGGGCTACACTCCGACACGACCTATACCGCTTTTGGGGGCCTGACTTTTACCAACCCTCTAGGCCCGCCATGCGATGCTCATAGACGAACGGACCGGACTGTACGGATATTGTCACTGACAGGCTCAGTAGGGTGTCAGGATGAGTTCGCTCATCGACGTCCCTTTTCGTCAATAGCTGGTAGCCCGTCACGTATGGCTAATTCCTCTGATGTGCCAGTGGTTAAATCCACAGCCATAGTATTGACGAGTCTTTAGAGTTCCCCACATTCAGTTGCTCAAGTTTTCGGGCGAAACGATGTAGAGGCCGTATGGAGATATGGCAGGGTTCGATCAGATACGTGCGGTATTGCATGGATCATGATCGGACAGAAAATACTAGCGGGCTTTGGTTTAAGCCGGATCCTAGTATTGCACAGTGTAGATTTTGTCTCAGTGCATTTGTATTCGGTTGGAATACAAATGCGGGTATGTATATACAGTAGCGGGGGTTTTCCTGTAATTTATTACGGGATCAGTTTTTTGGAGCTGCCAGTTTGTTTTCCGTTTCGGCCATATTTCTTTGTATCTTTCATTGGCCGAAGATTGGTGGAGGAGGACTTATTTGCAATTGTGCAAATAAGCATTTGTGGAGGGTGGTGATTGCATATTGTTGTATCATGATAGTTCCACCATCACATTGACTTCTTAGTTCATGATGGTTCATGATGGCTTGACCTTTTGGAGTGATGAGTGATGGTTGAGTATGGGTTTTAGATTTATGATCATTGTTTGTTATCATCACCCTTTCTCTCTCTTGATTGATTGGTTGGCTCACTCATTCTTTTGATTCACACACACACCATTTTCTCATTCCCTCATGGACATGGCCGGCCAAAGAAAGATGGGGGCTGTCCCATATTTTTGTGAGGAAAATATTGTTCTTTTGGCTTCACAAAATCCATTTAGCTCCTCTTCCAAAAGCTTATATCATTTCCTCCACTATATGGCAACTCCCTCAACCCATAGAGACAAAAGAGCACTACACATTCTACAGCAAATATTGGGCATGTCGACTCGCCAACTTTGTGCCCGAGTTGCCTCGGTCCAGAGATGGGAGCCCGTAAAAGAAGCCGGCGACGTGGTGCCCTTCCGATGAGGAGTTGAAGACCGGAGTTTCCGCGGGGAGATCGGGACGACGACGAGAAGACCGAAGGACACGGATCGCTCGGTATATCTCTCTACCCTTCTCTTGTTAGCTAGGACTAGTTTAATGGCACGATCCGGGTTTATAGTGCGCGGTGGTGCCGGTTATAAATTTAAAGTAAATCACCGCTTCCGCATTCCGGCGTCGGATTGACGGCCGGGGCGCCGCAGTACACTTACACTTTAAACTAGAGATTAGGCGAAAATAAGTATGTTGAACACTTTAACACTAAATGAGAGGGATTACAACCTTTGTAGATCCGGTCCTTCACTTCTTAAGCTCCATGTTGAGGTCCCTTCGCTGCGATCATCGTGTTCCGGACTCTCGAGAGGCTCCACGAAGAGAAAGATGCAAGCTTGCTTCCGATCTTCGATAACAAAGATGATCTACCTTGAAGTTTCATTAACACAAACTCTCACTCACTAAATGAAGTGAACACCCTCATCTAAATGGCAAGGGTAGATGAGGATGATGAAGTAGGATTTTTGCTCTCATTTGTTTTCTTATTCTCACTCACTTTCATCACAAAATCAAAAGCAAGAAAGCTTTTCCATGAAAAGAGAAGGAAGAAGAAGATGAATAATAATTAGAATCCCTTTGTGATGAATAATGAAAAGAAGATAATGATTAATTATGCAACCATGGTCAACTTAATCTTTGTAGAGATTTAACTAGGGCTAGGGTTTGGGTTGGGTTAAGTATGAGTCACTTGAAAATATCAAGCATAATATCTCTTTCATGACAAAAGGAAACCCTCTAGAAGGTTCAAGAAACAACTAACCCAAATCAAACCCTAACCTTATTTAATCTCCACTAAACATGTTGCATTAGTAATCATATCATGTTACAATATTATATATCACATATACAATATTAATTGTAACAAAATAAAATAATACAATTAACATATATCGCATATATATCAATGTATTACCCGAGTGAGAAAAAGAATCTTTTATTGAGCTAATATTAGTTAATGTAATTTAATATATCATATATATTATTATACATTAAATTATCGAATCAACACTTGATCCGACAATCCAGCTATATCGCATATAACCGACTAATATCTCATTTACCGATTCATCGAATCAACACTTGATTCGATGACCC
Source organism: Agapanthus africanus (assembly GCA_030015575.1). Lineage (NCBI taxonomy): Eukaryota > Viridiplantae > Streptophyta > Magnoliopsida > Asparagales > Amaryllidaceae > Agapanthus > Agapanthus africanus. Next base: position 327,911,814 of record CM057350.1, on the reverse strand, counting down.
GGCTGATATCAAATATCGCGAGAATATAATACGGTATCCCATATCGCATTATCCTCGGTCCCGCACATATCACATACGTGCTCCTACTTCGTTTTTCCTGAACCAAGAAACCTCTGTGTAGGACTCTAAAGAATCGTCAATACGCCGGCAGTAGGTGATGATCATATCAAACACCCACAAGCGGCAAGCGGTCAGCTAAACGTAACAGCCACCCAGGTATTGAGCGCACAGAAGATCAACAAGCAAGCCTGTACATTCTCCTGCGAATCCAATTAGTAACACTCCCGTACAGTCCGGTCTCGTCGTCTGATATGTCGCATATCTCGCTTAGGGGTGGTAAACATCAGACCCCGGTAGCTTGATAAGTCATGTCGATATGAGGTCTATAACAGTTCGAGAAACTACTGATAACACTTACCAGTAAATCTCAGCAACCCTGGCCAGGGATTTCCAGTTATAGCCAATCGAACACATCACAACATCAACCCCCTATACCGGGAGAGACGAATCCCCTCCTATCGCTCATTGCCTCCATGTGATTCGGGACTGTACCCAAAAGCCACCTTTTTGCACGCCCTCTTGGACGTGGTATGATGGAAATCAAAGCACAGTGGGAATCGCACAAGACTCTATGACGATCTCGGGTCAACAGACTACTCTGTACCAGTGTCACCGGAGAACTGCCATCTGACGTGAGGTATAATACCATCTGTGAGTTCTCGGAGAGTCCGTCCAGTGTACCCAGTCTCTACTGAGCACCCGTACACCATCCTTGATGTCAAACACCGATGGATATGGGATCATCCATCGCCCATCATATGGGTCAAGATGCGTATACGCTAGTCTACTCTGGTGTATTGATGCCCTGTCTCGATACACCCTCGACTAGGAACAGTTATAGGATGTACTCATCGACTACCGTGGCCCCACTAGTATGATCTCATCATAGTCCCAGTAGTCGAGTACATATCCTAAGGGCTTTATCAACATGTAACATAAAGACAATCAGAATACATGTTAAGATAAAGTACAACCAGATAGCATATTATCATGTCGAGCAAGAAAGTCCCCCCTATATATGTCCAAGCATCCATTACAATATACATCGTATGTACAGTAATGGCTTCTAGGGCATACATTTAACTAACAATCTCCCACTTGCACTAGGGCCATCTGTTGTGGTATCGCATACCCAACAATTAGCTGTGGTTGAAGTATCTCATACTCAACCATCCCATAAAAGTCTCTACTGGGAAAAAGGCCTTTGTGAGTGGATCCGCGCTGTTGTCCTCTGTGTCTACTCTCCTAACCTCGATCTCCCTGGAGATCAACCATCTCCATGATCAGGTGATACTGCCTAAGAATTATATCTGGATTTCTGATGGGACGGTAGTTCCTTGGCTAAAGCCACAACTCCATTGTCACACAATGGTAGGAACGAAGTTCATCTCATGAACTTATATATATCCAGACTGCCTCTTTGGTAGCATCTTTGGTAACGATGTATCTTGCCTTTAATCGTCTAGTAAGTCACGGTATCTAGCTTAGAACTCTTCCAACATACCGTCCCTCCACTGAGGGTAAAGACAATGCCTGCGACTGACATTCAGTCGTCCTTATCACCCAGGAACTTTTCCAGTGATTCTCCCCAGGATCTATTGATACCATCTCACTACAACTAGTGAGTATCCTAACATCCAATTAGATCTATCTCATTGATCCAAAACCCAGGATTTAGGAGGTATCACTTTGATCCTATATGGAGAATCCTTGTGATAAGCGGAGATTGACCGAGCGTAGCATAGGAAACTCCTTCCCTAACAAGAGTATGTCATCCACGTACTTTACGAGGATCATCACCATAGTCCCTGCTACCTTTTTGTATATACAAGGTTCATCTACCATTTTGATGAAGTCAAACTCTTTGACTACCACATCAAAACAGACGTTCCAACTCCGCGATACCTGCTTTATCACATAAAACATCTTGCTCACGTTTCCGCTACTCCCACTGTCTACGAAGCCCTCTGGCTGTGTACTTATAGACGCTCTCTTCTAAAACATGATTTAGAAAAGCAGTCATGACACCCAACCACCAGATATCGTAGTCATGGTATATAGCCGTGGAAAGTAGGATCTGGATGGACTTAAGCATAGCTTTGAATGTCTCAACTTTTCCATGTACACAAAGTAATCTTCTCAAGATATACTTGCTCCTGATGGGAATTTAACCCTTCAGATAAAGCAACCAAAGTCCATACTTTGTTGGTGTATATGGATTCCATCTCAAATCGCTAAGCATCCAGCCATTCTTACAGAGTCCCACTCCTAATGGCCAGCTCGAAACTAGTTGGGTCATCATCTCATGATGTAATCCTCGCTCCCACTGTCATAGAGAAACCGAAGTATCTCTCAGGTGGGTGAGGAACCCTACTAGATCGGCGGAGAGGCCGAGGTTCGTTGGTTACTATTGAATTCTTTGGTTCTACCAAATCATCAGCTGCAGTTTGTATAGCTGGAACTCCTTCCAGTTCTACCTCATGACCAATAATTTCTTCACAAGAAATTTCCTTTCACAAAGGTGGCATGTTGAGAAACAAAACATCTTTTGTTCCTCGGTTACGTAGAAGATATTCCCTTGCGAATGCTTGGGATATCCAACAAACTTCTACAGGACTGACTTTACCTCGAGCTTGTCCGGATTATGCTTTTAGATATAGGCTGGACAACCCCAAATCTTAATACACATAAGAGATGTGCTCTTCCCATTCCATACTATATATGAAGTGGTAGGCATCTGATTTGATTGGAATCCTATTCAATAGGTATGCAGCTTCTCAAGCGCATAACACCCAAAAAGAAATAGGAAACTCAGTAGTACTCATCATAGAGCACACCATATCACATAGGGTGCTATTGCTTCGCCCCGATACACCGAGGTGTTGTGGTGTATTCGGAGGAGTAATGCTGAGAGAGAATCTCATTCTCTTTTAGAATAGTCCGGGAATTCCGTGCTCAAGTATTCTCCTCCCTGATCTCATCAAAGGACATAATACTTATACCCGTTTATGGTTCTCTATTTCTAACTTATATTCTGTGAATATCTCAAAAGCTTCGGACTTGTATTTCAACAGGAACATATGTCTGAATCTTGAGAGATCATCAAAGAATGTAATGAAGTACAAAGAACCGATCTTGGCATGTGTAGACAGGGGACCTTCGTACATCAGCATGTGTCAATCCCAAGAGTTTACTAACTCTTTCTCTGTTTCCAATAAACAGAGCTATGGTCATCTTATCTTTGTGACATGACCGGCAAGTTTCATAAGATGTAAATTCAAACTAATTTAAATATGCATCTAAATGTAACTTGGTTAGTCGGGTCGCATTGATATGACCTAGTCTACAATACCTCAAGAAGGATTCGTTCATTTCTGAACTATTCCTCATGTGTGTGTTCTGTATACTAAGAACTGTAGTTTGATTTAGAAAGTCAATGCTTTTAGATAACGTGCCTGAACCTATCAACTCTTGATATAGGAAATGTTCAAAACATTATCCAACAATACAAAACTATATCATTTCTTTACTAATAAAGAGACTGATATGATGTTGTATATTAGGTTCGGTATCTAGTAACATTCATTCAGAATCAATGTAATCTGGTAATACAGGGTTATAGTGACCAACAGACTTGGCTGTAACACTTGCACCGTTTCTATCTCATGAAACTTATCACCTATTCTCAGTTCTCTACCTATCTGTAGCCCATGTAACAAATTACATATGTGGGATCCTGGTCCGGTATCAAATACCCAGGACGTAAAGGATACTGAGAAACAGTTCTCTGTAATGAACACACCCGAAGAAAATGCATCAGCATGCACTTTCTTCGTTTGGGCGGCACGGGAATTCTGGTAATCCCCTATTTCCTGCTCTGTCTTATAACAATTATAAGTTGGAGCGGGACCAACGTTCCCTAGCGCAGTATAACAAGCGGGTTTGGTCAATACATCCGTATTATTATCTTGATTAAGGCATGACATAGTCGTAACCAGGAGAGAGAGAGAGAAGAAAACACTCAGCATGCGCTTTTACAAGATTAGATTGGTTATCAATTTATCTAATCAGGATATCTCCCACTGTTTTAGTCAAATCTTCCTTCAAACCCTAAAAGGAAAGACTAGCCGGGATTAATTACACCCTACAAGTTCGCCAATCTTTCAGCCAGACTAGTGCCGGTACTTTGAGGGAGGTTCCCCGTGCTTTCGCACGGACCTAATTAAAATAAACCTCGTTTTCCCAGGGGCGTAACCCCGTTGACACCTTTCTAGACACCTACTTGATCGGCTAATTGTAATATGTAAAACTCTCATAGGAGTAACTCTTACTCGCAGCGGGTATCGGGATCCAACTATCTCATAGAAGGTATGCAATCTCATTGCAAATTTCAACACTTGAAATTCCCAATAATATTTTACCCCTAGCGTCCTATGACCTTGACGCATGCCAACAAACCATAGTCCGCTAGTCAAGTTCAACGCGTCAATTCCCGATTGAATTAAACCCACCCGCACGACCCTTGACGCGGGCCAACAAAGTCGCACGACTACCCTAACTTAATCGCATCATATGCTTTTACAGATAAGCATAAATAGCTACCGAACACAACGCCTTGACTCAGGCCAACAAACGTAGCACGAATACTATGAAATACTTATCTGAAATGACGGAGGGCTACAACGGGTTTTTAAGAAAACCCTTTGCGTAATGAACTTGATATCGTTGTAGAATCGAGTGATTTTAAATGGAATGTTTTTGAGGCTTTTCTAGTTTTGCTAAAGAGGTCACTCCCGGTGAAGGGATCGTCGACTCTTTCCTCATCGAATAAGGTGCAGGATATTTTACAAGGAACACCGCTATGCAAAGCAAGAACTAGAGCTACCAGTTTTCAAACAAGTTTCTACAACATCTTAGATTTCTTTAATTTCAGTAATCTCATTAATGAAGTCCCATTTTATTATGCTTCACAAGCATCACATTTGAAACGAAATCAGCAATATAACATATATCTCATATATATAATATAAACATTCGTCTCAGGCAGTAATATGATCTCATCACAGAACATTGCTGCAGAAGAACATATATGATATATTGGATATAATAGGACGTCCGTGTTTTTAATACGAGCCTATATAAAACACGGATTCCACGGCCACGATGAATAGCCAAACCCACATCCCTAGACCCTTATGAGAGCGGCAAGCACTGACAATTCTAGGGTTAGGAGACCCGGTCTCGACTCCTCGAGATGGTCTCTTACTGGACCCTAGAACCCGGTTACTTGTGCTCCCCGCCTTGGGTCTACCTAATGCGGAAAAGTAAATAATATACAATGGTGACATCATCCTCAGCCCAGAAGTGCCCCAATAAAAGAATATTACATACAATGAATTTTACATGAATGAAAAGGAAAAAAAACTCTCATCTCATATAAAACCCCCGGCTATTCAAAACGCGACGATCCAATATAACATATCACAGCAACACATACTATCTCATATCATCAACGTAAGTAAGTATGCATACACCGATTGTCGTCGATGTATAGTAACGAAAATCGGCGTCACTACTACATACTATACTTACGGTCACAGAAAAGAAAGTGTAAAACTACAACAGTTGGAATCCGCAACCTCTTTAGACATCGCATGCCTAACCAATTGAATTCCTTAGACATCGCATGCCTAACAATTATAAACCCCGCATTTTAATGTCATTATCGAAAACTCTTTTCAATATCAAGTCCGGCAATTCAACAAGATTCCCGATATCCTGATCGAATGCTCGTCGCAAATTTTAGTAGACGGCCACACTCCCAGATGCCGTCGACGAAGTGCACTAAGGCAGAACACCGCTGCCGCGAGCACCCGAACGGATGCTTTTAGCGATGGGGTTCTCCTACAGTCACTTGGTCGGGGCTGTCTATTAAGTTTACCCGGAGAGTATCCGCGTACGCTACGTGATTGCAACGGACTTTTGATCGCATCAAAATCCCGTGGCAACCGATCAACTGAGACTGAACTGCTAGATTTATAACATTCAAATTAGTTATCTCATAAATACATGTGGATTCCAAATATTGTATCACATCCCAGATAAATAGACAATGTTGAACTTTCCGATCGAATAATCAAACATCCAAGTTTTCCCAAATAGCTCAACACTTGAGCAGAGTTCAAAAAGTATCCATCACATGCCACAGTACCAATGGTCCAGCCGTAGAAGGGTCAAGCCAACGCCTCACATGTGGCAACGCCGTACTACCACAAACCCTAAGGTTTAGGGCAGTTCAAGACGGTCACATAATCGAGTTAAGGTTTGTTGTCTTCCAGAGGGTCCACCGCGTTACTTGCACGACTTTTCGAAACTTTCAAACTCGAGAAAAAAAATCCAACTTTTGAAAATTTTAGGCAATCTCAACATGATGCTCTTGCAAGTTTAGATTGGGTATTAGTTTATCTAAAAAGGATGGCTCCCACTGTTCCTTGAATCCTACTTCAAACCATAAAAGAAGAATAAGTCAGGATTAATCTCACCTTACAATTCTTGCTTAACTTTTCGGCCAGGCTAGTGTTGGTATTTTGAGAGAGGTTTTCCAACACTTTCGTGAAGTTCCTTAATGACATAACCACTTTTTCCTAGAGGCGTAGCCCCACTAAGACCGTTCTAGGCACCTACTTGGTTTATAGCATTGATTGTTTTTATGAAAAATCTTCCGAAGAGTAGCGGATACTCACAGTAGGATTGGGATCCAAATATCATCGTGTGACAACCTTGAAGGAATCCTACCAAAATCATCACACTCCAAATGGTATGCAATGTTTGTTATATGTATGCCCTAGAGGCCATTATTGTACATGTGATGTATATTATAGTGGATGCTTGTGTAAGTCCACGGTAGCGTCCCGGCCGTCTAACAGACGCCAAATGCGGAACAAAAACTTTTTACAACTGGCGCTATCGCGTACTATAACCCGGATCTGCCATTAAAGCTAAACTAACAAATTACAAAGTGGGTAGAAATGTTATACCGAACGATCCGTGTCCTTCGGTCTTCAACCATCATCCCACGCTTGTTGCGGCTGTTCCGATCTCCTGAATCTCCAATCTTCTCGTCCAGGTGGCACCACGTCGACGGATCCTTAAACAGGCTCCCGCCTCTGAACCGAGGCAACTCGGTCGTCAAGTTTGCTAAAAGAGATGACCAAGATGATGTAGAGAATGAGTAGAACACTTTGTCTCGTTACATCCAAAGCTATGGACGAACGGTTAATGAAGTTGCCTTTTGGATCGGGTGGAAATGTGAAATGAGTATGCTTAATTTCCATGAACCAAATAACTATATCTTTTTTCCTAACAACCATAAGCTTCCACCAAGGGGTGGCCGGCCATTAAATAGGCAAGGGGGGTGAGTGTAGGAGAGGGGAGAGTGACCATAAGCACACAAAGAAAAGCATGAGTCAAGAAACACCTAGTATGAACACATTAATGAGAGTGATGATTCATAACCCTTAGTCATCATCTAATTAATGCACCATTAATGAACAAATGAGTCACATGCCACCTCATCATCCTAGTCACCATCTAGAACCTTCTAGAAGCACGACTCACCCTCATCAAGAAAAGATAAATCCGTCTTTAACCGAATGTTAAAAGACGGGCGATAGAAAACTGGAAACTGGCAACTTCCAAAAGTGATCCTGAAACGAATTTCAGGATAACCCCGTAATGGTATAAACATACCCGCATTTGTATTACAACTGAATACAAATGCATCTGAGACAAAGATATTATATCTACACAGTATAATACTGGGTTCCGGCTTAAACCAAAGACTACCAGTATTATCTGCCCGAAAAATGACACGTGCGAAAACGCTCGTGCATTTTCCGAACTCTGCGATAAAACCATACGGCCTCTACAACGTTTCGCCCGAACTTGGGAAAGTGTCTGTGGGGGATTCTAATGACCCATCAACACACTGGCACTGGGTATAATCTCTAGCACGTCAGAGGTACAAGCTGAACGTAACGTTTTCCTATGTATTGATTGGAAGGGAAGCTGACGAGCGAACTCATCTATAAACCCTACTGAGCCTAACAGTGATAATGTATATACAGTCCGGTCCGTTCGTCTAAAGAGTATCGCATATCGAGTCTACGGGGGTGGATAAAGTCGACCCCTAATAACGCGATAATTCGTGTCGGTATGAAGCCCATCACCATCTGAGAAACTACTGATCCAAATCAGTAATTCTCCACTATCTCGGCCAAGCATTTCTAGTGATGGCCACCCGTGCATCGTGCGACATCAACCCCCAATACCGGGAGAGACGAATCCCCGACGATCCGCTCACTGCCTCCATGTGGCTCGGGACTGTACCCAACTAAAACCTGTTTGCACAACTCCTTTGAGCGTGGTGTTAGTGTATATGCCCTAGAGGCCATTACTGTATCATACTAGTTTGTATATTACTTAATGGATGCTTGGGATATTCACCTTGTATATACAATCTTGCTCAAAATAGTAGTATGCTACTTGGTTTGTTTCTACTTCAATGTGTACTTGTGTTTATTTCAGTATATCACTTATACGCATTAGTGGAGCCCTTAGGATCTTTGCTTGATTACCAGCGTTGTGATGGCAGTCACACTAGTGGGGGCTAGGTAATCTATAAGCACATCCTTATACAGGTCCCTAGTCGCAGGACTATCGAGACAGGGCATCGATACTCCGGAGTAGACTAGCGTATGCGCTTCTCATCCCAGTGTGGGAGATGGTCTGTCCCACAGCCATCAGTACGTCGTACTGGAGATAGTATACGGGTGCTCGTTGGGTTACGAGTACACTGGACAGGACTCGTCGGGAACTGACAGGTTGGTATTATACCTATCGTCAGTTATCAGTTCCCAGGTGACATGAGTACAGCTTAGTCCGCTGACTTGACACTGGCACTTCGCCTCAAGTGTGTTCCCACTGCACTTTGATCACTACCCTACCACGGCTCAAAGGAGTCGTGCAAACGGGTGGTGGTTGGGTGCAGTCCCGAAGCACTTGGAGGCAGTGACGGTTAGACAGGATTCGTCTCTCCCGGTATTGGGGGTTGACATCGCGCTGTGTCTAGGAGAGCCATTACACGAGTAGTCCCTGGCCAGGGCAAACGAGATATACTGGTAGGTTTCCAGTGTTATCTCAGGGTGTTTTGGGCTTCGCTCCGGCACGACTTGTACCGCTATTGGGGGACTGACGATTACCACCCCCTAGGCCCGCCATGCGATGTATCAGACGAACAGACCGGACTGTACGGAGACTGTCACATTCAGACTCAGTAGGAGTTCAGATGGGGTTTCACCTCGTCAGCCTTCTTGTCGGCATCTACCTGGGGACCGTTACGCACAGCTAGTGCCGCTTGCGGTCTGTGGTTAAACCCACTGCCAGCGTAGTGTCGAGTCTTTAGAGTCCCACACAGAGGGTATTCGCCTCTGGGCAAAACAGAGTAGAGGTCGCATGGTTTTGCGACAGGGTTCGTTCTCATCCGCGCACTTGTGCACGTTTGGAGTCCGGACGGATTATACTGGCAGGCTCTGGTTTGAGCCAGATACTGGTATATATATTTGGGGTTGCTTTTATATCTTGGTATTCTTGTTCCTCGGAACGAGAATGCAGGTGTGTATGCACAGTTGCTTGAGGCGGAGGATGAGGTATTTCATTAGGGTTTCGGAACGGGTGCGTATGCACAGTTGACAGTTATCTTTTTCCAAACCCTAATGGATTTATGGATTATCTATTTATAATAGTAATTAAATGAGAATTTTGTTATGGTTGATTTTGTTGACTTGTTGACCATGGTTGAAAGTTGACCACCATCATGCTTCAAAAGTCTTCCTTGATTTATGCTTACATTTTTAAATGAAGCATGGTTGTGGTCATTCCAAATTGCCATCAACTATTCTCATTTTCAATTATTATTATTAGATAATTCTTTTCTTTTGCATTATGGTTGCAAGAAAGAAAAAATATAGCTCATTCTATCATTCTCACTCTCTCTCTTCACTTCATCTTCTTCTTCCTCTAGTCAAGAGAAACCTTCTCATGAGTTGAGAATCCTTCTCTTGAAAAACAAAAGCAACCCTTAGACACTCTCTACTCACTCTAGGATCAAGGGTCTAGCAAGCCGGCGATTCTAGTTCACTCCAAGTACGAGAAAGAGCCCAAAGGTCGAGCCTTCGAGGTGGATCCATCTTCGACGGGAGAAGGCGACGAAAAGAGAACCATCAACCTCTACAAGGTTTGAAGAAGAAGGAGTTCAAGTTTAGGTATAACCATCTTCCATAGTAGCTAACTCTCTTTAGCTTAGTTTGCTAGTTTTAGTTTAGGTAACGATCCCGACCTAGTTTAGTCCATGTTGCCTCTTGCGATAAAAATTTGTTTTTTATACCGTTTCCGCCTCCCCGTAAGAACCGGGGGTCGCAATATGGACTTACAGTGGTATCAGAGCCTAACTAAACTTAAACTAGCTTGGTAGTGAAGTGTAACGAAGTTCGGAACCGAAAAATCGCAAAACCGGAAAATCAAAACCCTAACTTTCTGTTGAAATTTTTTCTGCTCAAAATGAAAAACTTTATACTTGTAAAATTGTCTCAGGGTTTTCTAAGAACACACAAGAAAAACGATAGCATGTTTCATCAAAACCGCCGCCCTTCCGCGGCCTGAGCTACTCATCTGGCCGCGGAACCGCCGCAAGTTGGTGTCATCTTTGCATCGTTTTTCGTGCAGTGTTCTTCTGTGTTGGTTTTGGGTTTTTTAAGATATATTATATGCACCCAGATTTTCCAGAACTGAAATTCACTTTTGGGGTCCTATAATTCCGTATTTTTTCCAAACTTCACTACACTTTGACTATGATGGTTATATCTGTGATGTTTGCATGTATTGAACGTCGGCTAATCGCTATAAGACGATTAGTCGGGGTTATACATGATCTGTAATGTGCTGGAATGTGTATATAAATATGTTGGATTGTCGCGGGTGAATAGCCGGGGGTTGTGAGACGAGAGTTTTCTTTTCTTGCAATTCATTGTAAATGTAAATTGATGTAATTATATTATTTGTTTGGCCGCACAACCGGGTCGGGGTTGTAGCCGTCATTGTATAATTCTTTTTACTGTTTTTGCTCCTAGGATAGACCCATGGAGGGGTGCACAAACTACCGAGGACTTGGCGGGTAGTTTGCCGCACCCGTAGGGGTCTTGGGTGGGGTTTTGGCTATTCACCGTACCGTGTTATCTGTTTTTGTTACAGGCTCGTACAAATTACAGATTGCTAGTATATCCAATGTATTTATCTGTGATCTGAAATGTCTATCATTGCTTTCTATTTAGGCGTTGCTTATGTTTTACAGACGCGCTAGCCCAGCCCCCGCTCTGTCGTTAGTTAAGTAACCTAACGGGTAATGACGGGGCCCCGTGGCGAATGCGAATGGCATAAGCGTACGTCATATTTTGGTTGTTTTCTGCAATGGTAGGATTAAATGATGGGACGCATTAAAAGTACTAATGCAAGAATATCACGCATTAAAAGAACTAATGCAAGATAATAAACCAAGTTTAAGTCGATGGAACACTTTCGAAAAACCACTCGGTTCTTTTCAATACTAACTTTTAAATGCGGAGCTTGAGCCACTCCTTCTAAAAGCTATCTCGTTCCATCGATTATATCAAGTTCACTACGTTCACGGTTTCGCCAAAAACATCCGTAGCCCTCCATCATTTCAGTTAAATATTCGGTAGTATTCAAGCTATGTATTTTGACCTCACGCCAAGGCATAGTGATTGGTAGCTGCCGGATATTTATCTGTTGCATAGATAGAATGCGTTGGTTTGAGACAGTCGTACTGCCATTTTGGCCTACGTCAAGGGTATGTACGGGTGGATTCAAATTAACCTGGATAATGATGGGACGAACTTGACATGTGACTTATGACATTTTGACCTCACGCCAAGGTCATAAGAGCATGGGGCAAAAATCCACATCGGGAGTTTCATAAGTACTGAAACTTGCTAGATTTGCATACCATTTGGAGTGTGATGATTATGGTAGGATTCCTTCATTTTCGTCACGCGATGATATTTGGATCCCGATCCTACTGTGAGTATATGCTACTCCTCGGGAAATTTCTCACTTAACGATCAATGCTATAAACCTAGTAGGTGCCTAGAAAGGTGTTAGCGGGGTTACGCCCCCAGGGAAAAGAGGTTCTTTAATTAAGGAACTTCGCGAAAGCGTTGGAAAACCTCCCTCGAAGTACCGACACTGGCCTGGCTGAACGGTTAAGCAAGTATTGTACGGTGGGATTGATCCTGACTAATTCTTCCTTTATGGTTTGAGGAGGGATTCGAGAAACAGTGGGAGCCATCCTGTTTAGACAAACTAAAAACCACTCTAAACTTGCAAGAGCATCATGCTGAGTGTTTCTTCTTCTCTCTCCTAATTGCAGCGACCAATCAACATGACTGGACTTAAGTTACTCCTAGATAAAAACAAACCGACAGGGCCAAACTACAAAGATTGGCTCAGGAATGTCAAGATAGCAATCACTTATGACAAGCTGGGGTATCTTCTTACCACCAAAGCTCCCCCTGTCCCTGGTCCAACTTCCAGTGTCGCGGATAAGGAAATCCGCAAGACTTGGGAGATTGATAGCGCGAAGGCCAAGTGCCTCCTGCTTGCCTCGATGGACAACGAACATCAGAGGAGGCATGAGAATATGGACATGGAGTCCATATTGCTCCATACAAAAGAACTGTATGGAGAGCAATCACGTATCGCAAGATACGAAGCGTCGAAAAAGTTGTTTTCGACAAAGATGGCCGTCGGATCATCAGTAGCCGAGCACGTGCTAAAGATGATCGGCTACATTGAGGAGCTCGCTGACCTAGGGATCACATTGGAGAGTGAACTATATACGGATATAGTTCTCCAGTCCCTTCCTTCCACTTACGCCCAGTTATACTGAACTTCAACCTACAAGAAAAAGAGGTTGAACTATCATAGCTCCTCAACATGCTGAGGAGCGCAGAGGGCACCCTACAGAAAAGTAGGGATACATCCACTTTGTTTGTAGGAGGATCATCTTCTTCTAGGTCCAAGGCGAAAGCCAAGGGAAAGAAGAAGAAGGCCCCCGCCAAACCAAGGGGCGGTGTTAGTAAAGTGGATACGAAGGGAAAAGGTAAAGCAACAAAGATAGCGGGGAAGCTTGTGGATAAGGAAGAATGCTTCTTTTGTCATAAGAAAGGACACTGGAAGAATGATTGCAGGGCCTGGAAGGCCAGAACACAGGAATTGAAGCAGGTTGCAGCTTCAGCTTCAGGTGTGTATGTTATTGAAAACTGTCTTTCAATAAACTCTACTTCCTGGGTATTGGATACCGGATCAGGATCTCATATCTGTAATTCTTTGCAGGCGTTGAGAAACCGTAGGGATTTGAAGGCAGGTGACATGACCCTCAGAGTTGCGAACGGAGCTAGCATGGATGCTAAAGCCGTGGGGGACTATCACCTGGGAATGTCAGATGGACATGTTTTGGTTTTGCGTAATTGCTTTTTTGTACCCAACGCAACTTGTAATATCATTTCTGTATCTTTAGTTTCTAAAGAAGGTTATGAATTTGCGTTTGTAAGTAATGTTGTAAACATTCACCTTAATCAAGTATTGATTGGGTCAGGTACTCTGAGTAATGGTATATACGTGTTAAACCAACCACAGATTTTCAACGTCCAGAATACACACAAAAGAAAGTCTCCAGAAATAAATCAGACTTTCTTATGGCATTGTAGATTGGGTCACATCAATGAGAGAAGGTTGACGAAGTTACATACAGAAGGGTATTTGAATGCGTTCGAATATCAATCGTATGCCACTTGTCAATCCTGTCTCAAGGGAAAGATGACAAAGACTCCGTTTACTGGACATGGAGTAAGAGCGAGCGAGCTCTTGGGACTCGTACACAGTGACGTGTGCGGTCCAATGTCTACACATGCCCGAAGCGGACATTCTTACTTCATTACTTTTACGGATGACTTCTCAAGGTACGGTTATGTCTTCTTAATGAAACATAAGTCCGAGGCCTTTGGAAAATTCCAGGAGTATAAGAATGAAGTAGAGAAACAGACCGGCAAAAGTATTAAGATTCTAAGATCGGATCGAGGTGGAGAATACTTAAGTGCCGAATTCCTGGACTATTTAAAAGAGAACGGAATTCTCTCTCAGCTTACTCCTCCTTACACCCCGCAACATAACGGTGTATCGGAGAGACGGAACCGCACCCTATTGGATATGGTGCGGTCCATGATGAGTAACGCTGAGTTACCGCGATCATTCTGGGGGTATGCGCTAGAATCAGCTGCGTACCTTTTGAACCGAGTTCCGACTAAGACTGTGCCTTCCACACCATATGAAATGTGGAGTGGGAAGAAACCCTATCTTCAATATCTGAAGGTCTGGGGATGTCCGGCTTTTGTCAAAAAGCAGCATGCGGACAAGCTCGAGGCATGCTCAGTACTGCGCAAGTTTGTGGGATACCCAAAGAACACCAGGGGGTATCTTTTCTACTACGCAGAGGAACAAAAAGTCCTTGTTTCTCGTAATGCCCACTTTCTAGAACACCAGTTCTTGGAAAAGGAGATTAGTGGGAGCGCAGTAGAACTGGAAGAAATTCCAGAACCACAGACTATTACTGAAAGGTTAGTGGAACCAGAGGGTTCAACAGAACAGGACATTCCTACGCCGCTCCGCAGGAGTAGTAGGCAGTCTCATCCGCCCGAGAGATACTGCGGTTTTCTCATAGACGGGGATAGAGAGGATTGCATCATAGATTATGATGAGCCTACTAGCTTCCAGCAGGCCGTTCAGAGCGTTGACTCAGTGAAATGGCTGGATGCAATGCGGACCGAAATGGAGTCCATGTACACCAACAAGGTATGGACGTTGGACATTGCTCCAGACGGGGTAAAACCCGTAGGATGCAAGTGGATCTTCAAAAGGAAGATTGGTGTAGATGGACAGGTTGAGACCTATAAAGCTAGGCTGGTAGCAAAGGGTTTTCGTCAAAGACCTGGCTTGGACTACGACGAAACCTTTTCTCCGGTAGCCATGCTGAAATCCATTCGGATCCTTCTTGCCATTGCTGCCTTCCACGATTATGAGATCTGGCAAATGGACGTAAAGACAGCTTTTCTAAATGGAAATTTAGAGGAGTGTGTCTATATGGATCAGCCAGAGGGTTTCATTCAGAGTGGGAGCAGCGGAAAGGTGTGCAAGTTGCTTAAGTCCATCTATGGACTAAAGCAGGCATCGCGGAGTTGGAACATCTGTTTTGATGAGACAGTCAAAGAATTTGGCTTTATCAAAAATCCAGATGAACCATGCATCTATAGTAGATTTGTAGCGAGAACTGTAGTATTCCTCGTTTTATACGTGGATGACATTCTCTTGATAGGAAATGACATTCCTATGCTACAATCTGTCAAGGGGTTCTTGTCACAAAGGTTCTCCATGAAAGACCTGGGTGATGCCTCATACATCCTGGGGATCCGGATCCATCGTGATAGATCCAAGAGGATATTGGGACTTTCTCAGTCCAGGTACATCGACACCATAGTGAAAAGATTCAGTATGGAAGATTCCAAGCGCGGTAACCTACCGGCTTGTCACGGGATCACCCTCTCTAAAGAGATGTCTCCCAAGACTGATTTGGAGAGGGATCGCATGTCTATTATACCCTACGCTTCTGCGGTAGGCTCTATAATGTATGCGATGTTGTGTACCAGACCGGATGTAGCTTATGCACTGAGTGTGGTAAGCCGGTATCAGTCTAACCCTGGGGAGAAACACTGGATAGCAGTAAAGAACATTCTCAAGTACCTGAGGAGGACTAAGGAGATGTTCTTGGTGTATGGCGGAAAAGACCTCCAGATCGAGGCCTTTGCTGACTCCAGCTTCCAGAGTGACAAGGATGATTCCAAGTCCATGTCGGGTTTTGTCTTCACCCTCAATGGAGGGGCGGTGTGTTGGAAGAGTTCCAAACAGGAAACCGTTGCAGACTCGACGATGGAAGCGGAATACATCGCTGCATCTGATGCCGCAAAAGAAGCTGTCTGGATGAGGAAGTTCTTGAAAGAACTTCAGGTGGTTCCGTCCATTGTTGACCCAATACCTCTGTATTGCGACAACAACGGGGCTATAGCTTTAGCGAAGGAACCCAGGTCCCATCAGAGATCCAGGCACATCTTGAGGCGGTATCACCTGATCAGGGAGATCGTGGATCGCAAGGAGATCGAGGTTCGGAGGGTTGCTTCAGAAGAGAACACTGCAGATCCATTCACCAAGGCCTTGCCCCAGACTCAGTTCGAGCGGCTGATCGAGATGATAGGTCTTCGATACGCCAGTACATGGCCTTAGTGCAAGTGGGAGATTGTTAGTGTATATGCCCTAGAGGCCATTACTGTATCATACTAGTTTGTATATTACTTAATGGATGCTTGGGATATTCACCTTGTATATACAATCTTGCTCAAAATAGTAGTATGCTACTTGGTTTGCTTCTACTTCAATGTGTACTTGTGTTTATTTCAGTATATCACTTATACGCATTAGTGGAGCCCTTAGGATCTTTGCTTGATTACCAGCGTTGTGATGGCAGTCACACTAGTGGGGGCTGGGTAATCTATAAGCACATCCTTATACAGGTCCCTAGTCGCAGGACTATCGAGACAGGGCATCGATACTCCGGAGTAGACTAGCGTATGCGCTTCTCATCCCAGTGTGGGAGATGGTCTGTCCCACAGCCATCAGTACGTCGTACTGGAGATAGTATACGGGTGCTCGTTGGGTTACGAGTACACTGGACAGGACTCGTCGGGAACTGACAGGTTGGTATTATACCTATCGTCAGTTATCAGTTCCCAGGTGACATGAGTACAGCTTAGTCCGCTGACTTGACACTGGCACTTCGCCTCAAGTGTGTTCCCACTGCACTTTGATCACTACCCTACCACGGCTCAAAGGAGTCAAGCAAACGGGTGGTGGTTGGGTGCAGTCCCGAAGCACTTGGAGGCAGTGACGGTTAGACAGGATTCGTCTCTCCCGGTATTGGGGGTTGACATCGCGCTGTGTCTAGGAGAGCCATTACACGAGTAGTCCCTGGCCAGGGCAAACGAGATATACTGGTTGGTTTCCAGTGTTATCTCAGGGTGTTTTGGGCTTCGCTCCGGCACGACTTGTACCGCTATTGGGGGACTGACGATTACCACCCCCTAGGCCCGCCATGCGATGTATCAGACGAACAGACCGGACTGTACGGAGACTGTCACATTCAGACTCAGTAGGAGTTCAGATGGGGTTTCACCTCGTCAGCCTTCTTGTCGGCATCTACCTGGGGACCGTTACGCACAGCTAGTGCCGCTTGCGGTCTGTGGTTAAACCCACTGCCAGCGTAGTGTCGAGTCTTTAGAGTCCCACACAGAGGGTATTCGCCTCTGGGCAAAACAGAGTAGAGGTCGCATGGTTTTGCGACAGGGTTCGTTCTCATCCGCGCACTTGTGCACGTTTGGAGTCCGGACGGATTATACTGGCAGGCTCTGGTTTGAGCCAGATACTGGTATATATATTTGGGGTTGCTTTTATATCTTGGTATTCTTGTTCCTCGGAACGAGAATGCAGGTGTGTATGCACAGTTGCTTGAGGCGGAGGATGAGGTATTTCATTAGGGTTTCGGAACGGGTGCGTATGCACAGTTGACAGTTATCTTTTTTCAAACCCTAATGGATTTATGGATTATCTATTTATAATAGTAATTAAATGAGAATTTTGTTATGGTTGATTTTGTTGACTTGTTGACCATGGTTGACTTGTTGACCATGGTTGAAAGTTGACCACCATCAAGCTTCAAAAGTCTTCCTTGATTTATGCTTACATTTTTAAATGAAGCATGGTTGTGGTCATTCCAAATTGTCATCAACTATTCTCATTTTCAATTATTATTATTAGATAATTCTTTTCTTTTGCATTATGGTTGCAAGAAAGAAAAAATATAGCTCATTCTATCATTCTCACTCTCTCTCTTCACTTCATCTTCTTCTTCCTCTAGTCAAGAGAAACCTTCTCATGAGTTGAGAATCCTTCTCTTGAAAAACAAAAGCAACCCTTAGACACTCTCTACTCACTCTAGGATCAAGGGTCTAGCAAGCCGGCGATTTTAGTTCACTCCAAGTACGAGAAAGAGCCCAAAGGTCGAGCCTTCGAGGTGGATCCATCTTCGACGGGAGAAGGCGACGAAAAGAGAACCATCAACCTCTACAAGGTTTGAAGAAGAAGGAGTTCAAGTTTAGGTATAACCATCTTCCATAGTAGCTAACTCTCTTTAGCTTAGTTTGCTAGTTTTAGTTTAGGTAACGATCCCGACCTAGTTTAGTCCATGTTGCCTCTTGCGATAAAAATTTGTTTTTTATACCGTTTCCGCCTCCCCGTAAGAACCGGGGGTCGCAATATGGACTTACACGTGGTAGGGTAGTAATCTAAGCACAGTGGGAACTCACACCTGACAAATGACGATCTCAGGTCGACAAACTAACCTGTACACATGTCACCAGGGAACTACTATCTGACGATATGTATAATACCAACTAGCATGTTCCCGGCGAGTCCTGTCCGGTATACTCATAACCCAATGAGCACCTGTATACATCTTAGGTGATCTAACTGACACCAGTGGCTTGTGAGACCGGCCACAGCCTCTCGTCGGGGTCTCGACTGTACACACTAGTCTACTCTGGAGTATCGATGCCCTGTCTCGAAACTCCTACGACTAGGGACACTTTAAGGATGTGCTTACAGACCCCAACTCCCACATATATGATCGCCATCATACTGCTGGTAGTCAAGTAAGAATCCTATAGGCTCTATCATCATGCAATAGCGAACTAAAGCATGTATACGATGATAAAGACAAACCAGATAGCATACTATCATCTCGAGCAAGACTGTTATATCGGTATAGGTCCTGTCTCAATCATTGCAATCACGTACCTGCGATCCAATAATTTACTTTGAGGGTACTATCTCAAACAGCTTGGACATACATAGAGAGGACTTTCTTGCTCGACATGATAGTATGCTATATGGTTACTCTTTATCTTAACATGTACACTGATTGTCTCTCTGTTACATGTTGATAAAGCCCTTAGGATGTGTACTTGACTACCTGGATTATGATGCGGATCATACTAGTGGGACAATGGTAGTCTGTGAGTACATCCTTTAAAGTCCTTAGTCGTGGGTGTATCGATACGGGGCATCGATATACCAGAGTAGATTAGCGTATAGCTTCTCGACCCATGTAGATGGGCGATGGATGATCCCATATCCATTGGTGTTTGACATCAGAGATGATGTACGGGTTCTCAGTGGAGACTGGGTACACTGGACGGACTCACCGAGAACTCCCAGATGGTATTATACCTCATGTCAGATGACAGTTCTCTGGTGACACTGGTACAGGTTAGTCTGTTGACCTGAGATCGTCATAGAGTCTTGTGTGATTCCCACTGTACTTTGATTTCCACCTTACCACGTTCAAGAGAACGTGCAAAACGGTGGTTTTTGGGTACAGTCCCGAGTCACATGGTGGCAATGAGCGATAGGAGGGGATTCGTCTCTCCCGGTGTAGGGAGTTGATGTTGCGCTATGCTCGATTGGCTATAACATGAAGTCCCTGGCCAGGGTTGATTCTGAGATTTACTGGTAAGTGTTATCAGTAGTTTCTCGACCTGGTATGAGCCTCATATCGGCATGACTTATCGAGTTACTAGGGTCTGACGTTTACCACCCCTATGCGAGATATGCGACATATCAGACGAAGAGACTAGACTGTACGGTAAGTGTTACTGATTGGATTCGCAGGAGCATGAGCAGGCTTGCTAGTTGATATTCTGATCGCTCAATACCCAGATGACCATTACGTTTAGCAAGCCTCTTGCGGCTTGTGGCTGTTTGATATGATCATCACCTACTGCCAGCATATTAACAAGTCTTTAGAGTCCTGCACAAAGGTTTCCTGGCTCAGGCGAACGGAGTACGAGCACATATGAGATGTCACGCCCCGCTTCCCAGTATACGGCGAAGGAGACGCGACGGGGTCCGCTACGTATATACTCAGAAGTATATACGCTAAGCGTATCTAAGCAATATAAAATAAGTACACAAGAGACAAGAAAATAAAAAGAACAACAACTTTTATTTATTAACATTCTTTGTACAATACATGAAGGAAATACAACTGAAATAAAAAGATGCCTAAATAGTGGCATAACAGGAAATGTAAAATACTGAATGGAAAAGTGTACAATGAACTAAAGTGCTGGATCTTCGGCAAACTGCTCCAAGTCTTCTGCAGATGGCTCGATCTCTGCCGGGTCCAAATCACCTGACGACATTCAAAGAAGAAAGAAATAGAATGTCGTCAGCGAACAGGTCGCTCGGTAAGTCCCAAAGGTAAGAGGAAAGTAGAAAAGACAGAATAAGAAGATATCTTTTAAAGTTGTATACTATTGTTGTACTGTTGTGTTAACGTTGTTGTTTGTAGGTTGGTACAGAATTATGCCAGTATATACGAGGGGGGTTTCTATATGCTAGAGACCAGGGCAAACGGAATGTACAAGGAACCGTTAAGCCACGGTACAACAGCAATGGAATATAGGTTAGGTGTCTTAATCTGACCACCTCGTGCCACCTTTAACACCTTCCGTACCAATCTACCCCTTAAACCCCGCGATGTCTTATTTGTATTGTTATCTTGTAAATTGTATTGTTTGTAAGATTGAATGACTGACTGACCGAAACTATGATATCAGGAAACGGTTGTAACCGTAGAGTCATGTAAATGGAATAACTGAGAATCATGTAAAAGGAATATATCCATGGTTCGGTTCAGTCAAGTTGTATAAATTGATAACTGTATTCATGGATTCATGTGTTCGTATTGATTTGGAATCTTGTAGATTATAGATTGACTTGAATCATATTCAAGTCAGATTAATCAGACTCAAACCCGAGTCAGACAATCAGAAATGTGAATCAAAGTCTTATAATTGCTAGGGTCCTTAGGGTAATTTATAAAACTTGAGGGGGTTTTATGTAAAAATACTTTTATATACTTTTCAAAATACACCTCAAGTATTTATTGTTCGTCTTTAGAGTTTTAATGAGGGTGGATTTTATGTTGTGACATTTCTAGTGAAAATATCCTAGTTTTATAAATAAGGGTATTTATCTGTAATATTGATTATTTGAAGTTCATGGTATTTTAGTGTAAAATTTATTATTGTGATTTTTAGAAAAAGGTGGAAATTTATATTATAATATAATAGATACTTAAATGATAGATATATATATATATATGTTTATACAAATAATAATTTTAAATAAATATTTTATATTCCAAAAATCTCATTTTCTTAAGATGTCGTATTTTAAACCTTTCGAGACCGAATGCTCCTTGCGGAGGTCTGAATCTCGCACTACTAGCCCGAGGGTGCGCGATAAACTACACAATCCCGAACGGGTTCACCAAAGATGGGTTGTAGCCGCGCTTTGCAAAGATTTTAAAATACTAATCCTTTAGAAAACGGTTTTATAAAGTAAAAGGTATTTATTTGCAAAGTGTAATTTTCCGTATTTTAGATTCTAGGGTTTCCTAAGCCAGGTAGCCTATTTCTAAATGGTCTAAACGACAAGTCGTTAGAAGGCCCAAATCGTCTCTTCACCGCCAATTGTGGCCAGGTAAGTACAAGTGAGGAAGGAGGGATCCGCTCACGAATCGTGAGACGGGCCTTTTAAAGTTACCTTTCCTCAGTTGTCTAGCCTATACACCACAAAGTCAGGTTTAGATAAACGATCGATGTACTTAACTTATCGTGTTTTCCTAATAAGAGGTATTTATTTAAAAGTGTGTCAAAGCTAAAACTTCTAGAATTAGTTTTATTAAGAATATGGTATTAAAGGAAAGTTTTGTTTTATCGTATTCTAAGTTTTTATGATATCGTTTTGGGGTTGTATTTGCGTATGTTTGGAGGTAGGTCATTACCTCGTGCTCTATTTTGAATGTATAGCAAAGTTAAGGAGTTAAAAGTGAAATCGAAACATGATGGTATTAAAGTGAAAAATACGATAAATTGGAAAGGTTATCATTTCATGTGACGAAACTTGTTCAAATTGATTTTTAAAAGTTTAATAGTCATGATAAAGATGTTTAGACACGAATGTATTGGTTAGAAGTGAAATTTTCTAGAAAACCGAATCGGAAATCGGATTTGTTCCGATTCCGTCAGGTTCCGTAATTTCGTATTTTAGAGAAATAGAAAGGTGGATAGAGTGGGACTTACGGGTTTCGATCTATACTAAGGAGTGATGGGGGACTGAAGAAGTTGCCTAGGCATTGCTTCGTCACCGGTTGTTTCTAAAAACGTCGCCGGAATTCCCGCCGGAATTTCGTCGGAGCTTCGCCGCGAACTTTTTTTCAAAGTACACACTTCTTGGAAAATTTTTGAGAGAGTGGCTCAAGATTTTGGGGGGAGAGGGTAGTGTGTAGAGTTGGTATTTATAGGGTTAGGCTAGGGTTAGGGTAGATGAAAAGTTAAAAATAATAATGTGATAAAATGTAATAAAAATGTATTAAAAGTGGAGTAATTGAGGTTTTTAAAGAGCTCTGGAAGTGGTCTGAGGCTGAAATTTTGCAGATGCATAGGGAATATGAAAAGACACAACTTTCATGTTGTGGCCATCGCCGGAATCGGCCGACTTGGGGGTGACTCGGCCGTGACTCGGTCGGAGCACTGAGTCGGCCGAGTCGAGGCCGAGTAGGCCGATTCCCGGCCGAGTCCGGCGGCCAGGATCCCCCCCGGACATTTCATCTAACTCATGGAAGTGTTACATCTTTGGGTGTAGTGGGGTTTTTGTGAGATATGTACATGTAAACGCTTGGTATTCTAAAGGTTTTAAAAAAAATCAATATTAAAAATAATATGGGGTATGGGATTTGAACTCTGGTGGCTTGGTTCAGCAGTGCAAGGTATTACTAATGAGCTACAAGCTCCTTCTTGTAATTATTGTGGGAAAATAAATACTTAAAGTGGTAACAGTAACATTAAATACCCCAAGTATACTTCAAATTTAAATCAATTTTATGTATACAAAAATTGGAGTTGTTACAATCTACCCTCCTTACAAAAATTTCGTCCTCGAAATTTACAACTTTTATTTGAGAACTAGTTTACAAAGAGGTGAGGATATCTTGCAGGCATTTCATCTTCCCTTTCCCAAGTGGATTCTCCTGGAGTGTCTTTGCTCTACATTACCCGGACCAAGTTAACTTCCTTGTTCTGAAGTGTCTTCACTTTTCTGTCCAGGATCTCCACAGGCTGTTGCTCACAAGACAAGTCGGGCTGAATAGTGAGCTCGGAATGATCAAGTACATGGCTGGGGTCACTCACATACTTTATGATTTGGGATATGTAGAACACGTTATGCACTCTTTCCAATGAGGGTGGAAGCGCTAAGCGGTATGCCACTTCACCGACTCGTTTGAGTATGTCGAACGGTCCAATGTATCTCGGGCTCAATTTACCCCGTCTTCCAAATAGGATCACTCCGCGGTTCGGAGATATCTTCAAGAATACATGGTCTCCTGGCTGGAACCCCAAGTGTCGTCTCTTTGCATCAGCCCAGTGTTTCTGTCGATCTTGGGCTATGCGCATTCTTTCCTTGATAGTTTGAACCACATCAACGGTCGCTACTATCATCTCTGGTCCAAGAAGTCTCCTATCTCCGATGTCATCCCAACTTAATGGTGATCGACACTTCCTTCTATACAATGCTGCAAAAGGTGACAATCTTATGCTTGCTTGGTAGCTGTTATTGTACGCGAACTCCACAAGATGCAGGTGATCTTCCCACGATCCCTTGAAGTCTAGCATACACGCTCTGAGCATATCCTCCAAGATCTGAATAGTTCGTTCCAACTGACCATCTGTTTGTGGATGATAGGCCGTGCTGAACTTCAGACTTGTTCCCAAGCTTGCTTGCAGACTCTGCCAAAATTACGATCGGAACCTGGTGTCACGATCGGAGACAATGTAGACCGGTACTCCATAAAGTCTCACAATTTCCTCCATGTACTTCTTTGCTAGTGTCTCAGTTGATTGGCCAACCCAAAATGGGATGAAGTGAGCCAACTTTGTGAGTCGATCCACAATGACCCATATAGCATCGTTACCCTTTGTGCTGCGAGGAAAAGCAGTCACAAAGTCCATCGTGATGTGCTGCCACTTCCATTCTGGGATTGGTAACGGTTGAAGTAGTCCAACTGTCCTGTGATGTTCAGCCTTTACTTGCTGACACACCAAACATTTCGCGACGCTTCTGGCTACTTCACGCTTCATTCCATGCCACCAATAATTCTGATGTAGATCTTTGTACATTTTGGTACCTCCAGGATGTACTGAATAGGGAGAGCTGTGAGCTTCTTTCATTAACTCTTCCCAAACAGGATCTTTTGGTATACACAATCTGCTGCCGTATCTCAAAGATCCGTCTTCATGGATGATGAAGTCTGTTCTGAGTCCATTCTCCACTTGTTCTCTAATCTTTTGCAACTTAGCATCACTTGCTTGAGCTGCTTTGATCTGATTAACAATGGTTGATTGAACTTGTAGATTCATCAAACTTGAAGCATTACCTGGCATGACTACTTCAATCTCCATCTGATGCAAGTCTTGCTGAAGCTTCTACTGAGCGGTGAGATTCATCGATAATGGTTGGCGACTAAGAGCATCGGGTACTATGTTCACCTTCCCTGGGTGATATTGCAGGTTGATGTCAAAGTCCGCCATGAGTTCTAACCATCTTCTCTGCCGCATATTCAACTCCTTCTGAGTAAACACGTACTTCATACTTTTATGATCCGTGTAGATGTTCACTCGTTCACTAAGTAAATAATGGTACCAAATCTTGAGAGCAAAGACGACGGCTGCCAACTCCAGATCATGCGTCGGATAATTGCGCTCATGAGTTTTCAGTTGTCTTGAAGCATAAGCTACAACCTTATCGTGCTGATGTAGAACACATCCTAATCCCTTACCGGATGCATCACAATGCACTTCGAATCCTCCAGACTGATCCGGTATTACGAGAATAGGTGCAGATGTCAATCTTGACTTGAGTTCTACGAAAGCTTGTTCGCATGCTTCTGACCACACAAATTCTTCATCTTTTCATGTGAGCTTAGTCAGGGGTGTTGCTATCTTTGAGAATCCTTCAATGAACCTTCTGTAATATCCAGCTAAACCCAAGAAACTCCGAATGTCCTTCACTGACTTTGGTGTAGGCCATTCGCTAACTGCTGAAACTTTGGCTGGATCCACAGAAATTCCTTCTCCTGATACGATATGTCCAAGAAAACCAACTTGATTTAGCCAAAACTCGCACTTGCTGTACTTGGCATAAAGCTTATGTTGACGAAGAGTTTCCAGGACAATTCGTAGATGTTCTGCATGCTCCTTCCGACTCTTAGAATACACCAGGATGTCGTCGATGAAGATGACAACAAACCTGTCTAAGTACTCCCAGAAAACCTGATTCATTAGGTTCATGAATATTGCTGGTGCATTGGTCACTCCAAATGGCATCACTAGAAATTCGTAATGTCCATAGCGAGTTCTGAAAACTGTTTTGTGAATAGCTTCCTTGACCTTCACCTGATGATAACCTGAGCGAAGATCCAATTTAGAGAAAACACAAGATCCACTTAGCTGATCGAATAAATCATCGATGCGCGGGAGTGGATACTTGTTCTTTATAGTGACTTCGTTCAAGGCCCTATAATCGATGCACATTCGGTATGAACCTTCCTTCTTCTTCACCAATAGTACAGGTGCTCCCCAACTTGAAGTGCTGGGACGAATCCATCCTTTCGCCAATAATTCGTCCAACTGTATTCGAACTTCCTTCAAACCTTCCGGACTTAGTCTATACGGTGCTTTGATCACCGGTTGTGCTCCTGGTACTAAATCAATACAGAATTCAAGAGCTCGATCGGGAGGCAAACCTGATATATCGTCAGGAAATACATCGTCGAACTCTCGAACTACCTCTGGTCTTAATTCTTCTTCCGCTTGAGCTGCTACAACTACTGCTTCCCTTGCCTTCGCTTTGTAGGTACTTGGCTCCAGGGTACGGTCTCCGCTCTTGAAATAGAAGACCGGATGGTCTGGAATCTCGAATACTACCCTCCTTTGACGACAGTCGATGGTAGCATAAAAGGTTCCAAGCCAATCCATTCCTAGAACCACATCAAAATTCGGTATGTCCAGTACTTTGAAGTCAGCATAAAACTCTCGACTGCAGACGGCGACTGGACACAAGCTGTATCCCATAGTTGCCTTTAGAACGCCATTTCCGGAACTGACATTCCAGCTGGATACAAGCGGTGAGACTGGAATCACACGAGTTCGGACAAACCGTTGCGACATAAAGCAGTGGGATGCTCCAGTATCAAACAGTGCAAGTGCAGGTAGTGAGGCTACTAGGATTGTACCTAAGGTATATGGGATATGTTTTAGGTATAGGGAAAGTGTGTAGATAACCAAGACTAAAGGATAGGTTTGAGAAGGAAAGTTTACCAGTAATGACTGGGCCAGTGGCCTCAGCTTCTTCCACGGACATCGTGAAAGCCTGACTCTTTGGCACATTCCTTCTGACCTGAGGAGCATTCCTCGGAACGTTCCTTTGAGCTTGATGGAACTGACGAGGAGGTGGTGCTGCTTGTGGTCCTCTGGGTGGTGCAGGTAGTGCAAGTCTTGGAGCAGGTGCTTGGATGGCTGGGCATTGTGAGTAATTGTTTGCTGGCCTGGGTGCAGCAACTGGGTTTTGCCTTTGGGGACAAGTCCCAATATCGTGAGTAGCTTAGCCGCAGACTAAGTAAAGGTGGTTGGCTCGCCGGCAATCCTTCATCATATGTCCAGCTCTCTTGCAGTAGGTACAAAAGGCTGGGCTGGGACGGTGGTTCGGTACTCTGGGTCGCCTTGGCACAAAAGGTGGTCTGGACGAGGCTCCACCTGCCATCTGGTTGGCAGGGAGCTTGACTCCTGCAGACTGAGGTCTGCCCCTTGCTTTTATCACTGCCTCATAACTGCGGGCAGCTTCCAGAGCATCCTCATGAATCAAAAATTTTCCCGTGGCTAGAGCAGCCTGAATCTCTGTGTCCAGTCCATGTTGAAAGCGACGGGCACTGATCTCGTCCGTCGGTATCAAGTGTGCCGCGAATCTGTTAAAAGATTGTGTTAGCTGTGTAGTATGTGATATTTAAAATTGAACTATTGTGACATATCTTACCGGCTTAACATGGGGAATTCAGCGTCGTATTCATCTACTGATTTGTCCCACATCGATCCTTGTTGTAGATGAATGAATTACTGCTCCATGGCAAACTTGGCAGTCACAGGGAAGTATTTCGCGTCGAACTTCTCGCGAAAAGTCTTCCATTCAATAGGCTGTGCAAGACGGCTTTCTTCCGCCTTCCACCAGTTGCGAGCATTGTCCGTGAGCTGTAGTTTAGCCATATGGACCCAAGCTATGTCTGGCACTTGTACTGTAGCCAGATCATCCTCGATACTTTGAGCCCATTCCTCAGCTTCCAGTGGGCTCCCCTTTCCTGACAACTGCTTCGGATGTAAATCCCTGAATTTCTTTACCCCCGGAGCGTCAGTCTCGGGACGGTTCAGGAGTTGTTGCTGTCCCTCGAGAAGGCCGAGGATTGCCTTAAGAAGCACTGTTTGCTCGGTAGGTGGCACAGGAACAGCAGGTGTGAGGGGTAGTGCTAGAGGTGTGTTGTTGACGTTAGTGCTGGTGTTGTTCGGAGAATCCATAACCCTGAAGAAAAATTTGGGTTAGGACAGATTCAAGTACATGGAATGATAAGATTCAAAGAATATGAAATTGCAAGATTCAAGGAACATGATTTGTAAAGAATGTTTTAGTTGCTGGTCCTTGTGTTATATTGCTTAGGTTGTTCACGCAGAACAGAACTGCATGATAGGGATTCATACAGCTCTGACCTGCATGGGCCACCAACAAAACCTGTCACGCCCCACTTCCCAGTGTACGGCGAAGGAGACGCGACGAGGTCCGCTACGTATATACTTAGAAGGATATACGCTAAGCGTATCCAGGCAATATAAAATAAGTACACAAGAGACAAGAAAATAAAAAGAACAGCAACTTTTATTTATTAACATTCTTTGTACAATACATGAAGGAAATACAACTGAAATAAAAAGATGCCTAAACAGTGGCATAACAGGAAATGTAAAATACTGAATGGAAAAGTGTACAATGAACTAAAGTGCTGGATCTTCGGCAAACTGCTCCAAGTCTTCTGCAGATGGCTCGATCTCTGCCGGGTCCAAATCACCTGACGACATTCAAAGAAGAAAGAAATAGAATGTCGTCAGCGAACAGGTCGCTCGGTAAGTCCCAAAGGTAAGAGGAAAGTAGAAAAGACAGAATAAGAAGATATCTTTTAAAGTTGTATACTATTGTTGTACTGTTGTGTTAACGCTGTTGTTTGTAGCTTGGCACAGAAGGATGCCAGTGTATACGAGGGGGGTCTCTATATGCTAGAGACCTGGGCAAACGGAATGTACAAGGAACCGTTAAGCCACGGTACAACAGCAATGGAATATAGGTTAGGTGTCTTAATCTGACCACCTCGTGCCACCTTTAACACCTTCCGTACCAATCTACCCCTTAAACCCCGCGATGTCTTATTTGTATTGTTATCTTGTAAATTGTATTGTTTGTAAGATTGAATGACTGACTGACCGAAACCATGATATCAGGAAACGGTTGTAACCGTAGAGTCATGTAAATGGAATAACTGAGAATCATGTAAAAGGAATATATCCATGGTTCGGTTCAGTCAAGTTGTATAAATTGATAACTGTATTCATGGATTCATGTGTTCGTATTAATTTGGAATCTTGTAGATTATAGATTGACTTGAATCATATTCAAGTCAGATTAATCAGACTCAAACCCGAGTCATACAATCAGAAATGTGAATCAAAGTCTTATAATTGCTAGGGTCCTTAGGGTAATTTGTAAAACTTGAGGTGGTTTTATGTAAAAATACTTTTATATACTTTTCAAAATACACCTCAAGTATTTATTGTTCGTCTTTAGAGTTGTAATGAGGGTGGATTTTATGTTGTGACATTTCTAGTGAAAATATCCTAGTTTTATAAATAAGGGTATTTATCTGTAATATTGATTATTTGAAGTTCATGGTATTTTAGTGTAAAATTTATTATTGTGATTTTTAGAAAAAGGTGGAAATTTATATTATAATATAATAGATACTTAAATGATAGATATATATATGTTTATACAAAAAATAATTTTAAATAAATATTTTATATTCCAAAAATCTCATTTTCTTAAGATGTCGTATTTTAAACCTTTCGAGATCGAATGCTCCTTACGGAGGTCTGAATCTCGCACTACTAGCCCGAAACTGCACGATAAACCACACGATCCTGAACGAGTTCCCTAAAGATGGGTTGTAGCGGCGCTTTGCAAAGATTGTAAAATACCAATCCTTTAGAAAACGGTTTTATAAAGTAAAAGGTATTTATTTGCAAAGTGTAATTTTCAGTATTTTAGATTCTAGGGTTTCCTAAGCCAACTAGCCTATTTCTAAATGGTCTAAACGACAAGTTGTTAGAAGCCTCAAATCGTCTCTGCACCGCCAATTGTGGCCAGGTAAGTACAAGTGAGGAAGGAGGGATCCGCTCACGAATCATGTGACGGGCCTTTTAAAGTTACATTTGCTCAGTTGCCTAGCCTAGACACCATAAAGTCAGGTTTAGATAAACGATCGATGTCCTTAACTTATCGTGTTTTCCTAATAAGAGGTATTTATTTAAAAGTGTGTCAAAACTAAAACTTCTAGAATTAGTTTTATTAAGAATATGGTATTTAAAGGAAAGTTTTGTTTTATCGTATTCTAAGTTTTGATGATATCGTTTTGGGGTTGTATTTGCGTGTGTGTGGAGGTAGGTCATTACCTCGTGCTCTACTTTGAATGTATAGCAAAGTTAAGGGGTTAAATGTGAAATCGAAACATGATGGTATTAAAGTGAAAAATACGATAAATTGGAAAGGTTATCATTTCATGTGACGAAACTTGTTCAAATTGATTTTTAAAAGTTTAATAGTCACGATAAAGATGTTTAGACATGAATGTAATGGTTAGAAGTGAAATTTTATAGAAAACCGAATCGGAAATCGGATTTGTTCCGATTCCGTCGGCTTTCTTAATTTCGTATTTTAGAGAAATAGAAAGGGGGATAGAGTGGGACTTACGGGTTTCGATCTATACTAAGGAGTGATAGGGGACTAAAGGAGTTGCCAAGGCGTTGCTTCATCGCCGGTTGTTTCTAAAAACGTCGCCGGAATTCCCGCCGGAATTTCGTCGGAGCTTCGCCGCGAACTTTTTTCAAAGTACACACTTCTTAGAAAATTTTTGAGAGAGTGGCTCAAGATTATGGGGGTTAGAGGGTAGTGTGTAGGGTTGGTATTTATAGGGTTAGGCTAGGGTTAGGGTAGATGAAAAGCTAAAAATAAAAATGTGATAAAATGTAATAAAAATGTATTAAAAGTGGAGTAATTGGGATTTTCAAAGAGCTCTGGAAGTGGTCTGAGGCTGAAATTTTGCAGGTGCATAGGGAATATGAAAATACACAACTTTCATGTTGTGTCCGTCGCCGGAATCGGCTGACTCGGGGGTGACTCGGCCGTGACTCGGTCGGAGCACTGAGTCGGCCGAATCGAGGGCGAGTTGGCCAATTCCCGGCCGAGTCTGGCGGCAAGGATCCCCCCCCGACGTTTCATCTAACTCGTGGAAGTGTTACATCTTTGGGTGTAGTGGGGGTTTTTGTGAGAAATGCACGTGTAAACTCTTGGTATTCTAAAGATTTTAAAAAAAATCAATATTAAAAATAATGTGGGGTATGGGATTTGAACTCTGGTGGTTTGGTTCAGCAGTGCAAGGTATTACCAATGAGCTACAAGCTCCTTCTTGTAATTATTGTGGGAAAATAAATACTTAAAGTGGTAACAGTAACATTAAATACCCCAAGTATACTTCAAATTTAAATCAATTTTATGTATACAAAAATTGGAGTTGTTACATGAGATATGTGCGGGACCGAGATTAATATACGTATGTGATACCGTATTCTATTCTCGCGATTTGTATCATTGGTCGGTTATATGCGATATAGCCGGGTTATCGAATCAAGTGTTGATTCGATAAATTGATACACATGATATTATTCGGTTAAATGTGATATAGCCGGATTGTTAAATCAAGTGTTGATTTAATAATCTAATGTATAATTATATATTTGATATATTAATTTACATTGACTAGTATTGGCTCACTTAAGTTTGTTTTTCTCACTTGATTGTATATTAAGTATATATGTGATATATACTTATGTACAAGTTTGTATCATGCTTGATGATACATGCAAACATGGGTTTGTGTGTGACTTACACCATGATTAAGATAATGGAAAGATTTTATTTAATTTAGTAATTCAAAATTAATGGTATTTTGTCTTGGCTTGTAAGCTTGTGGAAGCTTGTAGATCATTTGACTTAGTCCACTAACTTTGTATTATTCAAGATATTTATTAACCAAACCATTATCTTAAACCATGGTTATGTCTCTACAAAGGTTAGTATATGATACTCTCACCCATGGTTGCAATTCACCACTTGATTTATTTTCTTGAGTTCATTCTTCTTCTTCTTCATATCAACTCAAAAGCTTTCTAGGTTTTTGATAAATGGTGAAAATGAGTGAGAAAATAAAATCTAAAGTGAGCCCACTTCCTACTTCATCATCCTACACACTTGCTTAGGTAGTATAGGGTGTTCTTTTCACAAAGTTCTTGACCCAGTGAAGATGTAGCTTGGGTTTTGAGTCTCCTCGACGTAGATCATCTTCAGCCTCGAAAACTTCGAGCAAGCTTGTTCATTTCTCTAAGGGAACCCATACTAGATTCGGGAAATCAATACTTGCAGCGATCGCAACGAAGGGACTTCTACATGGAGCTTTAGAAGTGAAGGACCGGTCTACAAAGGTTGTATTCCTTGTTCACTACTTTTAATGGTTGATTACATGTTATTTTGTCTATTTACTCTAGCTTGATCCTATCTTAGGATTGATTAGCTCCTTAGAATTTTTAAATTTGGCATAGTAGTTACTGTGAAAACCCAGTAGGGTATGAAATCCCAACAGTGGTATCAAAGCTACTAGGCATTAGATGTCAACCTATGGGGGTTCTCACTATGTGACAGTGTGGTGAAGCATAGGCTCTTACCCCCAGAGTGTCCCGTGACCGGAAGGTGTTCCGGCAGGTTGTAGTCCTCGCGAGGGGGCATGCGTAAAAAGTAGTTACTGAGGGATCCGTTGGTGCCACGGCGACCCCATTGGATGGGGTGGCTGCCTGACCAACAATGGTATCAGAGCGGGCTAGAGTATTAGACCGTGTTTGTTAGATTACGAAACCGAAACTACTCCGATACTTGAAACATCGAATACTAGGTTTTGTCGATTTTTAAATGACTTCAAAATATTTTTTAAACAAGTACAGAGTGTTGTATGGGATGCAACATGAACACCATAAAAATTTCAGGCAGTTTGCTCGGATTTTGGCTGAGATCATGTAGGTGGTGGCCGGCCAAAAATTTTTGGTTTTGGTTGAAATTTGTAGGGTGTTCCAAAGAATGGGTTTTGGTGTTTCAGGTGTTGTTTGTTTTTCCTAATTTTGCATGAGATGTAATTTTACACTATAAACAATTCGGAATGTTTCGTATTCGTAGTTTAACATTGTATTTGGGTTTTCATATGTTATCTAGGCGAGGTTAAAATGTTCGATTGAATGTCAAAAACCCATTTTTCCAAGTTTAACGTATTCGGAAAATCATGCAAGTAATTCTGTGGACCCTTTAGAAGAATGAAATCCTAATTCAACATAATGACCATGGAACCGCTTTGAATCTTAGGTTTTGTGGCAGTTCTGTGGTGCCATTAATGAGGCTTGGGTTTGCCCTTCTACGGGGTCCATAGGTACTGTGGCATGTTCCGGGTATTATTAAAACTGTGCTCAAGTATTGAGTTGTCGGGAAATTGTGGGACTTTGATGAATCGATCGAAAAGTTTAACGCCGTCCGGATATTTGTGATGGGATACAATAATTGGACTTTATCCAGTTGCATGCAAGTTTAACATTTCGGCCTCGGACGGAATCGGGAATCTTGTTGAATTACCCGACTTCTTGAAAATTGTTTTCATGGTTGAGACCTAAATGTAAAATTTGCATTGTTAGGCATGAAATCCAGAATATGTGATATTCCGGGTTTATGATGTCTAAGGGCAGTACGGATTCCAATTGTTGCAGTTTTTCACTTTCTTTTCTGCGACCTTAAGTGTAATATGTGGTGTATCGCCGGTTTCGTTGCTATATGCCAACGACAGTTGGGATACACATATTTACTTACGTTGATGACATGTGATATTATGTGTTGCTGGGATATGTTATATTGAATCTTCGTGTTTGAATAGCCGTGGTTTTTTTATGTGAGATGAGAGTTTTTCATTTTCATTCATGTAAAAACTTGTATGTAATATTCTTTTATTGGGGCACTTCCGGGTTGAGGAAGATGTCACCATTGATGTATATTATTTACTTTTCCGCATTAGGATAGACCCAAGGAGGGGAGCACAAGTAACCGGGTTCTAGAGTCCAGTGGGAGACCATCTCGAGGCGTCGAGTCCGGGTCTCCTAACTCTAAAATTGGTAGGGTTGCTTGCCTCTCTCGTAGGGGTCTAGGGATGTGGGTTTGGCTATTTATCACGACCGTGGAATCCGTGTTTTATACAGGCTTAATATAAAACCTGGAAATCCTAGTATATCCAATATTTCATATGTTGATTTCTGCTGCGATATTCTGTGATTTGATCACTTTATATGATGAGATAGATACTTTATATAGTATATGCGATATATTGTATAGACGTTGCTTATGTTTTACACCCGCGCTAGCCCTGTCCCGCTCTGCCGGTAGTTACCTAACCTAACGGTGCATGACGGGACATTGAGGCGAATGCGGATGGCATAAGAGTATGTTGTATTTATCTGTGATGCTTAGATAACTTAAAATGATGGGACTTCATTAATGAGATTAATGAAAGAAAATAAATCTAAAGATGTTGTGGAATCAAATTTTCAAAAACAGGTAGCTCTAGTTCTTGCTTTGCATAGCGGTATTCCTTGTAGAATATCCAGAACCTTATTCGATAAGGAAAGAGCCAAGATCCCTTCACTGGGAGTGACCTCTTTAGCAAAAACTGGCAGATGCTACAACCCTCGGTTTTGTCTTTTGATTGTTTTTCTAGTTCTTGCTTTGCATAGTGGTATTGTGAATATCCTGCACCTCATTCGACGAGGAAAAAGCCGAGATGCCTTCACCGGGACTGACCTCTTTAGCAAAACTAGTAAAATCCTAAAAAACGCTCCTTTTCAAAATCACTCGATTCTACAATGATATCAAGTTCATTACGTAAAAGGTTTTCTTAAAAACCTGTCGTAGCCCTCCGTCATTTCAGATAAATACTACTTAGTATTCGTGCTATGTTTGTTGACTATGTTAAGGCGTAGTGTGCGGTAGCTAATTAGTACTTATCTACTTAAGCATGAGATGCGATTGGATTAGCATAGTCGTGCGACTTTGTTGACTATATTAAGGGTCGTGCGGGTGGGTTTAATTCAATCAAGAAATGTACAAGGTTGAACTTGACTAGCACTTATGATTTGTTGACTATGTTAAGGTCATATAGCTGCTACGGGCAAAATATTATCGGGAATTTCAAGTGTTGAAATTTGCAATGAGATTGCATACCTTCTATGAGATAGTTGGATCCCCATACCCACTGCGAGTAATAGTTATTCCTGGGAGAGTTTTGCATATTACAATTAGCCGATCAAGTAGGTATCTAGGAAGGTGTCAACGGGGTTACGCCCCTGGGAAAACGAGGTTTATTTTAATTAGGTCCGTGCGAAAGCACGAGGAACCTCCCTCAAAGTACTGGCACTGGCCTAGCTGAAAGATTGGCGAACTTGTAGGGTGTAATTATACCCGGCTAGTCTTTCCTTTTAGGGTTTGAAGGAAGATTTGATAAAAACAGTGGGAGCCATCCTGATTAGATAAAATTATAACCAATCTGATCTTGCAAGAGCATACGCTGTGTGTTTTCTTCTCTCTCTCTCCAGGTAGCGACCATGTCACCCCTTAATCTAGATAATAATATGGATGTATTGATCGAACCAGCTTGTTATACTGTGTTGGGGAACGTTGGTCCCGCTCCAACTTGTAATTGTTATAAGACTGAGCAGGAAATAGGGGATTACCAGAATTCCCATGCCGCCCAAACGAAGAAAGTGCATATTGATGCATCTTCTTCGGGTGTGTTCATTACCGAGAACTGTTTTTCAGTATCCTCTACGTCCTGGGTATATGATACCAGATCAGGATCCCACAAATGTAATCTGTTACATGGGCTGCAGATAGGTAGAGAACTGAGAACGGGTGATAAGTTTCAAGAGTTGGAAACGGTGCAAGTGTTGCAGCCAAGTAGTTGGCGGTTATCACCCTGTATTAGCAAATACATTGATTCTGAACGAATGTTATTAGATACCGAACCTGATATACAACATCATATCAGTCTCTTTATTTAGTAAAGAATGATATAATTTTGTATTGTTGGATAATATTTTGAACATTTCCTATATCAAGAGTTGATCGGTTCAGGCACGTTATCTAAGAGCATATACGTTCTAAATCCACAGTTCTTAACGTACAAAACAAAAACACGGGGAAGAGTTCAGAAATGAACTAATCCTTCTTGAGGCATTGTAGACTAGGTCATATCAATACGACACAACTAGCTAAGTTACATATAGATGCATATTTAAATCAGTTTATATTTACATCTTGTGAAACTTGCCAGTCATATCACAAAGATAGAATGACCATAGCTCCGTTTACTGGATACAGAGAAAGTGTTAGTGAACTCTTGGGACCGATACATAATGGTGTATGTAAGTCCCCTGTCTACACATACCAGGACTGGTTCTTTGTATTTCATTACATTCACTGATGATCTCTCAAGATTCGGACATATGTTCCTGTTGAAACACAAGTCTGAAGCTTTTGAGAAATTCATAGAATATAAGTCAGAAGTAGAGAACCAAAACAGGTATAAGAATTACGCCCTTTGATGTGATCAGGGAGGAGAATACTTGAGCACGGAATTCCTGGATTATTCAAAAGCAGAATAAGATTCTTTCTCAGCATTACTCCTCCGAATACACCACAGCACAACGGTGTATCGGAGCGGAGCAATCGCACCCTATTAGATATGGTGCGCGCTATGATGAGTACTACTGAGTTGCTTATTTTCTTTTGGGGTTATGCGCTTGATGAAGCTGCATACCTATTGAATTGGGTTCTAACCAAATCAGGTGCCTACCACTCCATATGAGATATGGTATGGGAAGAGCCCATGCTTTAAGTAAGTTAATATTTGGGTTTGTCCGGCCTATATCTAAAAGCAAAATCCAGACAAGCTCGAGGCAAGGTCAATTCTGTGGAAGTTTGTCGGATATCCCAAGCATTCGCAAGGGAGTATCTTCTACCGCACTGAGCAACAAAAGGTGTTTTATTTCCCGGCATGCCACCTTTTTAGAAAAGGAATTTATTTTGGAAACAAATTAGTGGTCATGAGGTAGAACTGGAAGGAGTTCCAGCTATACAAACTACAGCTAATGATTTGGTAGAACAGGAGGATTCAGTAGTTCCCAACGAAGCTCAGCCTCTCTGCCGATCTAGTAGGGTTCCTCGTCCGCCAGAGAGATACTTCTGTTAGTTATATGTATGCCCTAGAGGCCATTACTATACATAGGATGTATATTGTAGTGGATGCTGGGACATATATAGGGAGGAATTTCTTGCTCGACATGATAGTATGCTATCTGGTTAATCTTTACCTTAACGTGTACACTGATTGTCTCCCTGTTACATGTTGGTAAAGCCCTTAGGATCTGTACTTGACTACCTGGACTATGATGCGGATCATACTAGTGGGGACATGGTAGTCCATAAGTACATCCTTCAAAGTCCCTAGTCGTGGGTGTATCTGTTAGTTATATGTATGCCCTAGAGGCCATTACTGTACATAGGATGTATATTGTAGTGGATGCTGGGACATATATAGGGAGGACTTTCTTGCTCGACATGATAGTGTGCTATCTGGTTACCCTTTACCTTAACGTGTATGCTGTTTGTCTCTCTGTTACATGTTGGTAAAGCCCTTAGGATCTGTACTTGACTACCTGGACTATGATGCGGATCATACTAGTGGGGATATGGTAGTCCATAAGTACATCCTTCAAAGTCCCTAGTCGAGGGTGTATCGAGACGGGGCATCGATATACCAGAGTAGACTAGCGTATACCTTCTCGACCCATACAGATGGGCGATGGATGATCCCATATCCATTGGTGTTTGACATCAGAGACGATATACGGGTGCTCAGTACAGACTGGGTACACTGGACGGACTCGCCGAGAATTCCCAGATGGTATTATACCTCACGTCAGATGGCAGTTCTCTGGTGACACTGGTACAGAGTAGTCTGTTGACCCGAGATCGTCATAGAGTCTTGTGTGGTTCCCACTGTGCTTTGATTTCCATCTTACCACGTCCAAGAGGGCGTGCAAAACGGTGGTTTTTGGGTACAGTCCCGAATCACATGGAGGCAATGAGCGATAGGAGGGGATTCGTCTCTCCCGGTATAGGGGGTTGATGTTGTACTGTGTTCGATTGGCTATAACAGGAAATCCCTGGCCAGGGTTGCTGAGATTTACTGGTAAGTGTTACCAGTAGTTTCTTGAATTGTTATAGACCTCATATCGACACGACTTATCGAGCTATTGGGGTCTGACATTTACCAGCCCTAGGCGAGATATGCGACATATCAGACGATCAGACCGGACTGTACGGTAGTGTTACTGGTCAGATTCACTGGAGTGTGAGCGGGCTTGCTCGTCGATCTTCAGATCGCTCAATACCCGGGTGGCCGTTACGTTTAGCAGACCGTTGCGGCTTGTGGGTGCTTGATATGATCATCACCTGCTGCCGGCGTATTGACGAGTCTTTAGAGTCCTACACAGAGGTTTCCTGGCTCAAGCGAACCGAAATAGGAGCGCATATGAGATATGTGCGGGACCGAGAATAATACGTATATGTGATACCGTATTCCATTCTCGCGATGAATGTGTCGAATGGTTGTATGCGATATAACCTAGTTATCGAATCAAGGATTGATTCGATAAGCCGATACATTGTATACTAGTCGGTTGTGTGCGACATGACCGGATCATTGAATCAAGTGTTGATTTAATTATTTAATGCATAATTATATATTTGATATATTACTTTGCATTAACTGGTATCGGTTCACTTTAAATGGATTTTCTCACTCGGATGTGCGCATTGCATATGCGATATGATTTTTGTGCACTTGCTTGTATCATGTTTGATGATACATGCCTTTTGGTTAAGTGTAAAGAATTAAGTCTTGGTTAATGAAATGGTTAGGGTTTACTATTTCCTTATTCATTTATTTATCTATTTATTCTTTTTGGAAAATGATTTGCATAAAGATTAAATGGTGGCTTTCTTTGTTGTTTTCATGAAGCTTCATGAACACTTTGACTAAGTGACCATTTTGTCTCTAGCTTGACCCTAACCATTCCTTTAACCATGATTGATTCTCTACACATTACCATGGTTAAAGATTATGATAAGTATTCTTTTATTTTATATTTTCTAATAACTTATCATAATATTTTACCTTCTTCTTCTTCATTTCTTCAAGTGAAGAAAGCTTGCCTCCATCAATGGCAAGTGATGAAAAAGAGTGTGAAATCCAAATCTAAAGTCTACCCACTTCCTATTTCTTCATCCTCTACCTCTTGCCAAGTAGTAGAGTGTGTTTTCTTCACAAGTTTCATCACTTGGTGAAGTTGGAGCTTGATCTAGCGATGCCTCGACGTAGATCATCTTCGGCACGAAGCCCACGACCTTGCCCGCTCTTTCTCCGATGAAGCCGACGCTAGAGCCCGGATTTTGATTTGGACAGCGGAGATGACTTCATTGCGGAGCCGTGGAGGTGGAGCACCGGATCTACAAAGGTTGTATTTCAGTATTCTTATAGTTAAGAGTTAACTAGTTTACTTTTCGCCTAGAATTCTAGCCAACGATCCGTATTAGGGTTTCTCGGCACCGTTAAAATTTGAAATTGGCATGGTTGATGCCTTGTGAGACCTCATTAGGGTGCCTAGGAACCCTACAGTGGTATCAGAGCCTAGCTAGAGCCTTAGGCGAAGTCTAGACGGAGTTTGAAACCCGGACGAACCGAAAACACGAACCCAAAATAGCTCTCTGTCCTTTTTCTAAAATCTGGGATTTTTCAACATTAAAAATATGCAGAAAAATCAGCAGGCAATTCTAAGGGATACTGTAAAATTCGTGCACCCAATTCCTTCAATGCGCCACGGTTCCGCGGCACGAGCTTTGCTCGTGCGGCGGATCCGCGGTCGTTTTGTCTTTTCTGGGATCCAAATTTGCACAGTAATTCATAATATGCAGTGCTGTTTTTCCTGGGTATTTTTGATATTTTTCTAGAGTTTTAGTTTTCAGGAGTTGTATTGGGGATTCGTATGTTCGTTCGGATTATCAAATTTTGTCTGTGTGGCTTTCCGGATAAATTTTAGAATATGTTAAAAAGTTCGACCGGATATAAATACCCAATTTTTCCCCTGTCGGGAAATTTCCAAGTGTTGGATTTTTTGTAGTTTAACGACGTTCTAAGTAGTGCAAGTAACGCGATGGTCCCTCTAGAAGACAACAAACCTTAACTCGATTATGTGACCGTCTTGAACTGCCCTTTGAACCTTCGGGTTTGGGGCAGTACGGCGTGCCACATGTGAGGCGTTGGCTTGACCTTTCTACGGCTGGACCGTTGGTACTGAGGCACGAACTGAATGTTTTTAGACTTGTTTCATGTGTTGAGCTGTATCGGGAAAACTTGGGTGTTTGACTGTTCGATCGAAAAGTTTAACATTTTCTGTTTATCTGGAATGGGATACAATAATTGGAATTCACAATAGTTATGAGATAACTAAATGAATGTTATAAACATAGCAGTTTAGTCTCACTTGATCGGTTTCCACGGAATTTTGATGTGATCAAAAGTCCGTCGCAATCACGTAGCGTACGCGGATACTCGCCGGGTAAACTTAATAGACAGCCTCACTCCATAGCCCCGACCAAGTGACTGTAGGAGAACCCCGTCGCCGAAAGCATCCGTTCGGGTGCTCGCGGCAGCGGTGTTCCGCCTTGGTGCACTTCGTCGACGGTATCGGGGGTGCGGCCGTCTACTGAAGTTTGCGACGAGCATTTGATCAGGCTGTCGGGAATCTTGTTGAATTGCCCGACTTGATATTGAAAAGTGTTTTCGATGATGGGACTAAAATGCGGGGTTTATAATTGTTAGGCATGCGATGTCTAAGGAGTTTACTTGATTAGGCATGCGATGTCTATAAAGATTGCGGATTCCAACTGTTGTAGTTTTACACTTTCTTTTCTGTGACCGCAAGTGTAATATGTGATATCGCCGGTTTCGTCGCTATATGTCAACGACAATTGGGATGCGCATATTTACTTACGTTGATGACATGTGATGTTATATGTTGCTGGATATGTTATATTGGATCGTCGTGTTTGAATAACCGGGGTTTTTTATGTGAGATGAGTGTTTTTCATTTTCATTCATGTAAAAACTTGTATGTAATATTCTTTTATTGGGGCACTTCCAGGTTGCGGAAGTAGTCACCATTTGTATATTATTTACTTTTCCGCACTAGGATAGACCCAAGGAGGGGAGCACAAGTAACCGGGTTCTGGAGTCCAGTGGGAGACCAACTCGAGGAGTTGAGTCCGGGTCTCCTAACTCCAGAATAGGTAGGGTTGCTTGCCGCTCTCGTAGGGGTCTAGGGGTGTGGGTTTGGCTATTCATCACGACCGTGGAATCCGTGTTTTATACTGGCTCGTATTGAAAACACGGACGTCCTAGTATATCCAATATTTCATATGTTTCTTCTACTGCGATATCTGTGATGTGATCATGTGATGTTCTGTGATAAATACAGTATATAGTATATATGATATATTATATAGACGTTACTTATGTTTTACACCCGTGCTAGCCCTGCCCCGCTCTGCCGTTAGTTACCTAACCTAACGGTGCATGAGGGGACATCGAGGCGAATGCGGATGGCATAAGTGTACGTCGTATTTATCTGTGATGTTTAGGTACTTAAATGATGGGACTTCATTAATGTGATTAATGAAATAAAAGAAACCTAAGATGTTGTAGAATCGAATTTCAAAATAAAACAGGTAG
This sequence comes from Agapanthus africanus, assembly GCA_030015575.1. Classification (NCBI taxonomy): domain Eukaryota; kingdom Viridiplantae; phylum Streptophyta; class Magnoliopsida; order Asparagales; family Amaryllidaceae; genus Agapanthus; species Agapanthus africanus. Next base: position 327,870,041 of record CM057350.1, on the reverse strand, counting down.
CTACAGTTCTTGCTTTGCACAGCGGTATATGTGATATATCCTGCACCTTATTCGATGAGGAAAGGACCGAGATCCCTTCACCGGGAGTGACTCCTTTAGCAATAACTGGCCGATACTACACTTTCGGTTTGTCTTTTGATTGCTTTTAAGAGTTTTTTCTTTGCACAGTGATATATATGATGTATCCCGCACCTCATTCGACGAGGAAAGGACCGACGATCCCTTCACCGGGAGTGACTCCTTTAGCAAAACTAGAAAAGCCTCAAAAGCACTCCATTTTAAAAACATTTGATTCTACAACGATATCAAGTTCATTACGCAATAGGTTTTCAGAAAAACCTGTCGTAGCCCTCCGTCATTTCAGATAAGTAGTAGTTAGTATTCGTGCTGCGTTTGTTGGCCTTTGTCAAGGCGCAGTGTGCGGTAGCTAACTGGTGCTTATCTGCTTATGCATATGATGCAGATTGAGTTAGGGTAGTCGTGCGACCTTGTTGGCCTTTGTCAAGGGCCGTGCGGGTGGGTTTAATTCAATCAGGAAATGACGGGTTGAACTTGACTGGCATCCTATGGTTTGTTGGCCTTTGTGAAGGTCATAGGACGTTAGGGGCAAAATATTATCGGGAATTTCAAGTGTTGAAATTTGCAATGAGATTGCATACCTTCTATGAGGTAGTTGGATCCCGATACCCGCTGCGAGTAAGAGTTACTCCTGGGAGAGTTTTATACATTACAATTAGCCGATCAAGTAGGTGTCTAGAAAGGTGTCAACGGGGTTACGCCTATGGAAAAACGAGGTTTACATTAATTAGGTTCGTGCGAAAGCACGGGGGACCTCCCTCAAAGTACCGACACTGGCCTGGCTGAAAGATTGGCGAACTTGTAGTGTGTAATTAATCCCGGCTAGTCTTTCCTTTTAGGGTTTGAAGGAAGATTTGATAAAAAGCAGTGGGAGCCATCCTGATTAGATAAAATAATAACCAATCTATTCTTGACAGAGCGCACGCTGAGTGTTTTCTTCTCTCTCTCTCCAGGTAGCGACCTTGTCATGCCTTAATCAAGATAATAATACGGATTATTGACCGAACCCGCTTGTTATACTGAGCTGGGGAACGTTGGTCCCGCTCCAACTTATAATTGTTATAAGACAGAGCAGGAAATTGGGGATTACCAGAATTCCCGTGCCGCCCAAACGAAGAGAGTGCATGCTGATGCATCATCTTCGGGTGTGTTCATTACAAAGAACTGTTTCTCAGTATCCTTTACGTCCTGGGTATGTGATACCAGATCAGGATCCCAGATATGTAATATATTACATAGGGCTACAGAAAGGTAGAGAACTGAGAACGGGTGATAAGTTTACTGAGGCAGAAAACGGGGCAAGTGTTGCAGCCAAGTCTGTTGGTCACTGTCACCCTGTATTACCAATACATTGATTCTGAACGAATGTTATTAGATACCGAACCTGATATACAAAATCATATCAGTCTCTTTATTAGTAAAGAAAGGATATAATTTTGTATTGTTGGATAATGTTTTGAACATTTCCTATATCAAAAGTTGATCGGTTCAGGCACGTTATCTAAAAGCATTGATGTTCTAAATCAAACTACAGATCTTAGTATATGGAACACACACAAGAGGAAGAGTTCAGAAATGAACGAATTCTTCTTGAGGCATTGTAGACTAGGTCAGATCAATGTGACCCGACTAGCTAGAGTTACATATAGATGCATATTTAAATCAGTTTGAATTTACATCTTGTGAAACTCGCCAGTCATGTCACAAAGATAAGATGACCATAGCTCTGTTTATTGGAAACAGAGAAAGAGTTAGTAAACTCTTGGGATGATACATATTGATGTATGTAAAGGTCCCCTGTCTACACATGCCAGGACTGGTTCTTTGTACTTCATTACATTCTCTGATAATCTCTCAAGATTCAGACATATGTTCCTGTTGAAACACAAGTCCGAACCTTTTGAGATATTCATAGAATATAAGCGAGAAGTAGAGAACCAGAATACGGGTATAAGTATTATGTCCTATGATGAGATCAAGGAGGAGAATACTTGAGCACGGAAATACTGGACTATTCTAAAGGAGAATGAGATTCTCTCTCAGCATTACTCCTCTGTATACACCATAGCACGATGGTACATCGGGGCGGAGCAGATACACCCTATTTGATAAGGTGTGCTCTATGATGAGTACTACTGAGTTACCTATTTCCTTTTGGGAGTTATGCACTTGAGAAGTTGCATACCTATTGAATAGGGTTCAAATCAAATCAGTTGCCTACCACTTCATATGCGATATGGAAAGGGAAAGAGCCCATGTCTTAAGCTAGTTAAGATTTGGAGTTGTCCGGTCTATGTCTAAAACCAAAATCCGGACAAGCTCGAGGCAAGATCTGTTATGTAGAACTGGAAATGTTCCAGCTATACAAAATACAGCAGATGATTTGGTACAACCAAAGGATTCAGTAGATACCAACGAACCTCAGCCTCTCCGCCGATCTAGTAGGGTTCCTCACCCACCTGAGAGATACTTCTGTTTCTCTATGATAGTGGGAGCGAGGATTGCATCATGAGATGATGACCCAACTAGTTTCGAGCTGGCCATCAGGAGTAAGACTCTGTAAGAATGGCTGGATGCTTAGTGATCTGAGATGGAATCCTTATACACCAACAAAGTATGGACTTTGGTTGCTATATCAGAAGGGTTAAATCCCCATCAGTAGCAAGTATATCTTGAGAAGATTACTTGGTGTACATGGAAAGGTTGAGACTTTCAAAGCTAGACTTATTAAAAGGTTTGCATCATTGACCAGGTGTGGATCATGAGGAAACCTTTTTCTAAGAAGCTATGCTTAAGTCCATCCAGATCCTACTTGCCACGGCTACATACCATGACTACGATCTCTGGTGGTTGGGTGTCATGACTGCTTTTCTAAATGATATTTTGGAAGAGAGCGTCTATAAGTACATAGCCAGAGGGCTTCGTAGATAGTGGGAGCAGCGGAAACGTGTGCAAGATGCTTTATAGGATAAAGCAGGCATCGCGGAGTTGGAACATCTGTTTTGATGGATTAGTCAAAGAGTCTGACATCATCAAAATGGTAGATGAACCTTGTATAAACAAAAAGGTAGTAGGGAGTATGGTGGCGATCCTCGTAGAGTACGTGGATGACATACTCTTGATAAGAAAGGAGTTTCCGATGCTACGCTCAATCAATCTCCGCTTATCACAATGATTCTCCATATAGGATCAAAGTGATACCTCCTAAATCCTGGGTTTTTGGATCTATGAGATAGATCTAGTTGGATGTTAGGACTCTCACTAGTTGTAGTGAGACGGTATCAACCGAACCTGGGGAGAATCACTGGAAGGATTCCAGGGTGATAATGACGACTGAGTGTCAGTCACAGGCATTGTCTTTACCCTCAGTGGAGGGACGGTATGTTGGAAGAGTTCCAAGCTAGATACCGTGACATACTAGACGATAAAGGCTGGATACATCGCTACTTAAGATGCTACCAAAGAGGCTGTTTGGGTGTATATTGGTTCATGAGATGAACTATGTTCCTCCCATTGTGTGACAATGGAGTTGTGGCTTATGCCAAGGAACGCCGGTCCCATCAGTGATCCAGACATATTCTAAGGCAGTATCACTTGATCATGGAGATGGTTGATCTCCAGGGAGATCGAGGTTAGGAGAGTAGACTCAGAGGACAACACAGCGGATCCACTCACAAAGGCCTGTTCCCAGAGAGAGACCTTCATTGGATGGTTGAGTATGAGATACTGCAACCATTGCTACAGATGGCCCTAGTGCAAGTAGGAGATTGTTAGTTATATGTATGCCCTAGAGGCCATTACTGTACATAGGATGTATATTGTAGTGGATGCTGGGACATATATAGGGAGGACTTTCTTGCTCGACATGATAGTGTGCTATCTGGTTACCCTTTATCTTAACGTGTATGCTGTTTGTCTCTATGTTACATGTTGGTAAAGCCCTTAGGATCTGTACTTGACTACCTGGACTATGATGCGGATCATACTAGTGGGGATATGGTAGTCCATAAGTACATCCTTCAAAGTCCCTAGTCGAGGGTGTATCGAGACGGGGCATCGATATACCAGAGTAGACTAGCGTATACCTTCTCGACCCATACAGATGGGCGATGGATGATCCCATATCCATTGGTGTTTGACATCAGAGATGATATACGGGTGCTCAGTACAGACTGGGTACACTGGACGGACTCGCCGAGAACTCCCAGATGGTATTATACCTCACGTCAGATGGCAGTTCTCTGGTGACACTGGTACAGAGTAGTCTGTTGACCCGAGATCGTCATAGAGTCTTGTGTGGTTCCCACTGTGCTTTGATTTCCATCTTACCACGTCCAAGAGGGCGTGCAAAACAGTGGTTTTTGGGTACAGTCCCGAATCACATGGAGGCAATGACCGATAGGAGGGGATTCGTCTCTCCCGGTATAGGGGGTTGATGTTGTGCTGTGTTCGATTGGCTATAACAGGAAATCCCTGGCCAGGGTTGCTGAGATTTACTGGTAAGTGTTACCAGTAGTTTCTTGAATTGTTATAGACCTCATATCGACACGACTTATCGAGCTATTGGGGTCTGACGTTTACCACCCCTAGGCGAGATATGCGACATATCAGACGATCAAACCGGACTGTACGGTAGTGTTACTGGTCGGATTCACTGTAGTGTGAGCGGGCTTGCTCGTCGATCTTCAGATCGCTCAATACCCGGGTGGCCGTTATGTTTAGCAGACCGCTTGCGGCTTTTGGGTGCTTAATATGATCATCACCTGCTGCCGGCGTATTGACGAGTCTTTAGAGTCCTACACAGAGGTTTCCTGGCTCAAGCGAAACGAAATAGGAGCGCATATGAGATATGTGCGGGACCGAGAATAATACGTATATGTGATACCGTATTCCATTCTCGCGATGAATGTGTCGAATGGTTGTATGTGATATAACCTAGTTATCGAATCAAGGATTGATTCGATAAGCCGATACATTGTATACTAGTCGGTTGTGTGCGACATGACCGGATCATTGAATCAAGTGTTGATTTAATTATTTAATGCATAATTATATATTTGATATATTACTTTGCATTAACTAGTATCGGTTCACTTTAAATGGATTTTCTCACTCGGATGTGCGCATTGCATATGCGATATGATTTTTGTGCACTTGCTTGTATCATGTTTGATGATACATGCCTTTTGGTTAAGTGTAAAGAATTAAACCTTGGTTAATGAAATGGTTAGGGTTTACTATTTCCTTATTCATTTATTTATCTATTTATTCTTTTTGGAAAATGATTTGCATAAAGATTAAATGGTGGCTTTCTTTGTTGTTTTCATGAAGCTTCATGAACACTTTGACTAAGTGACCAATTTGTCTCTAGCTTGACCCTAACCATTCCTTTAACCATGATTGATTCTCTACACAATACCATGGTTAAAGATTATGATAAGTATTCTTTTATTTTATATTTTATAATAACTTATCATAATATTTTACCTTCTTCTTCTTCATTTCTTCAAGTGAAGAAAGCTTGCCTCCATCAATGGCAAGTGATGAAAAAGAGTGTGAAATCCAAATCTAAAGTCTACCCACTTCCTATTTCTTCATCCTCTACCACTTGCCAAGTAGTAAAGTGTGTTTTCTTCACAAGTTTCATCACTTGGTGAAGTTGGAGCTTGATCTAGCGATGCCTCGACGTAGATCATCTTCGGCACGAAGCCCACGACCTTGCCCGCTCTTTCTCCGATGAAGCCGACGCTAGAGCCTGGATTTTGATTTGGACAGCGGAGATGACTTCATTGCGGAGCCGTGGAGGTGGAGCACCGGATCTACAAAGGTTGTATTTCCGTATTCTTATAGTTTTAACTAGTTTACTTTTCGCCTAGAATTCTAGCCAACGATCCGTATTAGGGTTTCTCGGCACCGTTAAAATTTGAAATGGGCATGGTTGATGCCTTGTGAGACCTCATTAGGGTGCGTAGGAACCCTACAGTATCGAGACGGGGCATCGATATACCAGAGTAGACTAGCGTATACCTTCTCGACCCATACAGATGGGCGATGGATGATCCCATATCCATTTGTGTTTGACATCAGAGATAATATACGGGTGCTCAGTAGAGACTGGGTACACTGGACGGACTCGCCGAGAACTCCCAGATGGTATTATACCTCACGTCAGATGGCAGTTCTCTGGTGACACTGGTACAGAGTAGTCTGTTGACCCGAGATCGTCATAGAGTCTTGTGTGGTTCCCACTATGCTTTGATTTCCATCTTATCACATCCAAGAGGGCGTGCAAAACGGTGGTTTTTGGGTACAGTCCCGAGTCATATGGAGGCAATGAGCGATAGGAGGGGATTCGTCTCTCCCGGTATAGGGGGTTGATGTTGCGCTGTGTTCGATTGGCTATAACAGGAAATCCCTGGCCAGGGTTGCTGAGATTTACTGGTAAGTGTTACCAGTAGTTTCTCGAATTGTTATAGACCTCATATCGACACGACTTATTGAGCTATTGGGGTCTGACGTTTACCACCCCTAGGCGAGATATGCGACATATCAGACGATCAGACCGGACTGTACGGTAGTGTTACTGGTTGGATTCACTGGAGTGTGAGCGGGCTTGCTCGTCGATCTTCAGATCGCTCAATACCCGGGTGGCCGTTACGTTTAGCAGACCGCTTGCGGCTTGTGGGTGTTTGATATGATCATCATCTGCTGCCGGCGTATTGACGAGTCTTTAGAGTCCTACACAGAGGTTTCCTGGCTCAAGCGAAACGAAATAGGAGCGCATATGAGATATGTGCGGGACCGAGAATAATACGTGTATGTGATACCGTATTCCATTCTCGCGATGAATGTGTCGAATGGTTGTATGCGATATACCCTAGTTATCTAATCGAAGATTGATTCGATAAGCCGATACATATGATACTAGCCGGTTATATGCGATATGACCGGATCGTTAAATCAAGTGTTGATTTAATGATTTAATGCATAATTATATATTTGATATATTACTTTGCATTAACTAGTATCGGTTCACTTAAGATGGATTTTCTCACTCGGAAGTGCGCATTGCATATGCGATATGATTTTGTGCACATGCTTGTATCATGTTTGATGATACATGCTTTTTGGTTAAGTGTAAAGAATTAAACCTTGGTTAATGAAATGGTTAGGGTTTACTATTTCCTTATTCATGTTATTCATTTATTTATTCTTTTGGAAAAAGAAAAGCAAATGAGAAAATGGTGGCTTGTTTTGTTTTGTTCATGAAGCTTCATGAAGACTTTGACCAAGTGACCATTTTGTCTCATGCTTAACCCTAACCATTCCATTCAACCATGATTAACTCTCTACACATTACCATGGTTACATTATGATAAGTATTCTTATTATTTCCTTTTTGAAAAATACTTATCATATTATTCATCTTTTTCTTCTTCTTTTCTTCAAGTGAAGAAAGCAAGCTCCATCAATGGTGATTGATGGAAATGAGTGAGAAATCCAATTCTAAAGTCTACCCACTTTCTATTTCTTCATCCTCTACCTCTTGCCAAGTAGTAGAGTTTGTTTCCTTCACAAGTTTTCATGGCTTGGTGATGGTGGAGCTTGATTTAGCGATGCCTCGACGTAGATCATCTTCGGCATGGACATCGACGACCTAGCTCGCCTATTCTCCGATGAAGCCGACGCTAGAGCCCGGATTCCTTTTAGACAGCAAAGGACTTCGTTGCGAAGCTATGGAGGTGGAGCACCGGATCTACAAAGGTTGTATTTCCGTATTCTTTATAGTTAAGTTGTTAACTAGTTATCTTTTCGCCTAGACATCTAGCCAACGATCCGTAGTTTAGGGTTTCTCGGCACCGTAAATTTTGAAATGGGCATGGTTGATGCCTTGTGTGACCTCATTAGGGTTCCTAGGAACCCTACAGTGGTATCAGAGCCTAGCTCGAGCCTTAGGCGAAGTCTAGACGGAGTTTGAAGTCCGAACGAACCCGAAAACCCGTTTCAAAATTGCTCTCTGTCCTTTTTTCAAAAACTGGGATTTTTCCAAATTAAAAATTGCTAAAAAATTCAGCAGGGAAATATAAGAATTACGGCGCAAAAAGTTTCCAATGAACAGTATAAGTTGCGGCGGAACCGCGGCATAAGCATGGCTTATGCGGCGGTTCCGCGGCCTGTTGATGACGTAATCCTCCACTGTTTGCACAGTAACTCTTATTAAATTATGCTGGATTTTCTGGGATTTTTTAATATTAATTCAAGAGTTGAATTTTCTGGGTTGTTTTGGGGATTCGAATGTTCGATCGGATTATCAGATTTTGTCTATGTGGCTTTCCGGATAAATTTTAGAATATGTTAAAAAGTTTGACCGGATATAAATACCCAATTTTTCCCCTGTCGGGAAATTTCCAAGTGTTGGATTTTCCGTAGTTTAACGACGTTCTAAGTAGTGCAAGTAATGCGATGGTCCCTCTAGAAGACAACAAACCTTAACTCGATTATGTGACCGTCTTGAACTGCCCTTTGAACCTTTGGGTTTGGGGCAATACGGCGTGCCACATGTGAGGCGTTGGCTTGACCCTTCTACGGCTGGACCGTTGGTACTGAGGTACGAACTGAATGTTGTTAGACTTGTTTCATGTGTTGAGCTGTATCGGGAAAACTTGGGTGTTCGAATGTTCAATCGGAAAGTTTAACATTTTCTAATTATCTGGAATAGGATACAATAATTGGAATTCACAAGAAGTTATGAGATAACTGAATGAATGTTATAAACATAGCACTTTAGTCTCACTTGATCGGTTGCCACGGAATTTTGATGTGATCAAAAGTCCGTCGCAATCACGTAGCGTACGCGGATACTCGCCGGGTAAACTTAATAGACAGCCTCGCTCCATAGCCTCGACCAAGTGACTGTAGGAGAACCCCGTCACCGAAAGCATCCGTTCGGGTGCTCGCGGCAGCGGTGTTCCGCCTTGGTGGACTTCGTCGGCGGTATCGGGGGTGCGGCCGCCTACTAAAGTTTACGACGTGCATTCGATCAAAATGTCGGGAATCCTGTTGAATTGCTCGACTTGGTATTGAAAAGTGTTTTCGATAAAGAGACTAAAATGCAGGGTTTATAATTGTTAGGCATGCGATGTCTAAAGAATTCATTTGGTCAGGCATGCGATGTCTGAGGAGGTTGTGGATTCCAACTGTTGTAGTTTTACACTTTCTTTTCTGTGACCGTAAGTGTAATATGTGATATCGCCGGTTTCGTTGCTATATGTCAACGACAATTGGGATGCGCATATTTACTTACGTTGATGACATGTGATGTTATGTGTTGTTGGATATGTTATATTGGATCGTCGTGTTTGAATAGCCGGGGGTTTTTATGTGAGATGAGTGTTTTTCATTTTCATTCATGTAAAAACTTGTATGTAATATTCTTTTATTGGGGCACTTCCAGGTTGCGAAAGTTGTCACCCTTTGTATATTATTTACTTTTCCGCACTAGGATAGACCCAAGGAGGAGGGCATAAGTAACCGGGTTCTGGAGTCCAGTAGGAGACCAACTCGAGGAGTCGAGTCCGGGTCTCCTAACTCTAGAATTGGTAGGGTTGCTTGCCGCTCTCGTAGGGGTCTAGGGATGTGGGTTTGGCTATTCATCACGACCGTGGAATCCGTGTTTTATACTGGCTCGTATTGAAAACACGGACGTTCTAGTATATCCAATATTTCATATGATTCTTCTGCTGCGATATATGTGATGTGATCATGTGATGTTCTGTGATAGATACAGTATATAGTATATATGATATATTATATAGATGTTACTTATGTTTTACACCCGCGCTAGCCCTGCCCTGCTCTGCCGTTATTTACCTAACCTAACGGTGCACGAGGGGACATCGAGGCGAATGCGGATGGCATAAGTGTACGTCGTATTTATCTGAGATGTTTAGGTACTTAAATGATGAGACTTCATTAATGTGATTAATGAAATAAAAGAAACCTAAGATGTTGTAGAATCGAATTTCAAAATAAAACAGGTAGCTACAGTTCTTGCTTTGCACAGCGGTATATGTGATATATCCTGCACCTTATTCGATGAGGAAAGGACCGAGATCCCTTCACCGGGAGTGACTCCTTTAGCAATAACTGGCAGATGCTACACACTCGGTTTGTCTTTTGATTGCTTTTAAGTGTTTTTGCTTTGCACAGTGATATATATGATATATCCCGCACCTCATTCGACGAGGAAAGGACCGACGATCCCTTCACCGGGAGTGACTCCTTTAGCAAAACTAGAAAAGCCTAAAAGACACTCCATTTTAAAATCATTTGATTCTACAACGATATCAAGTTCATTACGCAATAGGTTTTCAGAAAACCTGTCGTAGCCCTCCGTCATTTCAGATAAGTACTAGTTAGTATTCGTGCTGCGGTAGTTTGGCATTCGTCAAGGCGTAGTGTACGGTAGCTAACTAGTATTTCTCTGCTTAAGCATATGATGCGATTGGATTAGGGTATTCGTACGGCGTTGTTTGGCATTCGTCAAGGGCCGTGCGGGTGAGTTTAATTCGATCAAGAAATGTATGGGTTGAACTTGACTAGTGGACTATGGGTTGTTTGGCATTCGTCAAGGTCATAGAACACTAGGGGCAAAATATTATCGGGAATTTCAAGTGTTGAAATTTGCAATGAGATTGCATACCATCTATGAGATAGTTGGATCCCGATACCCGCTGCGAGTAAGAGTTACTCCTGGGAGAGTTTTATACATTACAATTAGCCGATCAAGTAGGTGTCTAGAAAGGTGTCAACGGGGTTACGCCTCTGGGAAAACGAGGTTTACAGTAATAAGGTTCGTGCGAAAGCACGGGGGACCTCCCTCAAAGTACCGACACTGGCCTGGCTGAAAGATTGGCGAACTTGTAGTGTGTAATTAATCCCGGCTAGTCTTTCCTTTTAGGGTTTGAAGGAAGATTTGATAAAAAGCAGTGGGAGCCATCCTGATTAGATAAAATAAAAACCAATCTATTCTTGCAAGAGCGCACGCTGAGTGTTTTCTTCTCTCTCTCTCCAGGTAGCGACCATATCACGCCTTAATCAAGATAATAATACGGATTATTGACCGAACCCGCTTATTATACTGAGCTGGGGAACGTTGGTCCCGCTCCAACTTATAATTGTTATAAGACAGAGCAGGAAATTGGGGAATACCAGATTTCCCGTGCCGCCCAAACGAAGAGAGTGCATGTTGATGCATCATCTTCGGGTGTGTTCATTACAGAGAACGATTTCTCAGTGTCCTTTACGTCCTGGGTATGTGATACCAGATCAGGATCCCAGATATGTAATCTGTTACATAGGGCTACAGAAAGGTAGAGAACTGAGAACGGGTGATAAGTTTCATGAGGCAGAAAACGGGGCAAGTGTTGCAGCCAAGTCTGTTGGTCACTGTCACCCTGTATTACCAATACATTGATTCTGAACGAATGTTATTAGATACCGAACCTGATATACAAAATCATATCAGTCTCTTTATTAGTAAAGAAAGGATATAATTTTGTATTGTTAGATAATGTTTTGAACATTTCCTATATCAAAAGTTGATCGGTTCAGGCACGTTATCTAAAAGCGTTGATGTTCTAAATCAAACTACAGTTCTTAGTATATGTAACACACATAAGAGGAAGAGTTCAGAAATGAACGGATCCTTCTTAAGGTATTGTAGACTAGGTCAGATCAATGTGACCCGACTAGCTGAAGTTACATGTAGATGCATATTTAAATCAGTTTGAATCTACATCTTGTGAAACTTGCCAGTCATGTCACAAAGATATAATGACACTAGCTCTGTTTATTGGAAACAGAGAAAGAGTTAGTAAACTCTTGGGATGATACATGTTGATGTATGTAAGGTCCCCTGTCTACACATGCCAGGACTGGTTCTTTGTACTTCATTACATTCTCTGATAATCTCTCAAGATTCAGACATATGTTCCTATTGAAACATGAGTCCGAGCCTTTTGAGATATTCACAGAATATAAGAAAGAAGTAGAGAACCAAAATACGGGTATAAGTATTATGTCCTATGATGAGATCAGGGAGGAGAATACTTGAGCATGGAATTCCTGGATTATTCTAAAGGAGAATGAGATTCTCTCTCAGCATTACTCCTCTGTATACACCATAGCACGATGGTATATCGGGGCGGAGCAATCACACCCTATATGATATAGTGTGCTCTATGATGAGTATTACTGAGTCACCTATTTCCTTTAGGGAGTTATGCACTTGAGAAGCTGCATACCTATTGAATAGGGTTCGAATCAAATCAGTTGCCTACCACTTCATATATGATATGGAAAGGGAAGAGCCCATATCTTAAGTTAGTTAAGATTTGGGGTTGACCGGCCTATGTCTGAAAGCAAAATCCGGACAAGCTCAAGGCAAGGTCTGTTATGTAGAACTGGAAATGTTCCAGCTATACAGACTGCAGCTGATGATTTGATAGAACCAAAGGATTCAGTAGATTCCAACGAAACTCAGCCTCTCCGCCGATCTAGTAGGGTTCCTCACCCACCTGAGAGATACTTCTGTTTCTCTATGACAGTGGGAGCGAGGATTGCATCATGAGATGATGACCCAACTAGTTTCGAGCTGGCCATCAGGAATGAGACTCTGTAAGAATGGCTGGATGCTTAGCGATCTGAGATGGAATCCTTATACACCAATAAAGTATGGACTTTAGTTGCTATATCTGAAGGGTTAAATCCCCATCAGGAGCAAGTATATCTTGAGAAGATTACTTGGTGTAGGTGGAAAAGTTGAGACTTTCAAAGCTAGACTTGTTAAAAGTTTGCATCATTGACCAGGTGTGGATAATGATGAAACCTTTTCAAGTAGCTATGACTAAGTCCATCCAGATCCTACTTGCCACGGCTACGTACCATGACTACGATATCTGGCGGTTGGGTGTCATGACAGCTTTTCTAAATGATGTTTTAGAAGAGTGCGTCTATAAGTACACAGCCAGAGGACTTCGTAGACAGTGGGAGCAGCGGAAACGTGTGCAAGATGCTTTATAGGATAAAGCAGGCATCGCGGAGTTGGAACATCTGTTTTGATGAAGTAGTCAAAGAGTTTGACATCATCAAAATGGTAGATGAACCTTGTATAAACAAAAAGGTAGTAGGGAGTATGGTGGTGATCCTCGTAGAGTATGTGGATGACATACTCTTGATAAGAAAGGAGTTTCTTATGCTACGCTCGATCAATCTCCGCTTATCACAATGATTCTCCATATAGGATCAAAGTGATACCTACTAAATCCTAGGTTTTGGATCTATGAGATAAATCTAAATGGATGTTAGGATTCTCACTAGTTGTAGTGAGAAGGTATCAATCGACCCTGGGAAGAATCACTGGAAGTGTTCCAGGGTGATAAAGACGACTGAGTGTCAGTCACAGACATTGTCTTTACCCTCAGTAAAAGGACGGTATGTTGGAAGAGTTCCAAGCTAGATACCGTGACATACTAGACGATAAAGGCTAGATACATCGCTACTTAAGATGCTACCAAAGAGGCAGTCTGGGTGTATATTGGTTCATGAGATGAACTACGTTCCAACCATTGTGAGACAATGGAGTTGTGGCTTCTGCCAAGGAACGTCCGTCCCATCAGTGATCCAGACATATTCTAAGGCAGTATCACCTGATCATGGAGATAGTTGATCTCCAGGGAGATCGAGGTTAGGAGAGTAGACTCAGAGGACAACACAGCGGATCCACTCACAAAGGCATGTTCCCAGAGAGAGACTTTTATGGGATGGTTGAGTATGTGATACTACAACCACTGCTACAGATGGCCCTAGTGCAAGTGGGAGATTGTTAGTTATATGTATGCCCTAGAGGCCATTACTATACATAGGATGTATATTGTAGTGGATGCTGGGACATATATAGGGAGGACTTTCTTGCTCGACAAGATAGTATGCTATCTGGTTAATCTTTACCTTAACGTGTACACTGATTGTCTCCCTGTTACATGTTGGTAAAGCCCTTAGGATCTGTACTTGACTACCTGGACTATGATGCGGATCATACTAGTGGGGACATGGTAGTCCATAAGTACATCCTTCAAAGTCCCTAGTCATGGGTGTATCGAGACGGGGCATCGATATACCAGAGTAGACTAGCGTATACCTTCTCGACCCATACAGATGGGCGATGGATGATCCCATATCCATTGGTGTTTGACATCAGAGATAATATACGGGTGCTCAGTAGAGACTGGGTACACTGGACGGACTCGCCGAGAACTCCCAGATGGTATTATACCTCACGTCAGATGGCAGTTCTCTGGTGACACTGGTACAGAGTAGTCTGTTGACCCGAGATCGTCATAGAGTCTTGTGTGGTTCCCACTGTGCTTTGATTTCCATCTTACCACGTCCAAGAGGGTGTGCAAAACGGTGGTTTTTGGGTACAGTCCAGAGTCACATGGAGGCAATGAGCGATCGGAAGGGATTCGTCTCTCCCGGTATAGGGGGTTGATGTTGCGCTGTGTTCGATTGGCTATAACAGGAAATCCCTGGCCAGGGTTGCTGAGATTTACTGGTAAGTGTTACCAGTAGTTTCTCGAATTGTTATAGACCTCATATCGACACGACTTATCGAGCTATTGGGGTCTGACGTTTACCACCCCTAGGCGAGATATGCGACATATCAGACGATCAGACCGGACTGTACGGTAGTGTTACTGGTTGGATTCACTGGAGTGTGAGCGGGCTTGCTCGTCGATCTTCAGATCGCTCAATACCCGGGTGGCCGTTACGTTTAGCAGACCGCTTGCGGCTTGTGGGTGTTTGATATGATCATCATCTGCTTCCAGCGTATTGACGAGTCTTTAGAGTCCTACACAGAGGTTTCCTGGCTCAAGCGAAACGAAATAGGAGCGCATATGAGATATGTGCGGGACCGAGAATAATACGTGTATGTGATACCATATTCTATTCTCGCAATGAATGTGTCGAATGGTTGTATGCGATATAACCTAGTTATCGAATCGAAGATTGATTCGATAAGCCGATACATATGATACTAGCCGGTTATATGCGATATGACCGGATCGTTAAATCAAGTGTTGATTTAATGATTTAATGCATAATTATATATGTGATATATTACTTTGCATTAACTAGTATCGGTTCACTTAAGATGGATTTTCTCAGTCGGAAGTGCGCATTGCATATGCAATATGATTTTGTGCACATGCTTGTATCATGTTTGATGATACATGCTTTTTGGTTAAGTGTAAAGAATTAAACCTTGGTTAATGAAATGGTTAGGGTTTACTATTTCCTTATTCATGTTATTCATTTATTTATTCTTTTGGAAAAAGAAAAGCAAATGAGAAAATGGTGGCTTGTTTTGTTTTGTTCATGAAGCTTCATGAAGACTTTGACCAAGTGACCATTTTGTCTCATGCTTAACCCTAACCATTCCATTCAACCTTGATTAACTCTCTACACATTACCATGGTTACATTATGATAAGTATTCTTATTATTTCCTTTTTGAAAAATACTTATCATATTATTCATCTTCTTCTTCTTCTTTTCTTCAAGTGAAGAAAGCAAGCTCCATCAATGGTGATTGATGGAAATGAGTGAGAAATCCAATTCTAAAGTCTACCCACTTCCTATTTCTTCATCCTCTACCTCTTGCCAAGTAGTAGAGTGTGTTTCCTTCACAAGTTTTCATGGCTTGGTGAAGGTGGAGCTTGATTTAGCGATGCCTCGACGTAGATCATCTTCGTCATGGACATCGACGACCTAGCTCGCCTATTCTCCGATGAAGCCGACGCTAGAGCCCGGATTCCTTTTGGACAGCAAAGGACTTCGTTGCGGAGCTATGGAGGTGGAGCACCGGATCTACAAAGGTTGTATTTCCGTATTCTTTATAGTTAAGTTGTTAACTAGTTATCTTTTCGCCTAGACATCTAGCCAACGATCCGTAGTTTAGGATTTCTCGGCACCGTAAATTTTGAAATGGGCATGGTTGATGCCTTGTGTGACCTCATTAGGGTGCCTAGGAACCCTACAACTTCGTTTTTCTCAATGATAGTGGGAGCGAGGATTGCATCATGAGATGATGACTCAACTAGTTTCGAGCAGGCCATCAAGAGTGGGAACTCTGTAAGAATGGCTGGATGCTATGCGATCTGAGATGGAATCCATTTACACCAATAAAGTATGGACTTTGGTTGCTTTATCTGAAGGGTTAACCCCCCATCAGGAGCATGTATATCTTGAGAAGATTACTTGGTGTAGATGGAAAAGTTGAGACTTTCAAAGCTAGATATGTTGTAAAAGGTTCTCGTCATCGACCAGGTGTGGTTTATGATGAAACCTTCTCCGGAAACTATGCTTAAGTCCATCCGGATCCTACTTGCCATTCCTACACACCATGACTACGATATCTGGCGGTTGGGTGTCATGACTGCTGTTCTAAATATTGATTTAGAAGAAAGCGTCTATAAGTACACAGCCAGAGGGCTTCGTAGACAGTGGGAGCAGCGGAAACGTGTGCAAGTTGCTTTACGGGTTAAAGCAGGCATCGGGGAGTTGGAACATCTGTTTTGATGTGATAGTCAAAGCATTTGACTACATCAAAATGGTAGATGAACCTTGTATATACAAAAAGGTAGTAGAGAGTATGGTGGTTTTCCTCGTATTGTACGTGGATGACATACTCTTGATAGGGAAGGTATTTCCTATGCTACACTCGGTCAATCTCATCTTATCACAATGATTCTCCATATAGGATCAAGGTGATACCTCCTAAATCCAGGGTTTTGGATCTATGAGATAGATCTAAGTGGATGTTAGGATTCTCACTAGGTGTAGTGAGATGGTATCAATCGATCCTGAGGAGAATCACTGGATAGCTTCCAGGTGGTAAGGTCGACTGAATGTCAGTCGCATGCATTGTCTTTACCTTCATTGGAGGGACGGTATTGTTGCGCCACGGCAGCGCCCCGGCCTCGTACTCGAGGCCAAAATGCGGAATCAAAATTTTTCCTTACTCGGAAACCGGCGCTACCGCGGACAATGAAAACCCGGATCGTTTACCATTAACCTAAAGCTAGCAATCAAGAGATGGGAAGAAAAGTATACCGAGTGATCCGAGTCCTCCGGTCTTCTCTTCATCGTCCCGATCTCCCGCGGAAAGTCTTGTCTCCATATCGTCGCCTCCTCGCCGGAAAGGGCACCACATCGCCTGCGTCTTTTACGGGCTCCCGCCTCAATACCGAGGCAACTCGGGAATGAAGCCGGCAACTCGACATGCTCAAGATATGCTGTAGAATGTGTAGTGTAGAGGGTATGTCTCTATGGGGTTTGTTGCCATGGTGATGGAGGAATCAAGAATAGAAAAATGGTGCTTGCATTTTTCTAGCAAGAAAATGAGATGATGAATGAAACTCTCAAGATGAAGATCTCTTCTTCTTCTTCTCTCTTTCTTTTTTCTCTCATGAAAAACTTATCATCCAAATGAGAATGGTGGAGGAGGGAATATGAAGCATGAAGGGAGGTGAGTGTAGGGTAAAGCAAGTGGTGACCACATCAAGACATAATCATCATCAAACTTACATCAACCTCAAATCCAATCTTTTCACAATAAAGCATGAAATGAATGGTATCTAAAAAGGTTATCATAATAAATCATCTTACAAATAAAAGCTCCACCAAATATAATTTGCAAAACTACAAATTACCCCCTCCATCAGAAAAGTCCGGCCGGGAAAGAACAAAGGAAAACCGGCCGGAACGGAATGCAAACTGGCAACTCCAGAAAACTGGTCCCGTAATAAATTACAGGAAAACCCCGATACTGTGCATACACACCCGCATCTGTATTCCGACCGGATACAAATGAAATGAGACAAAATCTACACTGTACTAAACTAGGATCGGCTTAAGCCAAAGCCGGCTAGTAATATCCGTTCGATCCTGATCCGTGCAATACCGCACGTATTAGATCGAACCCTGCCATATAACTATACGGCTACTAGTACAAAACTGTCCGATCCTGATCCGTGCAATACCGCACGTATCTGATCGGACCCTGCCATATCTCCATACGGCCTCTACAGCGTTTCGCCCGAAAGCTTGAGTAACTGTAAGTGTGGTGGACTCTAAAGACTCGTCAATACTATGGCTGTGGATTTAACCACTAGCACGTCAGAGGTATTAGCCAATACGTGACGGGCCACCAGCTATTGACCAAAAGGGACGTCGATGAGCGAACTCATCCTGACACCCTACTGAGCCTGTCAGTGACAATATCCGTACAGTCCGGTCCGTTCGTCTATGAGGATCGCATGTCGGGCCTAGGGGGTTGGTAAAAGTCAGACCCCCAAAGGCGGTACAAGTCGTGTCGGAGTGTAGCCCAGAACGCCCTGAGATACTACTGGAATACCTACCAGTAAATCTCCTGCCTCGGCCGAGGGCTTTGCGTAATGGCTCTCCTAGACACAGCACGACCTCACCCCCAATACCGGGAGAGACGAACCCCTGCAGATCCGCTCACTGCCTCCATGTGGCTCGGGACTGTACCCAACTAAAACCTGTTTGCACGACTCCTTTGAGCCGTGGTTGGGTAGTAATCAAAGTACAGTGGGAACTCACACGAGACAAATGACGATCTCAGGTCGATGAACTAACCTGTACACATGTCACCAGGGAACTGCTATCTGACGTCTGGTATAATCCCAACTGGCAGGTTCCCGATGAGTCCTGTCCGGTGTACTCATAACCCAATGAGCACCTGTATACATCTTAGGTGAACCAACTGACACCAGTGGCTTGTGAGACCGGCCACCGCCCCTCGTTGGGGTCTCGACTGTATACACTAGTCTACTAATGGAGTATCGATGCCCTGTCTCGAAACTCCTACGACTAGGGACCTTTTAAGGATGTGCTTATAGACTACCAGCTCCCACGTATATGATCGCCATCATACTGCTGGTAGTCAAGCAAGAATCCTAGGGGCTCTATCAACGTGTAATAGCGACATGTCAGGTCACCTAAAGCAGTACACGATGATAAAGATAAACCAGATAGCATACTATCATCTCGAGTAAGACTGTCCTACCGGGATAGGTCCTCCCTCAATCATTGCAATCACGTGTCTGTGATCCAATAATTGACTCTGAGGGCACTATCTCCAACAATCTCCCACTTGCACTCAAGGCTAATTATTGCGATGTCGCATACTCACAGCCCGTGTGATACCGAACACCCAACTCCTCTACTAGTCAGTCGCACAAAGCCTGTTTGCGAAACTATTGCGTTCGAGGAAAAGCCTTAGTGAGTGGATCCGCCTAGATGTTTCTTTCTATGTCTCTCTATATCTCAAGTTCGCGGAGAAAGCCATCTCCCGAAATGAGCAATACCTATCTTGGAATGTCTGGATGTCTGATGGGACCTAGTTCATAAATGAACTCCAAATCCAAACTTCTTAGACTGTATCATCAACTGAACTTAATCAGTATCCTGCGCCATGCCTCCCTCAGTATCTGCCTGGATCACCTGTCCAGAATACTGTCCCTCGTCAGAGGGAGAACTATAACTCTGACAACCTCCTTGTCGTCCATGTCACCTTGGAAGCCTGGAGTGATAACCGTCTCCTATAGGAGGCAGCCGTTATCATATCCCTAGAACATTCACTTATGTTCTAAAACTGCTTCCGACTGTTCCTCCAGGATTGGATCAATATCTACTTATTGCATCTAGTGCAAGAACAACATCTGGTGTGGTGCTTGACATCTCATGATTGACTCAATTGCCTAAGCAAGTGATCTGCCAATCATGCACATCCCTCTCTACTTTAGTCTATAAGACACCTTTAGAGAGGGTGACTCCATTTCCTGCAGGTACACTACCATGCTAGGAGTCGTCTATTCTAAATACTCTTAGAATGCTGTCAAAGTACCCTGATTGGGAAACCACCCAAATCTAGATCTAAAACCATAGATCTAGTAACCAGTATGTGTGATATAATGTCCAAGTCCCTTGTGGAGAAACCACTGTGTGACAACCAAAGTATAACCGATCGTAGTATAGGAATATCACTTCCTACTCTGTGTATGTCATCCAAATACCAGGACATCACACCCTACTACCTTCTTAACAGATCCATCCCCTATTCTGATGAAGTCAAACCTATGACTTCGCATCAGAAATAGATGATCTATCTCCGCTATATATGCTTTAGTCTATAAATAGATATAAGCCAACTGTCCACCAATGCTTCCGCTGCTCCCACTGACTACGACAACCCTCTGGCAGAGTCATATAGACATACACTTCTAAAGATAGTTTAGAACGACGCTATACTCATCCTCCTGCCGGGTCTCACAGTCTGGAACAACAGCAATGGTAAGTCTGGGTAAACAAGAACCTCCCTGCCACCGTCCTTGAGCATACCGAAGTACCTCTCGAGTGCCTGAGTTTACCCACCATATCTGCGGAGTGGCCAATGGAATGTCAAACATTATAGAATCTTTAGGTTCCTGTGAAATCTTCAGTAATCGTTTATGGTTCTGGAATCACTTCCAGTTCTACCATACTCCCACTACTGTTTTCTGAAAAAATCCATTTTTATTTAAAACTGTGGCGAGTCAAGAACAATATCTCTATTGATCTTCCAGAAGGTAGAAAATCAACCCTCGTCATAGCCTGGGTCAACCCACAAACGGCCATTACAGAAACGCGCCTTGAGTTATCCAGAGTCTGGTTTTAATCATAAGCCGGACAACTCCCCGTACCTTAACAATGTCAAGATATGAACTGTTCTATATCCAATATAGGAACAGAGGCACTGATTTAATTTAACCAGATTCAAATCATGCAGCTGTCACCAGTGCATGTCAACTAAATAGAAGGAGGCTGATCAGCGTTACTCAACTTAGGAATGCTTCCAATTATGAGTAACCTGAAAGAGAAGCAAGTTCTCTTTATCAATACTATCAACTGAACACCATACACAAGTATTTACATCTTCGATCACTTTGAAGAATCCCGATACTTGCTACACCTGGTTCTCTACTCTATTCAAATACCTATAACTCCTCAAAACTTAGACCCAGTGTTCCTACGAAACACATGTCTAAGAACTAGAGAAGTTAAAAGTAAACAGAATATAGTATGAGGACCAACCCCTCTGTCCTAATGGATACTGGACAACATACAATACTCTGTATAAGTCCGCTGAGTCTAACAACTCTTTCACTGTGCGTCGTAGGTTGAAAACTGTACTTATGGTTAAGAAGAATTACACCGCTGTTTAATGCTCCTTACCTAACCATCCACTGATATAGGTAAATGTCATCGACATAATATCAAAAGGTACATCTCACTCTATGAAAATAGACGTACAGATATAACAATTTGAAATTGGTGCACAATAGCGGATATTCAAAACCAAATATTTGCCGACCGGCAAACAGCCCAGATGATCTCCTCAAATATCACCGATTACAACGAATCCCGATATAATGAGGATGATCACCCTATTCCCAATAACTTACTCCCACTCAGCATCTGTAAAACCATACAGATGTGAGAATCATACCTGGTAAATACATACCCTGGAGTAAGTGTCTAACTGGGAAATCAGTTTTCCATTAACAGTACACGGTGAAACTGAAACATTGAAATGTTTCGTCGGGGTATCCTGGTATTCTTAGTAATGCCTCTTCCATTATCCAGATTCACAACTGTAACCGTATATCTCTTTGCCATCTGTCCAAATCCCTTTATATGTCTTTAGTCATTACCGTCTGCACACCCCTTTAGGCCAATTGGTTTTCTTCCTTCTCTACCGTTCGGCACCAGCCTATGGTTTGGAAGAAGACTATCCAATAAGCATAAAGGGTGTACTGTCCTAATCCTAGGAGCACTCGCAAAGCGAGAGAAGGTGAAGATAAAAGACAACCGAATAAACCTTATTCCTATTTCTCCTGGACCAGAATCCATCTCCGAACTGGAACAAGTTCCTTTCGAGTTCGTATATAACCATACGATGGAGTATCCAATAAACTGTGGATCTTCGTAGTGATACGGAGTGTCCTGGAGAAATACAAAGGTGATTTAGGATTGGCGAAGAAACACTTGGTTCGGTCGTGAATAGCAGTCGCAATTTACATTGCCCTCTTACTAATCCCTTGCTTTGTCTTAACTTAATACCTTCTGCACACTGTTCAGTCGATAAAACTGCACATTTGTAGTACATTTTTCCTACCATTTTTATATTAAAAAAGGACTTTATTATAATATATTATACATATGAGGGTTTATGTGTAAAAACATTATTTTCCATGTGTTAATATATTTAATTATCATTTGGTAGGAAAATGTATGCAAATAATATTATTGGTCTAATCCTAGTAGAACAAAGTCTACTAAAATCTTATATGAGTTGTTGTGCAGATTATTTCCAAGTTGTTATAAAGGATTTAACAAACAAATCAATTTGTTGAAGAATACTTTCCAAATTAAAGAGCAAACTTGGAGACTAAGTCTGGAAGCAACCGAGAAAATATTTTCAGATTCTGAAGAAGCCTAGGAATGCCAAATGTCACCATCAGAGAGCCCAAGAAAAACGACAAAATGATCCACACCATGGAGCGCGGATCCGCGGCCAAATCCACCCTGGGGCCGCGGATCCGCCGCGGTTTGATGAGGTCAGAATGCAATATTTTGGGAGATTTTCAAGTGCTGAATTTTACCAACTTCGCAACAAAAAGATTCTGGGTTTTCACTATATAAAGGCACCGAGGGCATCTTGGAAAAGCTATCAAGCCGAAGAGATCACGAAGCTCCCGACGCTCACGCATCCAGGCTGATCATCGACTGTTCGACTACCTCCCTAGGAAAGATCGAGAAGCAAATCAAGTTTTGTAATCATTTTCTATGGATTAAAAGTGTAGTTGAAGGAGTTGATTAATAAAGGTAGTTTTTATTTAATTGTTTGTTTTCTTTTACATTATGTTTTCCATCTCTTTCTTTTCATATTCTTCTCCCAACATGCGCGAGTAATTCTCCGCTTGTTAGGGTTCGTAGGATTAGGGTAGGCTAATGAACGATGAAAAATATCTAAACCCTTTTTAAGTCCTATAAAGTTTAGGAACTTTATCAAAATAATCATTAACATCCTAATCGGGCGCGCTAGCAATTCTTTACTAGTTCCGACCGCGATTAGAGATTAGATTAATGATTGTTTTGGTAAAGGCTAGATATGAACGGAGTTCCGTGTCGAGATAAGGGTTAAGAGTGGGATTCCTTTTCCCTCCAGAAACCCTAATCTACACGCATCACCGTCGTTCTAGTTCTAAATCTATTAATGGATAAAAATGGTAACTTTAATTAATCATTCATAACTACTAAATCCTAACGAACCCTACAAGCCCTTCTTATTATAATTAATCACATCTTTAAACTATTCTAGATCTATATTTACATTCTTATTAAACGTAGATCTAGAAACCATCCTACAACCATTCTTATTTCTTTCTCCTTTTCAACACATCTAAAGTAAAATTAAAAGGTTCCACGTTTCCCAGAGGACGACCCGTACTCATCTCGGTCTAGCTACGTGCGACACCGTTATTGGTGGTTCCTTCCCGCTTACCTGGCACTTACCTCGCTACAAGGGTAGTACGGAGGCGGTAGAGGATTTATCCTGCGGCTTGTCCTTTGGAAGTCTAGGAGCGGTCTAGAGACTGGACCTAGGTAACCTTAGTTCTAGGGTTGCTTGTGCATTTAGGGAAATTTGTCTTGAGTCCCACTTTTTCAAAACAAGCCAATTTTAAATCACACACACGCTGCCACTTGCACTAAACCCGCTTAGTGCATGCTCGGCTGGACACGGGATCCTAGTGCCCGTCTTGTCCGCGTTCCTGCTATCGACGCCGAAGTCGGTACTTCTTCATCTTCTTTTCCCCCACCACACACCACATCAACCGTGATGGACGGCACTCCATCTAATTATAACACCACGCTGCCACCACCCGCAGGTGAGCAGAATCCACCGCGCATCTCTCTCCAAGAGAGATGCTATCCTATTCGTGGTCCCCTTCCTACTTGTCTATCTCTTCCACCACCTAACGGGGATAATTTCGAAATTAAACCCCACTACATCAATCTGCTGCCCAAATTTCACGGGCTTGAGTCGGAAGACGCGTACGTTTTCATCACCAAATTCGAAAACGTATGCGCAATGATGGGTACTTCACAATTGACTTTAGATGCTATGCGCTTACGTCTTCTCCCATTCACACTATGCGACTTGGCAGAAAAATGGCTTTATAATACTGCCGCACACTCTATCGCTAATTGGGATGAATTCGTCGTAGCATTTCTTAAGAAGTTTTACCCAAATCATAAGACTGCACATGTTAGGAGCGAGATCAATCAGTTCACCCAGCTTCCCAACGAACCATTTTGGAAGTGCTTTGAACGTTTCAAAGATCTGCTTGTCCAATGCCCCCATCACGGAATACAAAGATGGGATTTATGTCGGATTATATATGAGGGCATTAATCCAGCGACAAAGCAGATGCTTGAAACAATGTGTCAATGCAATTTCATGTCTAAAGATGACGGTGAAGCATGGAAATATCTGGAAGATCTCGCAGAAAGCACTTTGCAGTGGGAAAGCGTAAGACCACCTTCAACTAAGGGAGGTATTCACCAACTCGACGTTTCCATCGCAGTAAAAGCCGAAATGGCAGCGATGCAAAAGAAACTCGATGCTATGGAGAACAAATTTTCATCATTCTCCCTAAATCAGGTTACGCTTCCTAAGACCGTTTGTGGTTGCTGTTCGGATCCTTCACACTTAACGGAAGAATGTCCTATGAATGCATCGTTTCAAGCTAATGCTGCTTTTCAGCAGCGACCTAGAAACGATCCTTATTCTTCCACATATAATCAAGGATGGAGGAATCATCCTAACTTTGCTTGGAATCAAAACCAACAAAGTAATTATCAAAGACCTCCTCCACAGCAACCACAACCACAGAATCAGCCCCCCTTTCAGTCACAAAATTTCCAAAATCCGGCCAACATTTCTACACCACAAGTGGCCGGTATTGACAACTCACTTGCACAAACTTTGGATATGTTCATGAAACAATCCATGCAAAATTCGGCTGATATGAGGTCTTCTATTGATGCCCTAACGAAAAACTCCTCCTCCCATGGTGAGAGTATTAAATCAATAGAAAACCAAATCGCACAGTTAAACGCCGCATTGAGTGCGAGAGAGAAAGGGAAACTCCCATCTCAACCCCGACCGAATCCTGGCCATTCACAAAGTCATAATGTGAATGCCGTCACTACGTTGAGATCGGGGAGAGTGCTGAATAACCAAGTGGGCGAGCAGGTTGATGATAGTGACACATTTGATACCCCTTCTTCTTCTTCTTCCCCTAACTCGTCTAGTCTCCCACCTTCATCCGAGCCTATTCTCCGTTTTCCCCAAGGCTCAAACATTTCGCCAAATCTATCTAAGTCGATGCCCACTCCAATTTTGGGATCGAATCAGTCGCCACAGTCTTCTCCACAAACGTTGGACCCAAAACTTATTGATCGTGCTCCATTTCCAAACCGATTAAGGGCCAACCGATCTAACCCGCAAATGGAGAAGATTGTGGAAATGTTTAAGCAAGTTAGCGTGAATATTCCTCTTCTAGATGCTATTCAACAAGTCCCATCTTATGCAAGAATCCTTAAAGACTTGTGCACTAGGAAGAGAAAAACTCAAGTGCCTAAAAAGGTTTTCATGACGAGTAATGTTAGCACAGCTTTTACCCAACAAATACCAAAAAAACGTAAGGACCCCGGCTGTCCTACAATCTCTATTTCTATTGGGGGTAAAAATATAAATCGTGCTTTACTCGATCTAGGCGCTAGCGTCAACTTACTTCCTTATTCGGTATACGAGCAGTTAGGAATTGGAGAGTTAAAACCCGCCCATTGTACTCTTCAAATGGCTGATCGATCTATCACCAAACCTCGGGGCGAACTAGAGGATGTGTTAATTAAAGTCGGGAAATTCATATTTCCCGTGGACTTTATTGTTTTAGATACACAGCCTGTGGCAAACCCACGCAATCAAATCCCGGTGATACTTGGTCGACCCTTCCTAGCAACTTCTAACGCTGTGATTAATTGTCGTAACGGTTCTATGAACTTATCCTTCGGGAAAATGACAATTGAGCTTAATATTTACAAGCTAGGAAGTCAGCCATCAGAACCTTCTGCTCATTTACTGGACGTTTGTTCCATCCACGAGATAGCTCCCGAAAGCTGCATGGATGAGGAACTTTGCTTTGATGTTCTCGACAACACTAATGAGACATCGTTTGATCTTGCACCACTTCACAGTGAGGATATGTTCAATGAGTCCGACCTTGAGATTGAACCCTTTGACTCGTTGCAAAAGTCAGCAGCACTTTCCGAGTCAATATCTTATGCAAGTTTTGAACCTCTTAAGGAGTCCGAGTATCATTCCGTTACCCCTCCTTCTATTGTCTCTCCGCCAATTCTTGATCTCAAACCGCTACCTTCTCATCTTAAATATGCATATTTAGGAGAGAATGAGACTTTGCCAGTGATTATTTCCGCTTCTCTAGCCTTAGAGCAAGAGAATGCACTTTTGGCAGTGTTGAGATCGAATCGGGAAGCATTTGGTTGGACAATGGCCGACATCAAAGGGATTAGTCCCTTAATTGTTGAACATCACATACATCTGATGGATGAAACCAAACCAACCCGAGACCCACAAAGACGGTTAAATCCCGTTATGAAGGAGGCGGTAAAGAAAGAAATCGTCAAGTGTCTTGATAGTGGAATAATTTACCCCATATCTGATAGTCAATGGGTAAGTCCAATTCATGTGGTCCCTAAAAAGTCTGGCATCACGGTAATCACTAACGAGGCTAACGAGTTAATCCAAACACGCACCCAAACTGGGTGGCGCGTATGTATCGATTACAGGAAACTCAATGCCGCGACGAGGAAAGATCACTTCCCTCTACCTTTCATTGACCAGATGTTAGAACGATTAGCGGGACACGAATACTATTGTTTCTTGGACGGATACTCTGGTTACAACCAGGTCCCCATCGCCGAAAAGGATCAAGATAAAACCACTTTTACTTGTCCTTTCGGAACTTTTGCTTATAGACGCATGCCCTTTGGGTTATGCAACGCTCCCGCTACATTTCAGCGGTGCATGATGGGGATATTTTCAGATATGGTGGAAAATTTTCTAGAAATTTTTATGGACGATTTCTCCATTTTTGGGGACTCCTTTGAGGACTGCCTTCGTAATCTTGACGCTGTTCTTACCCGCTGTAAGGATAAGAACTTGACTTTGAATTGGGAAAAATGTCATTTTATGGTTCAAGAAGGTATTGTACTTGGACATATAATTTCACATAAAGGCATTGAGGTAGACAGAGCTAAAATAGATGTCATTCAAAACCTCCCTCGTCCCAATTGCGTCAAAGATATACGATCCTTCCTTGGTCATGCAGGATTTTATAGGAGATTTATTAAGGACTTTAGCAAAATTGCTAGACCCTTAACCCTTCTATTGGCCAAGGACACTACATTTCACTTCGATTCGGATTGTGAGGCTGCTTTTGAATCACTTAAAGAATCACTCACTACAGCCCCCGTTCTATCATCTCCGGATTGGAACCACCCGTTCGAGCTTATGTGTGACGCATCAGATTTTGCTATTGGTGCTGTCTTGGGACAGCATATTGATAAGATGCCACATGTAATTTACTATGCAAGTAGGACCCTGAATGATGCACAAATAAATTACACAACTACCGAGAAAGAACTCTTAGCAGTTGTATTTGCATTAGAGAAATTCAGGCCCTACTTGATTGGCTCGCCTATTGTGGTTTACACAGATCACTCCGCCCTCCGACATCTTTTAACGAAGAAGGATGCAAAAGCCAGGCTAATACGTTGGATCCTATTGTTACAAGAATTTGATCTTGTTATCAAAGACAAGAGTGGATGTGAAAACGTAGTAGCAGACCATCTTTCACGCATCACTTCTTCGCCAACTGTGACCGTGCCGATAAATGACTCATTTCCCGACGAACAGCTCTTGAATGTATCCTACGAACCTTGGTTCGGAGATATCGTGAACTATCTTGCGACGGGACTTATACCTAGCGATTGGTCGAAACAAGACAAACTTCGGTTTTTATCCCAAGTAAAATATTTTTACTGGGATGAACCATATCTATTCAAGTATTGTTCCGATCAAATCATTCGCAGGTGTGTCCCTAACGATGAATTCAAGAGCGTGTTATCATTTTGTCATGATCAGGCGTGCGGCGGTCACTTTGGACCTCGAAAAACGGCGGAGAAAGTTTTGCAATGTGGCTTTTATTGGCCAACATTATTTAAAGATGCATTTGAGCATTGCAAAACTTGTCCGCGATGTCAGCATTTGGGTCGGATTTCACGTAGGAATGAGATGCCGCTCCAACCTATCTTGGTTGTGGAAATATTTGATGTTTGGGGTATTGATTTTATGGGCCCTTTTCCCAACTCCTTTGGGAATCTATATATCTTGTTAGCAGTTGATTATGTCTCGAAGTGGGTGGAAGCTAGACCGTGTCGCACTAATGACAACAAAGTTGTCATTAAGTTCCTTAAAGAAAACATCTTCTCGCGATTCGGACACCCTCGCGCTATCATTAGCGACAACGGGACACATTTCTGCAATAGGTCTTTCGAGGCCTTGATGCGGAAATATTCAATCACTCACAAGCTTTCTACGCCCTATCACCCCCAAACAAGCGGGCAGGCTGAGATCTCAAATAGGCAGATCAAACAGATATTGGAGAAGACGGTTTCGAAAAACCGTAAGGATTGGTCAACCAAATTGACGGATGCTCTTTGGGCATTCCGCACCGCTTATAAGACCAATCTTGGTATGTCTCCTTACCGCCTTGTGTTTGGGAAGGCATGTCACCTCCCTGTTGAGATTGAACATAAGGCAATGTGGGCTATTAAAGAGCTTAATTTTGATCTTGATCATGCTGGCGGCTTTCGGAAGCTGCAATTAAATGAGCTAAGCGAACTCCGCGATGAAGCTTACGATAATGCGGTGATAGTAAAGAATAGGACTAAAGTGTTTCACAATAAAAATCTTTCTAGAAAAACCTTCACATCGGGACAACAAGTCCTTCTTTATGATTCACGTCTCCATCTTCATCCGGGTAAGCTTAAATCTCGTTGGAAAGGACCTTTTGTGGTGCGGTATGTACACCCGCACGGGGCGGTTGAAGTCGAAAATTTGAAAAACGGTTCGATTTTTAAAGTAAATGGGCATAGATTAAAACCGTATTTTTCTGCTGACCCCGCGGAGGAGCTCCTGTTTTTACAGGAGCCGCTTTATCAAAACTAAATTTCCTCCGCCTCACCTCCATGTTTTTTAAAAAAACATTTTCTCATTTTAAAAATGGAGGTGAGTAAAAAATGATTTGATTGAATATCTGTGCGTGTCAAAGAATAAGTTTGGGGGAATTTATCATTTAACTATTATTTTATCCCTTGTATCTCTCCCTTAGTATACAGGTCCATGTTCTCAAAAGGCTGCATCAGTGAGGACACTGCTAAAAACAGGTTTGGGGGGGAGGTTTGTATTCACTGAATTATCTTTGACACCGGGCATTAAAAAAAATAATAATAATAATAAAAAAAAAAATTATAACAAAAGAATAGAAAGTGAAACATTACATCCAAAAGATAGGAATAGTTTAAGAAAACCAAGAAAATTAGAAGTTTTCTTATACGAACTAGTAATAAGTAGTTATGAGCTGTTGTCCCAAGGGTTAGTAAGATGGAGGAAGTCACTAATCTGAGGATAAAAATAAGTCTGAAAAATAGTTTCTATTCTGGAAGCCAAACATTTGAATGTTGATACCCTACTATATGCACTTACACACGTCTTGAAACTCGGGATAGTAGAGGATACCTTGAAATGCTCTTGTCTAAAAGCCAAAGTATGAAGGAAATGATGAAGAAAATATAAAATGGTGAAAAGAAAAAAAAATGAACACTGGTTTTGTATCACCAAGGCAGCAATAAAAAAATATAGCGAGGGTGCCTCTTCACCTAGTGCCCTAAGGCCAACTGGTCTGGGAGTCACTGCTAAGCCTTAGGTGGTGCAAGACAAGGAAAATATTATCACCAAATCAGCAAGCACATGAGTAATCGGTCGGTTAGTACCTCAAGAAGTATTAACGGTCGCATGAAAATGTGTAAGCAATTCTAAGTATTCATCAAAGAAAAAGTACTAAGGTAGATGGACAAGAATATGATAGCTTGAATTGAATTCTCTGAGTGTAGGGATGTTCTTTACACACACGTGGGGTTATATGATCAATGTTTGGACAAAAGGTAGGAATGAAGAATAAAGACGATGTTTTATTGAGGGATGATGTGATTTCTAACATTTTTTCATGACTATTAAGATAGGGCTCATGACAACTGAAAAGCTAGTATAGTTGGAAACTCTTCTTTTCAAAGTATTTCTTTTATGGTTCTTATCTTTATATGTAAATTTCACCATCTTTCTTTTGTTATAGGATTTTGTGGGTGTAATCCGCTGAAAACCCTCAGGAGACAACACTCCTCCTACTAGGGACACCTAGAGGTTTAACGGCTTGTTGCACGTGCTCAGTGCAATCGTGTCTGCCTACGAAAGTGTGCCTAGTTTTCTCCTTTCTTTTTCTTCTCTTAAATAAACTAATTTGCTCGGGACGATCAAAGATAAGTTTGGGGGTATTTGTTCAGTCGATAAAACTGCACATTTGTAGTACATTTTTCCTACCATTTTTATATTAAAAAAGGACTTTATTATAATATATTATACATATGAGGGTTTATGTGTAAAAACATTATTTTCCATGTGTTAATATATTTAATTATCATTTGGTAGGAAAATGTATGCAAATAATATTATTGGTCTAATCCTAGTAGAACAAAGTCTACTAAAATCTTATATGAGTTGTTGTGCAGATTATTTCCAAGTTGTTATAAAGGATTTAACAAACAAATCAATTTGTTGAAGAATACTTTCCAAATTAAAGAGCAAACTTGGAGACTAAGTCTGGAAGCAACCGAGAAAATATTTTCAGATTCTGAAGAAGCCTAGGAATGCCAAATGTCACCATCAGAGAGCCCAAGAAAAACGACAAAATGATCCACACCATGGAGCGCGGATCCGCGGCCAAATCCACCCTGGGGCCGCGGATCCGCCGCGGTTTGATGAGGTCAGAATGCAATATTTTGGGAGATTTTCAAGTGCTGAATTTTACCAACTTCGCAACAAAAAGATTCTGGGTTTTCACTATATAAAGGCACCGAGGGCATCTTGGAAAATCTATCAAGCCGAAGAGATCACGAAGCTCCCGACGCTCACGCATCCAGGCTGATCATCGACTGTTCGACTACCTCCCTAGGAAAGATCGAGAAGCAAATCAAGTTTTGTAATCATTTTCTATGGATTAAAAGTGTAGTTGAAGGAGTTGATTAATAAAGGTAGTTTTTATTTAATTGTTTGTTTTCTTTTACATTATGTTTTCCATCTCTTTCTTTTCATATTCTTCTCCCAACATGCGCGAGTAATTCTCCGCTTGTTAGGGTTCGTAGGATTAGGGTAGGCTAATGAACGATGAAAAATATCTAAACCCTTTTTAAGTCCTATAAAGTTTAGGAACTTTATCAAAATAATCATTAACATCCTAATCGGGCGCGCTAGCAATTCTTTACTAGTTCCGACCGCGATTAGAGATTAGATTAATGATTGTTTTGGTAAAGGCTAGATATGAACGGAGTTCCGTGTCGAGATAAGGGTTAAGAGTGGGATTCCTTTTCCCTCCAGAAACCCTAATCTACACGCATCACCGTCGTTCTAGTTCTAAATCTATTAATGGATAAAAAGGGTAACTTTAATTAATCATTCATAACTACTAAATCCTAACGAACCCTACAAGCCCTTCTTATTATAATTAATCACATCTTTAAACTATTCTAGATCTATATTTACATTCTTATTAAACGTAGATCTAGAAACCATCCTACAACCATTCTTATTTCTTTCTCCTTTTCAACACATCTAAAGTAAAATTAAAAGGTTCCACGTTTCCCAGAGGACGACCCGTACTCATCTCGGTCTAGCTACGTGCGACACCGTTATTGATTGCGGTTAAACTAAAAACACGATTTTTCGTAATAATCACACACCATAGTTATGCTAATTGGTTTTCTTCATTCCCCACCGTTCGGCACCAGCCTAAGGTTTGGAAGAAGACTATCCAATTTGCGTAATAGGTGTACTATCTCCTAAACCAAGGAGTACTCACAACTTGAGAGAAGGTAAAAGGGAAAAGACAACTGAATAATCCTATCTGTTTTCTCCAGAACCAGAAACCATCCTCGAAGTCCTTCGAGTTCGTATATAACCATACGATGGTTTTGTCCAATGGAAGTGGACGTTCGCAGTAATACGGGGTGTCCTGGAGAAAAGGGTAAAAGTAGGAGTGGCAATGAGGTCTGCAACTCTGACAATCCAAAAGCCAGTGTTAAGAAGGTTCGGTCAACTTGGTCACTGAGTCATAGTCCAGGGTCGAGTCAATGGTCGCTGCCAAAGAGAGAGAGAAAAGAAACACTCAGCGTGCACTCTAACCTAGATCAGAATGGTTATCACTTTGTCTAATCTGGAAACCTCCCACTGTACCTCAAATTCTCCTCCAAACCTGAAAGAAAAATTAGTCGGGATCACCCGAGGAGTAAACCAACTCATCAGTGGAAATCGGGATCCAACTATCATCGCATGATAACTTGACGGAATCCACTCAAGTCACCACACTCCAGAAGGTATGCGCATGCCTGGCAAGTTTCAGTTCTTTTGAAACTCCCGATGTGATTTTTACCCCAAGCGGTTTATGACCATGACTAGGTCAACAAACCATAAACCGCCAGTCAAGTTCAACCCGTCATTATTCTGGATTGCATTAAACCCACCCGCACGTGCCCTTGACTAGGTCAACAAGGCCGCACGACTGTCTCAACCAATCCCACTTATGCAACAAACAAGCACCACTTAGCTACCGATCACTACGTCTTGACTAGGTCAACAAACGCAGCACGAATACCAAATAATACCTGTAGGAAATGACGGAGGGCTACGACTGGTTTTTGGCGAAAAACCTTTAACGTAATGAACTTGATATCGTTGAAGGAACTGCATAGCCTTTTATAAAAATATAGTGATGAAAACCTTTACTAAAGAGGTCACTCCCGGTGAAGGGATCTCGGCTCTTTCCCCGTAGAATGAGGTGCAGGATATTCCAACTGAATACCACGATGCAAAGCAAAAGTAATCGGCTATAGTGAAGTTAATGCCCTGACGCAAACTTCTGTCCAAGGGGTCACTCCCGGTGAAGGGATCTCGGCCCTTGCCTCGTCGACTGAGGAGCAGGATATTCCAAATGAATACCACGATGCAAAACAAAAGTGAACAGGATATTCCAAATGAATACCACGATGCAAAACAAAAGTGAACGTCCTTGCAATAACAGCTTTTTGAAAAATGTTCCAACAACATCAGATTAGGTTTGTTTATCTTGCATTGATCCGAATCAACGCAGTCCCATCAATTAATCACACCACAAAGAACGAAAATATACTGACGTACGTATATGCCATCCGCATTCGCCACTGGGTCCCGTCATCACCCGTTAGGTTAGCTAACTAACGGCAGAGCGGGGACTGGACTAGCGCGGATGTAAAACATATACAACATCTACTAATATATATACCAATATATTATATTTCGCTCAAGGCGTGATAAAATGCAACATCACAGAAATGTACAGCATCACAGAACAATACAGATATCTGGAAGCCCCGGGTTTCACAGAGCCGCAGCTGAAACCCGACGTTCCCCTGGTCGTGTGGATAGCCTGTGCAATGAAATCCTAGACCCCTACGGGCGCGGCAAGTCACCCGCCAAAACCTGAAGCGAGGAAGCCCCCTTCAGCTCCGTGAATGGACCACCCAGCACTTCACAGAATCCGGTAACTTGGGCACCCCTCCTGGATCAACCTGTACCCCCTACGAGTGCGGCGAATAGCCCGCCAATTCCAGACTGAAGCCCCCTCCGTCTCAATGCCCTGAGATGCGGGCTTGTTGCCCTCCAGAACCCGGCTATCCGTGCACCCCACCGCGGGGCAACCCTAGTACAGAAAGTAAAATATACATACACCGGGTACATCGACCGCAACCAGGCCGTGCCCCAAAAGAATAATACAAACAGGCAGTGACGGCAGTCCACATGTCGGACGCTCGCCCCGCAAAATCAAATGTACATAATACAACAAAACTGTACTAGCATTGCATCCAGGCTATCCCCCACGACCGATCCGCAACAACACAGCATAAACATAGAACATCAACGTGAAAGTCACGTTCGCAAATCCGTCTAACCGGGCTATAGCAGTTAGACGGGATTTACCGATCAAGTGACATTCACGGTCGCAGATATAATGTAAATACTGTGAAATAATGTGTTTAAAAATATCCGATCGATCAAACAATTAACAAGTGGGCCCCCAAGTAATACTGTAGCAGTCACAGAAGATCTGGGCCAAAATTTAATATCCCAAAAGCCATATTTTCAGCCCAGAAAGCAACTGAGGAAAAACGACCAAGTGAACTCACCATAGTGCGGCGGAACCGCGGCCCCAAGAGGGTTTTGGCCGCTGTTCCGTGCTCCAACTACTGAATCACTTTATCGTTTTTCTACAGTAGGCTTATATTTTCCAGCACATCATTTTTCTGCAACCTGAAAAATTTTTAGACACCAAAAAATTCCAACAGAAAACTGATGTGAACAAAAATGATGTTTTTGGAATTTTGGTCGATCGGATAAGCAAAACGCATTAGAACAAGCTAGGAAAGGTTAATGGCGTGGCTCTGATACCATGTTGCGCCACGGCAGCGCCCCGGCCTCGTACTCGAGGCCAAAATGCGGAATCAAAATTTTTCCTTACTCGGAAACCGGCGCTACCGCGGACAATGAAAACCCGGATCGTTTACCATTAACCTAAAGCTAGCAATCAAGAGATGGGAAGAAAAGTATACCGAGTGATCCGAGTCCTCCGGTCTTCTCTTCATCGTCCCGATCTCCCGCGGAAAGTCTTGTCTCCATATCGTCGCCTCCTCGCCGGAAAGGGCACCACATCGCCTGCGTCTTTTACGGGCTCCCGCCTCAATACCGAGGCAACTCGGGCATGAAGCCGGCAACTCGACATGCTCAAGATATGCTGTAGAATGTGTAGTGTAGAGGGTATGTCTCTATGGGGTTTGTTGCCATGGTGATGGAGGAATCAAGAATAGAAAAATGGTGCTTGCATTTTTCTAGCAAGAAAATGAGATGATGAATGAAACTCTCAAGATGAAGATCTCTTCTTCTTCTTCTCTCTTTCTTTTTTCTCTCATGAAAAACTTATCATCCAAATGAGAATGGTGGAGGAGGGAATATGAAGCATGAAGGGAGGTGAGTGTAGGGTAAAGCAAGTGGTGACCACATCAAGACATAATCATCATCAAACTTACATCAACCTCAAATCCAATCTTTTCACAATAAAGCATGAAATGAATGGTATCTAAAAAGGTTATCATAATAAATCATCTTACAAATAAAACCTCCACCAAATGTAATTTGCAAAACTGCAAATTACCCCCTCCATCAGAAAAGTCCGGCCGGGAAAGAACAAAGGAAAACCGGCCGGAACGGAATGCAAACTGGCAACTCCAGAAAACTGGTCCCGTAATAAATTACAGGAAAACCCCGATACTGTGCATACACACCCGCATCTGTATTCCGACCGGATACAAATGAAATGAGACAAAATCTACACTGTACTAAACTAGGATCGGCTTAAGCCAAAGCCGGCTAGTAATATCCGTTCGATCCTGATCTGTGCAATACCGCACGTATTAGATCGAACCCTGCCATATAACTATACGGCTACTAGTACAAAACTGTCCGATCCTGATCCGTGCAATACCGCACGTATCTGATCGGACCCTGCCATATCTCCATACGGCCTCTACAGCGTTTCGCCCGAAAGCTTGAGTAACTGTAAGTGTGGTGGACTCTAAAGACTCGTCAATACTATGGCTGTGGATTTAACCACTAGCACGTCAGAGGTATTAGCCAATACGTGACGGGCCACGAGCTATTGACCAAAAGGGACGTCGATGAGCGAACTCATCCTGACACCCTACTGAGCCTGTCAGTGACAATATCCGTACAGTCCGGTCCGTTCGTCTATGAGGATCGCATGTCGGGCCTAGGGGGTTGGTAAAAGGCAGACCCCCAAAGGCGGTACAAGTCGTGTCGGAGTGTAGCCCAGAACGCCCTGAGATACTACTGGAATACCTACCAGTAAATCTCCTGCCTCGGCCGAGGGCTTTGCGTAATGGCTCTCCTAGACACAGCGCGACCTCACCCCCAATACCGGGAGAGACGAACCCCTGCAGATCCGCTCACTGCCTCCATGTGGCTCGGGACTGTACCCAACTAAAACCTGTTTGCACGACTCCTTTGAGCCGTGGTTGGGTAGTAATCAAAGTACAGTGGGAACTCACACGAGACAAATGACGATCTCAGGTCGATGAACTAACCTGTACACATGTCACCAGGGAACTGCTATCTGACGTCTGGTATAATCCCAACTGGCAGGTTCCCGATGAGTCCTGTCCGGTGTACTCATAACCCAATGAGCACCTGTATACATCTTAGGTGAACCAACTGACACCAGTGGCTTGTGAGACCGGCCACCGCCCCTCGTTGGGGTCTTGACTGTATACACTAGTCTACTAATGGAGTATCGATGCCCTGTCTCGAAACTCCTACGACTAGGGACCTTTTAAGGATGTGCTTATAGACTACCAGCTCCCACGTATATGATCGCCATCATACTGCTGGTAGTCAAGCAAGAATCCTAGGGGCTCTATCAACGTGTAATAGCGACATGTCAGGTCACCTAAAGCAGTACACGATGATAAAGATAAACCAGATAGCATACTATCATCTCGAGTAAGACTGTCCTACCGGGATAGGTCCTCCCTCAATCATTGCAATCACGTGTCTGTGATCCAATAATTGACTCTGAGGGCACTATCTCCAACAGGTATGTTGGAAAAGTTCCAAGCAAGATACCGTGGCAAACTAGACGATAAAGGCTGGATACATCACTACCAAGGATACTACCAAAGAGGCAGTATGGGTGTATATAAGTTCATGAGATGAATTTCGTTCCTACCATTGTGTGACAATGGAGTTGTGGCTTATGCCTAGGAACCCCCGTCCCATCAGCGACCCAGACATATTCTAAGGTAGTATCACCTGATCATAGAGATGGTTGATCTCCAGGATAATCGAGGTTAGGAGAGTAGACTCAGAGGACAACACGGCGGATCCACTCACGATAACCTTTTCCCAAGAGAAACTTTTATGGGATGGTTGAGTATGAGATACTATAACCACTGCTATAGATGGCCCTAGTGCAAGTGGGAGATTGTTAGTTATATGTATGCCCTAGAGGCCATTATTGTACATGAGATGTATATTATAGTGGATGCTTGGACATACATAGAGAGGGCTTTCTTGCTCGACATGATAGTATGCTATATGGTTACTCTTTATCTTAACATGTACACTGATTGTCTCTCTATTATATGTTGATAAAACC
Source organism: Agapanthus africanus (assembly GCA_030015575.1). Classification (NCBI taxonomy): domain Eukaryota; kingdom Viridiplantae; phylum Streptophyta; class Magnoliopsida; order Asparagales; family Amaryllidaceae; genus Agapanthus; species Agapanthus africanus. Next base: position 327,832,096 of record CM057350.1, on the reverse strand, counting down.
CTTAGGATGTGTACTTGACTACATGGATTATGATGCGGATCATACTAGTGGGACAATGGTAGTCTGTGAGTACATCCTTTAAAGTCCCTAGTCGTGGGTGTATCGAGACGGGACATCGATATACCAGAGTAGACTAGCGTATAGCTTCTCGACCCATGTAGATGGGCGATGGATGATCCCATATCCATTGGTGTTTGACATCAAAGATGATGTATGGGTGCTCAGTGGAGACTGGGTACACTGGACGGACTCGCCGAGAACTCCCAGATGGTATTATACCTCACGTCAGATGGCAGTTCTCTGATGACATTGGTACAGGTTAGTCTATTGACCGGAGATCGTCATAGAGTCTTGTGTGATTCCCACCGTGCTTTGATTTCCACCTTACCACGTTCAAAAGAACATGCAAAACGGTGGTTTTTGGGTACAGTCCCGAGTCACATGGAGGCAATGAGCAATAGGAGGAGGTTCGTCTCTCCCGGTATAGGGAGTTGATGTTGTGTTGTGCTCGATTGGCTATAACATGAAGTCCCTGGCCAGGGCTGATTCTGAGATTTACTGGTAAGTGTTATCAGTAGTTTCTCGACCTGTTATGAGCCTCACATTAGCACGACTTATCGAGTTACTGGGCTCTGACGTTTACCACCCCTAGACGAGATATGCGACATATCATACGAAGAGACCGGACTGTACAGTAAGTGTTACTGATTGGATTCGTAGGTGTATGAGCAGGCTTTCTTGTTGATCTTCTGATCGCTCAATACCCGGGTGGCCGTTACGTTTAGCATGCCTCTTGTGGCTTGTGGGTGTTTGATATGATCATCACCTACTGCCGGCGTATTAACAAGTCTTTAGAGTCCTAAACAGAGGTTTCCTGGCCAGGCAAAATGGAGTAGGAGCACATATGAGATATGTGCGGGATCGAGATTAATACGCGTATGTGATACCATATTCTATTCTCATGATTTTTATCATCGGTCGGTTATGTGCGATATAGCCGGGTTATCGAATCAAGTGTTGATTCGATAAATTGATACATATGATATTAGTCGGTTATATATGATATAGCCGGATTGTTAAATCAAGTGTTGATTTAATAATCTAATGTATAATTATATATTTGATATATTAATTTACATTGACTAGTATTGGCTCACTTAAGTTTGCTTTTCTCACTTGATTGTATATTGAGTATATATGTGATATATACTTATGTACAAGTTTGTATCATGCTTGATGATACATGCAAACATGGGTGTGTGTGTGACTTACACCATGATTAAGATAATGGAAAGGATTTTATTTATTTTAGTAATTCAAAATTAGTGGTATTTTGTCATGGCTTGTAAGCTTGTGGAAGCTTGTAGATCATTTGACTTAGTCTACTAACTTTGTATTATTCAAGATATTTATTAACCAAACCATTATCTTAAACCATGGTTTTGTCTCTAAAAAGGTTAGTATATGATACTCTCACCCATGGTTGCAATTCACCACTTGATTTATTTTCTTGAGTTCATTCTTCTTCTTCTGCATCTCAACTCAAAAGCTTTCTAGGTTTTTGATAAATGGTGAAAATGAGTGAGAAAATAAAATTTAAAGTGAGCCCATTTCCTACTTCATCATCCTACACACTTGCTAAGGTAGTATAGGGTGTTCTCTTCACAAAGTTCTTGACCTAGTGAAGATGTAGCTTGGGTTTTGAGTCTCCTCGACGTAGATCATTTTCGGCATCGAAGACTTCGAGCAAGCTTGTTCATTTCTCCAAGGGAACCCATACTAGAGTTCGGAAAATCAATACTTTCAGCGATCACAGCGAAGGGACTTCTACACGGAGCTTTAGGAGAGAAAGACCGGTCTACAAAGGTTGTATTCCTTGTTCACTACTTGTAATGGTTGATTACATGTTATTTTGTTTATTTACTCTACCTTGATCCTAGCTTAGGATTGATTAGCACCTTAGAATTTTTAAATTTGGCATGGTAGTTGCTGTGAAAACCCAGTAGGGTGCTAAGCAATCCCAACATGCAACACCAGCAAGTTTCAATTTCTTTAGAAACTCCCGATGTGGATTTTTGTCCCAAGCGCTTATGACCTTGATGAAAGCCAACATATCATAAGACGCAAGTCAAGTTCTTCTCGTCATTATCCAGGTTAATTTGAATCCATCTATACAAACCCTTGACGAAGGCCAAAATAGCTGTACGACTGTCCCAAATCAATGCATATATCTATGCTACAGATGAATACCCAGCAGCTACCAATCACTATGCCTTGGCGAAGGTCAAAATACATATCTTGAATACTACTGAATACCCATCTAAAATGACGGAGGGTTACGCCTGGCTTTGGCGAAACCGTGAATGTAATGAACTTGATATAGTCGAAGGAACCATGATAGATTTTCTTAAAAGGAGTGGTTTAGTGTCACGACCCGAAAGTACAGAACATGACCGGCACTTAAACTACGAAAGTCTTGAGGCGTACGTAATTTAAGTAAACCGAAAACCCATAAATCCAAACCAAGAAAGATGTAGAGTGCATGAAAAACCAACTTAAAGCAAGTAGTTTCAATAGCATAAGCCGAATTAGGCGGTTTTAAAAACATCAAAAATTTCCCGAAAATTTCGGCAGAGTCTCCTTTGAAAATACTGGCCCCCAAATGGGATACAACATGAATAGTATACGAAATCAAAAAAAAGGCATCCCCAAGCGGGAGCTAGCTCTTCGTCAATCGACGGTCACAACCACACAAGCAATATAATATACAACGCCAAGGGTGAGGATCAAAATTCAAAAGGAAACTCAAAAACCACAAGAAAACCACATAAATACAACGCGCGGCTCTAAGGTCGAAAGAATAAATATCACCGGTCTCTATCTCAAATAAATACATGTTTGGTTGATGGAACTTCTAGATACAACAGAATAATGATATACAAGATATATAATGGGGGTACGATACAAGTAAACCCACCTACTAGCAAATCATCCGAAGGAAACTATGCCCGCAAAGCCGTAATGAAACTGTTGGAGATAGTGCCCTCAGAGTCAATTATTAGGTCACAGGTACGTGATTGTAATGATTGAGGGAGGACCTATCCCGGTAGGACAGTCTTACTCGAGATGATAGTATGCTATCTGGTTTACCTTTATCATCGTGTACTGCTTTAGGTGACATGACACGTCGCTATTACACGTTGATAGAGCCCCTAGGATTCTTGCTTGACCACCAGCAGTATGAGGGCGATCATATAAGTGGGAGCTGGGGGTCTATAAGCTTATCCTTAAAAGGTCCCTAGTCGTGGGAGTTTCGAGACTGGGCATCGATACTCCATTAGTAGACTAGTGTATACAGTCGAGACCCCGACGAGGGGCGGTGGCCGGTCTCACAAGCCACTGGTGTCAGTTGGATCACCTAAGATGTATACAGGTGCTCATTGGGTTATGAGTACACCGGACAGGACTCGCCGGGAACATGCTAGTTGGTCATATACCAGACGTCAGATGGCAGTTCCCTGGTGACATGTGTGCAGGTTAGTTCATCGACCTGGGGATCGTCATTTGTCTCGTGTGAGTTCCCACTGTACTTTGATTACTACCCTACCACGGCTCAAAGGAGTCGTGCAAACAGGTTTTAGTTGGGTACAGTCCCGAGCCACATGGAGGCAGTGAGCGTATCTTCAGGGGTTCGTCTCTCCCGGTATTGGGGGTGAGGTCGTGCTGTGTCTAGGAGAGCCATTAGACAAAGTCCTTGGCCAAGGCAAGGAGATTTACTGGTAGGTATTCCAGTAGTATCTCAGGGTGTTCTGGGCTACACTCCGACACGACTTGTACCGCTTTTGGGGGTCTGACTTTTACCAACCCCCTAGGCCCGCCATGCGATGCTCATAGACGAACGGACCGGACTGCACGGATATTGTCACTGACAGGCTCAGTAGGGTGTCAGGATGAGTTCGCTCATCGACGTCCCATTTGGTCAGTACCTGGTAGCCCGTCACGTATTGGCTTATACCTCTGACGTGCTAATGGTTAAATCCACAACCAAGGTGTTGACGAGTCTTTAGAGTCCCCCACATTTCAGTTACTCAGCTTTCGGGCGAAAGGTTGTAGAGGCCGTATGGAGATATGGCAAGGTCCGATCAGATACGCGCGGTATTGCACGGATCAGGATCGGACAGTTTGTACTATAGGCCGTATGGTTATATGGCAGGGTTCGATCAGATACGTGCGGTATTGCACGGATCAGGATCGAACAGATATTACTAGCCGGCTTTGGTTTAAGCCGGATCCTAGTATAGTACAGTGTAGATTTTGTCTCATTGCATTTGTATTTCGGTCGGAATACAAATGCGGGTGTGTATGCACAGTATCGGGGTTTTCCTGTAATTTATTACGGGACCAGTTTTCTGGAGTTGCCAGTTTGCTTTCCGTTTCGGCCGATTTCCATTGTTCCGTTCATTGGCCGAAGATTGGTGGAGGAGGGCTTATTTGCATTGTTGCAAATAGGCATTTGTGGAAGGGGGTCTTTGCATTTTGTTTTATCATGATAGCACCCTCCTTTGACTTGCTTGACTTCATACTTCATGATGGCTTGACTTTGTTAGCATCATGGTTGTTGATGATTAGTTGGTAGTGTATTGGTTTTGGGAGTGATCATTGCCTCTCATCATCACTTGCTTTTTTCCATGACACTCCACCTTGCATTATTGTTCCACCCACCCCCTTGTCTTTTCTCTCTCCAATCTCACTTGGTAAGGGGGGGCCGGCCATTCCAAATGGAGAGGATGGATTCATTTTATGTGTGGCATTTTTGTTTCTCTTGCTCACTAGAAAAGCCCTCTAGTTCATTTCCAAAAGTTCCTCTCTTTTCTTCCACAAAATGGCACAACTCCAAACCCCAAAAATGAGACTCCTTCTCTACAAATTCTACAACGAATCTTGGGCACGTCGAGTAGCCGGCTTCGTGCCCGAGTTGCCTCGGCATTGAGGTGGGAGCCCGTAAACAAAGTAGGCGATGTGGTGCACTTCCGGCGACGAGGAGGAGACGGGACTTTTCCGCAGGAGATCGGGACCATGACGAGAAGACCGGAGGACTTGGATCGTCGGTATATCTCTATTCCCTTTCTTGTAGTTAGCTTAGACTAGTTAATGGTTCGATCCGGAGTTTAGTGCGCGGTGGTGCCGGTTTGCAAAGTCCGCAAAATTTTAGTTATTCACCGCTTCCGCATTCCGGCGTCGGATTGACGGCCGGGGCGCCGCCGTGCACTTACAGTGGTATCAGAGCCTAGCCATTAACTTAGTCTAGCTTTGTGTAATGTGTTTGCATTTCCGATCGATCAAAAAGTCCAAAAACCCGTATTTTGTCGCATCAGTTTTCTGTTAAGATTTTTTGGTGTCCAAAAATTTTTCAGGTGACAGAAAAGTGATCTACCAAAAAATATAAGAGTTCTGTAAAAATTCGACGATGTAAAGCTACAGTGTGAGCGCGGAACCGCCGCGTAAACCCCATACATGCCGCCCTTCCGCGGCGCACTGTGCACGTCACATCATCGAATTTTTCCAGATGCCTTCTGGGTTTATTTCAGGGGTTTTGGAATATTAAAATTGGGCCAATTATTTCTGTGACTGCTACAGTATTCTTTGTGGGCCCACTTGTTAAAGTTTGATCGGTCGGATATTTTAAACACATTTTTCACAGTATTTACATTATATCTGCGACCGTGAATGTCACTCGATCGGTAAATCCGGTCTAACTGCTATAGCCCGGTTAGACGGATTTGCGAACGTGACTTTCACGTTGATGTTTTTGTTTTTACTGTGATGTTGTGGATCGGTCGTGGGGATAGCCTGGATGCAATGCTAGTACAGTTTTGTTGTATTATGTACATTTGATATTGCGGGGCGAGCGTCCGACATGTGGACTGCCGTCACTGCCTGTTTGTATTATTCTTTTGGGGCACGACCTGGTTGCGGTCGATGTACCCGGTGTATGTATATTTTACTTTCTGTACTAGGATTGCCCCGCGCAGGGGTGCACGGATAGCCGGGTTCTAGAGGGCAACAAGCCCGCATCTCATGGCATTGAGACGGAGGGGGCTTCACTCTAGGATTGGCGGGCTATTCGCCGCACTCGTAGGGGGTACAGGTTTGACCCAGGAGGGGTGCCCAAGTTACCGGATTCCGTGAAGTGCTGGGTGGTCCATTCACGGCGCTGAAGGGGGCTGCCTCGCTTCAGGTTTTGGCGGGTGACTTGCCGCGCCCGTAGGGGTCTAGGATTTCATTGCACAGGCTATCCACACGACCAGGGGAACGTCGGGTTTCAGCGGCTCTGTGAAACCCGGGGATCCCAGATATCTGTATTGTTTCTGTGATGCTGTTCATTTCTGTGATGTTGCATTTTATTCACGCCTTGAGCGAAATATAATATATTGGTATATATATTAGTAGATGTTGTATATGTTTTGCATCCGCGCTAGTCCAGTCCCCGCTCTGTCGTTAGTAAGCTAACCTAACGGGTAATGACGGGACCCAGTGGCGAATGCGGATGGCATATACGTACATCAGTATATTTTCGTTCTTTTTGGTGTGATCAATTGATGGGACTGCATTGATTCGGATCAATGCAAGTTAAAAACAAACCTAATCTGATGTTGTTGGAACACTTTTTCAAAAAAAACTGTTATTGCAAGGACGTTCACTTTTGTTTTGCATCGCGGTATTCATTTGGAATATCCTGCTCCTCAGTCGACGAGGCAAGGGCCGAGATCCCTTCACCGGGAGTGACCCCTTGGACAGAAGTTTGCGTCAGGGCATTAACTTCACTATAGCCGATTACTTTTGCTTTGCACCGTGGTATTCAGTTGGAATATCCTGCACCCCATTCTACGGGGAAAGAGCCGAGATCCCTTCACCGGGAGTGACCTCTTTAGCAACGGTTTTCGTCACTATATTTTCAAAAAGCTATCCGTTCCTTCAACGATATCAAGTTCATTACGTTAAAGGTTTTCGTCAGAAACCATTCGTAGCCCTCCATCATTTCAGTTAAATATTCGGTAGTATTCAAGCTATGTATTTTGACCTCACGCCAAGGCATAGTGTTTGGTAGCTGCCGGGTATTTATCTGTTGCATAGATAGATGCGTTGGTTTGGGACAGTCGTACTACTATTTTGGCCTACGTCAAGGGTATGTACGGGTGGATTCAAATTAACCTGGATAATGATGGGCAGAACTTGACATGTGACTTATGATATTTTGACCTCACGCCAAGGTCATAAGAGCATGGGGCAGAAATCACATCGGGAGTTTCAAAAGAACTGAAACTTGCCAGATATGCGCATACCTTCTGGAGTGTGATAGCGTGAGCGGATTCCGTCACGTTATCATGCAATGATAGTTGGATCCCGATTCCCACTGATGAGTTAGTTTACTCCTCGGGTAACCCCGACTAATTCTTCTTTCAGGTTTGGAGGAGAATTTGAGGTACAGTGGGAGGATTCCAGATTAGATAAATTGGTAACCATTCTGATCTAGGTTAGAGTGCACGCTGAGTGTTTCTTTTCTCTCTCTCTTTGGCAGCGACCATTGACCCGACCCTAAGACTATGACTTAGTGACCAAGTTGACCGAACCTTCTTAACACTGGCTTTTGGATTGTCAGAGTTGCGAACCTCATTGCCACTCCTACTTTTACCCTTTTCTCCAGGACACCCCGTTTTACTACGAACGTCCACTTCCATTGGACAAAACCATCGTATGGTTAGATACGAACTCGAAAGAATTTATTCGAGGATGGTTTCCGGTTCTGGAGAAAACGGATAGGATTATTCAGTTGTCTTTTCCTTTTACCCTCTCTCAGGTTACGAGTACTCCTTGGTTTAGGGGTAGTACACCTATTACGCAAATTGGATTGTCTTCTTCCAAACCTTAGGCTGGTGCCGACCGGTAGGGAATGAAGAAAACCAATTAGCATAACGATGGTGTGCAGAAGGTATTAAGTTCAGACAAAGCAAGGGATTAGTAAGAGGGCAAAGTAAATTGCAACAGATATTCACGACCAAACCAAATACTTCGTTACCACTCCCTCATCACCTTTGTATTTCTCCAGGACACTCCGTATCACTACGAAGATCCACAGTTTATTGGATAATCCATCGTATGGTGATATACGAACTCGAAAGGAACTTGTTCCAGTTCGGGGATGGATTCTGGTTCAGGAGAAATAAGAATTAAGTTCATTCGGTTGTCTTTTATCCTCACCTTCTCTCGCATTGCGAGTGTTCCTAGGATTAGGACAGTACACCCATTATGCTTATTGGATAGTCTTCTTCCAAACCATAGGCTGGTGCCGAACGGTGGGGAAGGAAGAAAACCATTTGGCCTAAAGGGGTGTGCAGAAGGTAAAGACTAAAGACATATGAAGGAATTTGGAGAGGTGACAAAGAACTATACGGTTACAGTCGTGAATCTGGAAGAGGCATTACTAGGAATACCAGGATACCCCATCGAAACATTTCAATGTTTCAGTTTCACTGTGTACTGTTAATAGAAAACTGATTTCCCGATTAGATACTTACTCCAGGGTATGTATTTACCAGATACGATTCTCACATCTGTATGGTTTTACAGATGATGAGTGGGAGTAAGTTATTAGGAATTGGGTGATTATCCTCATTATATCGGGATTCGTTGTAATCGGTGATATTTGAGGAAATCACCTGGGTTGTTTGCCGGTCGGCAAATATTTGGTTTTGAATATCCGCTGTTATGCACCAATTTCAAATTGATATATCTGTACGTCTATTTTCATAGAGTGAGATATACCTTTTGATATTATGTCGATGACATTTACCTATATCAGTGGATGGTTAGGTAAGGAGCATTAAACAGCGGTGTAATTCTTCTTAACCATAAGTACAGTTTTCAACTTACGACACACAGTGAAAGAGTTGTTAGACTCAGCGGACTTATACAAAGTATTGTATGTTGTCCAGTGTCCATCAGGACAGAGGGCTTGGTCCTCGTACTATATTCGGTTTACTTATGACTTCTCTAGTTCTTAGACATGTGTTTCGTAGAAACACAGGGTCTAAGTTTTGAGGAGTTATAGGTATTTGAATACAGTAGAGAACCAGGTATAGCAAGTATCGGGATTCTTCAAAGAGATCGAAGATGTAGATACTTGTATATGGTGTTCAGTTGATAGTAATGATTAAGAGAAATTGCTTCTCTTTCAGGTTACTCATAATTGGAAGTATTCCTAAGTTGAGTAACGCTGATCTGGCCTCCTTCCATTTAGTTGACATGCACTGGAGACAGTTGCATGATTTGGATCTGGTTCAATTAAATCAGTGCCTCTGGTCCTATATGGGATATAGAACAGTTCATATCTTAACGATGTTAAGGTACGGGGAGTTGTCCGGTTTATGATTAAAACCAGACACTGGACAACTCAAGGCACATTTCTGTAATGGCTGTTTGTGGGTTGACCCAGGCTATGACGCGGGTTGACTTTCTACCATCTGGATGAACAATAGCAATATTGTTCTAGACTCGCCACAGTTTTATTAAAAATGGATTTTTCAGAAAACAGTAGTGGGAGTATGGTAGAACTGGAAGTGATTCCAGAACCACAAACGATTACTGAAGATTTGATAAGGAACCTAAAGATTCAATCTGGATTGACATTCCATTGGCCACTCCGCAGATAAGGTGGGTAACTTCAGGCACCCGAGAGGTACTTCGGTAGTCTCAAGGACGGTGACAGGGAAGTTCTTGTTTACCCACAATTACCATTGCTGTTGTTCCAGGCTGCGAGACCCGGCGGGAGGATGAGTATAGCGTCGTTCTAAACCAGTTTTAGAAGTGTACGTCTATATGACTCTGCCAGAGGGTTGTCGTAATCAGTGGGAGCAGCGGAAGCATTGGTGGACATCAGGCTTATATCTATTTATAGACTAAAGCAGATGTAGCGGAGATAGATCATCTATTTCTGACGTGACAGTCATGGGTTTGACTTCATCAGAATAGGGGATTGATCTGTTGAGAAGGTAGTAGGGTGTGATATCCTAGTATTTGGATGATATACACAGAGTAGGAAAGGAAACTCCTACACTACGATCGGTTATACTTTGGTCGTCGCACAGTGGTTTCTCCACAAGGGACTTGGACATTATATCAGACATACTGGTTACTAGATCTATGGTTTTTAGATCTAGATTTGGGTGGTTTCCCAATCTGGGTACTTTGACAGCATTCTAAGAGCATTTAGAATGGACGACTCCTGGCACAGTAGTGTACCTGCAGGTGATGGAGTCACCCTCTCCAAAGGTGTCTTATAGACTAAAGTGGAGAGGGATGTGCATGATTGGCAGATCACTTGCTTAGGCAATTGAGTCAATCATGAGATGTCAAGTACCACACCAGATGTTGTTCTTGCACGAAATGCAATAAGTTGATATTGATCCAATCCTGGAGAAACAGTCGGAAGCAGTTTTAGAACATAAGTAAATGTTCTAGGGAGATGATAACGACAGCCTCATTTAGGAGACAGTTATCATTCCAGGCTTCCAAGGTGACATGGACGACAAGGAGGTTGTCAGAGTTATAGTTTTCCTTCTGATGAGGGGCAGTATTTTGGACAGATGGTCCAAGGCAATACTGAGGGAGGCATGGCGCACAGGATACTGATTAAGTTCAGTTGACGATACAGTCTGAGAAGTTTGGATTTGGAGTTCATTTATGAGCTAGGTCCCATCAGACATCCAGACATATTCTGAGACAGGTATTGCTCTTTTCGGGAGATGGCTTTCTCCGTGAACTTGAGATATAGAGAGACATAGAAAGAAACAACTAAGCGGATCCACTCACTGAGGCTATTCCTCGAACGCAATAGTTCCGCAAACGAGCTTTGTGAGACTGACTAGTAGAGGAGTTGGATGTTCGGTATCACACGGGCTGTGAGTATGCGACATCGCAATAATTAGCCTTGAGTGCAAGTGGGAGATTGTTGGAGATAGTGCCCTCAGAGTCAATTATTAGGTCACAGGTACGTGATTGTAATGATTGAGGGAGGACCTATCCCGGTAGGACAGTCTTACTCGAGATGATAGTATGCTATCTGGTTTACCTTTATCATCGTGTACTGCTTTAGGTGACATGACACGTCGCTATTACACGTTGATAGAGCCCCTAGGATTCTTGCTTGACCACCAGCAGTATGAGGGCGATCATATAAGTGGGAGCTGGGGGTCTATAAGCTTATCCTTAAAAGGTCCCTAGTCGTGGGAGTTTCGAGACTGGGCATCGATACTCCATTAGTAGACTAGTGTATACAGTCGAGACCCCGACGAGGGGCGGTGGCCGGTCTCACAAGCCACTGGTGTCAGTTGGATCACCTAAGATGTATACAGGTGCTCATTGGGTTATGAGTACACCGGACAGGACTCGTCGGGAACATGCTAGTTGGTCATATACCAGACGTCAGATGGCAGTTCCCTGGTGACATGTGTGCAGGTTAGTTCATCGACCTGGGGATCGTCATTTGTCTCGTGTGAGTTCCCACTGTACTTTGATTACTACCCTACCACGGCTCAAAGGAGTCGTGCAAACAGGTTTTAGTTGGGTACAGTCCCGAGCCACATGGAGGCAGTGAGCGTATCTTCAGGGGTTCGTCTCTCCCGGTATTGGGGGTGAGGTCGTGCTGTGTCTAGGAGAGCCATTACACAAAGTCCTTGGCCAAGGCAAGGAGATTTACTGGTAGGTATTCCAGTAGTATCTCAGGGTGTTCTGGGCTACACTCCGACACGACTTGTACCGCTTTTGGGGGTCTGACTTTTACCAACCCCCTAGGCCCGCCATGCGATGCTCATAGACGAACGGACCGGACTGCACGGATATTGTCACTGACAGGCTCAGTAGGGTGTCAGGATGAGTTCGCTCATCGACGTCCCATTTGGTCAGTACCTGGTAGCCCGTCACGTATTGGCTTATACCTCTGACGTGCTAATGGTTAAATCCACAACCAAGGTGTTGACGAGTCTTTAGAGTCCCCCACATTTCAGTTACTCAGCTTTCGGGCGAAAGGTTGTAGAGGCCGTATGGAGATATGGCAAGGTCCGATCAGATACGCGCGGTATTGCACGGATCAGGATCGGACAGTTTGTACTATAGGCCGTATGGTTATATGGCAGGGTTCGATCAGATACGTGCGGTATTGCACGGATCAGGATCGAACAGATATTACTAGCCGGCTTTGGTTTAAGCCGGATCCTAGTATAGTACAGTGTAGATTTTGTCTCATTGCATTTGTATTTCGGTCGGAATACAAATGCGGGTGTGTATGCACAGTATCGGGGTTTTCCTGTAATTTATTACGGGACCAGTTTTCTGGAGTTGCCAGTTTGCTTTCCGTTTCGGCCGATTTCCATTGTTCCGTTCATTGGCCGAAGATTGGTGGAGGAGGGCTTATTTGCATTGTTGCAAATAGGCATTTGTGGAAGGGGGTCTTTGCATTTTGTTTTATCATGATAGCACCCTCCTTTGACTTGCTTGACTTCATACTTCATGATGGCTTGACTTTGTTAGCATCATGGTTGTTGATGATTAGTTGGTAGTGTATTGGTTTTGGGAGTGATCATTGCCTCTCATCATCACTTGCTTTTTTCCATGACACTCCACCTTGCATTATTGTTCCACCCACCCCCTTGTCTTTTCTCTCTCCAATCTCACTTGGTAAGGGGGTGGCCGGCCATTCCAAATGGAGAGGATGGATTCATTTTATGTGTGGCATTTTTGTTTCTCTTGCTCACTAGAAAAGCCCTCTAGTTCATTTCCAAAAGTTCCTCTCTTTTCTTCCACAAAATGGCACAACTCCAAACCCCAAAAATGAGACTCCTTCTCTACAAATTCTACAACGAATCTTGGGCACGTCGAGTAGCCGGCTTCGTGCCCGAGTTGCCTCGGCATTGAGGTGGGAGCCCGTAAACAAAGTAGGCGATGTGGTGCACTTCCGGCGACGAGGAGGAGACGGGACTTTTCCGCAGGAGATCGGGACCATGACGAGAAGACCGGAGGACTTGGATCGTCGGTATATCTCTATTCCCTTTCTTGTAGTTAGCTTAGACTAGTTAATGGTTCGATCCGGAGTTTAGTGCGCGGTGGTGCCGGTTTGCAAAGTCCGCAAAATTTTAGTTATTCACCGCTTCCGCATTCCGGCGTCGGATTGACGGCCGGGGCGCCGCCGTCCACTTACAGAAACCTGTACGGCAAACCTGCAAGAAACTGGGGCACAACGGGGGTGAGTTGACAACTCGTGAATAGAAAAATATATACGCACAGAAATCGCATAAATAACGCAACCTAGGTCAATGATCATAATATATCCTCAAATATATGAATAACACGTAGCCTATAACAAGGCTAGGGTAAATATCTAATCCGAGTGTAATCTCATGTGCCCGTATCAGTGCCTCAAGTAGCAATATATCATATGAATGAGGTATGAATGCATGAAAATACAATACATGTAAATGAAGAACTTTTTTCATAATTTAGTGAGATTTCCTTTGTATTTTTAAAATGAGGTATCATAATGAAATCAGCATAAAACAGTGCCTAGCATCGGCACAAAACGTAATCCCAATATCTCGATATCTCTGTATCACAGTCTCTGTACCTCAATATCTCGAAATCTCAATGTCTCAATCACAATATCTAGGGCGCCGTCAGTCCAGACCGGCCCCTACCATCCATCTCAAGACCAAGACGGTATCCTCCGGATATCCGACGCGTCGGGTAAAATCACCGGTAGGTAGTGCTCCCCTGCCAGGCTCACATCGTCATCATCACGCGCTTCTTGCCCCGGGGTACCTTACCGGGTCCACCATGTACCCGAAACGGTTCATCCGTCTCCTCGAATCGGGTCTCGAAATCCACCAGCAAACTCATGGTGGACGACTCATACATCATGGGAAAAACCGCACTTTTTATTTAAAAAGAGAGAAATCAGTTTATATAAGTTTTGCGGTTTTCCCCCCCAAATCCAGAAAATTTCATGGAAATCTGAATCCAAATCATCAATAGCATGTAAAAACCATGAATATAGGCATAACAATGAATAACAGTATGCATGAAATGACAAGTAAAAACTACAATGTTAAGCTGGCATATAAGGCAAGCACACTAATATCATGTCAAGTTACTAACTAACAAGCTAAGTCAAGCAATAATATTTTCTAAGGTGTACGTGACATGGCAATTACCGATGAAGATGTGTGTGAGTCGGCAAGTAAGTGTACGTGGTACATACGCATCATTGGTAATGGTGCTGGTGTCCTAACAATATGATATCAACATTGCAATAAGAAATTATAACATAAGTATGCGATACGAAACGAACCACAATAATAAGCGGGAGCTGAATACTAGACGCAACTGTAACTAACCTGCATTAATCTAATATAAGTCCTACAAATGGTGCCTTTTGAAATAACACGAATCATGGGGTTTTGAAAATAGGGGCTACGGTGTTTTTATGAAAAGATACGTCTATTGAAATATCCGTAGGATCCCTTGGGCTGTCTTTTAAAATACCCACGATTCGTTAGTTTTTGAAATAGGTAAGAATCGAATCTAATCTAACAACTAAACTAAACTAAAGGGCTAAGCTAACATGCTGGACTACAGGTAAGGAAACCGCCTAACATCCGAGTCGATCCATATACATACCTGTATATATATCCCGCCTCAATAATATCATATCCGATACCATATCTACAATCAGCCATCCCAAGTCAAGAGTGCGGATCAATCATCAAGATATAGCTCGTACGTAAATCCGTCGTACGGCATCCCCAAATCTGGGTACGGGTCAATATCATATTCCTCACACCATTCCTCTGGTATCCTCTTTATTCAAGATCATAGTCGAGGGTACTGACCTATGTCTAGTACAATACTAATATCCTCAATATACTCATGATCTGACTACAGATCGACAATCTAGTACAAACCGATACCGTCAGCCATAGCATCATCAAGGGTATACATCGCCCGATACGGCCTAATATCAATATCCTAGCATATCATGCCTCATATCACGATCACATGTCGACCATTTTCTTTATAACACTATTCACCCGTATCGTCGCCCCAAGATCCGCTATAACCCCAGGACGTACCTCAAGTACGAATCCTGCCATATCACCGATATCACAACCACAAAACAAATCTCATCGACTCAGCTCAATCCAAAGTATCATCCTCAAATCCGTATGTGGACACATAGTCCCATACCCATGTGAACACATAACTATAAAGAATCTCATGAGCACATATAAAAAGGAATGTATGCAAGTATGTATGTGTGTATGTGTAGTGCAACACTACCCTAGGGTTCGCAACACTAAAGTAATCCAACACACCAATATCCATCCTAACATCGTTATTAATCCCAAATAACATATACTAATTGTTGGTGTGTATACGCATCCGTATACACCACCACGGACTGCGGGGGTGCTATACGCCATCCACCCGACTTCTCCCCGTAGATATAAATCTACTCACCTGGTCCTCGTTCGCCGGTGCCGACGTCGCTACGCGCTTGCTTGTCGTCTCGAAGTCCACATGGGGTACCTACATATCATAACGCACCATACCGCATTAAAATCCGACTCATGACCAAAACGACGCACGAATCCCACATAGGTCAAAACCTATAGTTGCTTTCGCAAATCGACCCAAAAACCCTCGACGTCGGCGTACAAACGCCAAACCATCGAGAAAACTCCCAACACACTCATTTGCACATTCACGAACACTAATTTTAATATAAAATAGGTTAAAATTCACAAAAACCCAATTTCACCTAAAAAGTCATTTTTCCGAAAATCTAGCAAGCACAATTCGCCGTTTTTGTACAAAACATGATGTTTTAACAATTCTAGTGACCACGATGATAACTTAATATCTTAATTATGCCATAGAAACCATTACGTAAATTTTAAACCCATAATTTAATTCGATTTCAAAAACCTAGTTTGCAATATTAACCAATTTTAACAATTTTATAGCAAAATGCACAAACTACAATCTAGCTTGGATTTTCATGAACTAAAGTATTAAAATACACTTAATAATGTTAATGAAGTCATGAAAAAAACCTAAATATATTTTTCTCATAATCAAATTCATGGTTTACAAAAACCTAGCTAGCAATATAGCTTAAATATTACAATTCCAAACTAACAATTTGCAACTAGAAATTTGATTAGGTTTTAATTTCACAATATGAAGAACTACAATTGCAACCACAATTACATACACAAAAACGTAACTTGAATTTCATAAACCCTTACTAAGTTTTTCCAAACATACAATTAAACCCAAATTAATAACTAATAATGCTTGATTTAAGGTATTCAAACAACAATTTAACAAAAGGTCTTGATTTATACCTCACAAGATCAAGGATCTAGCATGCAAATTCTAGCCTCCAAAAGTAGCTTCCATGCTCCTAGATCCATGAAAGTTTGGCTAATGTGAAATGGGTAGGAGTTGGATTTGGATTTTGGGATTTATTTGATGGATTTTGAGGCAATTTTTGAAGCAAAAGAGATGGAAAACGGGGGAAAAAGATGGGGGCTGTTGTAGCAGAATTTCGGCTGAGGAGGGAGTGGGGAGAGGTGTGGGGGAGTTGTGGAAAAGAATCCAAGTCAAAGCCCCTCCCAAATTACCATAATACCCCTACCTAATTTACTATATATAAAAACCTTATTTTAACCCATTTCTCACATGATTTAAGGTCAAAAAGTGGGAAATAAAATTCTTGGGCTGCTACAATAGTGTGGGGCCGGCCAAGGGGAGTGAGGGTGAGTGTGAGAGACTTTACAAAAAAATTCTATGCAAAAAGACCCCCCACAATACCATATTTGCAAGTTTTAGTTCAAAATAACTATATTTTTGTTTTCCATATAATAAATCGATTAAAACTTGAAATAAAATACTAAAAAATTATATTACAACTAGATTTTAATTAACATGATTTTAAAGATTAAAATTAGCCCATTTAAATTTATATTTATCGCTAATTTAATGTATTTTCTTACCGGCTTAAAATAATATTAAAATAATTAATTTCGGAAAAAATTTCAGAAAATTTGAAATTTCAGCAGTGGCTCAATAAACACCAAATACTAGCAATTATATAGCTATAATATGTATATTTAATTTTATAATAAAGATATTTGCATTTTGACTTTTTACAGAAAACCCCCTTATTTTACCGTTTTTTCGAAATTTCACCGAAACGATTTTCAAAACGTTACAATCTTCCCCCCTTAAAGAAATTCGGTCCCCAAATTTAAATTAAAACTTCCCCCAAATATTAAAATATTTCAGCCAAAACCATCAAATCGCCGGGGCTCCGAAATCATAAATACATAAAACAAATCGTAGCGCAACGCATACGCATGAAAAATGAGCATATAACTCAAACCAGAACTCCGTCAAGCATCCCGCAATCATCGGAGTCATGGGGAAGACATCAATACCAAATCCAAAGCAAAACCAATATGATATAACTCGAAAATATACATGTAAAATATATTCAGGTACTGTCCTCTGACTAGTCCTGCTCAGTACGAAAACACATAGCAATATCATAAAAACGTACTGCTCTATAAGAAAAATCAATCCCCAAAATACGCGTATGAATACTACGTGCGTCTTGTGCGCACGGAAATCAAAATCCAAATATATGCCATACATATGCACAGAAACAACATCTAAGTGCATCGGGTGTGCACGAAACATTTGTCATAGGCAACATGTATGCCTGACAGCAAAATCAGGTGCATCTGACATGCACGAAAAATATCAATTTAGTGCATCTGGTGTGCACCAAAATCACACTTCAAAACATGCGCCCAACATGCGCGAAAATCCAAATCAGGTGCATCCATCGTGCACGAAATCATGAAATCCAATATCAAGTGCCGAACATGTGCAAAATCAAATCAGGTGCACAAGGTGCACAAAACAAATATCGAACATCACCATCGAAATCAAAGTCCAGGGCATCTAAATGCACAACATACGTAACACTGCACTGCAAGCATATATGAACTATACCGCGTGCAAAAACCAAATCGTGTGCGTATATACGCACAAAATCAACTCAAATGTCTAAAACCGTAAAATCGCAAACATGTGAAACCAAGCACGAAAACGATATCAAGTGCAACACTGTGCAAAGATCGTAAATCCTCAATCATCAAAATCAAATCATGCGAATAAATCACCCAAAATATCGAAATCAATAATGGCGGAATAGTACCGCTCAAGTGCATCCTCTAAGAATCTCGGGCCAACTGTCGCGGTCACTAGTGGGACGTCTCGTCGATGATCATGAACTCTGGCCTGCTGGTGTGCGTAACACGACCACTCCTGGGTCCAAGTCTTCTCGTAATTTGTCCCAGAAAGGTCCTGTCGAGGTCTCTCCCAAATCTCGCCTCTGCTGAACTATCCGAAAGTCATCGTTCCTTACTAGATCTGTTCTCGTTCCAGAACGGCTGCATACTCATCACGACTCCTTCTGGAAGGTAAATCCAAGTACCATGTCTCGGCATGCGCATCGCATCTCTGATGTCGGCGGAGTGGAACGTCATCTCATCTAGATCTGGTACGAACCTCTTACTTCACTTTCCTCTAATGTCGTCTTCTTTGGACTCGTCTCGTCGCGGCTGCATGGACTGAGCTCCAACGGCTATCCTCGTATCTGGAGTCTCCCAAGAAATGCATCTCACCACCTAGCATCCGAATTAAGTCGAGCCATCCGATCGAGTCGTCAAAACCTCATAATCCCCCAAGAGCTCAACATCTTGGGCACAGTTTAATAGTATCGAGTACATACCACAGCATCGGTGGTCCAGCCGTAGAAGGGCAAACCCAAGCCTCACTAATGGCGCCGTAGAACTGCCGCAAACCCGAAGGTTCAAAGGCTTTCACACGGTCATTAAGTCGAGTTAAGGTTTCATTCTTCTAGAGGGACCATAGAATTGCCTGCATGTCTTTCCGACTACTTTAAACTTGGAATAAAAGGTTTCTGACATTCGATCGTCTCTGTCGACTCCAAACGTCTCCGCGTAAAGTCGTCTCTAGCTGGAATCAATCTATCTGATGACCTCGCATCGGGGTAGGCGAACGATCCACATGTCCTAGTCATTCATCCTCGATGACTAGCGACCTTCTATCATCTCTTAGTACAACTCGTTCTGCACTAACGCCAGCATCTGGGGCAATATCTCGTCGTTCGCAGCAATAACTGGCTCGCTCGTCTGCACGGTGAACAGTGCCTCGACCATCATGGATAAGCAACACACCAACGGTCATCAAAATCTGGCTGGCCTCTGTCAGTGGCCCAATCCTCTGATACTGATCGGCACGTCTGAGAAATCTCATAAAGGCGATCCGCCAAACGCTCGTGGCGCGGAAACACAGTAAAAAGACACATCTCCGCAATCGAGTGTCGCCGGAATTTCGCCCTGGTCAGTCCTCGTTCGTGACGAGCTCGTGCTGACCGCAACTCTAGCCGTAGCTCTCCCTGCCCGTAAATCGTGGCAGCAAAACCATAACTGGTACTGATGAGGCTAGATCGGAATGAATATAATACTGAGCAAAGAAATATACATCCTAAGGCTTCTTAAGTGGAGTAGCGTATCGTAAATATGCCGCGGAACATACCCACGGTACGTCACTCTACTTTAGTCACCTATTCCATCAACCAAGGGTCATCCTACGCTCCGAAGGTAAAACCTAACGCTCTGATACCAACTTTGTCACGACCCGAAAGTACGGAACATGACCGGCACTTAAACTACGAACGTATCGAGGCGTACATAATCTAAGTAAACCGAAAACCCATAAATCCAAACCAAGAAAGATGTAGAGTGCAGGAAAAACCAACTTAAAGCAAGTAGTTTCAATAGCATAAGCCGAATTAGGCGGTTTTAAAAACATCAAAAATTTCCCGAAAATTTCGGCAGAGTCTCCTTTGAAAATACTGGCCCCCAAATGGGATACAACATGAATAGTATACGAAATCAATAAAAAGGCATCCCCAAGCGGGAGCTAGCTCTTCGTCAATCGACGGTCACAACCACGCAAGCAATATAATATACAACGCCAAGGGCGAGGATCAAAATTCAAAAGGAAACTCAAAAACCACAAGAAAACCACATAAATACAACGCGCGGCTCTAAGGTCGAAAGAATAAATATCACTGGTCTCTATCTCAAATAAATACATGTTTGGTTGATGGAACTTCTAGATACAACAGAATAATGATATACAAGATATATAATGGGGGTACGATACAAGTAAACCCACCTACTAGCAAATCACCCGAAGGAAACTATACCCGCAAAGCCGTAATGAAACCTGTACGGCAAACCTGCAAGAAACTGGGGCACAACGGGGGTGAGTTGCCAACTCGTGAATAGAAAATATCTACGCACAGAAATCGCATAAATAACGCAACCTAGGTCAATGATCATAATATATCCTCAAATATATGAATAACACGTAGCCTATAACAAGGCTAGGGTAAATATCTAACCCGAGTGTAATCTCATGTGCCCGTGTCAGTGCCTCAAGTAGCAATATATCATATGAATGAGGTATGAATGCATGAAAATAAAATACATGTAAATGAAGAACTGTTTTCATAATTTAGTGAGATTTCCTTTGTATTTTTAAAATGAGGTATCATAATGAAATCAGCATAAAACAGTGCCTACATCGGCACAAAACGTAATCCCAATATCTCGATATCTCTGTATCACAGTCTCTGTACCTCAATATCTCGAAATCTCAATGTCTCAATCACAATATCTAGGGCGCTGTCAGTCCAGACCGGCCCCTACCATCCATCTCAAGACCACGACGGTATCCTCCGGATATCCGACGCGTCGGGTAAAATCACCGGTAGGTAGTGCTCCCCTGCCAGGCTCACATCGTCATCATCACGCGCTTCTTGCCTCGGGGTACCTTACCGGGTCCACCATGTACCCGAAACGGTTCATCCGTCTCCTCGAATCGGGTCTCAAAATCCATCAACAAACTTATGGTGGACGACTCATACATCATGGGAAAAACCGCACTTTTTATTTAAAAAGAGAGAAATCAGTTTATATAAGTTTTGCGGTTTTCCCCCCAAATCCAGAAAATTTCATGGAAATCCGAATCCAAATCATCAATAGCATGTAAAAACCACGAATATAGGCATAACAATGAATAACAGTATGCATGAAGTGACAAGTAATAACTACAATGTTAAGCTGGCATATAAGGCAGGCACACTAATATCATGTCAAGTTACTAACTAACAAGCTAAGTCAAGCAATAATATTTTCTAAGGTGTATGTGACATGGCAATTACCGATGAAGATGTGTGTGAGCCAGAAAGTAAGTGTACGTGGTACATACGCATCATCGGTAATGGTGCTGGTGTCCTAACAATATGATATCAACATTGCAATAAGAAATTATAACATAAGTATGCGATACGAAACGAACCACAATAATAAGCGGGAGCTGAATACTAGACGCAACTGTAACTAACCTGCATTAATCTAATATAAGTCCTACAAATGGTGCCTTTTGAAATAACACGAATCATGGGGTTTTGAAAATAGGGGCTACGGTGTTTTTATGAAAAGATACGTCTTTTGAAATATCCGTAGGATCCCTTGGGCTGTCTTTTAAAATACCTACGATTCGTTAGTTTTTGAAATAGGTAAGAATCGAATCTAATCTAACAACTAAACTAAACTAAAGGGCTAAGCTAACATGCTGGACTACAGGTAAGGAAACCGCCTAACATCTGAGTCGATCCATATACATACCTGTATATATATTAGTCGGTGATCCCGCCTCAATAATATCATATCCGATACCATATCTACAATCAGCCATCCCAAGTCAAGAGTGCGGATCAATCATCAAGATATAGCTCGTACGTAAATCCGTCGTACGGCATCCCCAAATCTGGGTACGGGTCAATATCATATTCCTCACACCATTCATCTGGTATCCTCTTTATTCAAGATCATAGTTTAGGGTGCTGACCTATGTTTAGTACAATACTAATATCCTCAATATACTCATGATCTGACTACAGATCGACAATCTCGTAAAAACCAATACCGTCAGCACATAGCATCATCAAGGGTATACATCGCCCGATACGGCCTAATATCAATATCCTACCATATCATGCCTCATATCACGATCACATGTCTACCATTTTATTTATAACACTATTCACCCGTATCGCCGCCCCAAGATCCGCTATAACACCAGGACGTATCTCAAGTACGAATCCTGCCATATCACCGATATCACAACCACAAAACAAATCTCATCGACTCAGCTCAATCCCAAGTATCATCCCCAAATCCGTATGTGGACACATAGTCCCATACCCATGTGAACACATAACTATAAAGAATCTCATGAGCACATATAAAAAGGAATGTATGCAAGTATGTGTGTGTGTATGTGTAGTGCAACACTACCCTAGGGTTCGCAACAATAAAGTAATCCAACACACCAATATCCATCCTAACATCGTTATTAATCCCAAATAACATATACTAATTGTTGGTGTGTATACGCATCCGTATACACCACCACGGACTGCGGGGGTGCTATACGCCATCCACCCGACTTCTCCCCGTAGATATAAATCTACTCACCTGGTCCTCGTTCGCCGGTGCCGACGTCGCTACGCGCTTGCTTGTCGTCTCGAAGTCCACATGGGGTACCTACATATCACAACGCACCATACCGCATTAAAATCCGACTCATGACCAAAACGACGCACGAATCCCACATAGGTCAAAACCTATGGTTGCTTTCGCAAATCGACCCAAAAGCCCTCGACGTCGGCGTACAAACGCCAAACCATCGAGAAAACTCCCATCACACTCATTTGCACATTCACGAACACTAATTTTAATATAAAATAGGTTAAAATTCACAAAAACCCCAATTTCACCTAAAAAGTCATTTTTCCGAAAATCTAGCAAGCACAATTCGCCGTTTTTGTACAAAACATGATGTTTTAACAATTCTAGTGACCAAGATGATAAATTAATATCTTAATTATGCCATAGAAACCATTACGTAAATTTTAAATCCGCAATTTAATTCGATTTCAAAAACCTAGTTTGCAATATTAACCAATTTTGACAATTTTATAGCAAAATGCACAAACTACAATCTAGCTTGGATTTTCATGAACTAAAGTATTAAAATACACTTAATAATGTTAATGAAGTCATGAAAAAAACCTAAATATATTTTTCTCATAAGCAAATTCATGGTTTACAAAAACCTAGCTAGCAATATAGCTTAAATATTACAATTCCAAACTAACAATTTGCAACTAGAAATTTGATTAGGTTTTCATTTCACAATATGAAGAACTACAATTGCAACCACAATTACATACACAAAAACCTAACTTGAATTTCATAAACCCTTACTAAGTTTTTCCAAACATACAATTAAACCCAAATTAATAACTAATAATGCTTGATTTAAGGTATTCAAACAACAATTTAACAAAAGGTCTTGATTTATACCTCACAAGATCAAGGATCTAGCATGCAAATTCTAGCCTCCAAAAGTAGCTTCCATGCTCCTAGATCCATGTAAGTTTGGCTAATGAGAAATGGGTAGGAGTTGGATTTGGATTTTGGGATTTATTTGATGGATTTTGAGGCAATTTTTGAAGCAAAAGAGATGGAAAATGGGGGAAAAAGATGGGGGCTGTTGTAGCAGAATTTCGGCTGAGGAGGGAGTGGGGAGAGGTGTGGGGGAGTTGTGGAAAAGAATCCAAGTCAAAGCCCCTCCCAAATTACCATAATACCCCTACCTAATTTACTATATATAAAAACCTTATTTTAACCCATTTCTCACATGATTTAAGGTCAAAAAGAGGGAAATAAAATTCTTGGGCTGCTACAATAGTGTGGGGCCGGCCAAGGGGAGTGAGGGTGAGTGTGAGAGACTTTACAAAAAAATTCTATGCAAAAAGACCCCCCACAATACCATATTTGCAAGTTTTAGTTCAA
Source organism: Agapanthus africanus (assembly GCA_030015575.1). NCBI lineage: Eukaryota > Viridiplantae > Streptophyta > Magnoliopsida > Asparagales > Amaryllidaceae > Agapanthus > Agapanthus africanus. The sequence continues at coordinate 327,807,956 of CM057350.1, read as the reverse complement.
AATAACTATATTTTTGTTTTCCATGTAATAAATCAATTAAAACTTGAAATAAAATACTAAAAAATTATATTACAACTAGATTTTAATTAACATGATTTTAAAGATTAAAATTAGCCCATTTAAATTTTTATTTATCGCTAATTTAATGTATTTTCTTACCGGCTTAAAATAATATTAAAATAATTAATTTCGGAAAAAATTTCAGAAAATTTGAAATTTCAGCAGTGGCTCAATAAACACCAAATACTAGCAATTACATAGCTAGAATATGTATATTTAATTTTATAATAAAGATATTTGCATTTTGACTTTTTACAGAAAACCCCCTTATTTTACCGTTTTTTCGAAATTTCACCGAAACGATTTTCAAAACGTTACAATCTTTCCCCTTAACGATATAATAGAAATTCAAGATCACGGATGAATATATTGGATAAACTAGGAATTCCATGTTTCGTTTTAGCCTAGAACGAAAGAAGGATTCCACGGTCGTGATGAATAGCCAAACCCCACCCTAGACCCCTACGGGTAAGGCAAACTACCCGCCGAATTCCCAAAGAGAAGCAACCTCCCTCAATAAAATGAGTAGGAGACTCGGCGCTTCAAGAACCTGGTAGTTTGTGCACCCCATCTTGGGTCTATCCTAGGTGCAAGAAAAAGTAAATGAAATAATACAACGGTGGCTACAACCTCTGTTAGTTGTATGTATGCCCTAGAGGCCATTATTGTACACGAGATGTATATTATAGTGGATGCTTGGACATATATAGGAAGGACTTTCTTACTCGACACGATAGTACGCTATCTGGTTACTCTTTATCTTAACATGTACACTGATTGTCTCTCTGTTATATATTGATAAAGCCCTTAGGATGTGTACTCGACTTCCACGATTATGATGCAGATCATACTAGTGGGGCCTGGGTAGTCCATGAGTTCATCCTTCAATGTTCCTAGTTGTGGGAATATCGAGACGGGGCATCGATATTCTAGAGTAGACTAGCGTATAACTTCTCGACCCATGTGATGGGAGATGGATGATCCCATATCCATTGGTGTTTGACATAAGAGATGGTATACGGGTGCTCAGTGGAGACTGGGTACACTGAACGGACTCGCCGAGAACTCCTAGATGGTATTATATCTCACGTCAGATAGCAGTTCTCTGGTGACACTGGTACAGGTTAGTCTGTCGACCCGAGATCATCATAGTGTCTTGTGTGTCTCCCACTGTGCTCTGATTTCCATCCTACCATGGCTCTACTAAGTCGTGCAAACAGGTGGGTTTTGGGTACAGTCTCGAGTCACATGGAGGCAATTAGCGATAGGAGGGGATTCGTCTCTCCCGGTATTGGGAGTTGATGTTGCGCTATGCTCGATTGGCCATAACTGAAATCCCTGGTTAGGGTAGATGAGATTTACTGATAAGTGTTATCAGTAGTTTCTCGCCCGTTATGGACCTTACATCGGCATGACTTATCAAGCTACTCGGGTCTGACGCTTAACACCCCTAGGTGAGATATGCGACATATCAGACGAACAGACCGGACTGTACGGTAGTGTTACTGATTGGATTCACAGGAGTATGAGCAGGCTTGCTTGTTGATCTTCTAATCGCTCAATACCTGGGTGGCCGTTACGCTTAGCACGCCTCTTACGACTTGTGGGTGTTTGATATAATCATCACCTACTGCCGGCGTATTGACGAGTCTTTAGAGTCTTACACAGAGGTTTCCTGGCTCAGGCGAACCGGAGTAGGAGCACATATGTGATATGTGCTGGACCGAGAATAATACGAGTATGTGATACCGTATTCTATTCTCGTGGTTTGTATCATCGGTCGGTTATATGCGATATAGCCGGGTTATCGAATCAAGTGTTGATTCGATAAATTGATATACATGATATTAGTCGGTTATATGTGATATTACCGGATCATTAAATCAAGTGTTGATTTAGTGATTTAATGTATAATTATATATTTGATATATTACTTTACATTAACTAGTATTGGCTCAGTTAAGATTGTTTTCTCACTTGATGTGCACATAGTGTATATGTGATATATGTTTGTGTACATGATTGTATCATGCTTGATGATACATGCAAACTTGGGTGTGTGTATGACTTACACCATACTTAAGATAATGGTTAGGATTTTTATTTATTTTGCAATTCAAAATTGGTGGTATTTAGTCATGGCATGAAGCTTCATGAAGCTTAGAGATTACCATTGTCCAAGTCCACTTGTTTTGTTTTACTAAAGATATTTATTAACCAAACCATTAGCTTAAACCATGGTTATTTCTCTACAATGGTTAGTGCATGGCGGCGCCCCGGCCGTCAAACCGACGGCCAAATGCGGAAGCGGTGATAAACTTTAATTTTGCGAACTTAGCAAACCGGCACCACCGTGCACTAAACCCCGGATCGGGCCATTAAACTAGGTCTAGCTAAAAACAAGACGGGTTAGAGATATACCGAGTGATCCGAGTCCTCCGGTCTTCTCGTCATCGTCCCGATCTCCCGCGGAAACTCCGGTCGTCGCCTCCTCGCCGGAAGGGCACCACATCGCCTGTTTCTTTTACGGGCTCCCGCCTCTATACCGAGGCAACTCGGGCATGAAGCCGGCAAGTCGACATGCCCAAGATGTACTGTAGAATGTGTAGAGTCTATGTCTCTTTGGGGTTTTGGTTGCCATGAAGGATGAAGAGAATCATGAACTTTGGAGAGGGTTTTTGAGAATTTTGGCAAGCATGAAAAAGGAGATGTGAATTAATCCCTCATACAAAGTTGGGACCTCTCATTTTTCCTCTCCTCTCAATATTGTGGCCGGCCATTACCAAGTGAGAATGGTGGAGGGAACAAATACATATCATGAAGGGAGGTGAGTGTAGGAGAAGAAAGAGATGACCACATCCATAAAGCAAAGAAACATCAACCATACTTAAAACCCATACCCACTCAAATCTCATTAAAGCACCATTATGGATGAAAAACAAAAATGCTTATCATAATGAATACAAGTGCAAGAAACCCCCTCCACAAATGTTATTTGCACAATTGCAAATAACCCCCTCCATCGGAAAAGTCCGGCCGGGAAAGAACAAACGAAAACCGGCCGGAACGGAATGCAAATTGGCAACTCCAGAAAACTGGTCCCGTAATAAATTACAGGAAAACCCCGATACTGTGCATACACACCCGCATCTGTATTCCGTCCGGATACAAATGCAAAGAGACAAAATCTACACTGTACTAAACTAGGATCCGGCTTAAACCAAAGCCGGCTAGTAATATCCGTTCGATCCTAATCCGTGCAATACCGCACGTATCGGATCGAACCCTGCCATATAACCATACGGCCACTAGTACAAACCGTCCGATCCTGATCCGTGCAATACCGCACGTATCTGATCGGACCCTGCCATATCTCCATACGGCCTCTACAGCGTTTCGCCCGAAAGCTGAGTAACTGAAAGTGTGGTGGACTCTAAAGACTCGTCAATACTATGGCTGTGGATTTAACCACTAGCACGTCAGAGGTATAAGCCAATACGTAACGGGCCACCAGCTATTGACCAAAAGGGACGTCGATGAGCGAACTCATCCTGACACCCTACTGAGCCTGTCAGTGACAATATCCGTACAGTCCGGTCCGTTCGTCTATGAGCATCGCATGTCGGGCCTAGGGGGTGGGTAAAAGTCAGACCCCCAAAACCGGTACAAGTCGTGTCGGAGTGTAGCCCAGAACACCCTGAGATACTACTGGAATACCTACCAGTAAATCTCCTGCCTTGGCCAAGGACTTCGTGTAATGGCTCTCCTAGACACAGCGCGACCTCACCCCCAATACCGGGAGAGACGAACCCCCGAAGATCCGCTCACTGCCTCCATGTGGCTCGGGACTGTACCCAACTAAAACCTGTTTGCACGACTCCTTTGAGCCGTGGTATGGTAGTAATCAAAGCACAGTGGGAACTCACACGAGACAAATGACGATCCCCAGGTCGATGAACTAACCTGTACACATGTCACCTGGGAACTGCTATCTGACGTCAGGTATAAGACCAACTAGCATGTTCCCGGCGAGTCCTGTCCGGTGTACTCATAACCCAATGAGCACCTGTATACATCTTAGGTGAACCAACTGACACCAGTGGCTTGTGAGACCGGCCACCGCCCCTCGTCGGGGTCTCGACTGTATACACTTGTCTACTCTGGAGAATCGATGCCCTGTCTCGAAACTCCCACGACTAGGGTCCTTTTAAGGATATGCTTGTAGACCCCAGCTCTCACGTATATGATCGCCCTTATACTGCCGGCAGTCAAGCAAGAATCCTAGGGGCTCTATCAACGTGCAATAGCGACCTGTCAGGTCACCTAAAGCAGTACACGATGATAAAGGTAAACCAGATAGCATACTATCATCTCGAGTAAGACTGTCGTACCGGGATAGGTCCTCCCTCAATCATTGCAATCACGTGCCTGTGATCCAATAATTGACTCTGAGGGCACTATCTCCAACAATTCTCACCTCATTAGTTTTCATTTTTCTCATCTTGATCATTTCATCTTCTTCTTCCTCATGAAAGCTTTCTAGCTTTCAAAAATGGTGAGAAAATATTGTGAGAAAATAAAATCTAAAGTTAGCCCATTTCCTACTTCATCATTCTCTACTACTTGCCATTTAGTTTAGGGTGTTCTCTTCACAAAGTTCATTACCAAGTGAAGAGGTAGCTTGGGTTTGAGTCTCCTCGACGTAGATCATCTTCGGCCTTGAAGACTTCGAACAAGCTTGTTCATTTCTCCAAGGGAACCAATACTAGAGTTCGGGAGATCTTCACTCGCAGTGAAGGGACTACTACACGGAGCTTTAGAAGTGAAGGACCGGTCTACAAAGGTCGTATTCCTTATTCACTTTCTATGTAAAGTTGTTTACATTCTATTTTAGCTCCTAAAACTCTAGTTAGATCCTAGGTTAGGGAATTTGGCACACTTGAAATTTATGAAATTGGCATGTTTGATACTTTGTAAAACCTTGTGGTTGTGCCAAAGAACCCTACAGTGGTATCAGAATCTTGTTAGAGCATTAGGAGTTGTCTAGACGAAGTTAGAATTCCGATCGAACCTCGAAAACCCGAACGAACCCCCTCTCTGGAAATTTTTCAAAAAATTGGATTTTCCCATGTTAAAAATATTCAGAAAATCATGCAGGTAATTCTATTGACACACCTGAAGAACGAAACCCTAACCCGTCTAAGTGACCACGGATCCGCGGCCAAAACATCGTTTTGGCGGCGGATCCGCGGCGTCACTTGAGAGGCTTGGGTCGGGCCCTTCAACTGTTGGTCCGTAGCTACTGGGGCATGCTTCTGGGTATTTTTTATACTGCTCAAGTGTTGAGTTTTCTGGGAAATTTCGGGAATTCGTTGATTCGATCGAAAAGTTTAACGTCGTCCGGATATCTGTAATGGGATACAATACTTGGAATCAACAATATTTGAATTTTATAAATCTAGCAATTTAGTCTCATTTGATCGGTTGCCACGGGATTTTGATTTGATCAAAAGTCCGTCGCAATCACGTAGCGTACGCGGATACTCGCCGGGTAACCTTACTAGATAACCACGCCCCATAGCCCTGACCAAGTGACTGTAGGAGAACTCCATTGCTAAAAGCATCCGTTAGGGTGCTCGCAGCCGCGGTGTTCCGCCTAAGTGCACTTCGTCGACGGCATCGGGGGGTGCGGTCGTCTACTAAAGTTTCCGACGAGCATTCGATCAGAATGTCGGGAATCTTGTTGAATTTCCCGACTTATTATTGGAAAGTTTTTTCAATATCGAGACTAAAATGCGGGGTTTATAATTGTTAGGCATGCGATGTCTAAGGAATTCATATTGTTAGGCATGAAATTCGGAATATAAGATATTTCAGGTTTATGATGTCTAAGGAGGTTGTGGATTCCAATTGTTTTAGTTTTCATTTTCTTTTCTGCGACCGTAAGTGTAATATGTGGGGTATCGCCGGTTTCGTTGCTATATGTCAACGACAATTGGGATACACATATTTACTTACGTTGATGACATATGATGTTATGTGTTGCAATGATATGTTATATTGGATCGTCGTGTTTGAATAGCCGGGGTTTTATGTGAGATGAGAGTTTTTCAATTTCATTCATGTAAAATTCATTGTATGTAATATTCTTTTATTGGGGCACTTCCGGGTTGAGGAAAATGTCACCGTTGATGTATATTATTTACTTTTCCGCATTAGGATAGACCCAAGGAGGGGAGCACAAGTAACCTGGTTCTAGAGTCCAGTGGGAGACCATCTCGAGGAGTTGAGACCGGGTCTCCTACTTTAGAATTAGTAGGGTTTCTTGCCGCCCTCGTAGGGGTCTAGGGATGTGGGTTTGGCTATTCATCACGACCGTGGAATCCATGTTTTATACAGGCTTAATATAAAACCTGGAAATCCTAGTATATCCAATATTTCATATGTTGTTTTCTGCTGCGACATCTGTGATGTGATCATTTGATATGTTGAGATGGATACATTATAATAAATATATGATATATTATAGACGTTGCTTATTTTTTTCACCCGCGCTAGCCCTGCCCCGCTCTGCCGTTAGTTACCTAACTTAACGGTGCACGACGAGACTTCGTGGCGAATGCGGATAGCATAAGCGTACGTTGTATTTATCTGTGATCTTTAGGTGACTTAAATGATGGGACATTCATTAATGAGATTAATGAAAGAAAATAAACCTAAAGATGTTGTGGAATCGAATTTTCAAAAACAGGTAGCTCCAGTTGTTGCTTTGCATAGCGGTGTTCCTTGTAGAACATCCAACACCTTATTCGATAAGGAAAGAGCCGAGATCCCTTCACCGGGAGTGACCTCTTTATCAATAACTGGCAGATGCTACAACCCTCAGTTTCGTTTTTTGATTGCTTTTCTAGTTCTTGCTTTGCATAGTGATATTGTGAATATCCTGCAGCTCATTTGGCGAGGAAAGAGTCGAGATCCCTTCACCGGGAGTAACCTCTTTAGCGAAACTAGGAAAAACCTCAAAAACACCCCCATTTAAAATCATTTGATTCTACAACGATATCAAGTTCAAAGCGTTAAAGGTTTTCTTAAAAACCATCCGCAACCCTCTGTCATTTTAGGAAGTAGAGTACTTAGTATTCGTGCTGTGTTTGTTGACCATAGTTAAGGCACAGTGTACGGTAGCTAGGTGATGTCTTCCTACACAGCATATGATGCGATTAGTTAGGACAGTCTTGTGACTTTGTTGACCATAGTTAAGGGTCATGTGGGTGGGTCTAATTAATCACAAAATGACGGGTAGAGCTTGACTAGTACTTATGATTTGTTGACCATAGTTAAGATCATAAGTCACTAGGGGTAAAAACCTTTATCGGGAGTTTCAAGTGTTGAAATTTGCAATGAGATTGCATATCTTCTATGATATAGTTGGATCCTGATACCCACTGCGAGTAATTGTTACTCCTGGGAGAGTTTTGCATTTTACAATTAGTCGATCAAGTAGGTGTCTAGAAAGGTGTCAACGGGGTTACGCCCCTGGGAAAACGAGGTTTATTTTAATTAGGTCCGTACGAAAGCACGGGGAACCTCCCTCAAAGTACCGGCATTGGCCTAACTGAAAGATTGGCGAACTTGTAGGGTGTAATTAATTCCGGCTAGTCTTTCCTTTTAAGGTTTGAAGGAAGATTTGATAAAAACAGTGGGAGCCATCTTGATTAGATAAAATATATAACCAATCTAATCTTGCAAGAGCGAACGCAGAGTGTTTTCTTCTCTCTCTCTCTCCAGGTAGCGACCATGACACGCCATAATCAAGATAATAATATGGATGTATTGACCGAACCCGCTTGTTATACTGAGCTAGAGAACGTTGGTCCCGCTCCAACTTATAATTTTTATAAGACCGAGCAGGAAAATAGGGGAATACCAGGATTCCCATACCGCCCAAAAGAAGAAAGTGCATGTTGATACATCTTCTTCGGGTGTGTTCGTTACCGAGAACTATTTCTCAGTATCCTCTACGTCCTGTGTATTTGATACCGGATCAGGATCCCGCATATGTAATCTGTTACATTGGCTAGAGAAAGGTTGAGAACTTGGAAAGGGTGATATGTCTCTGATTGTAGAGAATGGTGCAATTATTGCAGCCAAATCAATTGGCAAATATCACCTTGTATTACCAAATACATTGATTCTGAACGAATGTTATTAGATACCGAACCTGATATACAACATCATATCAGTATCTTTATTAGCTAAAGAAGGATATAATTTTGTATTGTTGGATAATGTTTTGAACATTTCCTATATCAAAGAGTTGATCGTTTCAGGCACGTTATCTAATGACATATACGTTCTAAATCAAACCACAGTTCTCAACGTATAGAACACACACAAGAGCAAAAGTTCAGAAATGAACGAATCCTTCTTGAGGCATTGTAGGATAGGTCATATCAATGCGACCCGACTAGCTAAGTTGCATTTAGATGCATATTTAAATCAGTTTGAATTTGCATCTTGTGAAACTTGCCAGTCATGTCACAAAGATAAAATGACCATAGCTCCGTTTACTTGAAACAGAGAAAGAGTTAATAAACTCTTGGGACTGATACATGATGATGTATGTGGTCTCCTGTCTACATATGCCAGGACTGGTTCTTTGTACTTCATTACATTCACTGATGATCTCTCATGATCCGGACACATGTTCCTGTTGAAACGCGAGTCTGAAACTTTTGAGAAATTCAAAGAATATAAGGCAGAAGTAGAGAACCAAAACCGAGTATAAGTATTTAAGTCCTTTGATGTGATCAGGGAGGAGAATACTTGAGCATGGATATCTTAGACTGTCCTAAAAGAGAATGAGATTCTCTCTCAGCATTATTCCTTCGTATACACCACAGCACAACGGTGTATTGGGGCGGAGCAATCGCACCCTATTTGATATAGTGCGCTCTATGATGAATACTACTGAGTTGCCTATTTCCTTTTGGGAGTTATGTACTTGAGAAGCTGCATACCTATTGAATTGGGTTCCAACCAAATCTGGTGCCTACCATTCCATATGAGATATGGTATGGGAAGAGCCCATGTCTTAAGCATGTTAAGATTTGGGGTTGTCTGGCCTATGTCTAAAAGCAAAATTCAGACAAGCTCGAGGCAAGGTTAGTTATGTGAAAGTTTGTTGAATATCCCAAGCATTTGCAAGGGAATATCTTCTACCGCACCGAGAAACAAAAGGTGTTTTACTTCTCGGCATGCCACCTTTTTGGAAAAGGAATTTTTATGAAAGAAATTTATGGTCATGAGGTAGAACTGGAAGGAGTTCCATCTATACGAACTACAGCTGACGATTTGGTAGAACCAGAGGATTCAATAGTTCCCAACGAACCTCAGCCTCTCCGCCGATCCGGTAGGGTTCCTCATACGTCTGAAAGATACTTCGGTTTCTCGATGACAGTGGGAGCGAGGATTGCATCATGAGATGATGACCCAACTAGTTTTGAGTAGGCCATCAAGAGTGGGGGCTCTATAAGAATGGCTGGATGCTAAGCGATCTGAGATGGAATCTATATACACCAACAAAGTATAGACTTTGATTGCTACATCTGAAGGGTTAAAACCCCATCAGAAGCAAGTATATCTTGAGAAGATTACTTGGTGTAGATAGAAAAGTTGAGACTTTCAAAGCTAGACTTATTGCAATAGGTTCTCGTCATCGACCAGGTATGGATAATGATGAAACCTTTTCTCCGGTATCTATGCTTAAGTCCATCCAGATCCTACTTGCCATTGCTACGTACCATGACTACGATATCTGGCGGTTGGGTGTCATGACTGCTTTTCTAAATACTGATTCAGAAGAGAACATCTGTAAGTACACAACCAGAGGGCTTCGTAGACAGTGGGAGCAGCGGAAACATGTGCAAGTTGCTTTATGCGTTAAAGCGGGTATCGCGGAGTTGGAACATCTGTTTTGATGTGATAGTCAAAGTGTTTGACTTCATCAAAATGGTAAATGAACCTTGTATTTACAAAAAAGTAGTAGAGAGTAAGGTGGTCTTCCTCGTATTGTACGTGGATGACATACTCTCGATAGGGAAGGTGTTTCCTATGCTATACTCGGTCAATCTCCTCTTATCACATTAATTCTCCATATAGGATCTAGGTGATACCTCATAAATCCTGGTTTCTGGATCTATGAGATAGATCTAAGTGGATATTAGGATTCTCAGTAGGTGTAGTGAGATGGTATCAATCGATCCTGGGGAGAATCACTGGATAGCTTCTAGGGTGGTAAGGACGACTGAATGTCAGTCACAGGCATTGTGTTTATCCTCAGTGGAGGGACGGTATGTTGGAAGAGTTCCAAGCTGGATACCGTGACAAACTAGACGACAAAGGCTGGATACATCGCTACCAAAGATGTTACCAAAGAGGCAGTCTGGGTGTATATTTGTTCATGAGATAAACAAGGTTCCTACCATTGTGTGACAATGGAGATGTGGTTTTGGCCTAGGAATCCCGGTCCCATCAGTGACCCAGACATATTCTAAGGCAGTATCACCTAATCATGGAGATGGTTGATCTCCGAGAGATCGAGGTAAGGAGAGTAGACTCAAAGGTTAACATGGCGGATCCACTCACTGAGCCCTTTCCTGCGAGAGACTTTTATAGGATGTTGGGTATGCTATACTGCAACAACTGCCTTAGTGCAAGTGGGAGATTGTTAGTTGTATGTATGCCCTAGAGGCCATTATTGTACATGAGATGTATATTATAGAGGATGCTTGGACATATATAGGGAGGACTTTCTTGCTCGACATAATAGTACGCTATCTGGTTACTCTTTATCTTAATATGTACACTGATTGTCTCTCTATTATATTTTGATAAAGCCCTTAAGATGTATACTCGACTTCCAGGATTATGATGCAGATCATACTAGTGGGACCTGGGTAGTCCATGAGTTCATCCTTCAATGTTCCTAGTCGTAGGAATATCGAGACGGGGCATCGATATTCCAGAGCAGACTAGCGTATATCTTCTCGACCCATGTGATGGGCGATGGATGATCCCATATCCATTGGTGTTTGACATCAGAGATGGTATACGGGTGCTCAGTGGAGACTGGGTACACTGAACGAACTCGCCGAGAATCCTATATGGTATTATACTTCACGTCAGATAGCAGTTCTCTGGTGACACTGGTACAGGTTAGTCTGTCGACCCGAGATCGTCATAGAGTCTTGTGTGTCTCCTATTGTGCTTTGATTTCCACCCTACCACGGCTCTACTGAGTCGTGCAAACAGGTGGTTTTTGGGTACAGTCCCGAGTCACATGGAGGCAATGAGCGATAGGAGGGGATACGTCTCTCCCGGTATTAGGGGTTGATGTTGCGCTATGCTCAATTGGCCATAACTGAAATCTCTGGCCAGGGTAGATGAAATTTACTGATAAGTGTTATCAGTAGTTTCTCGCCCGTTATGGACCTTACATCGACATGACTTATCAAGCTACTGGGGTCTGACGTTTACCACCCCTAGGCGAGATATGCGATATATCAGACGAACAGACCGGACTGTACGGTAGTGTTACTGATTGGATTCGCAGGAGTATGAGCAGGCTTGCTTGTTGATTTTCTGATCGCTCAATACCCGGGTGGCCGTTATGCTTAGCACGCCTCTTGCGGTGGGTGTTTGATATGATCATCACCTACTGTCGGCGTATTGACGAGTCTTTAGAGTCCTACACGGAGGTTTCCTAGCTTAGGCAAAACGTAGTAGGAGCATATATGTGATATGTGCGAGACCGAGAATAATACGAGTATGTGATACCGTATTCTATTCTCGCGATTTGTATCATCGTTCGGTTATATGTGATATAGCCGGGTTATCGAATCAAGTGTTGATTCGATAAATTGATACACATGATATTAGTCAGTTATATATGATATGACTGGATCATTAAATCAAGTGTTGATTTAGTGATTTAATGTATAGTTATATATTTGATATATTACTTTACATTAACTAGTATTGGCTCACTTAAGATTGTTTTCTCACTTGATGTGCACATAGTGTATATGTGATATATGTTTGTGTACATGATTGTATCATGCTTGATGTTACATGCAAACTTGGGTGTGTGTATGACTTACACCATACTTAAGATAATGGTTAGGGTTTTTATTTATTTTGTAATTCAAAATTTGTGGTATTTTGTCATGGCATGAAGCTTCATGAAGCTTAGAGATTACCATTGACCAAGTCCACTTGTTTTGTTTTACTAAAGATATTATTAACCAAACCATTAGCTTAAACAATGGTTATGTCCTACAATGGTTAGTATATGACACTAACTCACCCATGGTTGCTATTCTCACCTCATTATTTTTCATTTTTTCATCTTGATCATTTCATCTTCTTCTTCCTCATGAAAGCTTTTTAGCTTTCAAAAATGGTTAGAAAATATTGTGAGAACATAAAATCTAAAGTGAGCCCATTTCCTACTTCATTATTCTCTACTACTTGCCATTTAGTTTAGGGTGTTCTCTTCATAAAGTTCATCACTAAGTGAAGAACTAGCTTGGTTTTGAGTCTCCTCGACGTAGATCATCTTTGGCCTTGAGGACTTCGAGCAACCTTGTTCATTTCTCTATGGGAACCCATACTAGAGTTCGGGAGATCTTCACTCGCAGCGAAGGGACTACTATACGGAGCTTTAGAAGTGAAGGACCGGTCAAAAAAGGTTGTATTTCTCATTCACTTTCTATGTAAAGTTGTTTATATTCTATTTTAGCTCCTAAAACTCTAGTTAGATCCTAGGTTAGGTTGTTTGGCACACTTGAAATTTATGAAATTGGCATGTTTGATGCTTTGTAAAACCATGTGGTTGTGCCAAAGAACCCTATAACCTCAACCCGAATGTGCCCTGCAAAAGAATATTTCATCAATTACAAATTTACGTAAATGAAAGAAAAGAAAACACTCTTCTCACATTCCCTGGCTATTCATCCACGACGATCCAATACTCTATATACACAAACCATCACAATACGGATATGTGCAACCCCCACTAATCGACATATAGAGATTAGCAGATGTTTAGCATCATATATACAAACAAAGAATCACAATTAGCCAAGAACCTTTAGAATTTCGATCGATAAACAAATCCGTGTCTACCCCATGCACAATCCAGTATAAAAACAAATCTGGGTAGAATACACATATGCTAAAAACCATAATTCCAAACACTTGAACCACATAAAAAATTGTGAGCGGTGAAGCTTCAACTCTGCGGCAGTTCCGCGGCAAAAAGACTTGTTTGGCCGCGGTTCCGCGTCTAAGTTGACGAATCATTGTCTCAAAAATTTTTCTTCTTCACTAAAATTCCTGCACGTATTTATAAGGCCACTGAAATAATTTTTTGAGCAGTTTTGAAAAACGACAGCAAGCAAGCCTTGAAATTTGATTTCGGGTAAATTTTTCGTCAATCGAATTTCTAACTACTTGCTAATTAGCTAGTTAAGGTTTAAGACTCTGATACCACTGTAAGTCGATGTCACGCACCCCGCGGGTTCGCGGGGAGGCGGAATTTATAAAAAACGATTTCCTTACTTCGCAACACCGACTTTAACTCCAGGATCTTAACAGAAACCTTAACTAGCTAAAACTACTAGGAGGTTCTAACTACTCGGTTAGGATTTTATACCTCCTTGTTAACAAGTCCTTCGGGTCTTAGTCTTCTCCTCCTCTTCTTTAGGTCTTCTAAGATCGGATCGCGCTTGAAACGTCAATCTCCTCGTGTCGAAGATGATCCACCCGAGAGTTTATACTTCAAGCTCCAACCTATAAACCGAGTTAACTAAGGTACCTAGTTTACTAAGCTAGGTCGCCTAGAAGATGTAGAGTATCTAATGGAGTATTTATCTCATGAGACCCTAAGGTTCATAACTCATGTGAGGGTTAGGGTTTTTGAGGAAGAAGGAGGAGAAAATGGAGAGAGAAAGGGAATGAGCAAATGAGCAAAGGTTATGGCAAGTGAAGAATGGCTCTCTCACTTCACTCATTCATGCATGCAATATTTTCTGATAGAAAAAATCAACCATGCTTGAATAGTGAGTCCAAACTAATAAACAAATACAAAGAGCCATGCTTCACCCCATGCCATGGATGTCTCCAATTTCCACCTCATTAATCTATTTCTCAGAAATAGATAAACCAAATAATGAGGTGTCCCCTTCTAGAAGCATGTCATGTAAAATTACAAGAATGCCCTCACCGTATATACATACCCGTATTCGAATTCCGAAAAATACAAATACAATGAGATAATAATAATCCAATAATATAATACTAGGATCCGGCTTAAACCAAAGCCCATTAGTATTATCCGCCCGAACGACATCCATGTAGCCAGTACACGTATGTGATCGGAACCCTCCCGTAAAACCATACAGCCTCTACATCGTTTTGCTCGAAGTAGGGAAACCCTCTGTGTGGGACTCTAAAGACTCGACAGTACGCTGGCAGTGGGTTTAACCACAAGTCCGTCCGTGTACTAGCTGCACGTAACGACTACCCAGGTATCTGTCGATAAGAAAACCGATAAGCAAACTCATCTGAACTCCTACTGAGCCTATCTGTGACAATCTCCGTACAGTCCGGTCTGTTCGTCTAAGATACTCGCATATCGGGCCTAGGGGGATGGTAAATGTCAGACCCCTAACAGCGCAATAAGTCATGCCGGGATTGAGCCCAATACACCATGAGAAATTACTGGAGTACCTACCAGTAAATCTCGCTTGCCCTGGTCAGGGACTTTATGTAATGGCTTTCTGAACACAGCGCGATTTCAACCCCTAATACTGGGAGAGACGAATCATATCTAACCGCTACTGCCTCCAACTGCTTCGGGACTGCACCCAACTACTATATATTTGCACGACTCCTTTGAGTCGCAGTAAGGTAGTAATCTAAGTGCAGTGGGAACACACTTAAGACGAATAGTGATATCAAGTCAACGGACTAACCTGTACTCATGCCACCCAAGAACTGCTACCTGACGATAGGTATAATACTAACCAGCGGTCCCCAATGAGTCCGTCCAGTGTAACTCATAACCCAATGAGCACATATATACTATCTCCAGTACGACGTACTAATAGCTGTAGGACAGACCATCTCCCCTGCTGGGATGAGAAGCGTATACACTATTCTACTCTAGAGTATCAATGCCTCGTCTCGGTAATCCTATGACTAGGGACCTATATAAGGATGTGCTTATAGAGTACCCAGCCCCCACTAGTATGACTGCCATCACAACACTGGTTGTCAAGTAAAGATCCTAAGGGCTCTACCAATATGTATAACCGATATGCTAAAAGAAACATATGCGCATATTGAAGTAGAATCAAATCAAGTAGCATACTACCATTTTGAGCAAGACTGTTATTATAACTGTGAATATCCCAAGCTTCCAATATGTAATATATAATCCAGTATGATACAATAATGGCCTCTAGGGCATATATCACTAACAGATCTCGGGTCTACTGACTAACTTGTACAAGTGTCACCAGAGAACTGCTATCTGATGATAGATATGGTACCATCTAAGAGTTCTCGGCAAGTTCTGTTCGGTGTACCCATTCTCCAATGAGCACCTGCGTACAATCTTTGATGTCAAACACCAATGGTTATGGGATCAACTATCGCCCCATACAGGGACAATAAACGTACATACTTGTCTACTCTGGAACATCGATGCCCTGTCTCGATACTCCCTCGACTAGGAACTGTTAAAGGATGTGCTTGCGGACTACACAAGCCCCATTAGTATGATCTGCATCATAGTCCTTGTAATCAAACCTACATCCTAAGGGCTTTATCAACATGTATCAAAGAGACAGTAAACTAAAACAAGTGTATATGTTAAAATAAAAAGCAACCAGATAGCATACTATCATGTCGAGCAAGAAAGTCCTCTATATATATGTCCAAGCATCCAATATAATATACAATAATGGCCTTTAGGGCATACATATTCCTAACAAAATCATTCCATTTCATCTCATATCATACAACATAGCCTTGTGACATCAAGTCCGATCATAACGACTCATATCATTCCAACATGTCATATCCTCATCTCGTGATTTTATATCGAAGTTATCCTGAAACTTACATGTATACACACACACACACATACACATATACATATATATACACATATACATATTGCTGGGTTCCGTAGCACTGCCATAAGGTTTTGGGACGCATCGACCATGCCGTTTTCAAAAATTTGGCATGCTAAAGAACCCTAACCTAGAATCTTAACTAGAGAATTAGACGAAACATGCATGTAAACATCTTTACATCTATGTGAACAAGCAATACAACCTTTGTAGACCGGTCCTTCACTTCAATAGCTCCGTGTAGTAGTCCCTTTGCTCCAAGTAGTGAACTTTCGGACTCTAGAAAGGCTCCACAAGATAAAAGGAACAAACTTGCTTGAAGTCTTCGAGGCCGAAAATGATCTACGTCGAGGAGACACCAACTCAAGCTACCTCCTCACTAATTAGGAATTGGTGAAGGAAACAACCTAAACTAAATGGTTAGTCTAGTGTAGGTTGATGAAGTAGGAATTTTGCTCACTTTAGAAATATTTTTCTCACTAATTTTCTTCATCTCTCGAAAACCTAGTGAGCTCTTGGAGATGAAGAAGAAGATGAAGTGGAAAATGGAATGAATGAAACCATGAGTGACAATAGCAACCATGGGTGAGATAATATCTCATATTAACTCTTATAGAGGCTTAACCATGGCTTAAGGTAATGATTGGGTTAATAAATATCTCAAATAAAACAAAATTAGCGGACTAAGTCAATGGTTCTACAAGCTTCCACTAAGCTTAAACCATGCGACTAATTTCCAACTAATTTTGATTTACTTTAAATAAATAAAACCCTTCATTATGATAAGCATGGTGTGTGTCTCATACACCCATGTTGCATGTAGCAACAAGCATGACACAATAATATATATAACATATATATTAAGTGTACACAAGTGAGAAAAAGAGATGCTTAAGTGAGCTAATATTAGTTAATGTAAATTAATATATCAAATATATAATGATACATTAAATTATTAAATCAACACTTGATTTAATAATCTGGCTATATCAAATATAACCGACTAATATCATTTATATCAACTTATCGAATCAACACTTGATTCGATAACCCGGCTATATCATATATAACTGACCGATATCACATATCGTGAGAATAGAATACGGTATCACATACGCGTATTAATCTCGGTCCCGCACATATCATATATGTGCTCCTACTTCGTTTCGCCTGAGCTAGGAAATCTCTGTGTAGGACTCTAAAGACTCATCAATACGCCGGTAATAGGTGGTGATCATATCAGTCACCCACAAGCCGTCAGCGGTACTGCTAGACTAACGGCCACCCGGGTATTGAGCGATCAGAAGATCAACAAGTAAGCCTGCTCATACTCTTGCGAATCCAATCAGTAACACTGCCATACAGTCCGGTCTCTTCGTCTCTTATGTCGCATATCCAGCCCGGGGGTGGTAAACATCAGACCCCAATAGCTTGATAAGTCATGCCGATGTGAGGCCCATAAAGGTTCGAGAAACTACTGATAACACTTACCAGTAAATCTCAGCAACCCTGGCTGGGGATTTCCTGTTATGGCCAATCGAGCATAGCGCAACATCAACCCCCCAATACCGGGAGAGACGAAATCCCCTCCTATCGCTCGTTGCCTCCAGGTGACTCGGGACTGTACCAAAAGCCCACCGTTTTGCACGATCACTTGAACGTGGCAAGATGGAAATCAAAGCACAGTGGGAATCACACAAGACTCTATGACGATCTTAGGACTACAGACTAACATGTACCAGTATCACCAGAGAACTACTATCTGACGTGAAGTATAATACCATCTAGGAGTTCTGGGTAAGTCCTGTTCGGTGTACCCAGTCTCCACTGAACACCCGTATACAATCTTTGATGTTAAACACCAATGGATGTGGTGTCATCCATCGCCCATCATATGGGTCAAGAATCGTATACGCTAGTCTACTCTGGAATATCAATGCCCCGTCTCGATACTTCCACGACTAGGAACAACTGAAGGATGTACTTACGGACTACCCTTGTCCCACTAGTATGATCTGCATCATAATCCTGGTAGTCAAGTACTCATCCTAAGGGCTTTATCAACATATAACAGAGAGACATAAGTATACATGTTAAGATAAAGAGCAACCAGATAGCATACTATCATATCGAGCAAGAAAGTCCTCCCTATTTTTGTCCAAGCATCCATTATAATATACATCATATGTACAATAATGGCCTCTAGGGCATACATATAACTAACAATCTCCCACTTGCACTAAGGCCATTTGTTGTAGTATCTCATACTCAACGCCCCATAAAAGTCTCTCTAGGGTAAGACCTCTGTGAGTGGATTCGCCGTGTTATCCTTCGCGTCAACTCTCCTTACCTCGATCCCTTGGAGATCAACCATCTCCCTGATCAGGTGATACTGCTTCAGAATATGTCTGGATCGCTGATGGGAGCGAGGTTCCTAGGCCAATGCCACAGCTCCATTGTTGTCATAATATAAGTTATTGGACGCTCAATGGTAGGAACCATGTTCATCTCAGGAAAAAAAAATCCAGATAGCCACTTTGGCAGCATCGTTGGTAGCGATGTATTCAGCCTTTATCATCTAGTTTGCCACGGTATCTAGCTTGGAACCCTTCCAACATACCGTCCCTCCTATGAGGGTAAAGACAAAGCCTGCGACTGACTTTCAGTCGTCCTTATCACTCTGGAAGCTCGAATTGGTAAAGGACTCGCACTGGAGTTCACCGTTACAAAAAACCAAGAACATTTCTTCAGTGCTTCTCATGTACTTAAGAATGTCCTTCACAGCTATCCAGTGATTCTCCCAAGATCCGATTGGTTCCTGATCACTACTCCTATTGAGTCAGCTACATCTGGTCTGGTACATAACATCGCATACAAGATAGAGCCTACTGCCGAATCATAGGGTATTCCTTGCACGCAAGCTCTCTCCAAATCAGTCTCGAGAGACATCTTCTTGGAGAGAGTGATTCATGAGTAAGTGGGTGAACCACCACGCTTAGAATCCTCCATACTAAACCCCTTTAGAATGGTGTTAATGTACCTGGATTTGGGACACTCCCAACATCCAGTTAGATCTATCACTATAGATCATAATCCACAAGATGTAGTAGGTATCATCCAGATCTTCCATGGAGAATCCTCGAGATAAGAGGAGCTTGACCGAGTGTAGCATAGGAAACCTATTTCCTATCAAGAGTATGTTATCTACGTACAATACGTGGAAGACAATCTTACTCTCTACTACCTTCTTGTATATACAAGGTTCATCTACCTTTTTGATGAAGTCAAACACTTTGACTGGTATATCAAAACATATCTTCCAACTCCGCGATACCTGCTTTAATCCTGATGGACTTAAGAATAGCCACTGGAGAAAAAGTTTCATCATAATCCACACCTAGTTATTGACGAAAACCTTTTACTACAAGTCTATCTTTGAAAGTCTCAACTTTTCCATCTACACCAAGAATCTTCTCAATATCCATTTGCTCCCCATGGGTATTATCCCTTCAGGTGAAACTTTCAAAGTCATACTTTGTTGGTGTACATGGATTCTATCTCAAATCGCATACCATCCAGCCATTTCACAGAGTCCCTACTTGTGATGACCTGCTCGAACCTAGTTGGGTCATCATCTACCATGATGCAATCCTTGCTCCTACCATCATTGAGGAAACCGCAATATCTCTCAGGTGGATGAGGAACCCTGCCAGATTCACGGAGAGGCCGAGGCTCGTTGGAGACTATTGAATCCTTTGGTTTCACCAAATCATCAGCTGTTAGTTTGTCCAGCTGGAACTCCTTCCAATTCTACCTCATGACCACTAATTTCTTCCATAAGAAATTCCTTTTCTAAAAAGGTGGCATGCTGAGAAACAAAACACCTTTTGCTCCTCAGATTGGTAGAAGATATTCCCTCGCAAATGTTTGGGATATCCAACAAACTTACAGATCTGACCTTGCCTTGAGCTTGTCAGGATTTTGCTTTTCAACATAGGTCGGACAACCCCATATCTTAACTCGTTTAAGAGATGGTCTCTTCCCATTCCATATCTCATATGGAGTGGTAGACACTTGATTTGGTTGGAACCCTATTCAATAGGTCTGCAGCTTCTCAAGTGCATAACTCCAAAAAGGAAACATGCAACTCAGCAATACTCATCATAGAGCGCACCATATCTCATAGGACGTGATACCTCCGCCCCGATACACCGTTGTGCTGTGGTGTATACGAAGGAGTAAGCTGAAAGAGAATCCCATTCTCCGTTTAGAAAATCCAGGAACTTCATGCCCAGGTATTCTCCTCCTCGATCACATCGAAGGACTTAATACTTCTACCCTTTTATTCTCTACTTCGCACTTATATTCCTTGAATTTCTCAAAAGCTTCAGACTCGTGTTTCAACAGGAACACATGTACGAATCTTAAGAGATCATCGATGAATGTAATGAAGTACAAAGAACCAACCCTAGCATGTATAGATATAGGGCCGTATACATCACTATGTATCATTCCCAAGAGTTCAGTAACACTTTCTCCGTTTCCAGTAAATGGAGTATTGGTCATTTTACCTTTGAGACAAGACTGGCAAGTATTATAAGATGAAAATTCGAATGGATTCAAATATTCATCCTTATGTAACTTAGCTAGTCGTGTCGTATTGATATGACCTAGTCTACAATGCCATAAGAAGGATTTGTTCATTTCTGAACTACTACTCTTGTGTGTGTTCTATATAGTTTGAACTGTGGTTTTATTTAGAACATATATGCCATTACATAATGTGCATGATCCAATCAGCTCTTGATTCAGGAAAAAATGTTCACAACATTATCCTCCAATACAGAATTATATCCTTCTTTAACTTAATAAAGAAACTGATGTAATGTTGTATATCAGGTTCGGTATGTAATAACATTTGTTCAGAATCAATGTATTTACCACTTGGTAATACAAGGTGATGTTTACCAACTGCTTTAGCTGTAACACTTGCACCATTCCCTACTCTTAGAGAATGATCACCTTTTCTCAGTTGTCTACCTTTCTTTAGCCCACGTAATATCTAACATAGGTCGGATCTTATTCCGGTATCTGATACCCAGTACGTAGAGTGTATTGAGAAACAGTTCTCGGTAATAAACACACCTAAAGAATATGCATCAACATGCTTTTTCTTTGTTTGGGTCGCGTAGGAATCCGGATATTCCCCTATTTTCTGCTCGGACTTATAACAATTATAAGATAGAGCAGAACCAACGTTCCCCAGCTCAGTATAATAAGCAGGTTCGGTCAATACATCTATATTATTATCTTGATTAAAGCGTGACATGGTCGCTACGAGGAGAGAGAGAGAGAAGAAAACACTCTGCGTATGATCTTGCAAGATCTGATTGGTTATTATTTTATCTAATCAGGATGGCTCCCACTGTTTTTATCAAATCTTCCTTCAAACCCTACCAGATAAGACTAGCCGGGATTAATTACACCCTACAAGTTCACCAACCTTTCGGCTAGGCCAGTGTCGGTACATTGAGGGAGGTTCCCCGTGCTTTCGCACGGACCTAATTAAAAATAAACCTCGTTTTCCCAAGGGCGTAACCCCGTTAACACGTTTCTAGACACACACTTGATCGGCTAAATTGTGATGTGTAAAACTCTCTCAGGAGTAACTCTTACTTGCAGGGGGTATCGGGATCCAACTATCTCATAAAAGGTATGCAATCTCATTGCAAATTTCAACACTTGAAATTCCCAATAATTTTTTGCCCCTAGCTACTCATGACCTTGGCTATGGTCAACAAATCATAAGCGCTAGTCAAGTCAACCCGTCATTTCATGATTGAATCAAACCACCCGTACGACCCTTGGCTAAGGTCAACAAAGCTGTACGATTACCCTAACTCAATCGCATCATATGCTGTAGATAAGCACTAATTAGCTACCGCACACTACGCCTTGGCTATGGTCAACAAACATAGCACGAATACTAAATAGTACTTATCTGAAATGATGGAGGGCTACGACAGGTTTTTAAGAAAACCTTTTGCGTAATAAACTTGATATCGTTGTAGAATCAAGTGATTTTGAAAAGGAGTGTTTTTGAGTCTTTTACTAGTTTTGCTAAAGAGGACACTCCCGGTGAAGGGATCTCGACTCTTTCTTCATCGAATGAGGTGCTGGATATTCATGAATATCACTATGCAAAGCAAGAACTAGATAAGCAATCAAAAGACAAAACCGCGAGGGTTGTAGCATCTGCTAGTTTTTGCTAAATTGGCCACTTTCGGTGAAGGGATCTCGGCTCTTTCCTCATCGAATGAGGTGCTGGATATTCTACAAGGAATACCGCTATGCAAAGCAAAAAACTAGAGCTACCCTTTTTTTGAAAAAAATGATTTTACAACATCTATAGGTTTCTTTCCTTTCATTAATCTCATTAATGAAGTCCCATCATTTATGCTTCTTAAGCATCACAGAAGAAACGAAAATACAACGTTACATTTATGCCATCCGCATTCGCCACAGTCTCCCGTTATGCACCGTTAGGTTACTTAACTGACGGCATAGTGGGGCGGGACTAGCGCGGGTGCAAAACATAAGCAACATTTATTATATATCATATATATAATAATAAAGCATTCATCTCACGCATATAAAGTGATCACCTCACAGAATATCAGCAGCAGAAGTCATCATATGAAATATTGGATATAATAGGAGGTCCGTGTTTTATATTAAGCCGGTAAAAAACACGAAATCCACGGTCATGATGAATAGCCAAACCCACATCCCTAGACCCCTACGAGAGCGGAAAGCAACCCCACCAATTCTAGAGTTAGGAGACCCGGACTCGACTCCTCGAGATGGTCTCCCTCTGGACCCTAGAACCCGGTTACTTGTGCTCCCCACCTTGGGTCTATCCTAATGCGGAAAAGTAAATAATATAAATCGATGGTGACATCATCCTCAATCCGAAGTGCCCCAATAAATGAATATTACATACAAGTTTTTACATGAATGAAAATGAAAAACTCTCATCTCACATAAAAACCCCGGCTATTCAATACACGACGATCCAATATAACATATCACAGCAACACATAACATCACATGTCATCAACGTAAGTAAATATACATATCCCAATTGTCGTTGACATATAACAACGAAACCGGCGATACACCACATATTACACTTACGGCCGCAGAGAAGAAAATGTCAAACTACAACATTTGGAATCGACGCATCTCTTAGACATCATAAACCCAGAATATCACATATTTCGGATTTCATGCCTAACATTGTAAATCTTACATTTGGGTCTCATCTATGAAAACACCTTTTCAAAAGAAATCGGGTAATTCAACAAGATTCTCGATTCTTACCGAGACCGAAATGTTAAATTTAGAAGCAACTAATCAATTTTCACAAAACTAATTAGTGTAGATTCCAAATATTGTATCACAACACAGAAAGCTAGACGATGTTAAATATTTCGATCGAATCAACAAATACCCAAAATTTCCCAGAGAGCTCAACATTTGAGCATTGTTAAGAAATACCCAAAACATGCCACAGTTCTTATGGACCAACCGTAGAAGGGCCGACCCATGCCTCACTCATGGCGCCGTGGAACTGCTGCAAACCCTAGGGTTTGACCGCGGTTCCGCGTCCAAAGAGTCGAGTTTGGGTATCATTCTTCTAGAGGCCTGCATGATTTTTCGAATATTTTTAACTTGGAAAATATCCAACTTTTGGAAAATTTCCATAGAGGGGTGAAAGTTGGGTTTTTGATATTCGTTCGAATTTTTCGACGTCGTCAAAAGTACCCGAAACGATGTTAGAATTACGACTACGAAGCACTCTGAATTTCCTTTACATAAAGATAACATCACATGCAATCTCAGTAAAACAAGCAAAACCTGAAACACCAAAACCCAGACACTGGAACACCATACCAAAACAAAGCCAGAACGACAAGATAGAACCGGCCTGGCCGTGTTTTAGGCTTGTTTCACCGGGTCAAAACCGGCGAAAAGGGTTCGTTTTGGTCTCGTGTTCATGTTACTTCATATGCAACATTCTGCAACTCCTTAAAAAATATTTAGACACTCTGAAAATTTTGACAGAAACTAGGTTTTTTTGTTTCGAAGTTTTGGAGTTGTTTCGGTTTCGTAATTCTATAAATATGGTCTAATTCTCTAGCTTGGCTCTGATACCACTGCTGGGTTCCGTAGCACCGCCGCAAGGTTTCGGGAGGCATCGACCATGCCATTTAAAAAAATTTGGCATGCTAAAGAACCCTAACCTAGAATCTTAACTAGAGAATTAGACGAAATATGCATGTAAACATCTTTACATCTAAGTGAACAAGGAATATAACCTTTGTAGACCGGTCCTTCACTTCAATAGCTCCGTGTTGTAGTCGCTCAAAGTAGTGAACTTCTGGACTCTAGAAAGGTTCCACAAGATGAAAGGAACAAACTTGCTTGAAGTCTTCGAGGCCGAAGATGATCTACGTCAAGGAGACACCAACTCAAGCTACCTCCTCACTAATTAGGAATTGGTAAAGGAAACAACCTAAACTAAATGGCTAGTCTAGTGTAGGTTGATGAAGTATGAATTTTGCTCACTTTAGAAGAAGATGAAGTGGAGAACGGAATGAATGAATCCATGAGTGAGAATAGCAACCATGGATGAGATAATATCTCATATTAACTCTTGTAGAGATTTAACCATGGCTTAAGGTAATGGTTGGATTAATAAATATCTCAAATAAAACAAAATTAGCGGACTAAGTCAATGGTTCTATAAGCTTCCACTAAGCTTAAACCATGTGACTAATTTCCAACTAATTTTGATTTACTTTTAATAAATAAAACCCTTCATTATGATAAGTATGGTGTGAGTCTCATACACCCATGTTGCATGTAGCAACAAGCATGACAGAATAATATATATCACATATATATTAAGTGTACACAAGTGAGAAAAAGAGATGCTTAAGTGAGCTAATATTAGTTAATGTAAATTAATATATCAAATATATAATGATACATTAAATTATTAAATCAACACTTGATTTAATAATCCGGCTATATCATATATAACCGACTAATATCATTTGTATTAACTTATCGAATCAACACTTGATTCGATAACCCGGCTATATCACATATAACCGACCGATATCACATATCGCGAGAATAGAATACGGTATCGCATACGCGTATTAATCTCGGTCCCGCACATATCACATATGTGCTCCTACTTCGTTTCGTCTGATCCAGGAAACCTCTGTGTAGGACTCTAAAGACTCATCAATACGCCGGTAATAGGTGGTGATCATATCAGTCACCGACAAGCCGTCAGCGGTACTGCTCGACGTAACGGCCACCCGGGTATTGAGCGATCAGAAGAGCAACAAGCAAGCCTGCTCATACTCCTGCGAATCCAATCAGTAACACTACCATACAGTCCGGTCTCTTCATCTGATATGTCGTATATCCAGCCTGGGGGTGGTAAACGTCAGACCGCAATAGCTTGATAAGTCATGCCGATGTGAGGCCCATAACGGTTCGAGAAACTATTGATAATACTTACTAGTAAATCTTAGCAACCCTGGCCAGGGATTTCCTGTTATGGCCAATCGAGCATAGCGCAATATCAACCCCCAATACCGGGAGAGATGAAATCCCCACCTATCGCTCATTACCTCCATATGACTTGGGACTGTACCTAAAAACCACCATTTTGCACGATCTCTTGAACATGGTAAGGTGGAAATCAAAGCACGGTGGGAATCACACAAGACTCTATGACGATCTCGGGTCTACAGACTAACTTGTACCAGTGTCACCAGAGAACTGCTATCTGACATGTACCATCTAGGAGTTTTGGGCGAGTCCTGTTCAGTGTACCCAATCTCCACTGAGCACCCGTATACAATCATTAATGTCAAACACCAATGGATGTAGGATCATCCATCGCCCATCATATGGGTCAAGAAACATATACGTTAGTCTACTCTCGAATATCGATGCCCCGTCTCGATACTCTCACGACTAGGAACAATTGAAGGATGTACTTACGGACTACCCTTGCCCTACTAGTATGATCTGTATCATAATCCCGGTAGTCAAGTACTCATCCTAGGGCTTTATCAACATGTAACAAAGAGACAATAAGTATACATGTTAAGATAAAGAGCGACCAGATAGCATACTATCATGTCGAGCAAGAATGTCCTCCCTATATATGTCCAAGCATCCACTATAATATACATCATATGTACAATAATGGCCTATAGGGCATACATATAACTAACACACACACACACATGTATATGTATACACTCATACACACACACACACACACATATACACACACACATATATCTGTGTGTGTAACAACATATATACCAATGGCTCAAGGCTAAGAGAATAAGAACTATGGATATTCCTTCCTACGAGTACGCTTACTATCGCCTATAGTCTCCTAGAACCCTATTGGCTAAGTATACATATCTGATATTTATATATAATTATATACCTATTACCCTAATACTACAGTTGCGGGAGTGCTATACGCTATCCACCCGACTTCCCCCGTAGATATACATCTACTCACCTACTATCCTCGCTCTAGCCAAAGTCGATGAATGCCTTACTCTCCTTCGTCGCCCTCGAAGTCCACACGAATATACCTACAAATCAAATCATATGTAACGAAATCAAATCCGAAAACCGATACAAAAAGCGAAACGTACATAGGTTAGAACCTATAGTCCACGCATGCAAGAACAACCAAACAACCCCCGACGTTGTCGTACAAACGTCAAACGACCGAGTCAAAACTCAAATATCAAAAACCAAGTTTCAAATATCATAAAACATCGTCAGAAATCATGTAAAACGACTCTAGATTTTTATTAATGTAAAATTAGACTTTTTTTGCTTACAGAGTAGATCTAGTTATCTAAAAAGTGAGCTATAGACCAAGTTTCAGACCTTAACTCCAAAATTGGGCCGCAAATTGCGGCCAAATCGAATAAAACGGCGGCCAAAAGATGAAGGCTTGGCCTTGGCTTTCTAGGGTAGCTTCTTAGTGGTCTGCATATCTTACTGTATCTTCTATAAAATTTTCAGAGTTCTAGAGTCATCCCCGATTCCATTTGAACATCAAAAGTCAATGAAAAACCGATATCGGAAATTTCTAAGTTTTTCTTTGAACATTCTAAACTCATTTTAATCAAGGCTATAACCACTACTTGGCCAGTAGACACTTACCAAATCTCCACTAAGCTCTACTACAAGTTTTATCCACTAATTCTCATCCTAGAGTTTTCCAAGTACACTAAATATTAACCTTTAAACTCTAAATTAATGTAGGAGATTAGGAAACTTAAACACTTAACTAAAAGTGAGAGGATTACCTTAAAAGTGCAACTCAAGAAAGTTCTAAAATGGCCAAATGAACTCAAGACTAGAAATTGATCCTACCATGATGCTTGTAGTGATGTGAGGAACATTATTTGTGAAGGGAACATGGGATTTTGATGAAGTTTTGGGAGGGTTGTATGGTGGTAGAAAGGGTGGTGGAGGGTTAAAAGAAAATGGAAGAGGAAATGAAAAAGAGAAAGAAGATGAAGAAATGAAGAAGGAAGATGGTTGTAGAACCTTCCCCCCCCCCTCTCTCTCTCACAACTATGTTATTATATCTTTTCTTTTCCCTTTTCTCATTTTTCCTTTTTAAAACAATTTAAAAACAAAAGTAAAAACGGAACCATACATGAAACACAATAAAATTTGTCATGGCACATTAACACATGGTTAACATAAACAAGCTTGGTTTAAATGCATAATTAGTGAAATATTAATCAAGTTTAACATAACTTGTATATAAATAATTGTATACTAATTTATAAAATGCCCAAATCCAATAAATGCCTTCATAATTAATAATTCATATTAATATTCCAATTATTTTCCAAATTATATGTATATAATTATACCACTCCATTAAAACTAATTTCCATACTTTTATAATATTCATAAAATTTATTATTTTATTATTTAAATTTCAAAAAATAATATTTTATATTTCTGAAATGTTACAATCTTCCTCCCTTAAATAAATTCGGTCCTCGAATTTAAAATTTAAACCCCAAAATATTAAAACATTTCAGTAAATCAATCAAATCAACGGGGCTCCAAATATCATGAATACGCAAGAATATCACAGCGCATCGTGTGCGCATGAAAACGAGTACAAAACTCAAAAATCGAAACTCCGTCAAGCATCACACAATCATGGGAGTTATGACGAAAATACAAGTTTCAAAATCTACTGTAAAAATCAGACATAATACAATCAAAGCTATATAATATATATAGGAAGCATCCTTGTGATATCGTCTAAACAACTGAATAAAAATGCATGCAAAATTCTTTTCAAATCACCGTGTGATGTGTATATCATGGCACAAGTAGCGGATGTTCATTTTGTAAGGTTACCTAGCACGACAGCAAGGTTTCGGGAGGTATCGTCCATGCCATTTTCAAGAATTTGTCATGCTACTTAACCCTAACCCTAGAATCTTAACTAAAGATTTAGACAATACGATATGTAAACAACTTTACAACTAAGTGAATGCGGAATACAACCTTTGTAGACCGGTCCTTCAGTTCAAATGCTCCAAGTAGTGGTCCCTTCGCTGCGATCAAAGAACTCCCGGATTCTTGAGAGGCTCCATAAGGTGAATGATGCATGCTTGCTTGAAGTCTTCAAAATCCAAGATGATCTACGTCGAGGAAACATGGACTCAAGCTATCACATCACTAATATGGAACTAGTGAAGCTAACACCCTAAACTATATGGCTAGTATAGAAGAGGATGATGAAGTAGGAATTTTTCTCACTTTAGAATTTAATTTCTCAATATTTTTCTTTATCTCCTCAAAACCTAGAATGAAGCTTGAAGGAGATGATGAATCAAAAGAGAATGAGAGTGAGGTTAGAAATGCAACCATGGTGAGTATATGTCATGCACTAACCCTTATAGAGAATAAACTATAGTTAAAGATAATGGTTAGGTTTATAAATATCTAAGGTAAAACAAAAATGGTGGACTAAATCAATGGTTATCCACAAGCTTGCAACCATGACAAATTCCACACATTTTTGAATTACTTAAATAAATAAAAACCTAGATATTATCTCATGTATGGTGTAAGTCTCATACACCCATGTTGCATATATAACCTAGAATGTCACAATAATAATATATATCACATATATATTATTTATGTAACAAAAGAAAATAATACAATAAACATATATCACATATATGTCAAATGTATCAAAAGTGAGAAAAAGAAATACTTAAGTGAGCATATATTAGTTAATGTAATTTAATATATCAAATATATAATTATACATTAAATCAACACTTGATTTAATAATCCGGCTATATCACATATAACCGACTAATATAAAATGTATCATTTCATCGAATCAACACTTGATCCGATGACCCGGCTATATCACATATAACCGGCCGATATCACATATCGTGAGAAATAGAATACGGTATCACATACTCGTATTATTCTCGGTCCCGCACATATCACATATGTGCTCCTACTCCGTTTCTCCTGAGCCAGGAAACCTCTGTGTAGGACTCTAAAGACTCGCCAATACGCCGACAGTATGTGATGATCACATCAAGCATCCACAAGCCGTCAGCGGTACTAGCTGGACGTAACGGCTACCTGGGTATTGAGCGATCAGAAAATCAACAAGCAAGCCTGCTCATACTCCTGTAAAGCCTGTCAGTAACACTACTGTACAGTCCGGTCTCTTCGTCTGATATGTCGCATATCTAGTCTAGAGGTGGTAAACGTCAGACCCCAGTAACCGATAATTCGTGTCTATGTGAGGCTCATAACGGGTCGAGAAACTACTGATAACACTTACCAGTAGATCTCCGTAGCAGCCCTTGCCAGAGACTTCCTGTTATGGCCAATCAAGCACAGCGCAACATCAACCCCCAATACCGGGAGAGACGAAACCCCTCCTATCGCTCATTGCCTCCATGTGATTCGGGACTGTATCCAAAAGCCACCGTTTTGCACGTTCTCTTGAACGTGGTAAGGTGGAAATCAAAGACAGTAGGAATCACACAAGACTCTATGACGATCTCGGGTCTACAGACTAACCTGTACCAGTGTCACCAGAGAACTGCTATCTGACGACGATAGGTATAATACCAACTAGGAGTTCTCGGCAAGTCCGTTCAGTGTACCCAGTCTCCACTGAGCATCCGTATACCATCTTTGATGTCAAACACCAATGGATGTGGGATCATCCATCGCCCATCAAATAGGTCAAGAAGCGTATACGCTAGTCTACTCTGGAGTATCGATGCCCTGTCTCGATACACACTCAACTAGGAACACTTATAGGATTTACTTGTGGACTATGCTGGCCCCACTAGTATGATCTCCATCATAGTCCTAGTAGTCAAGTACACATCCTAAGGGCTTTATCAACATGTGAGAGCAAGACAGTATCACAATACAAATCTACATGTTAAGACAAAAAGCAACCGGATAGCATACTATCATGTCGAGTAAGAAAGTCCTCTCTATATATATCCAAGCATCCACTATAATATACATCATATGTACAATAACGGCCTCTAGGGCATATACATAACTAACAATATCTATACAGGTTTTGCTTAACATATACGTCCCGCCTTTTGAAAATGATTTAGAAGGGTTTTCTTGGTAAAATTTCGTGTCACTTATGGACACAGAGGAAAATATTGAGACTATAGCTCTTTTTGAAAATCTTCCCGGTAAATATCGATGCATGCAAAAATACTCAGGTACTGTCCTCAGGCCAGTCCAGTTCGGTTACTATACCATATAGTATATATCATAGAAACATGATGCTCGAAAGAAATCAATCTCAATAAGTGTGTACAAAAATACCATGTGCGTCTGGTGCGCACGAAAATCAAAGTCAAATTCAAGTGTCACGAATGCCAGAATTGCGTGCAACGGCTGTGCATGAAAGCATCTGTCAAGTGCAACGGGTGTGCATGACAACGATATCAAGTGCATCTAGAGTGCACGAAAAACTCGATCAAGTACAACAAATGTGCACGAAAAATCTTGATTAAGTGCATCTGGTGAGCACAAAATCATATCAAGTGCGCCAAGTGTGTGCAAGAATCTAAATCAAGTGTCGGGTCCGCACAAAACCATCTAGTGCAATAGGGTGCACGAAAACAAATATCAAGTGCACTAGGTGCACGAAAACATAAATCTAGTGCACTGGGGTGCACAAAAACAAATAATAAGTATATGAATCGAGATCAACGGTATACAGCATGCACGAAATCAAAATCAAGTATACTGAGGTGTATGAAATCATAAACATGTGCAACTATGTGCACAAAACCCATATCAATGCACTGAAAGCGCATGTGAACTACACCGAGTGTATAAGTCAAAATCAAGTGTATACTATATGCACGAAATCAAAATCAAGTATATCGGAGTGCACAAAATTAAAATCGACTGTATCGGGATACACGGAATCATAAATATGTGCAACAAGTGCACAAAGAAAAATCGAGTGTAATGGGTCTGCACAAAAACAAAAATCAGTATAACTGGTATATAAAAATATAAATCAAATGCAACTAGAGTACATGAAAATATCAATCATGAAACTAATCATCAAAATATCATAATCAAAACGATGGAAACGTGATATCTGAATCAGAAAAACGCAAATCGCAATTAAATGACATTGAGGTATTCCTCCTTCAATGTCGAAAGGTGCCGGTGCACCCAAGCTGGCAGAGCAAGAATATCTACTTGCCTCCTGGCCACGGCCTAGCGTCCTCGGTCCCTGGGTCCTTATTTTTCTCTGTGGATCAACAATTGCATGACTCCTCGGCTTGACAGCCCGGTTAGGAGTAATGACGGAAACAGTCCCGCTCTGGCGCTTTTCTGAACATCTCTTGGCCAATTAACATGGTCACTCATAATATAGCACGTCAACGATGGCGGCCTTTGGCCCTCTGAGTATGTGCGATACCACCGATCTTAGGTCCAAATCTTTATCGCTATGGTGACCTGGAAAAAACCCGCTACCGTCTTTTCCGATCTCACCTCTGCCGGACTTCCCGGAGACTGGCACTCTTTACTTAATCTGCTTAAGTTCCAAGACAGCTGCAATATCATCACAACCTTTCCTCTGAAAATGTAGATGTATCCAATACTTTTGCGTACATATTAAGCTTCTGGTATCAACGGAGAAGAACGACTCATTAAGGGTTCACACGAATCTCGTATCCATTTTTCTTCAATATTGACCAACTGGGAATCATCTTTTCGTAGCTGTGTGGACCGCAATCCAATTTGGCTATAGGCATATTCAGACTCTCTCGTAAGGACTCGAAGTTACGAACTTGGGCATCTTCACCACTCTGTGGAAGATATCTGGCCGATTACGTCCTCGGAAACTCGTCCAAGTCGTTAGAGGACTACAAATTATTCGCCCGTTTTCAATCAACCCACAACACGTCTGGGTGAAGACCCTTCTAACTGAAGCTAGTCAACTTAATAATCTCACATCGGAGCATCCAAACGGACAAATTGTCCTAGTCACTTATCCTAGGGTGACTAGCGATCTCATGTCACATCCCTGCTTGTAAATTCGTGTGGCTTTAGCTTATAAAATCTGGAGGCGATATCTTGTCAATCTCAGCAAAAACTGGTTCATCTATCTGCAAGGTTGCAATCACATCGATTTTGTCACGATCCAAAATATTAGCTCATGACCAGCACTTAAATCACGCAACGTCTAAAGGCGTAACGTAATTCAAGTAAGCCGAAGCCTAGAAATCTAAACCTTTTTAAGAAATAAAAGATGTGAAGTTTTGAAATAAAGGTATAATTAAAACAAACGTTTTATTAAATGCATAGAAAAAGGAACATGAAAAATGCAAGTTTATTTTACTAGTTGAAAAACATATTTCGTCTTTTAAAAATTTGGGCAGCACCACCTTTGTATATTTTGATCCAAAACCACATACACATGATAATATAAAATGCATCCCCAAGCGGAAGCTAGCTCTTCGCCAATCGGCGGATTCACAACCACGCAAATCATAAAATAGGTATACGACGCCCAACGGCGAAGATCAACACCAAAAGATAATGTAAAGAAAGACATCAAACCCACCAAGCGAACATAAACTCTCGCTCTAAGTCTCGCAACCACGAGTCTCACTAAGTCTTACTACATATACAAATACTAGTTTCTGATTGATGGAGTTAACTAGATACAATAGGAATAATGAATACAAAAGGGGTACGATCCAACATGTACCACCTACCGAAGCAAATCACCCGGATGCAAGCTGTGTGCCAGCGATGCCGCTACTGATCCATGCTGTTAACCTGCAAGAACTGTGGCACAACGGGGGTGAGTTGCTAACTCGTGAGTAGAAAACATCATCAGGTACGAATAAATAATGATTCCTAGGTCAACTATATTCATAAAGGTAATACTATGATATCTAGGGTGACCGTATCTGCATATGTGCTAACAAAGTAATCAATACCTATCTGCATGTGGCTAACATCTACGTGTCCATCAGTGCCACAACAACATCATGCATGCAATATCATGAAAGCATATGCACGTAAATATGAGGATATCAACTAACGTGTGTCCATCAATGACACATCAAAATCATGGAACCTGAGTGTCCAACATTGACACTCGAAACATCATGAAACAGTGTCCAGCATCGACACATAAATCCTCATATCTCAGGCGCCACATCGTCAGATCGGCCCTCATATCTATCTCATCTCAGGCGCCGCATACTCTGGTCGGCCCTCATATCCATCTCATGACTCCGGTCGGTATCCTCCGGATAACCGACGAATCCAAATGCTATCACCGGTAGGTAGTAGTTTCTCTGCCAGATTCATCGTCTACACCATGAAAATCACCACTCGCCCCGGGGTGCCATATCGGGTCCACCATGTACCCACAGACGGTGTCTCCCGCTCCTCGAATCGGGTTTCACATGCCAATCTCAGAACCGAGAAAACACATGGTGGACGTCTCGAAATATCATATCAAGGGAAACCGGGTTTTTAAAACAATACATAATTTCCTTTGAAATTTAACCACGGTTCTTAAATCCAAAATCTCATGAAAAACAGCATCTCAATGCGTAAAATCATAAAGCATGATGCATCCAACATGGAACAGTAATATGCACATATCAAGGGAAAACCGCTCCTTTAAATGAACTCAGTTTTTAAATATATCCTGCGATTCCCAATTTCTCCAAAGTCTAATGCGACGTCATATAAAGGTGTATATGTAGCTATAGTAAGTATATCATGCAAATTCTACTGTGTAAGTCACAGCAATTATCGATGATGAAGTGTGTGAGCCGGCAATCTATGCAAGTGTAGCATACGCATCATCGATAATGGTGTAGGTGTACTAGCATAGGTATATGTGATGCAATGAGAATAACATGAACGTAACATAAGGTACATCGTATGCAAAATGCTAACGGGTATACGTTTCTACAATATATCCGAGTCGAAAAATCTATCAATCGGCATCCAGCCTCACAACATCACGTACGGTATAATCTGTCGTACGACATCCTCTAGTCAAGGGTATGGATCAATCATCAAGTCAAACTCATCACGTACGGTAATCCATCGTACGGCGGCATTAGAAGATTATGGATCCTATCAACCTATATGACAATGAGGGTACGGACCTAACGTCTCGTGCATATCACTCATGATTCACAACATTAAATATATCTATATACCCATATCCCAGGTCACATCTATAACAATCTCATATCAGGGGACCGGCAAGGGTATCAATCATTTCATATCGACTCGCATCCGTATACCGACATATCAATCAAGTCATCGTATCACATCGAATATTCTTTTCATCACATTAAGTCATTATACACACACACACACACATTCTACCTTATTAATCCCGTATCGTGCCACTCTAAATCTCATACTTATCTCTTATAACTACATATCTATAAGTCATGATTCACATTCACTGTTCATATCCTTATTTATCAATTCGAGACATCATTTCTATCATATCAGGTCTAAGAGTCATATCCCTATAGCTTTCATCTCATATCTCGATATATATACAAAATTCTTCATATCATTTCTAACTATCTTTTTAACCATATCCCTAGTTTTCTAATATAGGTTTCTTTAACCATATTCTATATATCGGTTTCCATCAAAGTTTGCGGGGGTGCTATACGCTATCCACCCGACTTCCCCCGTAAATATAGATCTACTCACCTTGATCCTTCCTTGCCGAAGTCTATGACGCCATGCTCCGTCGTCTCGGAATCCACGCGAAGGTACCTACAATAAATACACAATCGCAATCGCTATTAACATCAAGTCCGGAAAACCAATACCCCACACGGTGCGCTTATAGGTTAGAACCTATAGCCTACGCATGCAAAGCAATCAAACAACCCTTGTTGTTGAAATACAAATGCCCATCAACCAAATACAAATCCA
Source organism: Agapanthus africanus (assembly GCA_030015575.1). Lineage (NCBI taxonomy): Eukaryota > Viridiplantae > Streptophyta > Magnoliopsida > Asparagales > Amaryllidaceae > Agapanthus > Agapanthus africanus. The sequence goes on along the minus strand of CM057350.1, from coordinate 327,772,062 downwards.
AACACCAAAACCAAGCATTCCAAAATACGGAAAACATAACCAAAAACACCCCAATATGCTCCCAGATTTTGGTTCAGGTCAATTGGAACAAAACTAGGAAGTATAGGGTGTTCTATATGGAGTGTGTGAGCTACTGGACACAACCTAGACACTAAATACCCTAAACTGGCCGGCCACATGCCCTAAAAATCTAGCCACCTCGGCCCAAACTGCTCCGTTGGGGTTCGTCTTCTCTGGGTGATCTCCTATTGGTCTAACTAGGTCTCTGGTATTGTTTGTTTTTCTCAGAATTCCCCCAGGTTGCTCCTGATTCCCTGTAGGCCACTAAAATGTCACAAAACCGACATGGGGAAATTCTTAAGTTCATATTTTGGTTTCTATACTAAATTCCAGGTTTTGAAATCAATCCCTAAGGTCTTGTAACAGCCACTACACCTCACCACAACACAACTCAAACCCTAATCCTTCTCTTGGAATTTCCAAACATCACAATCTAAATCGATTTAACTCTAAACTACTATAGGATGCTAAGAAACTAAAAATTAAACTAAATGAAAGGAATTATACCTCATTTGGGCAACTCAAGAAAAACCCTAGCTTCCCAAAGTCTTCAAAATCCAACTTTGATTGGTCATAAGTGTTGAGGATGAGGAGGGGATCATCTTTAATGAAAGGAGTTTAGGGTTTTGATGAAGATTTTGAGATGATATATGGAGGTGGAGGTGGAGGGAGATATGGAGGAAGAAAATGAAGGAAAATAATGGGGAGGGAATGAAATGGTAGCCCCGCTTCTCTCTTATTCTCACCCTCACTCTCACTTAAGCTATGCCCCACTCTCTCTCTCTCTCTCCAATAATTTACCTTTTCTTTCCTTTTCTCTTTTCTTCTCACAATAATAAAACCAATTATCACAAATGCAAATGGAACAACATGTAACATGTCATGGTGCACTAGCCATGGAAAACTGTAGAAATACGGATTTGGCTTAATCGCGATTAGTAGTGCACTAATCGGGTTTAATTTTAAACTTGCGTATAATTAATTATAAAAATACCAAATCCAATAGATATATTTTTAAATGAATAAATCATTTTAATTTTCAATTATTTCACAATTATTGGTATATATTTATACCATTTTACGAAAACCCCAATTTCGCAAATCGGGTAGTTTTCGCGAAATATATTATTTTAATATTAAATTCAAAAAATAATATTTTATATTTTCTGAAATGTTACAATCTTTCCCCTTAAATAAATTCGGTCCCCGAATTTAAATTTAAACCCCCAAATTCTAAAACATTTCAACAATCATTTCAAATCAATGGGGCTCCGAAACCATGGAAGATATAGAAATACCACAGCGCGTCAAGTGCGCCTGAAAGCGAGTATGAAACTCAAAATCAAACTCCGTCAAGCGTCACACAAATCATCGGATTTGCACGCAAATCATCGGAGTTACAATGGAGATACAGATCTCGAAATCCACTACTAAAATCCAAAGTGCACTAGTCAAATAATATAATAATGTATAGTACGCATCCTTGAAAAATCTTCTAAAACTGAATAAAACACATGCAAATTTTTTTCTGAATCGCCGTGTGATGCGTAACTCACGGCACAAGTGACGGACGCTCTTTTGTAAGGTAATAACTGTAAGTGCACGGCGGCGCCCCGGCCTCCATCCCGAGGCCAAAATGCGGAAGCGGTGATAAACTTTAATTTTCTTGAACTGGCACCACAGCGCACTAAAACCCGGATCGAACCATTAACTAGTCCTAGCTAACTACAAGATGGGGAAGAGAGATATACCGACTGATCCAAGTCCTCCGGTCTTCTCGTCGTCGTCCCGATCTCCTGCGGAAGCTCCGGTCTCCACCTCGTCGCCGGAAGTGCACCACATCGCCTACATCTTTTACGGGCTCCCACCTCAATGCCGAGGCAACTCGGGCACGAAGCTATCTAGTCGACGTGCCCAAGATTTGCTGTAGAATGTATTGTGGATCTATATGTCTCATTTGGGGTTGTAGGAGGTGCCATTTTGATGGAGGGATGATACAAGAACTATATGGAGGGACTTGGGGATTTTTGGAGCATGAAAAGAACAACAAATCCCCATCCAAAAATTTGGACAGCCCACTTCATCAAGTGGCCGGCCATGACAATGAGGGGAGGGTGAGAATGAGCGAGTGACCAAAAAAATGGGAGCCAAACTCATATCATGCAAGAGAGAGAGAGGAATCAAATGTGATCATGAAAGAACATGATTACCAAGAAACACCAACACTCAACAACCAAATCATCTCCCATCATCAACACAAAGTCAAGGTATGGTCCACCCATCATGAACCATCATGAAGTCAAAAGGTCAAAGAAGAGTTGTCATGATAAAACAATATGCAAAGAACCCCTCCACAAATACTTATCTGTAACAATGCAAATAAGCCCTCCTCCACCAATCTTCGGCCAATGAACGATACAAAGAAATATGGCCGAAACGGAAAGCAAACTGGCAACTCCAGAAAACTGGTCCCGTAATAAATTACAGGAAAACCCCGATACTGTGCATACACAACCGCATTTGTATTCCGACCGAAATACAAATGCAATGAGACAAAATCTACACTGTACTATACTAGGATCCGGCTTAAACCAAAGCCGGCTAGTAATATCTGTTCGATTCTGATCCGTGCAATACCGCACGTATCTGATCGAACCCTGCCATATACCCATACGGCCTGTAGTACAAACTGTCCGATCCTGATCCGTGCAATACCGCACGTATCTGATCGGACCTTGCCATATCTCCATATGGCCTCTACAGCCTTTCGCCCGAAAGCTTGAGTAACTGAATGTGGGGGACTCTAAAGACACGTCAACACCTTGGTTGTGGATTTAACCACTAGCACGTCAGAGGTATAAGCCAATACGTAACGGGCTACCAGGTATTGACTAAAAGAGACGTC